>OX638369.1:31605946-32331416 GCA_951812925.1 Calliopum simillimum
AAATCAGCACACTTTTGAAAAAGATACTGATTCAAGTTTCGATGAAACGCAAGTGACGTTTTTTTTATATAAAAAGTTTCAGGGTTGTTGCAATTATTTTCATATTTTTAAATAAATACACGCAAGTTAATGCAGTAAATGTTTAATTTCAAAGCGTCACTCACGTTTCAATTTGTGTAAAGCAACTCCTAATGAAAGATTTGATATATTTTGTCTTATGAACATTCATTAAAAATGAAACGCAAGTGACGCTTTTAAAACAAACTTGCACTAATAATATTCATAGGAATATATTTAAAATACTGCTTTCCTCACTGGGTTGTTGCTGCTATACTTTGTTTCGCTTTAACCCCGCTGCTGCATGTTGTTTCAAGTGTTAAACGTTTATTGTATTCCACGTATTCTAAGGATGGAAACAGGTATCTGAGGATTAGGGTATACGTGTTGCGCATAAGCGTTAGAAAAAAATCAGCTGTCAGTCGTTTCTTATACATTTGTATGCATAGATTTTGTATTTTTGTTTTTTACTACAGCTGCTTTACAAAATATTATCTAGAAAATATGATAACGCATCTGTAAAACTGAAATATAAATTGACAAGGTTTTTGTTTTCTGAAATTTAAATGATATTTTCTTTTATCTGACAAATGCATCTTAAACATTTTTATAATAAAATATAGACGCCAGGCGGTTTTGTTTCAGCGAAAGAATTAAGAAATACATTTTAATTTGAATGTTGCATCTGACATGCTGGACACTGTCGTTATTGTATTGTCAGTCAGTTAGCATTTGCAAATTTAAATGATTTTTGCTCGTCTTTCAAATATGCAAAGCTGCGCTTCCCTGCTGTGCTATTACCTTCCTCTTTATGGCTTTTTATCAGGAACGGGCTTGACCTTATAAAAAATAATCAAATAAATTTAACAAACATAAAAAACCAATCATAAATTTTATTAAATTCATTCCTATGTTGTGCATGCATATGAAAAATTTATAACAAAAATACAAACATACGCGCGTATCTATAAAGGTGTGCCCATTAATAATAAAATCGCAACGGGGTACCCTACTCAAACATTTATTCGTTCTTTTGTGTATAACACAACATTCAGTTATGGACAGACAGTCCGTGTTGCACTGATTTTGCTTTCTTTTGCCCTGTCATTTAACTGTCAAAATTTCAAAATTCTATCTTTGACATTTCTTTCACGCGGTTTACTGTCACGTCGTCGTCGTAGCCGCCGCCGCCATATTTGTTACTCAATCCATTTAAAAAGCCATAGCGCTCAAGGTGTTTTATGTCAACACATGAAATGTTGGAAATAGTTGGAGGATATGATGTCAAGTACTTTGTACTCTTCTTCCAATTACATACATATTTTTTGTGATAATTTTTCTATTATATTTTTGACATTTATGCTTAAAGTGTTAAGAGCGAGCTGTCAGCAAAAGGAAACAAAAACTTAAGAGCAACTTAAAAATGTTAATTTCTGTTTTTACTACAGTTTAGATTACATTTTTCATTATTTTTTCTAATTATAGACATTTTGTACCTACATATATTTTTTAATCTGCTTTATGTCACCCTGCCTATTTTAACGTGTAGATATTTATATCATGTGAAAATATCTCGCGCACTTTTTTTTTATCATAGACAAATTTTTATAACTGATAGCATTTGTCGTCGGTCGTCGTAGTTGTTCATATATTTTTCTCATAAACTAATTTTTAGTTAATTTCTACGAATCGGTTATCTTATCTTATTTTTTTTTTATATTCAACTCGTATTTGTAAACAAATAGAAACACCTAAATAATAATAATAATAATAGCACACGTACTAATATGTATCAACATTAATGAAAACAAAATGTTGTTGATTTGCTTTGTCTGATAGTACTCGTATGAAATGTATTTTTGTAATTTGATTAACATTTTGTAAGAGGAAAACCTTTTCATTCTATATATGACAACTGCCCTCAAATCGTTGTCACAATGTATACTTAGTTTCCAAGCAATCTATGTTATAATGAAAATATTTTTCTTGAAACAAATTTCAACATCAAATGTTAAAAAGAAATAATTAAATCAATAGTTGTCAATGAGATAAAAATCTTTTTTCATTTGTAGAACCTTCAATATTATCAAATTTTTTAATTAAAAAAAAAAAAAACGAAAAAAGAAAAAAATAGTTTTTCTTGGAATTACCAAAAAATACATATGTATGTTTATTCTGATGTATGAACCTTAGAGCATTTTAAAACAGATAAATTTTTATAATGTGAAAAATTAAAATTTTGAAGAAATGCTCAAGCCATCAAATTTGTACAAGAAATTGTGTGAAATTTTAAGAAAAAAACTTAAAAACCTCATGATACAAAAAGTCGCATGATATTAAAAATTGCAGGATTTCAAAAATCGCATGACATTAAAAATTGCATGATATTAAAAATTGCATGATATTAAAAATCGCATGACATTAAAAATCGCATGACATTAAAAATCGCATGATACTAAAAATCGCATGACATTAAAAATCGCATGATATTAAAAATTACATGATATTAAAACTTGCATGATATTAAAAATTTTATGATTTTAAAAATCGCATAATACATATTAAATGTGAAACAAAAATCTCATGAAATTTTATAAATTGCGTAAGATAAAAATCGCATGAAACTTTGCAAAAATAAATCAAATTGCTCTTAGTCCATTTTATTTTACCGGGCGGCCTACCGAAGTATTGAAAGACGCTTGGCTGAAGCAAAAAAACTTACAGATCAGGTTGGAGTATCTATTACAGCCATGACTAGCCATTACAAATTTTTAAGGTTTTTTTTATACCAAAAACTTAATGTTTAAAAGAAAAAATCTGGTTATTTTGATATCTTGTAAAATTGAAATTGTCAAATTTGTAAAGCACACTCTGCAACCTGGAAAAGTAAACGTAGGAATTTATAAAAACATATAGGAAGCTTGTAAAAATCTTGATATTGTCTTAAGGATATCAGGACAAAACTGAAACTGCTTCTTCGATTTCATAATACTATGATGCCATTGCGATATAAACCCGTCTTCCCTACGATCTCCTCCATGATGAAATTGAAGAGATCGGTTAATAGTGGGTCGCCTTGTCTGAAACCTCGTTCGGTATAAAAAGTTTCGGAGAGTTTAGACGGAGTTATACTTAACGTCATTCTGCAGAGCTTTATCCACTTTGCAGGTATACCTATCTCAGACATTGTTGCGTATAGGCATTTTCATATCGGTCTATCGCTCGAGAGGACATTATACATACGATGGAAATAAGACTGATACCTTTATAGTTGGCACAAATTGTAAGGTCTTCTTTCTTTCTTTAAGACAGTACTAAGCACGCTGGGATTCCAATTGTCAGGTATGCTTTCTGGTTGTCGTATTTTGCTGAGTCTATAATTTGGAAAAGTCTTTCTTATTTTATGGACTGCACTTTAATTGGGGGTTGATTATATTTCGTTTCAACTGTGGAGTCGAACATAAATTACATAAGACACTTTTCGAACACTTTTCATATCTTTTTTTTAAAGGCAGCGTAAGAAAATGATGAATATTTAAACTTGAAACACGTCCAGAAATGCAATTTTTCTTCTGCATCTACAAACTTAAATAATTTTTTATTGATACGAATAGAACGCTTTCTTTGCAAAAATATTTAAAAAAAAAGTAATAAAAATAAAATTTATTTCTTATTTTTGCTAATCCAACAGTAACTCAATTTAAAGACGACAGACACAGCAATGAAAAAAAAAAAAAAAAAAAATTTAAATATGTCATTAAGAAATAAAATAAATGCATAATTTTGACAGTTAAAAATAAAGCCATAAATAACACAGAGCAGTTTATTTATTATGAGGTCTTTGTACAAAAAAATTGTGTGTTTAAAAAGTATACATTTTATAAAAAAGTTTAAATATAACTGCTGAATTTTCGGTTTCATGAACTTGTAAAAAAACAGAATTAATAAAAAATTTCAAAAATATTTTATTTAATAAATAACAAATTAAATGCAACCAGCAAAAAAAAAAAAAAAAAAAAAAAAAAAAAACCAAGCAGACTGACGCTCGTTTTAAAAGATATACAAAAAAAAAAATTTAATTGGAGAATGTAACAACAACGAAAAATTAAATACCGAAATGAATCTCAAATTTAAATTTTTTTTCAATTTTTCTTGCTTGCGCTGTTGTTTTACGAGTACACTCGTACATATTCTCGCCGTATGAAAAATATGTTAAATCATTAAATTTTACTTCATTTATCAAATAATCCATCAAGATGATGATCTTTCGCTCTACAAAGATACAGTACCGTCTGTAACTGCTGCTGCAGCATCAGCAGTATTTTTTTGTAGCCTCAACAAAAACAACACAACGCACATTTTTAACACCACCGAGCAGTTTTGAGAAATGTTACTTTGCATCCGCAACAAAATTGAATGTTTTTTCTTCTGTTTTTCTTTTACATTTTCTGTACCAACTTCAAGTATTTTTTGTTTTTTGTTTTTTTGTTACTGCATCTCATAGTTTGTTTTATTTATGCGCTCTTTTTTTGTTGTTATTGTATCTAATTTTGATTAATCGTCAACATAATTACGAAATATTGTTGTTCATTTGTTGCCTGCATTGTTCACAAATGTTATTGTTAATTTGAAAAATAATTTCGTTTTAAAGAAAAATTTTACTTTCTTTGTTTTCATTAGAATTAATGAGGTGAAAATTGAATGCGAAATGCATTTTATAGATTTTTGATTTATTTAAAAAAAAACTACCAAAATGTTAATGATTTTTCTTCTGATATGCAGCAAAAACAATCTGGCAGATCATATGCATATCAAAAATCAGTAGAAATACTATGTTCTTAGGGTTTTGCAATTGATTTTTATGAAAAAGTCTCATCAGTGACTTCGACGAAAAAGTTGTTGCGAACCATATGCGCATGGTGAAGTATATTATTTCAAGCCGTTAACCGCGAAAGTGATTTCGTGGCAAGATTTCTATGATTTTCTTATATATGTTCAAAAAGAGATAAATAAATATAAAATTTTAACTGGGAGTTTTGTGAAAAAGTCTCATCAGTGATTTCTACGAAAAAGTTGTTGCGAACCATATGCGCATGGTGAAGTTTTTTATTTTAAACCATTAACCGCAAAAGTGATTTCGTGGCAGGATTTCTATAATTTTTTGATATATTATGTTCAAAAAGGGATAAATTAAGTATTATAGTTACAAAATTTTAACTGGGGGTTTTGTGAAAAAGTCTCATCAGTGATTTCGACGAAAAAGTTGTTGCGAATTATGTGCGCATAATGAAGTTTCATATTTTAACTCATTTACCGCCAAAGCGATTCCGTCGAAGGATTTCTATGATTTTCTGATATATTGTTCCAGGAGCTATAAATAAAGTATTTTAGCTAAAATATTTTAATTTGGGGTTATGCTTTGGGAGGCCATGTTGCCATATGGAAACGCACGCTGTTATTTAGCATAACTATACTATATAATAGGAAATGGTATACGTTTTTTATATGTAAGTCAATGAAATGATTTTATTGCAATGGTAGCTTTTAAAATATTTCAAACAAAGTCCGATATTATATTTTTCACAATTTATTAGACCATATGACCAAGGCAGTGCCTTATTTCGACTTTTTAGGGATTATGACTAACATCATGTCTTGCTCATTCTTCCATTTAGTTCAAGGGTGCCAGTGTTTCAAAATCACTTGAGCCAAGCGTAGTCAGCGCAGAATTTTGGCTCGTCTATAACAACCACAATATTTCAATATTTTGCTAATTTCTCGGAACTTCAAAAATCACAAACATTTTTTTTTTTTTTAAATCGTCAAAAAAAAAAAAACAATTGTGATTGTTGTAATTCCGAGAAATTTGCAAAATATTGAAATTTTGTGGTGGTTGTAGGCGAGCCAAACAAAATAGCTCACTTTTGTTCTACGCTGACATCTTTGGTTTAGTTAATCGGTCTTCTCTAACCCCATGGAGCTCTGTGCTGCTATGAAAATAAATAAAAAAAACCTCCAATGTATTGAGTAAACATTTTTTTTTGCGCTAGCGTTGGCAAATGGCAACACAAATCTTAAAATTTGTATATCTCTTTTTCCCTTGAACCCATTAACAATTTTTTTTCCTATCTGCTGGAGTGTATTAAACTATTTCATTTTGTTCTAAATGCCCTAATTCATTATAGCTTTTTTTACAAGTATCTGAAAAGTGTCTCAAAAGTCCCAATTTACTCTTTAAACTCTCAGGATTTGATAAAAGCTATATAAACATTGAAAGCTCGAAGTTTTTTGCGTATTTCAAAAAAGTTCGAATTGAGCTACGCTATATTTTCACAGTTTTTCGAAAGTTTACTCTTTTGTGCCATATGGCAACGCTCGCGGTTATTTTCAAATCACATACAGATATAAGTATAAAACAAATGTTTTTGCGCATGTGTCTAGTGCTTGTTTTTCTAATCAACGCCATTGGCAAAAGGCAACAGTTTTCGCAGCTGAATGGTATCTTAAGGAGCGGTTGAAGAGAACTACCGTGAGCCATGCGTTCTCAAGAGTCAAACATACTCATAGTTGAAGTTAAAAACTGTCAAGTTAACAAGCAAAATATGCAAAAATTTTGCTAGTAAAAACAACATACTTGTTAAAAAAAAAAAAAAAAAAAAACAGCACTTTCGAGTAATGATTTCAGCATTTTAATTGTTGTGTTTTGTGTTTTTTTTATATAATTTTTTTAATTAGCAATTTTTCGTTTTTTATTTAACAAACTTAAATAAAACATGCAAAATACACTACCGGCCAAAAGTTTAGACTCACCTAAGAATTTTCATGAAATGGAAAGGAAATACAGTTTTAGTCCATTATTTCTGTTTATTATCATTATTAAAGGAAAAAAAATAATTTTTTGTACAAAACATGTCAAAAATTACAAATATTTGTCAGTATTTCTTTATATTTTGGATTCTTCAATATATCCGCCTTTTGCTCGAAGAACAGCAGCACACACTCTGGGCATTCTTTCAATTAGTTTTTGTAAAGATTCCGTCGAAATTTAATTCCAACAAGTTTTAAAAATGTCCAAAGCTGCTTTGAATTGGTTGGTTGCATTTTTCTTACACTTCTGTCCAACTCGTCCCACAACAACTCGATCGGGTTACAATCACGCGACTGAGGAGGACATTCCATATATTTAAGGTCCTTCTGCTTTTCTTTAGCGGCTATATATTTTCGACAAAATTTGGATGTATGTTTAGGATCGTTATCCTGTTAAAAAACGAATCCGCGGCCCACAATTCTTTTGCCATATGGAAAAACGTGCGATTGGAGAATTTTGTGGTATATTTTTTTGTCCATGATACCCTCAATTTGTACAAGGTCACCAACTTTCTCTCAAGCAAAGCATCCCCAGGCCAAGACTGATCCACCCCCACGTTTGACTGTTGGCACTACGTTTTGATTATTCATACGCTTGCCGACCAATCAACGAACATACTGTCGGCGTCGTCGGCTAAAAATTTCAAACTTCGATTCATCGGTGAACAAGACTGTGGACCATTGTTCAACTTCCCAATCTTTATGTTTTTTTGCCCAATTTAATCTTTTCACTATATTTTGTTTGCGTAGTAACGGTTTCTTGGCGGCTACACATCCTTTTAAACCATAATCGCTTTACCGTTGTAACAGATACTGGTGTTTTCCGCGTGGAGTTGAATTGTTCGCGAATTTCGGGAGCTGTCATAAAACGATTTCTCTTGCTTTCGACACAGATGAACTTATCTTCATGTTTTGTCGTTGACTTAGGCCTCCCAGTACGATGGCGACTCTGGTTACCCCCAGTTTCAAGCTTTCTTTTCAACGCTCTCACGACTGCACTTTGAGAAACATTGGTCTTTGAAGCAATTTTTCGCGTTGAATAACCTTCTTCGCTTAATACCACAATAACTGCACGTGTCTCTACACAAAGCTCGGCTTTTCGACCCATTTCTCTACGTACAAAATATAAAATATGTATTTTTCTTCAATTTTTAATAAAATACAGTTATTCTCGAATTTATAAATTTAAATGACAAACTCATCAGAACCATTACGATATTCGATATGAAAAATAATTTGCTAACCTTTTTAAAAAGAAAAACACAAAATAACAGTGAAAAATATGATTTTTTGAGTGAATTTTTGAAGCACAACGACGTTACGCGTGGCACGCACTAAGCATATAGTAAGTTTTTGCTCGTTCTACCTATTCCCTAACCAACAAAACCCACTCCTTTTCACGGTCCGACAAAGAGAATACCCTAACTTGTTGTTTGTTATTGTTATGCTCGCTGGAATTCACTAGTAGGTACTATATTTTGAAAGATTCCTAAATAAAGCAAGTGAGTCTAAACTTTTGGCCGGTAGTGTATAACCTAGCATTTTTTTTTGGTATATTTTTATGCAAATTATGTTAAAAAAGTTTTTAATACTTAACACAACAAAAAACAAACAAGTTACTGAAAACAAATTTCAAGACTTTCGAAAAAAAAACTGCATCATCATGTGCTATCATTTAGTTAATCAGTGCCAATTAATTCTTTAATTCCGCGAAATTAAATTTAAAGCAAAAATCATGAAAAAAGCAAATCCATTAAAATTGGCATTTAAACTACCTACCTGTGTACTAAAGCTACGATTTAAATTGATCACACAAAACTAATTAAAATGTGAGAAGCGTTAATGGCAATGTGATTTTTATTAATAATTCAATGAATTTTTTTTTTTGATGAATGATTGTAGTTCAAAATAATGTTCTATATTTTTGAAAACGGCAATTTATGTGGATTGCAGCACATATCTGTATCATCTGCTACTTTGCAAATATCATTGCAATCTACAGTTTGAGAAATAAAAGAAAATTTGAATTTCAAATTGTAAAGGTTTTTTTGTTTTTTGCGTCAACTTGCCGCTTTTCCATAGATTATGTTTCATCACATAATCATTCCCATATACCTATAACGCCACCTCCATCGCATACCGCTGGCACCGGCATAATATACGCCAAAGATTAAAAGAATAAAACAAATTTTCTACAAAAGGCATGAATCATTTTTCTCCTTTTATTTTTATGTTGGAAATTTCGATAACAATTTTCACACAGCTTTTTTACGAGAAACTTGAAACGAGAGACACTAATATCTACCTTAAAAGGATTTTCTTTTTTTTTGAACATACTTTGAACATATTTTGAACATATATAAAACATATAAGAACATATTTTGAACATGTTTTGAACAATATTTGAATATATTTTGAACATACTTTGAACATATTTTGAACATATTTAAAACATATAAGAACATGTTTTGAACATGTTTTGAACATGTTTTGAACATATTTTGAACATATTTTGAAAATAGTTTAAACATATGTTGAACTTATTATATGAACATATTTTGAACATACTTTGACCATATTTTTAACATGTTTTGATCATATTTTGAACATATCTAAAACAATGTGAACATATTTAAAACATATAAACATATTTTGAACATATATTGAACATATATTGAACATATATTGAACATATATGAACATATTTTGAACATATTTAAAACATGTATGAACATATTTTAAATATATATTGATCATATTTTTAACATGTTTTGAACATGGTTTGAACATATTTAAAACATGTATGAAAATATTTTGACCATATTTTGAAATAGTAAGGAAAAAAGTTTATAAGAAAAAAAAAATTATAATCGTCCAAAGAATACGTGTGAATTTTTTCAGAATTTTTTGAGACATTTTATTATTCTTTTTAAAAGTTGGTCAAAAAAAAATAATTTCAAAAAACCCCAAAAAAAAAAAAAACTTTCACTCGTATACTTTAAACGATTTTAAGCATTTTTTGGTTGTTGTAATTCCAAGAAATTTTCAAAATTATTTAAATACTGTGCTTGTTATAGACGAGCCAAAACTCGACGCTCATTGCGCTTGGCTCAGTGATTTTGAAACGCTTGTGTTCGGGAGAAGTTCAATTCTGGAGAAAGTGTTCAAGAGATTCTTTCACCTCAACCTCCATGCAACTTCGATGAAAGGAATTGAATGGAACAGTCTGTTTCGCTGAATGCAAGACTTTTCTATCAATGACATTGAAGTGATTAATGCATTAATTTATTGCATAGCATTGTAAAAATGCCAAGAAGTCTCTTTGCATAGCGCTTTATCTTAAAAAATCGTCTTTTCACTTGAATTAAGATTTAAATTTCAGCCTGATAATGCTAAAAATTAAATTTATCACGTTTTTTTTTTTTTTGTATGGCTGCTGCCACATAGTGTTGAATGAATTCTTGTCGAAGTGTCAACTGTATACCGCCTCAACTCTGTCTGTTGCACATGCATTTCTTGCATATCGTTGCAATTTATTTGTGAAGAACAAAAAAAAAGTCACACAACTTTAACGTCTGTTAACCAAAATACAAAATGTCACAAGAAAAAGGGAAACAGCAGCGCAAAAAAACAAAACTCCAGGATATGCGCTCATTCGTCTCGCCTTGATGCTTCATTCCCACTGTGCTGCGCTGCTGATGTTTCTTTTTATTCCCGCGTATGTTTTGTGTATTTTGCAGATTTTTGTCACGAAAAAGTATAAAAATTTGCTACGCTTCGCGCTTTGTAGCATGTAACGCCCAAATGCAGGCGGAGATCGGCCTGAAAGCAAAAACAGTTTGTTTTTTTGTTGTTGTTTTTATTTTAAGTATTAAAGTATTTTTTTTTTTTTTCAACATATACAAAATGCTGTTTCCTGCTACTGTGCCGTTTGCAATGAATTTTTTTCTTCTCAAATGCAAAACTGTCGCAAACGTTACTAGGCAACCGCGCAGAAATCATATTTTTGCAATCTAAGGCACGTTTTAAATATTAAAAAATATTATGAAAAAAAAAAAAAAATACTTTTTAAGGTAATAAAACCAAGTTAAGCAAAATCAGTTGAAAATTTTCTAAGAACAATAAAAAGCATTAACTTTTTAGACGCAAAACTTTTTTTTTTTTTTTTGTGGTCACTCCATTTTTGGCTTTTTTTATCTTTTGGTCAGCTTAACTTTTTAATTCAATTTTTCAAGTTTACTTTGGAGCATGAACAAGAAAAAAAATAATTTAATGTGATTTGTCACTGTAAATTTAAAATGTTTCGATTTGTAACCTTTATTCATTTCTTTTTCGCTCAATGCTGGTCAGCTTAAACGCAAATATGTCCCAGCTTTATTTCCAATCAAATCAAATCGATCTCAATTGTGCTTGTGAATACAAAGTGAAATATTTTTTATCTAATTTTTCTTCTGTTGCTTGAAATCTTTTTGCTTCTTTGTGGCATTTGGGTATACGTCTACGCCTTTTGTCTGTCTGTATCTTTTAGTCTGCGCTGCATTTGTTGGCTGGCTGCAACAGTTCAGAGCCACATAATCTGTTAGTGTTGTGTTGTATCTTCTTGACTGCTTGAAGTTGATAAATATGTGCAATTTTTATCAATTTTTTTCAATCTAAAAAGCGTCGTTTAAAAAAAAGAAGAAAAAGTCACAAAGGAACTTCAAATGTCTGTTGGACTCTTAAAATAGAAACTTGGGGAATTGTAGAAGATTTATTGAAAACTTTAGTGCAATATGCTGTCATATTTTGGAATTTGACTGGAAACTCTTTCTGCAGAGAATTGGTCTGTATTACTTTAAATATAAAGTAAAATATTAATTTTTTTTTAAGTTTTTCGAAAAGTTCATCCTATAATTGAACTTATTTTTCGAGGATACACGACTTACTGTTTTTATAAATTCAGAATTTTCGAATAACACTACCCTGCAGTAAAAATATGAGACAGTCTACAAAAAATATTAGTTCACGGTTAATACTAGCCCGAAACTAGTGAAAAAGGGATGCAGTGGGGGCCAGTTTGACATCAGTTTGTAGTTTGTAGGGGCAAATGAATTTGAATCGTATTTAAAGCGTATACAATTTTCGTTTATGCTTTTGAAATAATTTGTGTTTTGTGTCACTTGAATTGTGTGTCAAAATAAATTGTTAAAAAAAACATTTTTGTTAATGTTTTTATGAATGTAATTTAAGGGGATTCCTTTAAACTCGTAAACAAAATTTAAAAATTTGTATGAAAAAAAAGTTTACCAGGCCTCGAAAACTTACGAGGCAAATTCGATGCGTAAATAGCCTCGAAAAAGTACGAGAGCGATTGTTGTCAAATAAATGTATTGAAAAAATATTTTTTGTTTTGAAAATTGAATTTGAATTGAATATTTTTCAAATTATATGACAGCTGATACGTTGCTTACACGTTTTTAGAAATGTGTGTTCCTGAAGACAAGCTCGTAAACTTTCGAGTTTTTCATGGTTTACGAGTTTACGAGATTAAAGGTATCCCCTTATTATTATTGTTGACTACACACGAAACCACTGGTTGAAGACTTGTTGTTGAAAGACCACTTCACACCACAACTAGCCCCGGACTGGTGTAAACGTAATGCAGAAGGGGACCGTTGAAATTTCGTAGGACATCAACACGCAAAAAATAACAGTTGCTTGTATGCAAAAGGGATTGAAGTCGGACTAGTACTGGTTAGTGGAGGACTACTAAATGAACTACACTTGAACTAGTACAATTTTTTCAGAATTTCGGAACTTTTTTTTGACCAATTTTTGAAAAGTTAAAAAAGGTCTCAAAAAATTTTGAAAAATTCACACGTATACTTTGAACATTGTTGAGCATTTTATGCCTTATGCACTTTTTTCGTAAAATGCCTGCCTTTTGAGTAAATGAGCGTTTTTCCTACCGCGTAATTGAAAAAAAAAAAAATTAAAAAAAAAATAACCACTTGGATTCCGTGTGTGTGTCCGTCCTTGTGATAGATAGAAAAAATATAATTTTTAATTACCATTACTCATTTTTCTCCGTGAGCGAGCAAATGAAAAAAAAAAAAAAATAATTTTTACTAGAATTATAAAGTAAAAATGGCTATACATTTTTCTGGCTGAAAGCATAATTTACTCTACGTAATTATTACTTTATTATTATCAAATAGTTCATGGCCTCTTGAGTATTGAGCAGAAAGTCGAAAAAACACTTTTCTAAAAAAAAATTTAGCTTGGTGAAAAATATTACTCCAAAAAAAAAAAAAATAAAAAAATAAAAAAAATAATGATACTGAACAGAAATAGAACCAATATACCAGACACGACACCTACTATTACACAGAAAAATATTTAAAAATTTGATTCATTCGATATGACAAGTTCAATTTATTTTTACAATTTATTAATTAGACAGAATTTAAAAAATTTTAATAAACAAAAACTTACATTGTAACAAAAACAACGCGGACACATTAGACTGAGTCATAATCAAAAACTTACAGTGTAACATTAGACTGACTCATAATCAAAATTAAAAATAAAGAAACAGAAAAACATAACAAAAATATTTCGACAGACGAAAAAGTAGACAACAACAATAATATTTTTTTTTTTTTTCTATTTAAAAATAAAACATCATTTGTTACACAAACAAAAAGGCGCAAATTTGTACAGCTTTAAAATTCATAAACGACCAGACAATTGGACGCTTTGCAAAAGAACGTTGCCAAAAATGGGGTTTCTCTCTATGTGAGAGGTGATAATTAATTAAATTTAATCAACGAGTTGACAATAGAAAATAAAAATATAAATGTGAAAAAGTCTCACAAGTGCTTAAACGTTTAGTGAAACTATTTAATATTTTAAATACATTTTGTTGAATGTTGAAGAATTTTTACTGAAGTAATCTTATATTACGGCTGTCCCATAATTCACGCAAGATTTGAATTCAATAGAAAACATGTATTTTTTCTCAAGTATTTTCTTTTTTATTAAAACATAGACAACAAAGGATAGGGCTATGTATGTAATAACACATCGGGCAGATGACCTCCACTGCTGAAATTTTCCGTAGCAATTTTGTATAAATTTGGTTGAACTGTTGAGTCTCCTTCTTAAATTCGTTATTACTAGCCTTAAGGCGTCAACTGTCAAACTTTTTTCTTTTTTGGGTTGACAACTCTTTACCGCACAAATGGCGAAAATTCAAATCTTGCGTGAATTATGGGACACTCTTACTTTGATTAGGAATATTTAAGGAAAATTTTTCATAATGGCTAATGAAGCATAGTGTTTCATATTAGCAAGCCAATTGTCGATTTTGTGATGACATGTGCGTATGACGCTTAACATATTTTTCGTAAGAGCTTGTTGCAATTTTAGATTCTCCCAGAGGGAAACTTACATATGTTAATTTTTTTTTTTTTTTTTTTAGATTTTCAATTCTTTAGTTTTCAGTAAAATTTATTACTTTTGTTTTCATAACTATGTCAAACAAAAATTCCGAATGTTTGTGAAAAAGCTAGCCCACCTACGACGTAGCGCCTATGAAAAATGTTTTTACTGGCAGGAAAAATCATTGTAATCATTGCGTACAATATAGTACATATGTATGAGCATCTATAGCACTATTAAATGTTTATTATTTTTAAGATACGTCAAGTATGTATTTTACATACACAGACAGACAGCGCACAATGATACGCATGCATACTCCAAAAATACACCAACATTTTTACTGTTGCCTGCAATTGCAACTGCAACAGAAATGCATACAACGATAAAAGCGCGCGCTCTTGAATGCATATGAAGGATGATATGATGACTGACATCCGTCGTTGTTTTGTTGATGAATTTCCTGTGAATTATTGACATTTTCCGCCACATGACAGCTTGGCAGCACTGTCAGCAGCAGCATACAGTGTGACATTTTGTTTATTGATGTTCTATGTGTGTTGTTGCTGTTGTCATTGCAGTTATGTTTTGTTGTTGCCTGACTATTGAATAATCAATGTTGCTACAACAAAAACAAGAATTTTGCAATTTTGTTGTTGTTGTTACCATTACGAATGCAAAATGCAAAACTGTGAGTTGTTGCCTCGCCTCAACTCGGTGGGTGTTTTTACTCGTTCTTCGTGTTTGCTAAATTTTCTGTTAACTTGGTCAGCTGGAGTGATTTATTAGCAGTGACAGGTGAAATTAATGTGTGTGCGTTTGCTTTGGGACACTTTTAACAAGTAGAAGTGTGTATTTTTTTTGCTTTTGCATGTTTTTTTTTCCCTTTGACAGTTCAAATTGTACATTACATTAAAATGCACACTTTATGTGTTAAAGAAAATAAGCCACCCTGTGTTTTTTCTTATAAACTGAGGAAAAATATAGGGACTCAAAGTTCACACGTCTAAAATTAAAAACAAGCATTAGTTTTCCTTGTTTTTCAAATAGAGTTGTGCATGCGCTCACATGCACAAATTACATTCATGCTGAGTCAATATTTGCGTAAACGATCAAGATTTGAATTGACATTTCTGATTGTTTTGAAAATTGGTGAAAAGTTGGTATTGGACACACTGTGGTAAAATGATGTTCCGAAATTCCTAAAATTTCCAAGATGGCGACCATAAGAAGTTCGATTCAACTTTTGCATATTCACATATTTGAAAATTCATAGCTTCTCGACTTTTTATCAGGGCTCTTGGCACCCTTTTTATTTTTTGAAATATTTTTGTATAAAGTAAATTTTATCATAATTATTTTGCGCCCCTCAAAATTGCTGTGTTTATCATGAGTCGCTGTTGCACATGCGCTACTATATAGGGTTGCCACCATCAGGACGGTATTTTTTTTTTCTGCGATCCCTAGTGAAATTTTTGTAGAATACTTTAACCCATTATAACCAAGTTTTTTGAAAAGGGCTCAAAAAACACATTAAAGCTGGATATAGTGGATTAAGGTGTTCTAGAAAATTTTTCCTTGCTTGATTTCATGTTAACCTTTTAGAATATCTTAACCCGTTATATCGCGTTTTCATGGGTCATTTTGACAACTTTGGTTGTTACACAGATGGTTCTAAGAGGAATGCAAGACTGGGCATAGGTCATTTTAACGCTGCATATAAACATGATTTTTTTTTTTGGAAATGTGAGGAAGAGCATTAATAGACAGGCAAAGGACAAATTAACCAAAAATCTGTAAAGTTTATCCGTTAAGTGAAACACTTTCGACGATCAACTGGTTAGAACGTCGCCTAATAACGCACGGGCATTTTTTATCAAACTTTGTACATTTGGACGATCAGCTGGCTAGAACGTCGCCTAATAACGCAAGAGTCATGCAACGCAAGTCCTACGAGACCAGTACCAAGGTCTTTTTTTTTTCAAATTTTGTACATTTTTTAAATGGTTTGCAATTTTTCCAAGCAAGCGGCAGGAAGCAATACACTCTAGAGTTGACAAACGGTCCAAACGGTTGGCACGCGGTCCAAAAAATGATAATTGACGGATTTCGCGGGACAATGCAAATCCAAAATATTGGAAATGAAAAAGGCACACACAAGCAACCGTGGTTAATACCCAAAATCTTAAAATTGAGTCTTGATAAAATTTTTCGAGCGCACAAGCAAAAAAATTAATAAAAAAAAACTCCAGCTGAGCGTGTCTGCTCTGGATAGTTGTCAATTTTTGCTTGTGATGCAATGGGTTCAACATTTCCGGCAAACGCATTTTTCAGATTGAGAAAAGTCTCTTCAATGCAATTGTTTGATTCATATTTTTTTTTATTTGCAATAGGGTTGCTATTGCAAATGAAATGTAAAAAAAAAAACAAACACCAAACATTAAAAATATTCTCTTTGGTAACATGAAATTTCTTTGAAATAGCGTTCCAAAAATAAAAATATAATCACATGAGTATCATTCAATCTGTAACTTCTATCTGCAGTGCATTAGACTGTCAAATTTGCGACGTAAATAAAAAAAAAAAACAAAATATTTTCGAAAGATTAAGAAGACAAAACAAAAATGTCTATGGATGCAAAATGATTTAAGCAAATATTTGCAGTATATTTTAGGATTAAGTATTTATAAAAAAAATACATTTTGCATTCAATTTCGTTGACTCAGCAAGAAATTTTGTTGATGTCATTTCGAGTGCGCACAAAAACGCACAGGTTCGGGTGCAAAATGCGAGCGAGCATCTTGCAGATTTTTTTTATTCTATTTATTTCTTTTTTTACCTGTCTGCATTTATAATAAGCGTATTAGTATGCTTTGTAAATTTGTATCTGCTTGCTAGACAGTTTTATTGCAATTATACGATTCTTTTTTTATTTTGTTTTTTTTGTCTCTGGTCGACACAGATTAATTTGGGAACAACAAAATTTGTAAATTTATTAAAAAAAACATGTATTTTTTTTTAATAAACTGAAATATTTCTAGTTCATAATTTATTAAAAATATCATAATTTCATATTGTTTGCAATAAAATGACATCGTTAAAACCTGTAAAAAAAATCATAAAATTTTTAATGCACAAGTGTCAACATTAATATTTAAAAATTTTGCTACTGAAATTTTTATTGTTATTAATTTTTTTACGCTTTTGTTGTTATTTAATTTTTTATGGTATTTTTTTATACGAAAAAAAAAAAAAAAAAAAATTATTGAAACATTTTTATTTATATTATCTATGCTTTTTTACTTTTCTTTATTTTTTTAATACATTGTCGTTAACGTCAGTCACATCGTTTTAGCTACACGCTTGATGAGCTGCCAAAAAATACATTAAAATGTTTAGACACGCAAAGGCTTTTTATATTATTGCCTTATTTTTATTACCAGTTGCCAAAAAAAAAAATGTGATAAAAATAAGATAAGCAAGTTTTAAATTAAATGCAAAGATTCTATTAGTTTTCTTGTAGATTTTTAAGTCGTAAAAAATATTCTATTAATTTATTTTATTTTAGTAGAATATTTTAAATTTTGGACTTTACTCATTGTATTTATTTGGGAATTTTACCTTCTTTATAAGGGTGAGTCTACTCAAGAGGGAATATTCTGCGGCTCACCTAATTTTGCATATTTTTTTGTGACAATATTTTATTGATTCATTATTAAAAATAAACATCTTCATTATTTCTTGCATGACAATAAAAATAAGCTCGATCCCAAAAATATAACATAGCAAAATTATATTCTAAATTCCCAAATCCTCAGTCTCCTGACTTGCATTTCGTCCGAAATTATAGTTTTAATGTTAGTGTTATCAATAGAATATCAATGTAACTGTCAAATAATATTAAAATTTATTAAAAACTAGTAAGGGTGTTACCTTTGGCCTGGCCAAACATAAAGCAGTACACAGCAGTATTTTGAAAATTTTGCTTATATGGGAGGTGCCACGCCCTCTTGTCCGAATCCACACTGTTTGTGCTCAGAGTTTGAATTTATTTAGTATCTCAAAAAATGTTTTCAGTATAGCGTTTTGAAGCTTTTGCTTATATAGGAGGTGCCATGCCCTTTTGTCCAATTTTATCCAGTTTTTCTTAAAGCTTGCAGTTAAATTATTTGTCCCAGTAATATAAAAAAAACAAAAAAAAAAAAAAAAAAAACGCTTCCAGATCTCTTTTTCCTGCAAATTAGCAATATTAGTATTTATATTTTGTATAGGGCTAAAGTCAAGCGTTGCTCCCAGAACCCAATTTGGTTTAAACCAAACTTTTCTTGTTAAAGTTATAATTCTTACAAAAAATGTTTAATCAAAAAGTGTCGCTCGGACCCAGTTTTGGAGATATGGTCATCGAAAGATCGGGATATAGCTTTTATAAAAACCGATATAAGTTCTGAATCCCTTGATGGATTTCAAAAATGTTGATGTTATATGAAAGATATTTTAACTGGCTACAAAATTATTTCGAAAAGGTTTAAAAACCAAGCTATGGTTTTCAAGAAATGGTGATTTTGTAAAAATTTTGACCAGTTTTTTTTTTTAAAAACTATTATAAATTAAAAAAATACCTTAATGACCTTTAGCTGTAGAAACAAAATATGGAAGCCTTATCTATATTCCTTCATAAGGTATTCCATTTAAAGCTGAATTTGCATTATAAGGGCATATTTTATAGAAAAACACAAATTAAGCTAAAGAAATTTTCATGAAATTTAGCAAATATTACAACAACAACACCACCACTAACAAAAGCAGCGCTAACAAAAACAACAACAGCACCACCACTAACAACAACAGCAATGTCTCAGAGAGACCATCCTGTTGGGGGGCCAGGAATAGCAACCTTGACGACAATATCTGGCCTGGCGTTCGAGTCGTTATAATAACAACAACGATACCACCTCTACCAAATACAATGACACCACTATCCACAACAATAACAACACCAACAATACAACCAACAACAACACTCACAAAACAAAAAACACAACACTAACAACAACAACATCAACAACACCAATAACAACAACAACAGCAGCAACAACAAGAACAACACAACAACACTAACAAAACAACAACACTACTAACAACATCAACAACACTAGCAAAACAACAAAACTACTACTAACAACAACAACAACAACATTACTATCAACAACACCACTATCAACCACAACAAAATGAAAATTTTTATTCAAAAACGTGAGGTTTGCTACTACTTTTTATTGCAAAAGAGAAAAATTGTTATTAAAAATTTCGCGCGAAATTTTTAATAACAATTTTTCGCCTGCGGCGCTTTCTTTTTTGGAAATTTTTGCAAATTATTCAGTCAGGTTATATAACTTATTACAAAAAGAAGGTCTTAACCCCCTAACGGTGAACCACTCAATTTCTTTTAAAGATCCAGTAACTGATGACCACACAAATACGATTAAGGGTCTGTGGCGATATGTCAAAAACGCTTTGCATGTATTTAACAGAAGAAAACGATTTTACGAAGGATATATTGCAAAATTCATGTTCCTTAAAAAGTGAAAAGCAGAGGGGGTTGAGCCAATGGAGGATTTTTTAAAATATGAGGGAGAGTTGCATAAAGTTGTTTCCTATGAAGCAGAGAACGATGATGATGATATTGTTGTAGATGAAGACATCTTATAAAATAAAATACAAATTTTAATTCTTCTATTTTTTTTTTTTTTTTGGAAAAACCTTACAAATATAGGAAATCAGATACAAATGGCATAGTTAATAAAAGAAAATAGATTGGCCTTTCATATTTCGTTACAAAAATTATGGATTGATAAAACGTTTTTTGGAAAAAATAGCGTTTTTTTTAAAAAACCTGGTCAAAATTATATTAAAATCGCCATATATCGAAACCTAAAACTCGGATTTAAAACTTTTGTACACAAATTTGGTAGTTAGTTATAATACCTTTCATATGACGTCAAAATTATTGATATCCATCAAGGGACTCAGAACTTATACTTGTTTTTATAAAAGCTGTATCCCGATCTTACGATTGCTATATCTCCGAAACCAAATCTGAGCGACACTTTTTGTTTTTGCTGTTGTTGTTGTAATTACTTTCCAAAGCCATATTTTGGCAAAAAAAAATAAATCTGGCTTTGGGAGCAACGCTTGACTTGTTCCTTGTATAGTAATCGCATTTCAATTATTTGTAAGCTCTTGTCATTCATATATACATAGACAGTAATGTTAGCATCATTATTTACTTTTCTAAACCATTATTCCTTTGTATTGAAAAAGAATTAAATTCTTGTTATACGAACAATTATTATTAAATAAATTGAAATTGAAATAAATTGAAATAATTCTTAGTGTCTGAGTAACGTTTAAGTAGTTCGAATATCTCAAAAAACGCTTTCAGTAAAGCGTTTTGAAGCCCTCTTGTCCGAATTCGCCCAGTTTTTGCTTAGAGCTTGCCCTTACAATTCTTAGTATTTATGTGTATTTTGGTTGCATTATCGTGAAAAATACTCCAAACGTTGCATTTTGAATATATTTTTTGTATGGGCGGTAGGCGTGTCCGTTGACCGATTTCGCTCATTTTCAATCCCTCGAGCTAACTTTGACGACAGGCTGTGCACAAAATTTCATTGTATTATCTTGCTTAGTTTTCCCAAAAAATGTATTTCCACACACAGCCAGCCACCCAGCCAGACAGACGGACATGGCTATATCGACTCAGGAGGTGACGCTGATCAAAAATATATATACTTTTCTATATCTGCCACGCCTCCTTATCTGCGTTACAAACGGAAGAACAAAGTGAATATACCCTGAGTGTAGGGTATAAAAAAAAGTTATTGAACTTTATTACTCGACTTTTACCTCAGCTTCCTGGCACATCAAAACATCTAAAAATTTTGATGAATTTGCGTATCGTTCACGTTGTTGCTTCATTGATGAGAACTGTATTGCCCATTCATTATACAAGCCATGATTCGTGAGTTCCTTTTTTGTTAGTTTCATGCATTCCTTAAATAGTTTTGGCTTCTATGAGTTCTACATCATTTATGATTGCTCTACTCCCATTCCTAATTGTTCTTATTTGCTTCAAGATCTTCTTCCCATTCCGCTGAACAGTTCGAGGCCACTTAAGGCTGTATCCGTCCCTTGTTTTGCCAGTTCGTCAGCTTATTCTGCCCTATTTCCTTATGGGTATGACAAGGAATCCTTGTTTTGAGAACTAAACTTCTGAAGTTTCTGATTGTAGGATAAGCCCCGGAGATATATCACCTTTTTTTTTTTTTTTTTTGTTGAACTGCTATAAAATCGAAATCAACAATGATTTTTATGGGAGTTTGAAGGTAATCTATCTTTAATTAATTTAAAACAAATAAAAATGATTGATAATATGTTTTCTTTTCAATTTAAAAAAAAAAAAATGCTATTAAGTGCCCAATTACCCGTTATATGTTGCCCTATCTTACATAGTCTCCGGTGATTTGGCACTTAATAGTATTTTTTTAAATTGAAAAGAAAACATATTTTCATTAATTTTTTGCCAAATCACCTGGGACTATGACAGAGATTATGTACCATATACTGCATGTTTTCGTATAAGATCCACATGCTTTATGTGACCACTTGCGGCATCATCTGGTTATGTGGTCTGTGCAAAGTTTTCTCCACATCCGACGCACCTATCAGATTTATCTTAGAAGTAGATATTTTATTCACTTTCATCGGAAGAAGCATGACTTTCGTTTAAAAGTTCTCCCCATTAGAACCACCACGTTCCTACAGGCGAGATATCACTAAACACTTATTCTGGTGTGATGTCACTTCTAATCAGGTTTCCATTAGCAAAAAACTATTTAATCAGATAAAAATATAAATAGAACTATTGACGGTTCTACCTGACAAAAAATCCGTGAATGTAATTTCAGGCGCTTCATATTTGTACTATCAAACATGTTATAACATGCAAAGAGAGAAATGGCACCCAAAACATATCACCCTAAGCCATTTCTCGTTTTTGGTGTATACCGAATAAGAAATCCTGTTGAATTAAATTTTGTACAATTTGAATGCTTCGAAAGCTTCAAGTATTGAAATTGAAAGGGGTGCCAAACTACCCGGCGGGCTTACCTTACTCCCAGTTTAGAGCTTATCTGAAACGTTTTTACCGAAAGATAAAATGGCAAAAGTTTATTGATCCAAAGCATAAGAATAAAGTGATTGATCCAATGGAATTGTGCATTTTTTAGTTTACTAACGTCTAATACATTATTTGTTAATTGTTACCAAATTTTGTTATATACAATCAAATTGTTTACTTTGTGTTACTTTTAGGCTTGGAATTATTTAACTAACATAATTTTTTTCTTTTTCTTTCAGGTAAGTTTAACTATGACACACACTAAAACGAAGGTTGCATGAATGGACACGGTACATAATCCAAGATTGAAATATATTTAAATTAGTGAAAGGCATCTATATATTCATACGCAAGGCGAAAATTTGTCCTACCCTTTTTACTATGTAAGAAATAAAGCACGACTTTGAGTTATACACCATTAAAAAGGTATTTGTGTGTTAACGTGCTCAAAGTTAAAATTATTTTAATATTTTACCATTAAGGCAGGTAAATTAAATGCAAATATGTATTTCAAAATTAACGACGAAATACACGGTTTAGAGAGCTAAAAAGAGGATGCAGCACAAAGAGAAAGACAAAAGCTGACTGACACTGATTTCATGTTGTTGTTGTTGATTTGGAAATATTCCTGGTTTCGTCTGATGAGAACGAAAAATTGTACTTAATACACTTGAGTACCTAAATTAAATATTCTAATCTTATCATTTGTAAGCTCAAAAATTTGGATATAAATCAATTAAATGTAAATTTTGGGTAGAATTTAAAATTGAAAGATAATCATTTTTTTTTTTTTTTTTTGCTACAAAATTATTTAGCCTTAAAAGGGCTCAGCTTATCAACCTACCATCCATCATTCTCTTTCAGTAAAACTTTTTACAATGCACATCTACTCTGCATAAGTCAATCAGCATAGCCATAGATTTATTTAAATTGCCGCATTTAATCGCAATTGGTTTTGTTGTTGATTTTCAATCAGATTTTAATTAGTTTTAATTACCCTAATGGACATACAACATTCATAATCGCAAAAGCGCCTTGTCATACGTCGTAGTACGTAAATTCTTTAGTTGCTGTAGTTTTGTTGGTTTTCGACTTTATCCATATTTCAATTTATATTTTCATTTTTGATTTTTTTTTTCTTGCTAAATTTTATTGATTCATTGACCAAATGCTTGATCGACAAATACGGGTGGCGAATACCATGTCAATGGTATTTTTTATTTTTAAATTTTTTCAACAAATCGTCGTCGATGCCTAATGAAGCTAAAAAAACAAACATTTTATTACCAACTAAATATCTATCTACGTTTGTAGCAGGCAGCTACTGGTTTATAAAATGATTTCTTAATTTGTTGTGCTGTATTAGGAATTGAAAATTTGTGTCATGTAATATGCTATATTTTTCTTAGTCATTCATTATACATATATATTTATACTATAAAAGTATAGTTTTTTTAAATGGTTTTTTCAATTTGTAAATGCACACTAATAGGCTAGATTTTTGGTTTTATGCGACAAAAAAAAAAAAATATGACACAAAATTTATGTTCATAATGTAAAGCTTAACTTTGGTCAACAAGCGCGGACAGTGTTTATGCGAACGCTTTGATTTATGTTGGTATGCAGCGAGAAAAGAGTTCGCGAAAAAAATTTATGTATAATTTGTAATTTATTAAAATTTATTACATTGGAAAACTTACATTGTTGATTACTGCAATGGTTTTTATGCAGAAGAAAAAATTCCACGCTAGAAGATGCTTTAAATCAGTTCCACCAAAAGAAACGTATTTTCATATGTATTTATTTAATTTTTTACACATTTTCCTTCAGTTTTATGCATGGGTGACCCCTAGTGGAGTATTTTTCAAAAGACATGAGATTATGGGTTCAGAAGTTCTACCAAATGGTTGCTTGTGGGATTTCATTATAACTTTCGGACAACAAGATTTATCCAATATGTAGTTTTAGAATTTTCGAGTAGAGCGGATTTTCGAAAATACGTTATACTCTTGGAATTTTAGATAAAAAAAAAAAACAAAAAATCACGGGTCATTTCGCAGAAGTTGTAACAGTAGTTATTAATTTATTCCTCCAATTCTTCCATATTTTTTTTTTGTAAACAAAAGCCGCTCGCAATAGTGTAATTTATTCATATATCGTATTTTTTCCTTGCGCACTGCTTATACTATGTATATCACCTCATATATCTTAAGTATCTATAACATTTGATTGCCTTACGAATATCTTAATCGATGATTGGGTTTACTATAAAAGTCGTGCTAAATTTAATAATCTCGTTAGATCATTTAAAAATTACCATTTATGTACATCATATGGAAATAAAAAATCAATTTGGTAAAATTTTTCTTGAGAAAAATAAACCACATATCAACGATTCCATTCCATTCATTCATTCATTGAACGGTGTTGTAAACAAGTAACTAACTGACTGTCGGTAGATACATTCGTACATATGTACGTATCTATGTAAAATGCGCGTATTTGCGTTAACAACGACGACGTTGAATGACTGACTGTGGTACGCGAGAGTATTGGAAGAAAAACAATCTGGCTTACCTTGCTTGTCAACAGTAACAACCCATACAACATGATGTTAAGGAAAAAGCAATGTTGTTTAACATTTGAAATTTAAAAGAAAAAAAAAAAGAGTTTCTCTTAAAAGTCTAAAAAACCAAATTTTAATAAATGATTGTATAAAAAATAAATCTGTTAAATTTATTGAAAATCACTCTTTTAATGCTGATAAAAAATATGTTAATTTATGGTTTTTTTCTTCTTAATTTCGCGCACATAAATCCATAAATCTGCGCATGTTTTTTACACTCTCATATTTTGTGTTTTTTTCGTAATCATTAATTATGTCCACATTTTTTTCCAGTGTCGTTTTTTTTTTCTTCCATGTGTGATTTATGTATTTGCTGTAATTTTATTTTTACTTCACACATTCAAAAATTGAGTTAAAAATCATTCGTCAAATTAATTTTAAAATAAATTTAAAATTTTTACAGCTTGAAATCGCGTCGTTTGTTGGTTGCTCTTTGGAACGAATGTTTTTTCCTTCCGCATTTAATTTTTATATTCTGGGATTTTTTTTTTTTTTTTGTTGGTTTCTATAGTTAACGTGTGTTTTGCTGTTCCCAAAGGGAAAAGAATTGCTTCAAAAGGGTTTTTGAAGTAGTTCTTTTTCAGTCATTAGCGCTTCCGCTTTGAAAGACGCAGCCTTTCAGATAAAAAGTATTTTAAAGCGCTTGTTTGTATTGCGGCGCAAAGCGCTTTCTCATTAAAAAAAAAAAAAAATACTAGGATTCGAACCGGAGTTGCGTGTGATGGATAGAAATATATTATTAATTACAAACTTGTTGGACCACTGTCCAGTGGAAATTTTTTTTCTTTTAATACAAATTTTATGCCCCTTCATTTTTAGGGTGTATCGCATAAGGTTACAAAGATTCTTGGAGATGATAGAGGTTGCATTGACTTAACAAAAAATTGCACCCAGGGAGGAGTCTAAAATGTACCCCTGAATAGTTATGATTTTCTGACTTGTTTTACAAAAAAAAAAATTTATTGGTTCACCCCAATATTTTAAAGAAAACAGTTTTATAAGAAAGTTTTATCTAATTGTGTGACCTTTCTAAGATTGCATCCGGTTAGCAGGATTTAAAAGAATTTCGCAAAGTTTTGGACCTTTAAAGTATTATATTTTAAATCTTTTTCAAATTTATGACTTTGGCGGCCATTTTAGTATGAAAAACATAACATTAACATACCTTTTTATAATTTTTTTTTTTTGGAGTCTGCGTAAAATTTTCTTTAATTTGGTAGTACTTTTCTCATACCCATTTTTATACCCTACACCCAGGGTATATTCACTTTGTCCTTCCGTTTGTAACGCAGAGAAGGAGGCGTGGCAGATATAGAAAAGTATATATATTCTTGATCAGCGGCACCTCCTGAGTCGATATAGCCATGTCCATTTTTGGGAAAACTGAGCAAGATAATTCAATGAAATTTGGTGCCTCCTTCGTCAAAGATAGCTCGGGGGATTGAAAATGAGCGAAATCGGCCAACGGACACGCCTACCGCCCATACAAAAAATATATTCAAAATGCAATTTTAGGAGTATTTTTCACGACAATGCAATCAAAATACACATAAATACTAAGAATTGTAAGCGCAAGCTCTGAAAAAAAACTGAACGAATTCGTACATGAGGGCGTGGCACCTCCCATATAAGCAAAAGCTTCAAATCGCTATACTGAAAGCGTTTTTTAAGATATTCAAACCAAATTCAACTTAGACACTAAGAATCATAAATGAAAGCTATCAACAAAAATTGGGTGAAATCGGACAAAGGGGCGTGTCACCTCCCATATAAGCAAAAGTTTCAAAATGCTATACTGAAAGAGTTTTTGAGATAATCCAACCAAACTTCACTCAAATACTGAAGACTATAAATGCACGCTCTAAGCTAAAATTAGACGAACTCGGACAAGAGGGCGTGGCACCTCCTATATAAGCAAAAGCTTCAAAACGCTATACTGAAAACGTTTTTCACTCAGACACTAAAAACTATAAATACAAGCTCTGGACAAGAACTGGGTAACTCGGAAAAGAGAGCGTAGCACCTCCCATATGAGCAAAATTTTAAAAATACTGCAGTGTAGGGTATTTAATGTTTGGCCAGGCCAAATTTTACACCCTTACTAGTTTAATTTGAGATCAGAAAAAAATATTTTTGATGTATGCATATGCATCGCAATGCATTCGAATAACCTGTGTGTTACTTAAAAAAGTTTGTTTTTGCGACCTTTTTAGACCCCCCCCCCCCCTAGTGCAATTTTCGGCTAGCCTAGGCCTCCTCTATCACCTTCGCAACCTTATGCGGTACATCCTAAAAAGTGAAGGAGTATACAAATTTGTATATTAAAAAAAATAAAAATTTCACAAAAATGTCCAAACAGAAAATGATATTCAGAGTGCTTTTCAACAAAAATAAATGAAAATCAAAACAGAAAATTTAAAAAGAACAATAAAAAACACAAAAAAAAAAAAAAAAAAATAAAAAAAGTTTTCCCGCGGTGGGTATTGAACCCGTATCCATTTACAAAGTTTTGTAACGTGTGTATGAAATTCGTATGTTAAACACATTTTTTTTTTTTTTTTGTTTTATTTCTCTGCTTTTCTTTTCTAAAAATACTACTTTAATATTAAAAAAAAAAACATTCCAAACATTTGTTTGACATTTAAGCGCTTCAGAAATGATTTCTTAAGAAGCGCTTGATATTTTTCCCCTTGGGCTGTTATTGTTGTTGTTGGTTTCTATAGTTTGTATGGTTTTTGTTGTTGTTTTAACTATCTATGATGATTGCTAGCGCGAATCTTTTCATCTTGTGGGCTAATTAAAAATTATTGCTTGCCGCGTTAAATTTATGTTTGTCATAAAATACACTAAAAATATAAAAATACGCCAATAAAATAAAAAATTCGTATAAAAAGTTTTAGAAATTTTGCAACTTTTTGGTGTAGTTTTTTTTTTAATTTATTTTATTTTTTTTTCTTTTTTCTAAACTTTGCATTATTTTTGTTGTTTTCTTTGTATTGATTAAAAAACGGCTGCATAATTAATTTGTATTTATCGCAAATATCGCACGTAATTGTTATTTATTAGTGGGCGTCGATTAATATATCTTTTAAAAAACAGAAAAAACTTAAGTTTCAATTTCCCTTCTTTCGATTGTGTTAATTTATCAGTGTGTTTTTTTTTTTTCGCTTTATTTGTTAATTTGATGTCATCATCTATAAAATAAAAACAACAATAGTAATTAATTATGATTTATAAAATCAAAGTCACGTTGGCGTGCAAAACAATTGCTAGCAAAGGGAAGTTCATGTGCCTTGTATCACTTGAGAGTCAATCATTTGGCGTGTCTAAACAACGATAAATTTTTCTTTTTTTTAACCTGACGCCTATACATATTCATAGCTGAAATTGTTGTCCAAATAGCAGCATTTGAATGCTGCAAAGTCTATAAGTATTGAAATTGAAAAGGGTGCCATTTCACCTGGGGTGCCACATCTCCCGGACTTACCCTAAGCTCTAGACATTTCTTGCGTTTAGTGAAATTTTCAACGGAATATTGTTGTGGAACACTTTAATCCGACAATAATATGATAATACTGCTTTTAATGTTTATTGTTTGTGCTAAAACCTGCCACCTGCGTTATCTTATGAAAATCCTGTTTTGTTCAACAATATGTTTCCATTCTATTTGTACCCGTAAAACTTGTTTGGAAGAATATGTCTTAAAGCTTAAACAACTGTATATTTCAATGATTTTTTCTTATTAAATGACTTAACTGTCGTTAATTTTTTTTTTTCTTTATGTATAAAAACCTGTCAAATGTTAATTTCTTCTCCTTTTTCCTGTTTTTCTTTAAAAAATAGATTATATTAGTTACTATTGATGCTTAAATATAAAATTAAAAGAAATTTGCTTAAATTAGGTCGGATTGTAGAAGATCATATCTTTACATTAAACACTACAAATGTCTAGCAATGAAACCTTACAAATGTTTATTGTATGTATGTATGTATGTATTTATTCTCCTTTAACTCCTAGGAGGTGCATAGGGCCAAATGCTTATTACACTCTACTTATTTTGAACATTTATTGAACAAAGCTCTTAAGTTCATATAAATTTTGCGACAATTGCATTTAAAAATTTAACGAATCTCCCGTAAATACAAAATAAATTTTACCTATATTAACACCCTACAGCTTTCATTAAATTTTACAACCAAGCCAATGAACTGTTTCTAAATACAATTGAATCTTTTTTTTTCGAAATGAGCAACAAATTTTCATAGCCAACCCAAAAACCATCAACAATGTAAACAAAACAAACAATGCAGATAGGCAGACGCAAAAAAAAAAGCAGAAAAAACACAGCATTCAGCATTTAAGCATCACAGCATGAAGTCCTGCGCAACATGTTGCCAAAAGGCAACACTATATACACTAAAATACAAACTAACGAACTGTTGTAAATTTGTTGTAATACAGCAGAATATGTTTGTAATAACGCATTTGCTGAAAGGCTGAAAAGGCACAGTTGATTTAGATGACCCGCTGTGTGGTTATGTGGAAAATGCTGAGCAAGATTTCACACTCACCCGCTGCAGTAGCAGCATTAGGGCTGCAATTTTAATTGCTTTACCTACGCAAGAGCAACAAAAATAAATAACTTAAATGCCGCTGTTCGCCCCACTCTTGCTCTAAATGCAAATTATTGCTGTTAACAGCTGCTAACGCACATTAGTGTTGGAAATCCCTGTGTAAAATTTCCATTTTTTGCTGGCAACACTGTCATAACAACAGAAATAACTTCATTTATATATGTATTTCATAGATAAACTATGTGTGTTGTTGGTTTTTGTTTCTCATAAATGCAATAAATTGGAATTGTAGTTTTATGACACAAAAACGCTGAAGCGTTCGTCGAACTATGTATTTATGTATCTGTCAGCAACATTGGGTTATCTTATCATAAAAGTTAAGCGAACGAGCGTTTTATGTTGTTGAAGTTACACTGCAGTTGTTGGGTTTGTTTGCTGCTGGAAATACCAAGTGTGTTGTCTCTCCAACAAGTATGTCAATTTTACAATAATAATGAAGGCAAACTCACTCACTCTTCTTATCAGGCTGTTTATGATTTGATTATTGTTTATAATGTTGTTATATTGAGGCGTATGCACTTTTGTAACCTTGTTGATCCTTGCACCAAAAGAAATTCGAAAAAACCCACAAATTAGCATGAAAACACTACAAATGTCAAAAATTCCAAAACTCTACAAAAGTGTTTTTTTTTCTCATTTTATATAGAAATTTTACTAAGTTGCAAATTTTTCAAGCCTTTGCGACTATTAAAACAAAACCCAAAAGAATATCCATTTTTCGGCTAAAATCGCTTTAACTGTTTCTTATAAAAATGCATAATTAAAACCACATTTAAAAAAAATCTAATAAATTATAAAAATTAAAAAAAAAAAAACTGAAACCTAATCCAAATGACAACAATAAAGATTTAAAAACATGGTTTAGTACTAATTATGGCAAATATACCCATAAATAATAAAAATTACCGAAAAAAGCAAATATGCGCAAAATTTGAATAGAAATGAATGAAACAAAATTAGCGCGAAATTATACTATAAAAAATAAAACGCTTTTAGAAGTTTCGACGCTAATCTTTAAGATAACAAAGAAATCTGTAACCGGATGCAAATTCAACAAACACAAAAAAATTTGAATATCTGTTAAAACCCAAAATATATCTGGGAAATACGCTCTGCCGCTGCGAATTATTTTGTTAACGGTTTTCGAAATTTACAATTTGAAATTATAATTTATCGTGAAGACAAAAACAAAGACAGAAAAACATCGTTAAACAAAACAAAACTCTCGTTTGAGCACAAAATCACGATGTTGATATTTTTTAAGATATACAAAATAATAATAAAAAAAAAGTTAATTTAAAATGCAAATCCTAGACTACGACGACACCCACCAGCGCCAATATAGCACGGCAACGGCTTCCAATAGGTACAATATATGAAACTCTGTGAAAATAACAAAAGCAGTGTTAAGCAATAAATTAAGTTTCAACAAAATAAAATCACAAATTAATGAAGTTTTTTCTTTTCAGGGCTTGTTTTTTTGTTGTTTTTGTTGTCAACAAAAACAAAAAAAAACTTAATATACAATAGATAGAAATTAAGATAATAATTTCATGCGCACGTGTTGTTTCAACAAATTGTAAAAACTTTTTAATTTTTGTATAGTTGACATTCAAAATTTGACGCTTATAAGGTAGCGTTTGAAAACAATTACACGGAAAGGTCTTATTTTATGCGGAAAATTTTTAGTTTTCACGCTATCTAACTGATGTGGAACAAATTTCATGTTTTGTCATAATTTGTTAGATTTTTAAACTTCCGACACTGATATTTCCGTTCTGATGCTTAACGAATTTCAAAAATCATTTTACTTTTACCCAGTTCTTAATGCCCTTTAAAAATATATAAATTTAATAGATGGCCGCATTTGCATAGCGCGACAATTTATACTTTTTTGATTTTTCCAAAACATGACGTATGATTGACATTTTTTTCAAATATTTTAAACATTAATACTTCATTTTCGATGCAAGCCTCAATTAATATGTGAATTGGTTTTCATTTTACTTGAGTTGGTCTCTGAAAATGCAAAAATTAAATTATGGCTGCAGACATATAGATTGATAAAACCTCCTTTTTTTGACTCTATATATTTAAAAGCTGTTGCGAAACGTTGACGCATTTTATCACTATTGGCTCTAACATTTCTCTGCCACTTCATATATTTATTTTGTACGCGCAATCTGATTTGTGACTTAAAAAAGTAGACTGCCTGTCTCAGAGAACGCCTACTGCAACTTTTTACTGCAGCACAAAAATAATGAGAAAAAATTAATTGCAACATAAAAAGTAGCAATAAAAGTAGTTTATGTTAATATTAGTAGTTACTTACTATAAGTAACATCAAATGCAGAAATTTAAAATTAACACGTAAATTATTTAATTATAAGCGCAAACATTTATAGGTTTTTTTAATTTATTTTTTTATGAACTGAAAGTAGATTAAAATTTCAGTGCAACAAGGTCGCGATTAATGAGCACTTTATGAGCAAAGTTGCGCTCAAAGTAACGCTTTAACTTTAAAACAGAGTAAAACGATTAGTATAAAAAAATGGCAACGCGATCGGAGTGAAAGCGTTGTGATGATGGAACTGTAGCTTTGTGGCGCTTTGAAAGTGTTTTGTAGCGCTGCGAACGCTTTGTTTTGCATTTTTGTGTGTGTTTGACAATTTGATTTTCGCCACGCTTTGCTTTGCTCTGAACGCAACTTTGCTCAAAGCGCGCTATCCGTTTGCGATCTTAAGGTGTAGCCGCAGTTTTAGTTGCAACTCTCTCAGCATTAAATATAAAAGTTTAAAGCTAAGATGATGCTATTTTTTGTACATTTTTTGTAAATTTTTTGTATAGTTTTTGAAATTTCACTTAATAGCTATCTTTCGCATAGTTTAAGAACGTGCTCAGCTGTGTTTTACTTTTATAGATGATCTCTTATAACATACAAAGAAAGAAAAGTCCCTCATCAGCTTAGCTAAAACAGCGTGGACTCATGTTCATCACTGCGCTACACTTCCTGGAACTTAATTTATCCAACTGTCGCTCAAAAGGGATTTCATTTCGTTTCATTTTACATAGTTTTTCTTCATACATATTATTTTTTCAAGTTGATTTCTTAAGATGCAGCAGCATACAAAAACAACATTTTGACATACACTCTTCCACATAACTGTCAAAAATGTTTTTTTTTTTTGGATTTTTTATTTTTTTGCTTGTGAGTTGCTTTGACAGCTGCAACGTTTTTCGCTGTGCTACAGCCAAAGTACACTATGTAGTGTGTGCATGTGTGGGTTTTGACTGTAGTTTATAGATAATCCATTCAATTTGTTTGCAGATTTTATGTAAATCAACTGAAAAAAAAAAAATTGAATTTTGTAGTGACAAAAAGTTGAATTCAATTTTCCGGTGATTTTTTTTTTTTCGTATTCAAAAGGTAACGCGTCTTCGTTCGTTGTGATTTTTACTACGTACATACAATTTGCTTGTGTCAGGCAAAACCATTAGAGTGAAAAAACGCTAACAAAGTGGGCGTCTTTAACGGGTTGATAAATAACTTTTAATTAAAGGCTGCCCAAAATTTCAAATTTAGTATTTTTTTTTACTAAATTGAAATTAGTAAACATAAAATTTAAAATAATTTTTTTTTTTTAATAAAAAAGTTTTGACCTAAAAATTTAAAAACAAAATAACATTTTAACAGCAAAAGCTCAAAGTTAACTTGTAGATTTCTTCACTTTCAAAATGTCATACTGCCATTCAGCCATTCCATGTCTGGCGTAACTAGAGTTGACCTCAGATACTCCAATTTTGCTGAAATTCGGTATATGGTTTCGACCTTCTTAAATGTTTTTTGTGCATGGACATGACTGATTTTCACATGAATCCAGTAAAAATGTGGTGTCTTTAATAGTTTTAGAGTTATAGTTGTTTTAATATTTGAAAATATACACTACCTCCATAGCCTTATTTGAAAAAATCATAGCTCCTAAGCCTTAAGACGCTCCATCTAATTTTTGGTTCATATGAAAGGTTTGTTTTTCAAAAAAAAATATTTTGAAAGGTCAAAAAAGTAGTCATGTAGCTTTTTTATATAATTTATCCCTTAACAACCGACTGGTTTCGCCAGGAACCAACCAACTAAAAACAAAATTTCGTCAAACAAATTTCTTTTAAATTTAATGCATTTTTACAGCAGTATGTTGATCCAAGAGCCACCGTTTGCGTCGATAGCCGCTTGAAACCAACTCCATTTGACAGCTGTATATTCAGTAGAGATACAATCTCGAGAAAAAACCCTTTTGTGAAATTCCGTACTTTAAGAAAATTATTTTTGTGGTAAATTCACTTCTATCAAAGATGGAAAAAATATTTCCTTGACCGTTAAATGGTCTAAATGCTATTGTGAGTGTTAGAAAAAAAATTTTGATTTTACTTTAGTGGACTTTTTTGAATCTATGGTTGGCTCCTTGCGGAACCGTCAGGCACCCTGAGTTCGAAATTCATACAGCAAATATCACTCATACGTTTTGGGGTGCTATGTTAAATATAACGAAAATATTTATATTTTACTAGGTGCCCGGGAGCGACTTCGTTCGCCCCTTCCCGATACCCTTTAAAAATGTATGTACTCAATCTCATCCATATCTGTCACACAGTCTCAGGAAGTCTTTTTTTATACCGCTTTATTGAACATTTTTCCAGCGGATATTATTCGTCCCGGAGCTAAAATTTTTTTAATATTCATGGCGATGCCAAAGGTATTTCAAATAAGAGTTTACCCCGGAATCTCACCTGATAACATGCCTTCAAAAGCATGCAAATTGGATAACTGATATGGGATTATGGGATTTTCCAAGAACCCGGACGAAGCCAAAAATATTTCGAAATAAAATGTATCCTTGAACCTTACCATGCAAAATATCTATAAAGGAGAGGAATAATCATGCAAGTCGGACGAATGGTTCTCGAGTTATGGAAACACAGGCAGACAGACGTTGTATCTTATATAGTAGTCTGATTTTGGAATGATATTGTCGTACTGGTATGAATTCAATTTCGCCTGAACAACTTTGGATATTAACCAGAATATATCAAGAAAGTAAATCTGCGACGCAACAATCCGAATTGATTATCCCACACAAAGATTTTATGCCAAATATGTGGACACATTTATGTTTTTGCCCGAAAAACGCTGTTTCAGTTAAATTTATCAAAACTAAATGCGGTTGCTGATAGATTTATGCTCATTTCTCTTCATTGTCATGTAGTTTTATTTAATATTTCTCTGGAAAAGTTCTTTGTTACAAAATTCATATTTTTCAATCCTCAAAGTCGCAGAACAAAAGTTATCCAGAAACGCAAGTTTTATATGATACATTTTCTTCAGCTCATTGAAAAAAATCAGGCTTTTAAGGGTTAAGTGTTAAAATAGTAACTGTACTGCTTTAGTACTATATCAGAAGTTTAGTAGGTTAGAAATAAATTAAATAAAATTTTAGTACTAAATTAAGTACAATTTTAAAATTTTAGTACTAAATTTAGTACAATTTTAGTACTTAACTTAGTACAATTTTAGTTCTAGGCAAACTACTTATATGGCACTACTTTAAACTACTTTAGTACTAAAATTGTACTAAATTTAGTACTAAAATTTTACTAAATTTAGTACTATTTTAGTTCTACGTAAACTAATTACATGGTATTAAAGCTGTATAAATTTGAGTACTAAAATAGTATAAGATATAGTACTTTTTGGCAAACAAAAAAAAAATAAAAAAGCTTATATAATAACTATCTAAAAATGATTTGAACATGAAATCGGTTAAGAAATGTTTAAATTATTTACAAATATTCTTAATTAACCGATTTTTTAATTTTTTGTACGCCTCAAAAATCCATTAAAAATAACTCCTAATTAATTCTTAGCTTACCTTAGAGGCCGTACTATTCGTGGCCATCTAACACTATTCTTGACCATTTATCACTAAATCCTAAGCCTACCTTCTAATAGAGGTCGTACTATTCGTGGCCATATTATCCCAAGCAAACCTTCCATTAGAGGTCGTACTATTCGTAGCGATATAATACTCCCAATCTAAAGTACAGTCGTACTACTCGTGGTCATCTTATATTCATAATATCAAGCCTGCCTTTCATTAAAAGCCGTACTATTCGTAGTCATCTTACTCTAAGCATACCTTGTATTAGAAGGCATATTATATTAGAGGTCGTACTATTCGTGGCCAAATAATACTCCCAATCCTAAGTCTGTCTTTTATTAGAGGTTGTACTATTCGTGGACGTCTAACACTTTACTATTCGTAGTCATTAGGTATACTTGAGTACCTTCAGTGAGAGGTCATACCATTCGTAGCCATTTAATCCTAAGCATACATTTCATAGGAGGTTGTAGGATTTATGATCGTCTTACACCACTATCTCAGCTCAATTCCCATTCCATAAGCGACATAACGCATAATATTTTGTTAAACATGAGTATATCTATAAGTAAATCTTGATTTCCACAGTTAAATATTGCTATAAGTAGAACCCGAGTGTAATCGGAGTTCGTTTCAAATCTGAATGTTGAAAAACTTAGTTGAAATAAAACAATAGAAACTTAATGTATACTTGTAATGTTGTTGCTCTCCATTTCTTAAATTGTAGAAAGTTTATGATCTGTTGGAGCTAGTTTAGTGTAGGCTCTAATTTAAAATAATATTAAATAAGAGACACTGCACTTTTCTGTTTTTTACTGCAACGTTTCGTATATTAATCATACACCTCATCAGGCTCAATATAAATAGCTTAAAAAAATTAATTCTAAACATCACATAGAGAAAGTGATGGAGTCACCTAACAAAGGTATGAACATTTTGTATGTTACAGGTCAACCTGTTGTCAACCTGTTGACCTGTAACTTAATTTTCCACCTTAAATGGACAATATCTCCAGAGCTACAAAACTTATGAAGAAATAAATAGTAGTTTTGAATTAAGCGGCTCAAAGCCAATACAATAAGTTCAACAGTTAAAATAAAAATTAAAGAAGCGTTTTTCACTTTTGAAAAGGGTTTCGGGTCCATTAAATGGACCAAATTTTACAGAGTGCTTATTGTCATCAACGTGAAACTTTTGGTGCACTAGGAATGCAATTTCGAACAATTTTAATTCTTTCCATGCGAATCTCAACCAACCTAATATCCAACTTAAGGAAAATAACAAAATACTTTTTCAGTGCGTACTCTTTTTCTTATTTAAGTTAAGTAAGTCTGTCTTTTTCCAAGTAACATCATTATCTTTAGCAAACATTACAACTCAATGTTTAAAAAACTTTTAATAAATTTTGTACGAAAACGTGCAACTTGTTAATTTTAACAAGTAAACAATTAAGAAAAAAAAATTAAAATCTTGACTGCAGAATAAGCCAAACCTTAAATTTCCACATAAGACTGAAGCGCGTTAATACGCGGCAGAGAGTTTTAAACTTTGCTCATTCAACTTTGTATAGCTACCAAAGACGAAATCAAGTTTTAAGCCAAGTTTTTAGTGAATGGCTTAACGCATACGAAAATATGGTGAACGTTAAACGTGTGGGCGTGGTATTTTTGTATTTGCCTAAGCTATAAACTATTGTTCAGAAAGAGTTTTGTTAAGCAAATGTGAATTGGCTTTTTGTTTTTTACAATTTATTATATTAGTTTTTTGTTCTTGTTTTTTCTAATGAATGAATTAACCGCAATTCAGCTATTCAGCGAGCAGCTCTTAATCTACTTTTAATTTAAATGTTATGCAAAGCGAAAAATTCTGGCTTAAAACAGGAAACTAAATTATGTTTTGTGGCGGCTATGTTATTATTTCATTATTGGTGTTCATAAATTATCAGACTACTACCATACTGCTATCTATGTTCATGTGGCAACTCTTGTTGGGTGTTTTTAAAAAGTACGAGCTACGGTTTTAATTTTGTTTTTAATTTTTTGTACCCTGCAGGTGTTTACGTATGCAAATTTTCTTAATACGTTCGATTGTTGATGCTAATTTTTTGTAATGTTTTGCCATTACAACCACGCTACTTTTGTATAGAGTCTTAGCCCAATATCTTAGTGGTGTCAATTCGTTAGATGCACGAGTAGTGTAAAACCGGGAGATATGGCACCTTTTTTGTTGAACTGCTCTAAAACCAGACTTAAAAAGTTATAAACACGATTGTATTCCTTTACTAATTTAAAAGAAAAAATGTACTTCAACTAAAATAAAAATGATAGCAAATATGTTTTTGTTGCAGTTAAAAAAAAAAAAAACAAAAAATGCTGTAAAGTGCCAAATCACCCGAGACTATAGGTAATATGGCACCATATCGAGGGTGATTTGGCATCCTAGGTACATGTTTTAATATAAGATGTATGTGTTTTTTTGGAGTGACCGTTCCTACAGAAGAAGAAATGGTACCGGAATCATATCACCCTCAGTAATTGGGTGCCATTTCTATTATATTTTTACAATTATTTCCATATTTGAATGCTATGAAAGCTGGAAGCATTAAAATTGAAAAAAGTGCCATATTACTTGAGGGTGCCATATTACTTGAGGGTGCCATATTACTTGAGGGTGCCATATTACTTGAGGGTGCCATATTACTTGAGGGTGCCATATTACTTGAGGGTGCCATATTACTTGAGGGTGCCATATTACTTGAGGGTACCATATTACTTGAGGGTGCCATATTACTTGAGGGTGCTATGTCTACCGAGTTTACCCCCTTGCAAATGTATTATTTTTGGATTTTTTTGTATTATACATGGTTTTGGGAAAACCAACTTTGAAATTAAATTTACAGAAATATTCAACCACTTTACAATCCTTAAGTCTTCAGTGAATAAATGCGGTTTTTTCATATCCACTTTGGTGTAAATGGGTTAATGTGCCTTAGCATTTTTATTGTGTCTACAAAACATTTTTTATGAGAGCATATTGCTGCAATGCTGTCTGTGTGTGGTCTCTTTAAACATTATTAATGAATTGATGAGATACTTTAACACATAACACTTTAATGCCAACGACATAAAAGTCACATTTAATAGCCAATGGGGAAAAGTTCCTTTAATACTGATGAACCAAAATTTATAGTTGAGTGTAAGGCCCTTAAAGAAAAATTTTATTTTTAATTTATTTCACCCATAACTCAACTTCCGTTGACTTCGCTTCTATTGCCACCACTAAAATTGTTGTGTAGGTGTAAAAATAAAAGTCAACAAAAAAGTCATCATCATCATCATCAACAACAACCGACCCACCTACCACCAACACAATTCAACCCACTTACGCACACTCACCCATTGCCATACGCCTGCTGTACAAACTCTGCTTGTGCTCTAGTGATGGCTGCTGTCTGTTGTGTCACGTGAAATTATCAACTTGCGCAAGGCAACGGTTATCTACTTCAATACACTTGTGCTAAAAACCGAGAAGAACCCAGTAGGAACAGTTTATGGGACATAATTTCAATTCTAACTAAAGAGTTCTTTTTCACAAAAAATTTTATTTACAAAATATTTTCCATTTTCTTATGCCTTAAATTGTTGAAATTGGCTTCAGTTGTTGTCATTTAATTGATTTTTTGGCATATCAAATTGTGCGTATTTTGCCAATATTTTCAAATTGCGAAATGATATATTTATGTAGGTATATATCAATGAGATTGAATATGTTTTTCTTATTCTAAACGTATTTATATTTATTTTGAAATGGCCAATTGTAAACAAATTGTAATAAAATTAAAATCAATTACGTTGCCAAATAAATGATGGGGCGATTTCATTTAATAAAAATAAATATTTGTATTCCTTTTCCGCGATTACACAAAGAAAAACAAATCGTATTGCACTCGAAAAAATTAATGATCAAAATCATAGAACCCAACGAATAAGTTGAGAAGCTCGCAACTAGCAACTGCACAAACCATAGGGCATGCGGTGAATTTAGCATGTGGTGAAAAGAAACAATGAGAAAGAAGTTCCAAAGTCAAAGAATACAACGAAATAGCTCAGAAGCCTACCTTACCTATAACTTCGAAAGTAAAAAAAAAAAAACGGTGTTTCTTAACTTTTACATGTGATAGAGCAATTCTGCGTCTGGATCCGGATTAATCATCATAATATACATCGAAAATAGCTAAATATGTAAAAAGTTAACACACGTATCTTGTAGAATTTTCCGGTTTGCATTTTCTTTATCTACAAAAGCGGTTGAGGTAAATTTAGCATGTGGTGAAAAGAAACGATGCTGTTCTGTGTACAGCAGAAAAAATCTCTAGTAAGAACCATTGAGGAAGTTCATGCACTTAACTTTAGAGAAAAAAATGCTGTTTAGAAATTTGTTTCGCAAGCTCCAACATTACAAGGTGGTGTATAAGCGCCTTCGATTTGAGTTGAAGCTGTTTTATTAGCGCAGTGAACTTATGTGAAATGAAGTAAAGAAGTTTTGAAGAATAAAAATAATTTGTAAAGTCTAATTTATGTATACATTAACACACAAGACAAAACTTGTCCTCCTTTTTTTACTATGTTGGAAACGGAATACGATTTTGAATTATATGCCATTAGAAAAGTATTTTTGTGTAGATTTGCACAAAGTTAAAATAATTTTAAAATGTTGCTTGTAAGCCAAAGAGAAAGACAAAACCAATATACTGACTTCATGTTTAAAAACTAAAATTTTGTTTTTATTAAGACGTGTATTCTTTCAGTGTAGACATTGCAATTAATTGTAAAATATTTGCTCTAAGAAACTCAATATTTCAATGATAATTTTAAGGAATTTCCTTTATTCCTTTCATATTATTTTCTTTGGCAATAAGTTTTTTTATTTTTGTTTTTTTTTTTTTCGTCTTAAGACAAGCGCAGTTTTCATTTATTTTTATTTCTATTTTTATTTGCATACTTAAAATCAATGAAAAAGAAACTAAAAACGGATGTGGGCGCAAATAAACACACAGAATCGCAGCAGTTGCTGCTTTACAACTCATTGAGAAATTTTCTTTTATTATTTAAAGAATTGTGTTTTTTTCTGCTTTGTTCATTTAATTTTATTTTTCCGATTTTTATTTGTAAATATTTTATATATATTTTTCTGATAAATTTTTGCAACGTTGCTTTGACTGTGTTTTGTTTTGCTCTACTTTAGCAGTTGCACTGCGCCTACGTAAAGATGCACATTTCATTTTACATATAAATGTAAATACATAATGACAAGTACACTACTACCGTACTGAGATTTATTGTTAGATATATTCATCATGTAATTGTACATTTATATTAGCGGAAATGTTAATTTGTTGTTTTGGGTGCGTGAGTGTTTGTCTTTGCTGTACATGTCTTTTTTCTTTTTTTTTTTTGGTGCAGCAGTGAAGGAAATAGTAATACACATTTTTTATTGCATACCGACAGGGGCAAAAAAAACTCAAAAGAATTAAAATTTTGTCAATTTCCCCAATTATTATCAGTGTTACTTTTTTCAAGAATACTTAATACCTAGACGTTCAAATTTATTTGAGTTTAGATCTTTTCGCACTAAAGAGAATGAGCCCTTCTTATGCTGATTGATCTGTGATGCAAAGATCTGTACTCACCTGAGTACTGCTCTGAAATCTTTCCTTTCTAGTTTAGTCAGGATATTTACTAATACTTAGGAACCAAAGAAGAAGTGGTAGTATTACTAACAAGCTTTGGGTAAACGAATTCCTCAGGCTTCTACTTAAAAGGAAAGCAATAAAGGTGGTCTGTTTCACACTTAGCCAACAAATTATAGCATAGTATATAGGGTGTATTGCATATGATTACGAAGCTTCTGGGAGGTGATAGAAAAAGCATAGACTAACAAACAAAAAAAAAAAAAAAGAAGAGTTACAGTGTTAAAACTGATTTTCTGATCTGTTTACAAAAATGTTTTACTCTAGCGTTTTAAAGAAAGCTTTTTAAAATAAAACTTTTAGCTTATTGTACGAGCTTTCTATGGATTTATTTGGTTAACAGGGCTTAATAGGATTTCGCAAAGTCCTTTACCTTTAAAATTGATATTATTAATTTTTTCCAATTTTTTGACTTTAGCGCCCATTTTAGTATGAAAAAGGTCGTATGAACATACACTTTTATAACTTTTTTTGGTACCTCGTTAAATTGCCTTTTATTCGGTAGTGCATTTGTCATATCAATTTCTTAATTTGAGGTCATTAAAAAATTCTATTCAAGAACAATCCGTTTGAAGGCTCCTGTAGACAAAAAGCAACGCGTGCATCGTATGCAGCGCAACGCATGCATTAAACCCGCTTGGTTTACATAGAAAAGTATTTTATTTCGACCTCAAATTAAGTAATTGGCATGACAAATGTACTACCGAATTAAAGAAAATTTTACGAGGATTAAAAAAAAAACAAAAAAAAAAAAAAAAAAATAGTAGGTATGTTAATGGGACCTTTTTCATAGTTTCCAAAGGCAAAAAGGATAGTTCGGCCTTAAGTCATTCGGAGATGTCTGCAGTATATTAACCACTTTGACCTGCTTCCATATAAAAAGTTCAGAAGTCTGGCCTAATGCTAACAACTACTTTTTCCACTACTTTTTATACTACTATTGCTACTACTACTTATTTATACTACTATTGCGACTACTATTTCTATTACTTTTCTCAACATTATTTCTTATATGTATTATTGCTATCACTATTTCTACTACTATTACTACTTCTATTTCTGCTACTATTGCTACTACAATTTCTTCAACTTTTCCCACTACTATTTCTAATACTATTTTTTCTGCTTGGAAAAATTTTTTTTCTAACATGCCGAACAAAAATTTGTGTCTTTTCATTAGCGTCTTTGTACTAATAAAGTTTTTCTTTCACAAAAAAAAAAAAAAAAAAAAAAAAACTTAACTGCTCAACTACCACATTTTACTGCAACGCTTAGATTAGCAGCTATAGCAGTCTTGCTGAGTGTATGATTTGCGATTTGCACGCGGCACTCATCACTTTAGCCTCAATTGCACTCAGCCATTCAGTGAGTCAGTCAGTTGATCGCTTGGCCGGTGCATTATGAGCATATGGGAATTACAAAAAATGAAAAACCTTAGCGACGACTGCCTGCATGAGGGGGTACGTTACAGACGGCCGGTAGAATGTAGTGCAAAAATATGTTTTCATGTTGTGCCCATAACACACAAAATGTAATATTTCTAACAAGCTGCTGATAAAAATTACTATTACAGTTATAATTAAAAGCTGCAAAATATTACTCTGCTGCCAACACTTTATGCCTCTTAATGTGTTGCAGCAGCAGCAAAAAACAGTTTTACAGCTACTCCTCCTATTTTACGCGCGTTACTCCAATTTTTGCAGCAGCATTTAACAGTTAGTTTTAACGCTTAAATGCACTTAATGAGTTTTTCTGGTCGTTTCTCCATTTTTTTTTTTTCTACTTAACTGAAAATTGTTTTCAATTAACAGCTTTTCTGTGTTGTTTTGCGATAAGAAATTATTAAGTTTTCTTCCTCTCTGTTAAATAAATTAAGTGCTGTTTTTTCGCCTTCTCTGCTAATTTTGGCGCGTAATTTTGTTCTTTTTTATTTATACTACGATGTTTAATTTACTACTATACATTATGCAATTGCAACAAATAATACTTAATACGATTCCAATTAATAAATAATAAAAGTTTAAAGTTTAATTAAACAAAACAAATTAGTTATGATGATAAGTACATATTGGCATATGGTTATAATAAATTAAAATTTAAGAGGCGTAAAACAAATTTTCCAAGCAATTAAAAAAAATATTAATAACATGCTTATGATAACAATAGTAGTAGTATTAAAACATAAAGGGTATTTAGAATATTGTAGTTTAATGTTTATGATTTGAGAGCCCTTGCGCAAAGTGGCTCTAGACCACACTTAGGTTTGGTTCGAAAAATGGTAATGTAATTTCTTAACAATTTTAATTGATTATGGTATCAGTTAAAAAGTTTAAATTTTTTCTGTATAAAAAGAAATATGTTTAGCAATCAATAAAATTTTCGCAAAAATTTACAAACAACCAGTATTAAAGTATTCAGTTATAAAAAAAAAACATTTTTTGTGTCGAAAAAGGCTGTCAAAGCGATTTTCTTGATTATTAAAAAAAAAGTTGAAAAGTGCTAAATTTTCCGGGATTGAGGGTGCCACGTTGCTTTTAAATTTTTGCGGCCACAATTGCTTCATTTGTTCACATGTGATGAAGATGTTTCATGTAACCACATACGCCACATTACCCATTGGATCCAATTATTTGGCTTATTGGTTTGTGCATAATGTTCTCCACATTCATCTTGCAATAAAATATTTTCTTCATTTTCATCGGAAGAAGCATAACTAGTAACCACCTTACGTTTATAAGTTCTCTTCTTTTGAAAACGTTACATTGGTTGTGTTTTCCGCTTCAAATTTTTATTGTTCTGTTAGACCACATTAGCAGAAGTTTATTTTCTTGAGTTCGGCTTAAAGTTTTTCGGAATCATTGGTACAGGCGAGATTTCACTTAACACCTTTGTGGCGCGATGTCACTTACATTAAAAGTTTCCACAGGGCATTCTCAAATATCAAAATTAATCAAGTAAAAATTAAAAACAAAAAAAAAAAAAAAAAAAAGCATCATTGAAAGCCCAACCTGACTAAAATTCTTTTTCCCTTAATCTCGCTTACAAGGAATTATATCAACTACAGCCAAACGAACTTCTCAGCACGAAGTCTCCCGCCCAACTGAATTAAACTGTCTGTACTTATTTGAATACTGTGAAAGCTGCAAGTAATAAAATTGAAAGGGGTGCCATATCACATAGGAGTGCCATATCACATGGGTGCCATATCAAATGGGGGTGTCATATAACATGGAGGTGCCATATTACATGGGGTACCATATTCCATGGAGTGCCATATCAGATAATGTGTCATATCACATGGGGTGCCATATCACATGGGGTGCCATATCACATGGGGTGCCATATCACATGGGGTGCCATATCACAGAGGGTGCCATATCACATGGGGTGCCATATCACAGGGGGTGCCATATCACATGGGTTGCCATATCACATGGGGGTGTCATGTCATATGGGGGTGTCAGATCACCTGGCGTTCCATGCCACCTGGGGCGCCATATCTCCCGGTCTTACCCCAGCAAAAAAAAAAAAAATGTTTACAAAAATTGTGTTTTTTACCCTAAAATAATTCTAGCCTACGTAAAGATTTTACCAGAGTGAAAATATTTTGTAAAATGTTGAACAATGTGCCAAGGAAAATAATTTTTTTTTTGCATGGTATATTATTAATAGTAAAAAAAGAAGAGACGCTCTCTTGCTCAAATAGGCCAACATATTTTCTGAAGATCTTAAAACCATTGGCAATCTTAAACCAAAACTTATTTTCATGATAGTTTTCTTTAGCTTTCCATAGTTTTTTTTTTCTTTCTTATTTTCTGTCTAACTTCTGTATACCCCTATTATAAACAAAGTTTTGCATACAGCTTGCATGGCCGTAGGTAGGATTTTTTTCGAGAGGACAAGCTCTCTATCAAAATCACGAGATAAGTTTTACTAATACGTTTTTTTTGCAACATAATTACAAAATATCATGAGAGTCGTAACCCCCTGAATTCCCCTATAAATACGCTCCTGACATCGTGCATCACAACGCCAACACGTGTCTACAGTTTGCTGATAAAATCTCGTGATCACTGCAACAGTAACAACGTTAGTGAATGTTCCTGCTACACTGTGTTGATAGCTTGATGGGCGTGAAATGATTATTAATTGCTTTGGATTTTTTTCTATTTCATTTTATAACAATAAATAAAATTTTTTAATTTTCATTTACACCCATTAAAATATGGAAAGGCTGAAACCACCTCTCTACTATGAACAAAATGACAACGAGACATTTTTTAACGAGCGCGCAACTAATTTCAGTTAAAACAGTTAACATTTCAGTGTTGCAAAATTTTATAAATTGTTAAAAATTTCCATATATGAGAAATCATGGAAGGAAATTTTCTCATGAATCTTTTTTTATATGCTTTCACTAAAATTTCTTTATCGCAAGATTCAAAATGCCGTATAACGAGCACAAATGTGCATCAACTCTGGAGTTGGTCAATTGAGCGATATTATTTTTTCCACTAAATGTCAACAATTTTACAGCTTTAACAAACTTTCTGTAAAAACTTAGCACAATTTTTTTCATTTCTAAGCAAATGGCAGCCAATACACATTATGAGATTACTTTTGCTTTATCTTGTATAAGCACCAACATGTTTACTTAATTCATTAAAATTTTCGCAGCAAATACGTAATGTTGCAGCAACATATGTATGTTGAATATGCAATATAAATGTTGCTCTATTAAAATAGTATTAAAATATGAGTACGTAATAGTATTTTATAGATATTGGCACGCAAAAAAAAAAAAAACACAATTGTAGATAATGAGTAATATCTCGTAAATGTTTCATTCATAGAATAGCATTTTATTGTTTTTTGGTTTTTTTCTTATTTTGCTGTTTCTGCTGTGGTTTTCGGGTGCATGAGTTCCCTTTATATTTATATGAAATAGGGTAGAGGGAGGTTGTTAGAAAAATACGAATATAAAAATCTGACTTGTTCAAATGAAAATTTTAATTTATGAGTTAAATTTTTCTGTAAACATAAGATAACAGATACAATGTATATAAATACAAACTAAAAAAAAAATTGTACAATTGTTTATTTATTTATTTTTATTTTGTTGTTTTGCTTGAATGGATCGAATTTATGTATATACATTGTATTTTACTCGTGTATTTACGTTTACACTTTTACGATAAAAATTTGGCGTGGGAGTAAGTTGGAGGCTTTGTTACAGTGCCGGAAAAGATAAAAATACGATTTTTTCAATTTATTTTTATTAGCGGAAAAACTATAAAAAAAATACTACGGTCAGCAAGTCATTGGTTTTTATTCGCCTTTAAATGGAATTTGTAATAACGAGATGAATCAATTTAACTACTCTTTTCAGGCGCGTAGGGTAAACACGGGAAATGTGGCACCACTTTCATCCTTTGAATGCTATTTGTGTACTGAAACAGCGAGATGGTTGCGATCCCTTGCGATGACTTTGATCTCTTGCCACGACTTTCCCAATTCTTGTATATCCTTTTTCAGCGACCTTTTCCAGTTGGTTTTGGGTCTACCACGTCCTCTACTGCCTTGTGGATTCCACTTAAAAGCCTGGTGACAAAATTAGCTGTGTGGTTTCCGGAGAGTGTGACCAATCCATCTCCATTTGCGCAGCTTGACCTCGTTTGCTATAGTCTTCTGATTGCATTTTTGATGTAGCTCGGCATTTGATATAGAGCGAGGCCACCAAACCTTTAGTTTACGCCTTAAGCATTTGTTGACGAATACTTGCAGCTTGTTCGTTTCGTGGCATCTTTATTTGGTATACACCAAAAAGGAGATAGGGCAACCTATTACTGAGAGTGATATGATAGGGGTGCCTTTTCTCCCTTTGCGTGTTTTAATATATTTGGAAGCACAAATTTGAAGCGCTTGAACTAACGTTCAACCCCGAAACGCAGAATTTTAGTCATGTAGGACCTTCAACGATTTCTTTTTCATTTTTAACTGATTGATTTAAGGTTTTGCTAATATTTGAGAAAACTATGGAAACCCTGAATACACGCCAGAATACACGTTAAGGGAAATTTCGCCTATCGCAACGACTTCGAAAAACTCTAAGCCAAACACAAAAAAATTAACGGCAAGAACTCTAAAGTCTTCTAATAATGTGTCGAATATTTACTTCCAAGGTCAATCTCATGGTTGTGTTAGATGTGGAGAGGACTATGCACAAACAACTAAACCAGATGATTGAAACCAATGCGTAATGTGCCTCATGTTGTCTCTTTAAACATGTACATCTTCTACGAAAACATGCAACAAACAATTCTGGCAACAAAAACGTAAAAGCCATTAAGAGTGCCAAATCATTCATGATATGGTGCCACAGTCTCGGTTGACATCATTTTAAATTGAAAAGAAAACATATTTTCAATCATTTTTGTTCAATTGAAAGTGGTTTAAACAAATTTAAGCAAAAATTAGCTAATAGTTCCCTTAAAAATCGTTTTTAATTCTGGCGTTGAAGCATTCTAACAAAAAAGGTGCCATATCTCTTAAGTTTACCCTAGATATTTTTTTTTTTCTTTGAGAAGGGTTAGCCAACAGCTCTATTATTCGTGCGCACATATCAAAATCACGATATAAACGTCTGCGTGCAAGTTAATTGCAAGTTTTGGGGTGGAGGCAGAATCCCCCTTGGCACCCCTCCACTAAATACACCGCTGACTACAATTTCAAAATATTTCATAATTTAAAGTGCTGTAAGCCTCAAGACCTATTAAGAAAGATCACAAGAATCTCCTAACGTGTCAGCAAATTCATTTTGAAATATCGCACTCGTCGCACCAACTCCTCTGGTGTTAGATTGTGCCAATCAAATTTATGTTTTTTCCACGCATGATTAAAATAAATTTTATTACATCAAAATAAACAACATATTTACAGAAATTAAACAGCATGCGGTGCTGCTGCACTCAAATTTAAATGTACAACATGCAGCACTGCACTATCTAATGGATGTATCCATGTAGCGCAGCAAAAAAAAAAAAATGAAAATTATTCAACTTGTATCTTACAAATTAATCAAACATTTGCACAAACAAACGCACACACACATTTTATTTGCATAGCACAAATATTTAAAATACAATTGGCGGATGACTTCAGTGCAGCAGCGGCAGCATAGAGATGATGATGATGATGAAGACCATTGCAATTTTTACATTTGAGGCGACGACAAATTGTTTGATACGTGTAAGAGATGACAGTGGGGTGGATGCTGGATTTTGTTGCTGACTACTGCAATTGCAATGCATTCACTTATTGCTTGCTTGCACATTCACCAGCAGCACCAACACCAAATCATCGTGAGACGAATTCAGCAGAAAATTAATCACAACAACAAATTAATTGCCGGATGACGACTTTGTTGTTGGGTGATTCGTCGTTGTTGCATTTGTGCACATATTGCTTGGTTGCTTAAAAAAGTGCTTTGCTTTGCACGTTTTCGAGCAAGTGCTTGGGTGTCAGCATAGATATATGACGAATTTTCTATAATTGAAAAGCATTTAAAAAATTCCTAAAGATTATAATGGGAAAGTATGTATGTTAGGTTGCAATATTGAGGATTAGAAGTTGACCTATTACAGTCCTTTTTAGTTAGTTAAATCTTGAAGTAACGCGTGTCAAAATATATGGCTATGCATCTCATTTTGCTGTTTTGCAAATTTCATCCATTTTTTTTTAATAAATTTAAAAATACTTTTTTTTTTGATAAACAAATACTTTGATAAACATTACTTTGTTATTACCGTGTAGGGCCTAACAAAAGTTCGTTTAGTAGAATTGAAAAAACTGGATTAAAGATTTTTTAAATTTATAGCTTTATTCTTCATCTATTTGCATATTTTCAACGTAATCGCCATTTATTTTGATACATTTTTAAAGTCGATAAATTCATCTTGAAAAACAGTCTTCAAAATCGGCTTTTTGCAGTTTTAAAATTTCATCATTAACCGCATTTATTATCTCCTCATTGCTGTTGAAGACTCTCCTCCTCAAATTTTTTTTTTATTTTTGGAAACAACCAGAAGTCACAATTCGCTAGATCTGGGGAATAAGGTACTGGACGAATTTTTTCGATGCCTGAGAGCGAAATGAAATCGGTAGCTTTTTCAGCAGTGTGTGCTGGCGCATTATCGTGATGTAAAAAGAAGCAGGGTAGCTACTTTTTTTGTCGTTTTCCCAATAAATTTTGGAAAACTTCTGGTAAACAGGTTTCATCATACCATTTAGCAGTAACCGGCTGACCTTTTACCAAAAAAATAGAAGCTACAATTTTCTCTCTGGTGAAGTAAACTGACATCATTACTTTCGTTGCTGACTTTTATTGCTTTACTTTAACAGGTGGACTTGCACCTTCTGGGCTCCATACCATGGATTGTTGTTTGGTTTTAGGCTCGTACTTCTAAAACCATGCTTCATGTTACTATTTTCTAGAAAGTGTTCCAAGATCATTTTTTAATTTTCGCGATACAGCCATGGCATTCAAGCCCAGTTCGTCAGCAGTGATTTTCTGGGTCAATTTTGGATCTTAGTCAATTTTAGACTTCACCAGCGCTACACTTGCATAATTAGTCGAAGATTTTGGCCGGCCTTCTCGAGGTTCGTCCTCCACAGAAAAATGACTTGTGTGGAATCTTCGGAACCACTTTTAAATAGTCACGAGGGATGGCGCATTAACTTCAAATGCTATTTGGCATTCACTAAATATTTCCACAGGCTTGAGCTAACGTCGAAATCCAAAAAGAAAGAAACCGAATCTCTTGTTGCGTTGGCACTGAAATATCTGCTGACATTGTTTCACGAATTTTACGTTTTTTTCTCTCCATTTTGATCGATCTCTCTGAAAATTGAAATGATATGTCGTAAGACTATAACAAATAGTACGCAATGTTTTGCATTGTTAATAATTTAAATTTTTGTATTTTTTGTGTTTTTAAAAAATAAAGACCCCTGAAGAAGTCGCCAAAAAAGTGACGAAACGTCGGGACAAAATTGACTAATAAATGATTTTTTAGTGCAATTAGAAAGAACTGGTCAAAAACCTCCAAAATCGCAAATATTAAATTTAAAATTGACCCAAACCATTCGAAGAATACGCAATTTTTTGATTTACTAAAAATTTATAACATGACACCTACTAAGCGAACTTTTTTTAGACCCTACGTAGTCTAATCTTTGGTTTAGTTTTTTTGTAAGTGGTCCATACTGGACTACACCTGAAACTTGAATAAATTCACTTAAAATATCAATTGTTTCAAAAATGGTCCAAATGTAATGCAAAGTCTTTCAATTGTATCAAAAATAATCCAAATGTAATGCATAATCCGTCATTAGTACGAAATGTGGTCCGATTGTGTATCGATTGTGTCAGTGAAATTACTGTTTGGCAGTTCGTCGATTGGGAAGAAGAGCAAACTATAGTGTATCGGTCTAGTGACTTGCGTTGCGTGGAGAAGCCCGGGTTCAAATCCTCCACTTGGTGATTTTCAATTCCAATTTTTAAATTTCTATTAATTTGTACCCGAAAATCAAACATATGTCCAACATAGCCAACATGAAATAATAAAAAAAAAATAATAAAAAAATTTTCATCCACACTGTGATTCGAACCCGGAACACATTACTCAGAAATATATAACAAACTCATTAGCACATTCGGCTATGAAACCTTTTGACATTTTTGTGTAAAATTTGAATTTCGAATTAAATTTGTTCAAATAAATAAATAAAATAAAAAAATTGGCCTTTTTCTGGTCCAAATGTAATGCATAAGGAGACAATTGACCTTTTCCTGGTCCGATTGTTATGCATAAGGAGACAATTGGTAACACCTAATGACAAACAATGTTAAACGTAATTAGAACTTTATATATGATGGGACCAGAATTTGGACTAGTCGATTTTTCCCATGGAGTACTTTGGAAACTAGTTTTGGAACAGTCCGTGGTCTTGCAGGATTATTACTCAAAATTTTTTATAAAAAAATATGAAAAATCTACTAGTTTTCTTGTTTTACAAAAAAAAAAAAACAATAGAACTTTTTGATTGTATAATTAAAAAGTTCTTTTATATCTGATATTATTTTAATTTTTTTTGTTTTGTTTTTTTCTGCTGTCGTCACTTTACTGCGTCAGTCTGTATTGTCTACATTTTCTTAATCAGTTTGCTTTGGTTTATTTATTTATTTATTTTGTTTTTTCAATGTCTACTACCTATGTGTTGTCCCGCCCGCTTGTTGGACTGTCTGGACGTCTCTTCATTGCACGAACATATACAGCTGAGCTGAGAGCACTTTTTTTCGTTTTTGATTTCGTCCAAAAAAGGGCCAAAAACACAAAAAGAATAACAAAAAACGTGTTCATTTATTTGGTTGTTTCGTTGTTAGCTGTTGCTAGCCTGTTGCTTTAGCTGTGCTGCAGCCAGTCAGTGGCAGGCGGCGCCAACTTGGGACAACGCGTGCTCTCAGATGCGTTTTTGATGATGTCTACGTTGTACTTTTTGTTTAGTTTTTTGTTTTGTTCTTCACTCTACGATTGACGTTCCTTTGTTTGTACCTTGTTCTCTTGTACGTTTTTTTGTTATTAAATTTTTCATTTATGAAATAAAATTCTTAAAATATTTTTATTGCTTTTGTGCTGTGCATTTTCAAAGCAAATGCTTTTTTTCGCTTTGATATAAAATTATTAATTTAAAGGTTAGGCGCGACTCAAAGAGCTTCTGTTGCACTCCGACTCGTCGTCATCATCGTTAGTGGTGCCTTAGTAAAGTTATGCCGCAAGTTTGTAAAGAGTTATTTGACTTCCTTTCCCATATTAAAAGTATCAGTATCGAGTATTTGCTTCTTTAGCTTATTCTTTAATTTTTGATAATTTGGTACGATTTCCCCTGGCAAAGCTATGACAATTTTAAGACGACAACATTAAATCCAACTTCGAGAGGTTGTCGGGCTTAGAAAGGGTAGTAAGGGAAAAATAGTTTTAAATGATGCAATTAGTAGAAAAGAGCGGACAAATTCTTTGTGATCTGTACAAAATCTCAAAAATAACCCATTCCGTGTATACAACCTTAAAGAACACAAAATCCTGCCGTAATTAGAAAAAGGAGAAATGGCACCCAATTACTGAAGGTGATATGGTTCCGGTGCCATTTATCCTTTTGCTCATTACGACAGGATTTTGAGATAGCACCGGAACCATATCACCCTCAGCAATTGGGTGCCATTTCTCATTTTTGGTATATACCGAATAATTTCAAAATAAACATAATGGAATGCAATTTCGTTTTCGGATGAATACGAGAGAGAGTGAACATGATTATTAATTTCGTGGCATTTTTATTCGGTATATAACAAAAATGAGAAATGGCACCCAATTACTGAGGGTGATATGGTTCCGGTGCTATCTCAAAATCCTGTCGTAATGAGCAAAAGGAGAAATGGCACCCAATTACTGAAGGTGATATGGTTCCGGTGCCATTTATCCTTTTGCTCATTACGAAAGGATTTTGAGATAGCACCGAAACCATATCACCCTCAGTAATTGGGTGCCATTTCTCATTTTTGGTATATAATGGAATGCAATTTCGTTTTCGGATGAATACGAGAGAGAGTGAACATGATTATTAATTTGACTAAAGTCAGTCGTTTATATGCCCAATATTCGTTTAAAAATCCCACACACAAGCTGCAAGTATTGAAATTGAAAAGGGTGCCATATTACCTAGAGGTGCCACATCTCCCGGGCTTACCCTATCATTTGGGTGATATTTCGTTTTTTTTTTAGGCGTTATATCATGGGACGTTATTTTCTTCTGCCGAAAATTAGTATGAGAATGAAGTTTTTCATAAGAAGTGACAACTATTTGGTATCTCATAATTCACGCAAGATTTGATTTTAATAGAAAACATTGCATTTTTTTTTTTTTAATAAAACATAAAGTTCATAGGACAGGGTTATGTATGGATTAGATGATCTCCATGGCTTTCAATAGTGATGAAACTAAACAATACGATAATAGGCTTATAAACTAAGCATACGCTGACTTGTTTGTTGCGGTACTGAATGACCATATTTTGAACTTATAATTCCCCTTGACGTATTAAACACTTCAGTATTTAATGAGTTCTTCTTTTTCATTTACAGCACGCACTCTTAGCTGCTACTGCGATGGCAGCTGCCCAGATAATGTGATCAATGGCACCTGTGAAACACGTCCCGGCGGCTCCTGCTTTAGTGCCGTCGAAGAAGTTTATGATGAAATCACCAGCACCTTCGAAGAAGAACGTACCTATGGTTGTATGCCACCCGAAGAGAATGGTGGATTATTAATGGTGAGTTTGCATGTTATATATCCCAAAATTCCATTTTACTAATACTAGCTTTTCTCTTCTACTTTACTCTCACCCTCATAGTGCAAAGTTGCTGCCGTACCACATCTGCATGGGAAGAATATTGTCTGCTGCGATAATGCTGATTTTTGCAATCGTAATTTGCATCCCGCTTTTACACCAAAAACTACCACACCTTCGCCAGATCTACCTGTTAGCACACAATCCGTGCATTATCTAGCGCTTATTGCCTCCATGATTATCTGCATCTCCGCTTTCGTTGTCATTATTATCGTACTCTGTATGACCTATAGACGGCGTGAGAAATTACGCAAACAACCGCGTCTCATTAATTCAATGTGTGGCAGTCAATTGTCGCCACTGGCCCAATTAGTTGAACAAAGTTCTGGCTCTGGTTCTGGTCTTCCGCTACTCGTGCAACGCACTATCGCCAAACAAATACAAATGGTTCGTCAAATCGGTAAAGGACGCTACGGTGAAGTATGGTTGGCCAAGTGGCGCGATGAAAAAGTTGCTGTCAAAACATTTTTCACCACCGAAGAAGCCTCTTGGTTCCGTGAGACGGAAATCTATCAAACTGTGCTCATGCGTCATGAAAATATTTTAGGTTTCATTGCTGCCGATATTAAGGGTAATGGTAGCTGGACACAAATGTTGCTTATAACTGACTATCATGAAGTAGGCAGCCTACATGATTATCTCTCCTCATCGGTAATCAATCCACAAAAGCTGCAAATGTTAGCATATTCACTGGCTTCTGGTTTGGCACATTTACATGATGAAATTTTCGGTACACCGGGAAAACCGGCAATTGCACATCGCGATATAAAGAGTAAAAATATACTTGTCAAACGTAATGGACAATGTGCTATTGCTGATTTTGGTTTAGCTGTCAAGTACATTTCCGAATTGGATGAAATTCATATTGCGCAGAATACACGTGTTGGCACCAGACGTTATATGGCACCTGAAGTACTCAATCAAACATTGAATCCACAACAATTTGAAGAGTTTAAACGTGCCGATATGTATTCGGTAGGTTTGGTCCTTTGGGAAATGGCACGTCGTTGTTATACAGCCGTTTCAAAGGTAACAACTTGCGAAGATTATGCGCTGCCTTATCATGATGTGGTGCCATCGGATCCCACATTTGAAGATATGCACGCTGTTGTGTGTGTTAAAAGTTTCCGCCCACCAATACCACAGCGTTGGCAAGAGGATGATGTACTTGCGACAGTTGCAAAAATTATGCAAGAATGTTGGCATCATAATCCAACGGTGCGCTTGACAGCGTTACGTGTGAAAAAGACGCTGGGGCGACTAGAGCCGGATTGCGTAGATTGCCCGATTAAAATTGTGTAGAATTGGGTTGAAATATTAGAAGTTTTAAGTTAAAGTTAAGTCTATTTTAAGTTCTCTTAATTGTTAAGTGTAGTAAGCATTATTAGAAAGGGTCGGTTTCACAATGTTCAGTTCAAATTTAAACGAAAACTACTTTGTTAGCATTGGGAAAGCAAAAGTAACAAAAAATTATAGTCTGATTTGACTGATAACATTTTTCCAATGTAAAAACACAATTTCAAAAAATATTTTATGAATTTTTTAAAGAATACATATAAATAAAAATATGTAATATTACAAAATGTACATTTAAATCCATGTTAATAGAGTCATTTCGAAAAACTTGTTGGAAATCTTTTGGATTTTTTGTTAAAAGTAACTTAGCTAAACATTGTGAAACCGGCCCTTCGTTGTGAAAATGTAAATTGGATTTTTATGCTATTTTCCATGAAGTCATTTATTCATTCATTTAATACACTAAGCCTTTGTTGATGTAAAGAGATTTTCAATCTTAAGTGTGTTACTTAATGACATTTGTATATTGAAAATTAATTTTTAATTGAACATTTTTAGGACCATTGTAAAGGCCTAAAATCAAAATGGTGACTTCGCCACCCAATCTTGAAATATTGAACAAAAACTGCTGCCAATAAAATTCCACGCATTTCTGATATCGGACGCGCTATCCATAAGTTTGATGTTGCAAGACGTAGAGGCTGGCAAAGTCACCAAAAATCACTTTTTTCCTATTTTGACCCACTGGATGATGATTTTTCAAAATGTTGGTATAATCTTAAATGTCTAAATATTAATAAATATAACTATTAAAGAAGATTATCTTACAAGCATGTTCTGTAAATGCTAGTTATTTTTAAAGAAACGGTGTCTCTGTAAAGGAAGTAAAGTAGAGCTCGAGCCCGAAAAAAACTCGGCCCATGGCCAACTCTAATTAGAATCACTTTCAGTAGACTGAAAAAAGAAAGAATTGATTTTCCAGCCTGAAAACATGCTTTGAAATTTTATTACAGTATTGAGACATTTATGGCCGTTTTCTTAAAGTCTGTCTAGTGCTTTACCCGACATACTTTTAGGCTGAAATGCACATTTGCATAAAGCACTGACTAAATATAAAAAACAGTTTGAATACTTTTAATTTTTTATTGAAAATCGCTTACGTCACATCTGTACAAAGTCATTTGCATGTTGTGTTTTTCTCATCTACATTTAATTATATTTTTAAAATATTGTTTAAGCTTAAAAAATATAACTAAAAATAAAAAAAAAAAAACAAAAAAAAATAAAAAATATTTTAAAAATGAGCCAATCTAAAAATGAGCCCAAAACTTGAACAAAAAATTAAACGATATATCGCGACATCAGAACAACAAGGTTCCAACTACATGCATACAAAATATACAGCAGCTAGAACCTTGTTGTTCTAAGATCACGTTAAGTAAATTCATACATTTAAGAACTAATTTTAACACATGTAGTTCGTTTTTGCCTTGTTAATATTTTTATTTGCACTTAAGCATTAACTAAGCCTTAAAAATGCTGTTTAAATATTTATGTTAGTTAAGTATAAAGAAAAAACAAAATGAAAACATTTAAATAACAAATAGTAAACACAATGTTTTTGGTTAAAAATGGCTTTAATTTGCAAATAAAATTTTAGTTAAATAAACAGATTACAACTAAGCAAGTATATTCCTAAGACATATAAAAACTATGAGCATAGAATTATTTTAACTATTTAATTAAACAAATGCTGACTTTTACAAATAAAGTAAGCGCCTAAAAGTATGCAATACTGAAAAACTTGTATTTTACTAATAAACGTTAGCAAAATTTCGCAACCTTCAATTGTATAGTTTTAGGCGCGCTTCAAAATAAACTTAAACGTTAGCCATTAAAAAACTAAAAACTATTTATTACAACTTTTTTCTGTTGAAAAATTATTGGCCTTACGAAAATAATGGTTGCATTTGAAATTATTGAAAAAAAAAAAAAAAAAAACAAAAAAAAAAAAAATTAAAACTGTACATTTAAAAAATTACATGATGAACTAAAATATGTGCCAGAAATAGAAGTTAAATTTAATTTAACTATAATAAGTGCAAGTAATTTTAATTAAAGTTTACACACGTAGAATAAGCACATACGTTTGCGATTTATATAGAAAAGCCAACAATATTGTGTTGCCTTAGCATTGAAAGTATATAAAAAAAACAAAATAATTTTTTATAAAATTGACTAAAAATGCTGCCTTTTTTTCCTTAAAAAATACATATTACAAAATGTCAAAAAAGACACCAAACATAATTGAATTTTACAAAACAAATAGCGAACTGCCTTATTTTGAAAAATTTAAAATTACAGTTTTCGATGCTTCGTTGTAAATAAACATAATAATTGTTTTACAATATTAAAAAAAAATGTACATAATAATTATTTACACTATATCTACTACATATTTGCTAAGTAATAATTTAGGTAATTCAAAGGAATGTCGTCCTATTTAAAAATACAAATAAAAATACACTGTACTGTTAAAAGCGTCAGCAAAATCAAACGCAAAATATTTAAAAATTATCGTTTTGTTAAATAAATGTATAATAAATGCTAGTAATCTAGTACATATATATATTATATTTCATACTTGTGCGTTTATGATTATGTTGTAATGTATGTATGTATTTAATTATTTAACATATTAAAAACGTATGTAGTGCATCTTAAAAGAACTATATAATTTAAAAATTAAATAAAAAATATATAACTGAATATATATTTAGCCTTAAAAATCAATGTGTTTTATTAGTATTTTAATGTCTTTTTGGTCTTAGAATAGGCAATTTACACTTCTATAGGTTTAAGGTAGTGTTAAGGCCGAAGAATGAGAGATAAATAGCCAATCTCTACAATAAGTTGTAAGATATTGGGACTTATCATGAATAAACATTCTCGAGAATTTTTTCTTGGACTCACTGGAATGCAATCGTAAAAAAAAAAACAAATTTCTGGAGGAGAAAAATTACAAAGGAAACTAAGGTTATAATTTGAGAGGAAAATACCAGGGCTGCATATTTAGCTTTCTTACGAAAACTGGAAGAAAAAACTATCACTGCAGAGAAGGGAACTTTCATTCTCGAAATCTTGACGATTGTAAATGCACTCTCTCGAGAAGGGAAGAAATTCTTGAGAGGGAATTTCCCGATATATTCATAATAAGCTCTACTGTCCAAAAGCCGAATACCAAAATAGTTTATACATATCACTACTGTTTGCTCCGAGATCGTGTTAAAAGTCAAAACAAAATTCTCGAGTAAAAATTTTCAAATTTTCATTTACTTTACAGAAGGTACAAACCATGTGTAAACGATCAAGAAATTTGTTCATGGAATCCGATTTGGCTATAAATTGGCATAAGCAATAGTTGCATAGTGGAAAAAATTACTACCAAATATTTTTTCAAAATTTAAAAAAATGGCGGAGATATGGGACTTTGAAATTTTTAGGTTAGTTTTTTTTGAGAAGCTATAACTTCGGTTGCATTTATCCAATTTTCAATTTTATGGTGTTAAATGGTTTGTCTTAAAACAGACTTTAAAATAAAAACTAGTAAAAATTTTTTTTTTTTTCTATATATAGTTTACACTGAAAAAAAAAATTTAAATTGAGTTTCCCAAAATACGTCCTTTTTAATATTTTTTATTTTTCTTGTAAAAAAAGCTACAAGTGTAACTTACCAGTCCTCCAAAAATTGGAGTGGGCCTGCCAGTGGTTCTCCAGAAAAACAATAAAATATAGCATCTTCCCCAATTTTTCAGTACATTTTTTTAATTTAAAATTTTTATAAAAAAAAATTTTCAAATGCTGAAAATAGTTTATTGACTGTTTTTTTGCTTGTTTAGTACTAATATAAGTACCAACGCACTTTTTTCAAATTCAAATTAACGTTTAATTAAAAACTTAAAATTCAAAAAAATTGTACTGAAAAATTGCTGCAAAAGCTACATTTTATTGTTTTTCTGGAGAACCACTGCGAGGCCCACTCCAATTTTTGGAGGACTGGTAAGTTACACTTGTAGCTTTTTTTACAAGAAAAATAAAAAATATTAAAAAGGACGTATTTTGGGAAACTCAATTTAAATTTTTTTTTTCAGTGTAAACTATATATATAAAAAAAAAACAAATGTTTGCTAGTTTTTATTTTAAAGTCTGTTTTAAGGCAAATAATTTAACACCATAAAATTAAAAATTGGATAAATGCAACCGAAGTTATAGCTTCTCAAAAAAAACTAACCTAAAAATTTCAAAGTCCCATATCTCCGCCATTTTTTTAAATTTTGAAAAAAAATTTGGTAGTAATTTTTTCCACTATGCAACTATTGCTTATGCCAATTTATAGCCAAATCGGATGCCATAAAAAATATCTTGATCGTTTTGAAATGGTTTGTACCAGAAATAAAACAAAAACTTTGGCCCCTATTGCGAGTAGAAACGAATTTTGGTTTCGTTTCTAAATTGGTTTCTATCATAAAATTCGCATTGCCATTAGAAACCATTACCATCGGCAGAAGCGAGTTCCACAGCCACAACAGACAAATACACCTGAAAATGAGCGGCTTATGATTTTAAGGGGACAGGCAACAACTCAAACAAATCTGCTGAACGCGGTCACGTAGCTCGAAAAAACAAATTATTTGTGGTTTCAATTACTTTTCATTCAGGACGCTTTTTGATGAAAACAGTGAGTCGAACGATAAAAAGTATTAGAATCTCTTTTGTGAAGAATCAGAGGTTCTACAAATAATATTGATTTTCATCAACGAAAATGTAAACGTTTAGGAAATACACGTATTCTAAAAAAACCGAAAAAAGTCGATTTTATCGAATATGTATTTCCTAGACAGTTACTTTTTCGTAAATACAAATCAATATTATTTGTAGAACCTGTAATTCTCCACAAAGAAAAGATTCTTATAATTTTTATCGTGTGACTTACCATTTTCATTAAAAAGCTTCCAAAATGAAAAGTAATTGAAACCACACGGATCACGTAACAGGCCTGTATGTGTTGAAAATTATTTCGTGGATATGTTCACCGCAACTATTCCGTAGATATCTCACTTTCGGCCATATATTCGATGACAGAATCACCGATGTAATATTGCTTTTCAAGTCGAGAATCGTCTTCGGATGATTCACATAGACTTTATCCCTCGCGAAATCCCACATAAAAAAGTCTAACGGCGTCAAATCGCATGATCTGGGCGGCCAATTCACATCATCGCAACAAGAAATTACACAGTTTCGGAATTTGCGCCGCAAAAAGTCCAAATCGAGGCGAGTTGTGTGTGGTGTAGCGCTGTCCTTTTGAAACCACATATCGTCCAGTCTCTGAGCTTCAAAAACCGGCACAAAATAGTCCTCCAACATAGTGTGATATCGTTCAGAGTCGACATTTTCGGTGTTCCCGTTATCATCTTCGAACAAAAAAGGGCCCAACCCATATACCGTACCGAACAGTGACTCGCGATGGATGCATTAGCTTCTCCACGATCACTTGTGGATTTTCCGTGCCCCAGATATGGCAGTTTTACTTGTTAACAAAGACGCCGAGGTGGAAATGAGCCTCGTCCGAAAAGATGATTTTTTGGATTTTGGAGTTTTTGAAATTGACTTGGAAGGTTGAAAAAGCTATGAACTATGACCATGAGAGAGGGGGGGAATTGGAAAAATCTCTTACTTAATTTATGTACGATCACTTACATAAGACATAGGGAGAGACGAGCGTCATAATTTTCTTACAATTCTTTTAAAAAGGTTAAAAAACTATGAACTATTACTTACTTACATGGAGGACGGTGGATCTTAAAGTATTTAAATGTGTATGTGGCCCCAAATTTTGGCATTCAATGGAATTTCTGGCGTATGCAGATGATATAGAGGGTGTAATCGATAAGGTTTCAAAGCTTCTGGGAGATGATAGAGGAGGCCTAGACTAATTAAAAATTAAATATGACGTACACGTTGCACTAAATTTAACTCATATTTAAGTTAAGTGAAAGAATGTCATAGTTCCAGCCACAAAAATAACAGAATGCTTACGGCAATTTCTTTCAGAAACTTTCGAGCATCATAAGTTCATTAAGAGAGAACAAATTGCACATCACCATGTGAACAATGACGGGTTTCTGTGCAACATCTTTCACTAACTGACTCCATTGTAATCGTAGTAATGAACTGCAGAAATGTGTCAGCATTGCCAAAATGGCTGCTGTCCAAAACCACCGTAATTTTCGGCTGCCACAATTTTTTGTGAGCGCTGTATTCGCGTGTAGTCGACAGAAAATGAACACAAAAAAATAAAAATTTTCATTTCAACCACAATTTGGCGGTAGAAAAGTTATTGTCAACATTGTTGTAGCAATTGTAGTTTTTGTTATTGCTGCTGTTGTTGTTGTTGTTACTACTGCATTTGGCGCAGTCTTATCGCAATAGAGTGCATCCGTTTCCGGTTTCCGGTTGGTCAGCAATTAACGAAATCATGACGTTGCTTGATGATGATACGCTACCACACTGGCGCAGAGGCAACGAACATCAGTGAAACGAGAACTGAGCACGCAGCCATGCGCTACAAAAACACACAAATATGTCCTTTTAATCACATTGTCCTTGGTGAATGTTACTTCCTTGTAAAAAGGAAAAAAAAAACAATTTTTTGAAGCTTTTACTCGGAGAAATATGTTCATTTGGGAACATAAAAAAAAACTAAATTTAAAACACAGCGTGACTCGAGTATCAACACTGTCCAACAGAAACTGCAAACAATGTCTTTGTTTTTTAATGTTGATTTATTACTTAAATAAATAACAATTTTTTCTTTAAACATCTAATCAACATTTATTATTTTAGTTTTGTAAGTTCCTATAGCCATTTAACAATATTCGATGTCCTTTCTAATCACCAGTCATCATTTCCATGAATTCTGAAAATATAAAATTTATAGTATTATCTCAAAAGAATATGTTTTGAATCGCTACCACATACCATCAAAATCAACAGTTCCAGAGCCATCAGTATCAATTTCAGCAATAATACCATCCAGATCACTAGAGGAAAGCTTATCATCTAAAGCTGCTAGAATTTCTTTGAGTGTTGATGTTGTTATATAACCGTTACCCTCACGATCGTACAAGCGAAATGCTTCTTTCAACTCTTTTTGTATCGCTTCAGCATCTTCTTCTTCCAGGAAGTGTGCGGCTATTGTGCAGAAACCATCAAAGTTCACCTTGCCAGTATTATCAGGATCACTATCGTTGATTAAATCCTGCAGTTCACTGTCTTCAACTGTTTGACCAATACTGGTGAGAATGGTTTTCAGTCGTAGATTCTCAATAAAGCCGGTTTTCCCTGTATCGAACATTGTGAATGCACGACGCATGATTTCCATTTTCTCATCGTCATCGGACTGGAAAAGAGTAGTGAAAAAAATGGAAAATATTATTTCGATACATTGAATAAGAAACTCGACTTATCAGAGAAAACTTTCAAGAGCTTAGGACGCTATGAAAACTAAAAAATCATCGTCTTATAATGATAGCTTTGATGGGTTCAGTCTTCGAAAAATACCAAAAGTTGAAATACTGCTAGCAAAATATCTATGATCCCAGGGGAATAACTTGTTAAGTCAATTTATGATCTCAAGACAAAGCTTGAACCAAATGTAAATGGGAAAATCTTAGCAAGTGTGACTTTCGGTGTAAATAGGTCTCGATTCGCCCCATTGCATTTCCTATCCGTTCTAACATGTTTGGGACACTAATTGGATGATACTAAATGCAAAAACATGGTTGTGCTACCGCCTGAAAACAATTTTATTTTAATATCAAATAAGGGGCTTTTTTAATTTGAGTTCACTAGATATTATACTCTTACTTTTTTATCTTTTTTATGAAAAAAATAATTTTTACTTATTTTTAGCAAAATAGGTTTTTCGAAATTATTGTGGACAGGACAAGAAAATCTTTAGCCATAAAACCTGATAAGACAATTTAAAGCCCTTTACACTCCACCCCAAATTTAAAGTTAATGAGATGGCAGGCTGTCTAGCCAAGAGAGAGCGACAGAGTCGCGTGCAATGATGAACAGTAGCTGAAAAAAAGAAACTTTAATCGGAACTGAGTATATAACAGCACTATCAATCTCGAGAAATTATGTGGCGGCTGAAAAAGCTAATCAATCCGAAATGCGTTAAGGTGGAAACTATTTTAAGCCTCAGCAAAAAAACTTTTAAAAACCTTTACCGAAATAATGACACAATACTGTTGAATCAAATGCCACCTAAAGATGGGTTTCGTAGACTGTGACGAGAGTATTGGATAGTTCGGGGTGGTCTCTTGAACACGGGTCATTTGAACCCTGTTTAACTCATAGATTCTTGGTTTTTTATTCAAATGTATTCACTGAGGTTCGAACGCAAAATTTTTTCTTTTTTTTTTAAATCGGATAAATAGCTATTCTAATTTTCGGATCAAATTTCGAAAATTAAATTGTCTTCACAGTGTCCCTGAATCAAATTAAAATTTGAACTTTAAAAAAAAAAAAAAAAATGAAATTTTTAAAAAATAATTAACAAACAAAAATATAATGTCATTTTCAATGTAGTTTCTGATGCTAAATCCGAATCCACCAATAGAATTCGCTTTGCGGATTTGGAGAAATCCGGATTCTGATTTTTTGAGATTTTTGAGCTTATACAACAGTACAAGAAAATCTTTAGCCATAAAACCTGATAATGCAATTTAAAGCCCAGTTTAAATTTTATCGATATCTTCTTTCTTTTTGCCCAAACCTTCAGGATAAACTGATTTCAAACGATTCGTGTAAAGCGATCACTTCGAACCCTTTTCCGAATTTTAAAAACATTTTTTTGAATAGCCGTATTCTATTGATTTTCAAAAAAATTTTTCAAATAACTTTGCATTTGCTACGATGCAACAAGATCGTGAATATGGCTAATACATTTTCAATTTTCTTAATGTCTCGATGACATGACTGGAATCAGCGCAAGATGGCAACACAGAATGTTCAGGCCTGATTTAATTAGGCACTATATTAATACATGAGTTCTTGGTGAATTTTTCAATATAGGATTACTTATTAAAACCCGTGATGCTTCCAGATAGAAATTGCCGAACACATGGTATAGTATTCGGAATATGACTTTTGAATTGTTTAATAAATTTGAAAAAGGTTTTGCTTAAGCAGAAGTGCTCTATGGAATAGCTGAAATCACTCTTGAAGAATTTTGGAAAATTTTCTTAAAATTTTTAAAATATTTAATTTTTTTCCATAAAATTATTCATCATTAATGAAAACACAAAAAATTTCTTCCAGAATGACAAAAACACTCAAAAACGATTACTATTTATTGCACCATAAAAAATCTATTGCACCAAAGTCACAATTTACCATTTTTGAATTTTTTATGCGTTTTTTACACGATCACAAAAACAAAAAAAAATCTATGCGCAGCGTTCGCACCAATTTCCGGACAATTTTTTATTTTGCGGTACCGCGGACGATGAGATTCGTTATAGAACTAAAATACTAAATCTGCAAAAATCAATATTTATAATATCTATTTGTGCCTTGAGTACGCATAGAATCAAGTGGAACTCACCCACTACTGCACCATTACCAGCAACACCACCACCACCGCCATCATCATCATCATCATCATCATCATCAGGCACCAGCAGCAGCGGCATTCATTCATTATTCAACCTCCCGTTGCTCTTCGACGAATTTTCTAATAGTTAGTTAAAGCATTTATTAGATGATCACATCGGAATTTTCAGCTACTGTTCTTCATCATCGTGATCATTAAAGATCAAAAATTTTTCGACACATAGACAACAATGACATGCCGTTCGTTGTACCGTAATGTGGTTTTGTTTTGTTCACTGTGAAAAATTATGATAATAATATTTTCGCAATTGAATCACGTTGTTCTGAAAATGAAATCAAAGAAAACTTTTATAGAAAATTATGTAAGGGATCTACGAGCTATATTTTCGAAAACTTTTCTTTAAACTCTATTTGACAAAGAGTGGCTAAAATAGATATTTCTCATAAGAGAAATTTATCTCTCGCATCATTTTTTGTGGCCTTACTTTGGTCCTTTTTTTCAATTTCATTTGCTTGTGATGCCAGAATACCGAAAATTATTTCCTAAGATAAGCAGATGAGTTTTCGGACTTGAATATCAATGGAGTCGATTTATTTGAATTCATGTATCGAAATATTTTTTTTTTGTGCCAAACTAAAAACTATATCAGGCATCAGAATCCATGGTATGTCCAAGAGAAGGCTGACTACTTTCTTCTTTTTGTAATCCGGCACAGGAAAAGGTTTTTAGTTTTTCTCTTTACTGAATTATTTATCCTGAATCTAACGCATTCACTTCTCTACAACATTTCCCCGATTCATATACATATTTCTTGTTTCAGCTATTGTTTTAATGATGTCTTCAAAGGAGGTTGCATTTTCTACAAGTTTTGGGGTTGCTCTCTAATACTTGACGGCAGACTTTTGTTGGTAGTTTGTGCAATCTATTTATTTGAACTCTTGCCTTCGAAATTTTTGAAAGATAGGTTGTTGTTAGCATCTAGTTAGCAATATGACTTTGGAGATGGCCATGAAATTTTAAAAATTTATAAAAGACTCATAACATCTGCAAACATGGATTTTTCCACTGAAAGTTCATTGCATGTACGGCCAACAGCTCTCTGTACTATAAAAGGAGCTTTGCACATTCCGACATTGGAGAAACGACGTATGTCGAAGGTGGACAGTTGACAACTTCAAAAAATTATATTTTCAGCGGGTAGCTGAAAGGAGCTAATTTTCTTGATGCGAAACTTCTTTGAACGGGCTAGGTATAAGATTTTTTTTTTAATGACACTTTTTTTGGGCACACTTTTTTGATGACACATTATTGACGAAATATTTTTCGACACTAGGACTAGGGAGAGGTAAGATTTCAGGGTCACGACACTTTTACGATACGTTTTTCGTCATATTTTGATGAAACTTCTTTTCGCAACATATTTCTCGAAAATTTTTTGGCGACATTTTTTGGACACCTTGTTGATGAGATTTTTCGTCACATCATAGAATATCTCTCAAACTATAAAAGCTATTTTGATGAAGTTTGGTAGTTAGGTGCCGAAAGTGAATACCATAGACTGGACGAAAAACAAAACTCAAGACATATCTATTTGCGTGTATGTATGTATTCTCCTTTAACTCCTAGGAGGAGCATAGGGCCAATATGAAACATATCCATTCGTTGCGATCCCTTGCGATGACTTTGATCTCTTGCCACGACTTTCCCGATTCTTGGATTTCCTTTTCCAGCGACCTTTTCCAGTTGGTTTTGGGTCTACCACGTGCTCTACTGCCTTGCGGATTCCACTCAAGAGCCTGGCGACAAACTTCGCTGTGTGGTTTCCGGAGAGTGTGACCAATCCATCCCCATTTGCGCAGCTTGATCTCGTTTGCTAAAGCCCTCTGATTCCATTTTTGATGTAGCTCGGCATTTGATATAGTGCGAGGCCTCCAAACCTTTAGTATACGCCTTAAGCATTTGTTGATGAATACTTGCAGCATGTTCGTTAGTTGTTCAGTAACAAGCCATGTTTTGCACCCATATAACAAAACCGATTTCACATTCGAATCAAAAATGCGCACTTTCGTTTTGGTGGATATAACGGAAGAAGACCATATTTTGTTCAGTTGAGCAAACGCGCCTTTTGCTTTTGCTATTCTTGAGTTGATATCCTCTTTTGCTCCACCATCCATGGAGATAATGCTGCGTAAATACGTGAAACTATCGACGTTTTCGATGTCATCACTGCCAGCTCTAAACGTGATGTCATTCCTGTTTGCGTTTAACTTCATTGTTTGGTCGGGCACCAAACTTGTTTTTTTTTGTATTTAAAAATAGTTAAAATACAAAGGCAATAATACCTGTTTTACCCACTGTAGGCGGCGATGGAGTACCCTTTCGACGGGAGAAGCAAAAATCTCTTGGTCTTCTATGGAGACTGCACTAGACAAGTTGTCTTTGACCTTCTATGGGGACTGCACTAGACACATTGCCTGGATCACACGCTTCTTAGCTCCTTTTTAGAGCAATAAAAAACACTTTTTTTTTGTGTTAGTTGAAGGATCTCACCGTTATTTTTTATTTAATTTAGATTTTACTTAGTTTTTAGATGTAACTATGTTTAAGTTTTTGCGTTTAGAAAAGTTTGCTGATTGCAGCTTGCTCTAGTATTCAACGAAAGACAGAATATTTTTCAGTATTCGTTGATCAAAAAAACTGATCGAAAGTTGTCAGCAATGGTTTTTACACCAGAGCGAGCGAGACGGCTATACTTTCGGCAGTCAGATACCAAATACTGAAGACGGGTAGGGTTGCCATCGTTTAGATGAAAAACATGGATTTTTGTAAAGATTTACAAAGGGTGGTTTTATGTATACGTATAACACAATACATTTTTCTTTTATTTACAAAGGATTACGTTTCCGCGTAAACATTCATGCTTTTAGTCTTGGATACGTTGATTTATATGCGTGTAGATATGTAATGTTAACAGACTTACGCCCAGAATAAAATTAAAAATTATGACCTAAAATCAAATCTAAGCTAAAGTTATTAACAGAAATCAAAACTTACACAGTCAAACAAACTCCAACACACATCATAAGTACAGATACAAACCCAAATACGATCAATTCCTATGCCCAAACCTTATTAGGTTATCAAAGTTTTCAAATCATTAGCACCTATTTACGGTACGGTACCATACATTATTCTTTTATTTAGCCAATATTTTTAGGGAATAACCCTTTCAACAGCATCATCATTAACAGTAAAAGAAAAACATCATTAACATCATCGGACATGTACACAGTTGTCAACCAAAAAACTTAAGCTGTGACCACCACTGTACACGGTATGCGTAATTATGCTTAACCGCGTCGCAGTCGGGAACAATTTTTTCAAAATCCACTATATTTTCCAATGCTATGAAATATTTTTAGTTCATTATAGTAAGTTAAAGTGTTTGTTATTCACTTGTTTTTTTTTCCATTGCCCCCAAACCCCACTGCACAACCCCTATGCCCTCTTCACACCTTATTTAGCACTGTGTGCATGTTGTTGATGATGCTGATGGCACCCCCTCTTCTAAAGACAAATAGACAGACAGTCAGCCAGAGAGATAGATAGCTAGATAGACAAACAGACGTAGAAGAATACTTGTACATTTTCAACCTTCCGACAAAAATTTTCAAAATATTGAAATCGGTGCAAACTGATGCTTTCCATTTAAATGAATTCTTCTTTCATGATGATGATGATTTTTAGTTCTGGTCTTTTTTTTTTTGTTTTTTTAATTTTTTGCAATCTTTATTTTTTTTTTTTTTTTTTTTTGTGGATGAGTACCGAGCACCCGTACTTTCAGTGATTTTCATAATTTGTTGCTTTTTTTTCTATTCATTCGCTTCAAATTATTGTTTTTAGGATTTTGAATGTCTAAGGTGTGATATTGTTGGGATTAATGTTAGAGTGTGTATCTATGTGTGTACTTATTTTGTGTATGTGTGTGCGTTCTTTTGGAAATGGGCTAAAATCTGATATTGCTTGGAATTTTTCAATTGTTTGCTACGAAATGTGTATAAAATTTCGGAAAAAATAAATGAGGCGGTTGACAAAATCTCATGTTTATGAAGATAAAACGCTGTGTGTCGCCACCTTCTTAAATATCGTCGTTGTAGCATGTGTGTACGTACGTCAGTGTTCTCAATTGACAGTTATTTATGTGGTACAATGGCGGCGACATGATGAATAAGGTACCATAGTTGTTTGTGGCAATTGATGAAGTGGAGAATGGCAAAAAGAGTGATGTATTTGAATTTACGTATATGAATTTAAAATGTTTATTTGTAGATAAAAAGTTGCAGAAATTAATTTCTCAAAATGATACTGCCCTTTGGGTTATTTTGCAGGTAAACGAAGCTTTTGATAAGATTAGTTTTGATCCCATAGGTTATAGCAAAACTTATTTGAATTAGCTAACATATTGTTAAAAGTGAAAAAGTTGTGATCATTGGACCATAGACCATATATTATTGCCCAAAAACCATAAAGGATAGATCACTTAGACCACAAACCATAAAAAGCAGATCATATACCATAGATTATAGACCACAGACCATAAAGAACAGATCTAGGACAATATATTATGAAACATAGACCATGAAGAAGGGGTCATATATTATTTTTCCTATCCCGGATAGGGTCATCAAGAAAATAGTCAGCCTATTTTACGGATGTGTTCTTTAACGTTGTGAGGGTAATATTACATGAGAATAATTTTTAAGCGAAGAACTCTCTCTATACCCAATAAATTCACAATAGTGTCTTTAATTAGAAAAAGATTTCGGAATACAAAAGGCATACCATAGACCATAGATCATAGACCATAGATCATAGACAACAACCGGCAGATTAAAACCATGAATGTTAGATCATAGACCACAGATTATGGACCATAGACCAAAATGGACAGATTATAGTTTATAAAGGGTTTTTCAATAGGGACGCTACAAAAGTATACCGATAGGGACAGCAAACGCCGCCATATTTTTGCCGGCTCTCTTGACATTTCTCTTTAGTAAAGTTTGCCATTTCATCATGGAAAGATATACGAGCCAACAACGAGTAGTTATTATTAAAATTTACTACCGGAATTTGGAGTCAGTGGCCCCAACTTTAAGAGGGCTACGTCATCTTCAGCGATGAGGCTCATTTCTGACTGAATGGCTTCTTCAATAAGCAAAATATGCGTTATTGGTCAGGCAGCAATCCACACGTACTCTATGAGCAACCATTGCATCCCGAACAAATTACAATTTGGTGCGGTTTATGGGCCGGCGGCGTCATTGGGCCGTACTTCTTCCGTGATGATCAAGACCGGCACGTTACTGTGAATGGGAATGCTACCGTTCAATGATATCCGAATATTTTTGGCCCGAACTGGATGATATGGACTTGGACATTATGTGGTTTCAACAGGACGGCGCCACAAGCCACACAGCGAATGTTACAATCAATTTATTGAAAACCAAGTTTGGTGAACGTGTTATATCACGAAATGGCCCAGTCGATTGGCCGCCTCCGTCGTGCGATTTGACTCCGTTAGACTATTTCCTGTGGGGCTACGTCAAGTCTATGGTCTATGCCAACAAGCCAGCGACGATTGATGAACTTCGTACGAATATCGACTAATGCTTGAAAACTGTCGAAAATTGGGTTCAGCGTCTGGACGTCTGCAAGCGTGCCCGTGGAGGCCATGCAAAAGAAATCGAGTTCCATACATAATGGCATCGAATGTACTTTCACAGGAATAAAGAATTTCATTGATATCCAAAACCGTTTTCGTTTTATTTAAAAAAACTTTTGTAGCGCTCTTATTCAAAAACCCTTTATATATAAAAGCAATCCACTATAAAGGATAGAACATAGACCATAAAGGTCTATGATATACCTTTATGGTCTATCATAGTCCATAAAAGGCAGATACTCCTTTTTTAATTTAATTTCAGAAGTTTTCATTTATATTTGAGAAATTTTCATTTTAATTTCAGAAACATTCATTTTAATTTCAGAAATTTTCATTTTAATTTCAGAAAAAATTTTATTTTGGTTTAATAAGGTTTGTATGACAAAAACACTTTGCTTATTTTAATTTTTTAAGACAGATGGTACGTAGAGTTAACAAAAGGGCATGAATCGATATTGCCCATTGATACTTAGTATAGTAAGTTAGGACCCTACTCGCCCATGCTCAACCCAATTGCAACCATTTGATATAAGCTAAGGACTCATGTCAAGTCACAGATTCAGGTTCCAATTGTGCACGGAGTAGGTGTTGGAGAGCAACGGCTTGTTTATTTAGAGCAGCAAATAGACGGAGGAATTCCAGCAATTGCTTGCAGTGACTGCGCTAGGGCTGTGCAACATACATCGTCATTTACAGCAACTGCTTTGAAGCTCGAAAATATCCCGGTTGGAGTGTTAATTTTATATGCATCAATAACTAACACGTGTTATTCAGTTTTCATTGTAATTGTTTCATTGTTAAATTATTATCTCATGACTTTCTTTGAAATTAAATATCTGAATCACTTTCTGGCTTACTATACTGTTAATGGGCAATATCGATTCATGCCTTTTGTTAAATCTACGTACCATTTTTCTTCAAAAATTAAAATAAGCAAGTGTTTTTGTCATACAAACCGTATTAAACTTAAATAAAAATTTTTTCTGAAATTAAAATGAAAATTTCTGAAATTAAAATGAATATTTCTGAAATTAAAATGAAAATTTTGCAAATATAAATGAAAGTTTCTGAAATATAAATGAAAACTTCTGAAATTAAATTAAACTAGTAAGGGTGTAAATTTTGGCCTGGCCAAAAAATAAATACCCTACACTGCAGTATTTTTAAAATTTTGCTTACATGGGAGGTGCCACTCCCTCTTGTCCGAGTACACCCAGTTTTTGTTCAGAGCTTGCATTTATAGTTTTTATTGTCAGAGTGAAATTTAGTTGGATTATCTCAAAAAACTCTTTCAGTATAGCATTTTGAATCTTTTGCTTATATGGGAGGTGCCACGCCCCCTTGTACGATTTCAACCAATTTTTGCTGAGAGCTTTCATTTATAATTCTTAGTGTCTGAGTCAAATTTGGTTCGAATATCTCAAAAAACGCTTTCAGTATAGCGTTTTGAAGCTTTTGCTTATATGGGAGGTGCCACGCCCTCTTGTCCGAGTACACCTAGTTTTTGTTCAGAGCTTGCATTTATAGTTTTTAGTGTCAGAGTGAAATTTAGTTGGATTATCTCAAAAAACTTTTTCAGTATAGCATTTTGAAACTTTTACTTATATGGGAGGTGCCACGCCCTCTTGTCCAAATTCACTCAGTTTTTTATCAGAGCTTGCGCTTACAATTCGTAGTACTTATATGTATTGTGGTTGCATTGTCGTGAAAAATACTCCTAAAATTGCATTTTGAATATAATTTTTGTATGGGCGGTAGGCGTGTCCGTTGACCGATTTTGCTCATTTTCAATCCCTCGAGCTAACCTTGACGACGAAGGCAGTGTACCAAATTTCATTGAATTATCTTGCTCAGTTTTCCCATAAAGTGTGTTTCAACACACAGCCAGCCACCCAGCCAGCCACCCAGCCAGCCAGCCAGACAGACGGACATGGCTATATCGACTCAGGAGGTGACGCTGATCAAGATTATATATACTTTTCTATACCTGCCACGCCTCCTTCTCTGCGTTACAAACGGAAGGACAAAGTGAATATACCCTGGGTGTAGGGTATAAAAAGGTGTAGACCATAAATTATGGACTATTGAACATTAAGGACGGATCAAAGACAATATACTATGGACCACAGACCATCAAGGACAGATCAAAGACCATACCATGCCTTAACACCTGTGTAAAAAATTTTTTTTCCTGCCCTGGTTTGTCTATTTTAAGTACAACTTTGAGGAAATTTTCTTAAACGTTGTTAGGGGAATATTGTAAAGGAATAATTTTTACGCAAAGAACTCTCTGTATATCCAGCACTATAGTGTCTTTTATTAGGAAAAAGTTTCGGAATACACTTCTTTATTTCAAAACTGTGTGAAATATCTAAAAATTGTTTTAACAGGTCATTCAATAAGTCCGTAGGATGACACATAGATAGCGTTACTAGAATGTTTTCTATACCATTTTTATTTAGTACTAACCTTCAAACGATACGTGTATAAATTTGACAGCAATCTGACTATTGATTCGTGAGTTATAGCACTTTGTGTGAAACAACTTTTGTTAGTGATAAAAAAATGGAAAAAAGTGAATTTTGAGCTTTGATAAAGCATTGCTTTTTGATGAAAAAAATGCAGTGGAAACCAAATAATTGCTTGATAAACATTATCTGAACCCTGCTTCATCGAGACAAATGGTAGAAAAGTGGATTGCTGAATTTAAACGTGGCTGTACCAGCACATATGATGCAGAGCGCAGTTGACGCTCAAATTAGGCTGTTATTCCAGAAAGCATAAGAAAAATCCACAAATTGATTATGAACGATCAAAAATTGAAGGTGCACGAGCTAGCTGACATTGTAAATATATCAAATGGTAGTGTTTTTACCATTTTACATGAACATTTGGGTATGCAAAAGCTCAGTGCAAAGTGTGTGCCGCGTGAGCTCACAGTAGACCAAAAACAACAACGAATTGATGCTTCAGAGGAGTGTTTGGCGCTGTTAAACCGCAATAAAATCGAATTTTATCGTCGATATGTGACACGGCTTCACTATTACACACCAAAATCCAAAATACAGTCAGCTGAGTAGACAGCAGTCGACGAACCGAATTCAAAGCGAGCAAAGACGCAGCAGTCGGCCAGTAAGGTAATGGCGTCTGTATTTTGGGATGCGAAGGGAATAATATTCATCGACTATCTCCACAAAAGAACCACCATCAACAACAACTATTGCTGTGCACTTTTGGATCGATTGAAGGCTGAAATCGCGAAGAATCGGCCACATTTGCAAAAGAAAAAAGTGTTGTACCACCAAGACAATGCTCCGTGTCACAAATCGATGAAAACGATGACAAAATTTTATGAATTGGGCTTCAAATTGCTTATCCACCCACCGTATTCTCCAGATTTAACCTCAAGCGACTTTTTCCTGTTTTCAGATCTCAAGAGAATGCTTGCTAGAAAGGAATTTAAGTCCAATGATGGAGTAATCCCCGTAACTGAGGCCTATTTTGACGATAAAGAGAAATCGTACTATAAAAGTGGTATCGAAAAGTTGGAAAATCGCTATACTCGTTGTATCGCGCTCGAAGGCAACTATGTTGAATAATAAAATCGAGTTTTGTCAAAATTTTGTTTTTTTCTTACTTATCCTACGGTCTTATTGAATGACCTGTTAAATAGGAAAGGAACTTACTTGGTTTGGTGGAAACTAAAAGCTAGAGCCAAAAATGATAAATTGAAATGTTTTATTTTGAAAGTGAAATAAGTCCTTAAAGGTGGCAAAAGTAATGTCATATACAATATGCAACATAATAATTCAAAACATTTGCATTTGGGGTAATTCCATTAGTTTGCTTTTCGTTCAAATACTTCGCAAGTATTGCTTTGAGAGAGTCAACCTCAATCCTTGCCAAATTTACGTCAAGGTCATCGACTCTTATTTTCAATACTTCTGCAAATATTTGGAATTTCGAAACTAAGGTTTAGGCGAAAACAATTCAAAGAATATTTCGTACAGTACATATAACTTCTAAGTCTGAAAAAATTTCAAAAAAATATCGACTTCTCTTTGTTTTGAAATAAATAATTATTTATGTAATATTTGAAAATTTGATACTAACATCTGTATACTTCTATCTCCATATGACGTTATGAATCAAGAATTTCTGTGTGATGGATTCGCAAGACAAAGCCATTATGACGTAAATTATCATCAGGAAAAGCGCTTATATTTTGGCACTCATTAAAATAACAAAAACATGCATCAGGGGTTCATTAACAAAACAATAACAATTTCAATTCAAATGTTTATTTGGCGGAAAAAGCAACAACAATAACAACAAAAGAAACAAATACAACATTAATGGAGATTTATCTTAATTTAATAATAAACAAATTCCAATAGACCAAGACCACTGGTAATAAAAATACAAAATTTTGTAACTAAAAACTTTTACTTTGTACATAAAATGTGCAAAATCTGATTTATTTTTAAAAAAACTAAAATAACAAAAAAAAACTTATTGCTTAACATTTTCTTGAAACAACTGACGCCTGTCAATTCCAATTTCTTAAGATTTGTCATTTTCCAATTTGCATGACAAATCTAAAATAAAAATTCTGTTTTTTTAGTTATGGAAGACTTATGATTAAGTGTACGCCTTTTTTTTAATGTTTCTTATTATATTTTTTTAAATCGATTTTTTCGAAACATGAAACGTATGTAGCCAAAAAAATTGCAAAACTTAAAAATATGTTTGCGCTGCATGTATTTTTCCATTTAATAAAATATTGAAATTAATGTTTTATGCAACACTTGCAACTAAAAATAATTTCACCGTGTAGCAAAATTATGATAGGCGAATAATTTAATATTATTTTAATTCTACATTTTATATATTTTTTTTTTTTTTGTAGAGAAACATATGCATTTTATACGCATGTGTCTGTAGTGAAACTCATAATTTCAATTGAAAATTTTAATGATCCATGTAATGCTATAAATTTTATTTCAGTGAAGTGAAAAAAAAAACGGTATCCCAGTGAGAAAACGAAGAGTGAAATACTTTTACAACTTTTTCAACATTGATTGATGCATCTCAATGTCGCTTCAACATTCCATGAGGTTTTTGGCATTTCAATATTTTTCAACATATGCATTTTTCATTAGTGGACCAATTAAAAACTATTAAGGGTGTAATCTTTGGCCTGGACAAAAAATAAATACCCTACACTGCAGTAATTTGAAAATTTTGCTCATATGGGAGGTGTCACGCGCTACTGTCCGAGTTCACCAAGTTTTTGTTCAGGGCTTGCATTTATAGTTCTTAGTGTCTGAGTGAAATTTGATTGGACTATCTCAAAAAATGTTTTCAGTATAACGTTTTGTTATAGCTTAAAGCGTGCATTTATAGTCCTTAGTATTTGAGTGAAATTTAGCTGGATTATCTCAAAAAACTCTTTCGGTATACCATTTTGAAGCTTTTGGTTATATGGGAGGTGCCACGCCCTCTTTTTCAAATTCTCCTAAAGTTTTGAATACATTTTTAGTATGAGCGGTAGGCGTGTTTGTTGACCGATTTTGCTCATTTTCAATTCCACGAGCTAACTTTGACGTCGAAGCCAAAAAAAACTGTATTTCCACACTCATCCAGCCAAACAGACGAACATGGCTATATCGACTCAAGAGGTAACGCTGATCAAGAATATATATACTTTTCTATATCTGCCACACCTCCTTCTTTGCGTTACAAACAGAAGGACAAAGTGAATATACTATGAGTGTAGGGTATAAAAAAGCATGCCATCTGTCAAAAATAGGATCGTGCAAATGTAAACACTAAAATTTCTTATGACGGCTCAGCAAGTTGACTCCGAATCACCGTTTTTAAAAAAACTCTTGCATGCACAACGCATGATCCGCTCCCGAGAAATGCTTCGTAGCGGCTGAATTTCCAAGGCATGGAAAAAGCAGATTTTGATTTCTGAGAAATAATGATCTTTTCCTGTGAAACAATGTTTATAAGTACAAGGCGGTGAAATAGCGCGTTCTATCCAAACGTGCATTCCCAGTTTAAATTTTTGCAGTTATTCTTTCGGTTATTCTGAATACTGAGAAAAAAAATTAAAATAATCTGACAGGTCATTTTTGAGAAATCACATTTTTTTGGGGATATAGATAATATTCGCATCTTAAAATCGATATTTTTAAGTGTTTCAGTTACGATTTTTTTACTCCAAAGCAAGGCGTCTAACGAAAAAAGTGAATATGGCAAAAATTGCTTAGAATTGCCCAAAGAATACTTGTGATTTTTTTCAGAATTTTCAGAATTTTTTTTTTTTTAATTTTTCAAAAAATTTATCAAATTGAGTTTTCAGCTGTTAAGCAAAATGTTAGGTTTACTTAAAACCAAGGCATCTATGAAATAATTTCATGTAAGGTAAAATGCTTAGAATCCTTCAAAGAATTGGTGTGAGTTTTTTCAGAATTTTTGGAACTTTTTTTTTATTTTTTTGACCTAGTTTTGAAAATATATTAAATAGCTCAAGAAATTCTGAAAAAAATCCCCCGCATTTTTTGGACAATTCTAAGCATTTATTGCCGCTTACACTTTTTTCGTTAGATGTCTTGCTTTTGAGTAAATATCATTTTTCCGACCTTCTTATTGAAAAACATAAAAAACCGATTTTTGAACCGAAAAAAAATAAAATTTTAAGCGCCAAAATTTTTGTAAAAACTTTTAAAGCACTCTTAATGAAAAAAAAAGTAATGACCAAAAACATGGTCGAGCATCAGCAACATAAAAATTTTCACCCGGAAGCTACGTAAAATCTGCCATGAATATTTTTGTATGAAACTCGATTTTAATTTCCGAGCCCTACTTTGGGCGTCTAAATTTTTTTGCAGCATTCCTGCATGGAACTTTTTGGACTTTGTATGTTTTCAAACCTGTATTGGCTTTAACTTTTTGCACCAAATAGTCAGAGCACTGGGCTAACCGGGCAGCTTTTCTAGCAGATGTGTTTGGAGATCTTTCAAAATGCTTTCAATTTTCGTGGCTTTCCCAATATCATGTGGTCCTTGTTTTCTTCCCGAACCAGGTTTCCTATCGATGGTCAAATTTTCCTGAAACTGTTTAATAACATTGGAAACAGTTTGACAGTTTGACGGCAGACCTTCAATTCTTTGGTCAATTTTTTGTAGGACCAATATGGACTTTTTTGAAAATGTTTAATAATGTTAAGACGTACTTCTTTTTCTTCACTCATTTTGATCAAGATCACAACAAATCAACATGTTTGTTATTAAAAATAATAACTGACATATTTTTCAAAGAAAACTAGATCAAAGAAATTTTTAAATTTTACACTAAAAAAAAAAATTATTAGGCAAAACGTGTGTGAAGATTTTTTCAATCTCACTCCTTATATGTACATCTTTATGTAGACAAAGATCTTATAATGTACTAATACATTACGAAAAAGTGATCATTTTGGTTTCTACTGGGCTAATAGCTTTCAGTGAATAAGTTTATTTAATAAAGAAATATTGAATATTTTTTTGTGTGTTTGTGCTTTTTCTTTGAAAATAAATAATTGGCTTAGTTAACTTACTGTTAATTAAATGATGCGCGAAATTCAATTCTATTTTGATACCAATAGTAAGTATACGTGTATCAATGTCAATGTATGTGTGGGAGAGTTTTAAACTTTTTTTTTGCAAATTAGCATCAATAATGCCAATTTTATTTAACTGTGCTACAAAGTATAACAAATATTGAGAAATTTTTGGTTCTTGAGGGACTTCTCAAGGCAACCTTTAGTATATTCTGACGATTAGCCCAATTTTTAAAAAATACAATTTCATTGCTTAATTTGTACTTTTTTTTTGTGTGAATTTATCAATGAAAAACATAAGTGCAGCTTAAAAATTGCTATACAAATATGTTCAAAGAAAACTCTAAAAAAAATCATATAAAATTTTCGCCACGAGTTTCCAATCAATTTACTTTGCCAATCCCAATAAACAGAACATAACAAGTGAAAAAGGCCATCCGCAAAGAAAGTAAATTTCCGTTCTCATTGAATGTCATAGGTATAGCAACCATTTTTTCACGACATTTAACTCTTCCAAAGAAATTACGACGACATTTTATGGCTGAGAGAATAGTTGTATGCGACACATAGTTACATACTTATAAGTGTGGTTATTTTGGCATGTATGTATGTGTCTATGGCATGTCTTGCAAAACATGCTGATGTATGTATATAGATAAGTATCTACATTAATAATGACGTCATGCCAATGTTTGACTCAATGAAGCGTATCCCTGGATCTTTGCAGACATATTGTAGACTTGAGCCACAAATGTGAACCACAAAAAATGTTTATGTCTTAAATTGATAAATTAGAGTTCTTTGTTTGTTTTTACTTTTTTGTATAAGTATTATGTTATAGTACATAATGGTGTGAAATTTCTGATTTTTTAACAACTCGACAGTTTTATAGCACCTATAGCCCAGGAAAATTAGACGAAAAAAGAGCTGCTGTGCAAAATAATTCCAAGTGAAATTTTTTCACCGGAATTGTCTTTATTAAAGCATGATGAATAAAGAGAAAAAAGTCCATTGAAGTCCATTGTGCGCAGAGAAAGTTATTCAGGCTCAAAGGTTGCTAAAATCACTTTTTTGCAAACATCTCGCTAACGCAAACTTTTACAGAAAAATTTTTCAACATAATTTTGTAACACAGGAAATTTCCTATGTTAAGATGTAAAAAATGTTTTCGTATAGCTTATAGTTTAGGAGATAACCCAATTTAAAAACTTGTGCACAGTTTTTATATGTAAATGCTACGTATGAGTTCATATTAAAATATCTTACTTTTAAAATTGCGAATATTCTTTTTCTTTAAATGTTTGCGTTAGCGAGATATTTGCAAAAAACTGATTTTAGCGACCTTTGAACCTGAAAAACTTTTTATGCACACAATGGACTTCAGTGGACTTTTTACACATTATAAATAAATATAATTCCGGTGAAAAAAATTCACTTGGAATTTTTTCGCAGAAATATTCTAACTTTCCTGGGCTACTATGGAATGATTATGTGTTCAGCAAAATTTGTAAAGTACGTCACTTTTTCTAAGAGTACAAGATTTTACCTTTAAAATGTTGAAATAATTGACAACTTATCGTGAAAGTTAAAAAAGTTGTGGCCATTTCAAAGTTGTTTCCTAGTTAACATGCACAGTAGACCGGTGCGTTTTGGACGAAAGTTTAAAATTTGTCGCGCAACCGGCAGAATTGTAAAGTTTAACTATCGACATGAAGATTGCCGCCACCCTAGCCCTGAGAGATGACGGGAAGGGGTGTCGATATATTTTTAAAGGTTGAAAAACGTGGTTTAAAAATGCATGCTCATAGGTCCGAAGTGAATCAATTCTCAGCTTCGTACTAGGTCGAAAACTGAAATTCAAGACATGGATTCTTATGTATTTTTTCCCGTAGAATCGAATGGCATCATTAGTTTTCTGATTAGACGTCCATTTTTGGCGTTAAGTGAACTTTTCAGCTCAAAAAAGTCGAAATTTTTCCAAATCCCCTGTTTGAGCACTCCACAATTGAACAGACAAAATCTTGGAAAAATTTAAAATTCACATTTTGTTAGGATTTTTTCTGACGAATCCAGTGGTACTATTATTTTTTCGCTACGACATTACTTTTATTCATGAAAAACGAATTTTTGATTTTTATTATCAAAAAATATCTCGAAATCGGGCGTAAATATTTAGTCAACGACGGTTCCCAACGTCCGGACGGTTTTTTTTTTTCGGTGCTCCCTAGCAAAATTTTTTTAGAATATTTTTGGAATTTTTTTAACCCATTATAAACAAGTTTTTGAAAAAGGGGTCAAAAAGACCCTTAAAAACGGGATATAATGGGTTAAGATGTTCACATAACTTAATGTAGAATCAAGGATGGAACAATATTTTAGAATATCTTAACCCATTATAAACAAGTTTTTGGAAAAGGGGTCGAAAAGACCCTTAAAAACGCGATATAATGGGTTAAGATGTTCACATAACTTAATGTAGAATCAAGCATGGAACAATATTTTACGACATCTTAACCCATTATAACGCGTTTTTAAGGGTCTTTTCGACCCCTTTTTCCAAAAACTTGTTTATATTGGGTTAAGATGTTCTAAAATATTGTTGCATGCTTGATTCTACATTAAGTTATGTGAACATCTTAACTCATTATATCCCGTTTTTAAGGGTCTTTTTGACCCCTTTTTCAAAAACTTGTTTATAATGGGTTAAACAAATTTCCAAAAATATTCTAAAAAAATTTTACTAGGGGGCACCGAAAAAAAAAAAACCGTCCGGACGTTGGGAACCGTCGTTGACAAAATATTTACGCCCGATTTCGTGATATTTTTTGATAATAAAAATCAAAAATTCGTTTTTCATGAATAAAAGTAATGTCGTAGCGAAAAAATAATAGTACCACTGGATTCGTCAGAAAAAATCCTAACAAAATGTGAATTTTAAATTTTTCCAAGATTTTGTCTGTTCAATTGTGGAGTGCTCAAACAGGGGATTTGGAAAAATTTCGACTTTTTTGAGCTGAAAGGTTCACTTAACGCCAAAAATAGACGTCTAATCAGAAAACTAATGATGCCATTCGATTTTACGGGAAAAAATACATAAGAATCCATGTCTTGAATTTCAGTGTTCGACCTACTACGAAGCTGAGAATTGATTCACTTCGGACCTATGAGCATGCATTTTTAAACCACGATTTTCAACCTTTAAAGATATATCGACACCCCTTCCCGTCATCTCTCAGGGCTAGGGTGGCGGCAATCTTCATGTCGATAGTTAAACTTTACAATTCTGCCGGTTGCGCGACAAATTTTAAACTTTAGTCCAAAACGCACCGGTCTAGTGCACAGCATGTCGTATGATTAACATTGAATTAACATAAACAAATAAATTTTCTTTATTAACGCTTTTCAACACTTTTTGCTTTTAATAAGTTGGAAAAATTGGAAAATATTTAATGAAATTTGGAACTTTGATTTAACTGAATAGGTATCAGTGGAAAAATGGTTGAAAAGCTAAAAAAATTCAAGATTTTTGGGTATTTTTACTTAAAATTCCAAACTTTTTTGAACAGTAAAACCTAAGCTAAGAAAAAACTAAGTATAAAACAAATGCTACAATATCAATGTGAGCGTATGTCGCCCACCATTCTATACTAAATACTTCGCTTGGCGCTTAAACTCGCTCATTTTCAATTTTATTTACAATAAAAGACTACATCATACCCAGGAGTAGAAGCAACTTTATTGTTCCCAATGTAAACTGCAGGATTAAATTAAAAATTAAATTAAACTTCTTCTCGCAGCATCCATATTTCAATGGAAGGAAAACAAAAACAATATCATGCATACAGCACAATTTCCCTTGTATCCTCCGTGTTATCCTTGTGGTAGTCGTAGTCGCACACTGACCCCAATAAAGTTTCATTAGCAGTTGCATTAAGCAATAACACAAATAGCAAGCGCTCCCACCGCCAGCAGCGGGATGCATTTGCTTCACTGCATTGCAGAGAGTGGTGGTGGATAGATGGACGTTGCTGCTTTATACCATGTCCGAAGTTTTGGTCTGTGCATTATAAGACAAAAGACAAAGGAAGAAAATATAAAACAATTAAAGTTATCCCTTGAGTTGGTAGATGACAAGTTTTCCTTTTAGCTTTCATTTGAAACTTTATTACTCTGTTTATTCTGTTCTGTCCTTCTTCTTAAACTTTGGTGAAATCTTTCCTTATCCTTAACAAAGGCATTTAAAAGTTTATCAATAGTTTAAGTTGATTAGGGAAAGGATATTCTGTGCGTAATTGTTTCTTTGGTTTGAGATAGAGCTTTAAGAAGCAGTGTGTGTTATCCTTATTCTAAATTTTATCGAAAATGTTATGATATATAGCTGATATTGCAAAATAATTGAATTATTTTACAAGTAAGTACGTAGCATACTCCAAATAAGTAGCACATAAGCCAAAGTGCAAAGTTGTAAAAAGCATTAAATTAATTAAAATGTTTTAAAGAAACCATTAGAGAGGATGTCGAAATAATAATGACTAGTATCGCCCAATGGTCAAAATTTGATCACAAATGTATTAAATAATTTTGGTACTTTTCGGGCAGTTTCAGTACTTTTTTTTCTATTTGGTACAAAATAAAAAAGCCCATTTATCATCGCTGGTACAATGACAAACGTGAATCGAAAAGAAAAGAAAAAACATGAAGTCAGTGTCAGTCAGCTTTTTGTGACCGAGTATTTTGTCGTTGTTAATATTAAAAAATTTGAATTTAATTTTACCTGGCTTAATGGCAAAATATTAAAACTATTTTAAATTTGTGCACATTTGCATACAAATACCTTTCTAATGGTCTATAATTTAAAGTCATACTCCATTTCTAACATGGTAAAAACGGTTGGACAAATTTTTGTCTTGCGTATTAATATATAGATGTGCAGAATTTCTATCTGGCCTCTACCAGGCTTAGAAAAATAATAATAAAAACGCGTTTGTATAAGTTGTTGCTATTTTTTTAGGTACATTAAGCTAGCAGATCGAAAATGGCAGAACTGAAAAAAAATGCCATAATTATAGGCTAATTTTGGGCCCAAACGCTATCAATTTAAAAAAAAAAAAGATTCTGCTAGGTTAAGTTTAAGCTAGCAGAGAGATTTCGAAAAAAAAAACCTTTTGAACTAAAGTCAGTAGTCAATAACTATAGGCTATTTAAATGCCCCATCGCCAAAAGAAAAGCTTTTCATTTAAAAAAAATGGACCAAATCAATTTTCTTGAAATTAGGAACTGCGAATAACAACAATTCCAGAGAAAAAAAAAACAACAACAACAACAAAAACTACTACAACAACAACAAATTTTCTACTACTACAACAAAATCTCAGCAAGTGTGGACTTCGGTGTGAATAGGTCTCGGTTCGCCGAGTCAGCACCCGTTGCATTTCCCATCCATTCCAACATGTCTGGGACACTTATTGGATGAAGTTAAATACAAAAACATGCGTGTGCTACCGCCTAGAAGCTTTATTTTTTATTTTTTTTTGCCGAAATTCGAGCAAAATTGGATATATTATAGACTGATCCGCAGCCGAAGGCCGCCGCGAAGCCGGTGTTGGATGTCTGATGGGTTTAAATCCTGAGCAGCGGCCGCAGGCCGCCCACTTACCCCTACTTTTATGTAAAATTACTGTTTTTGTAGTAGTAGTAAATTTGTTGTTGTTGTAGTAGTTTTTGTTGTTGTTGTTGTTTTTTTTTTTCTCTGGAATTGTTGTTATTCGCAGTTCCTAATTTCAAGAAAATTGATTTGGTCCATTTTTTTTAAATAAAAAGCTTTTCTTTTGGCGATGGGGCATTTAAATAGCCTATAGTTATTGACTACTGACTTTAGTTCAAAAGGTTTTTTTTCGAAATCTCTCTGCTAGCTTAAACTTAACATAGCAGAATCTTTTTTTTTTTAAAAATTGAAAGCTTTTTATTTGGTGATTGGGCATTTAAATAGCCCATAATTAGCCTATAATTATTGACTACTTACTTTAGTTCAATATACGTCCCGTGTAGCCTGCAAACGCGTAGTTAGAGCTCCTAGTTCCGCTGAATGCACTATGCAATGCAAAATGATACCTCAATTTTCAATCGTGCATTGTAAATAAACAAATTATCTTTTTTAAAAACTTTTTATGCCATAGCTTTCTACCACGAAGTATATTCTGGATCAGCGTCACTTCTTTAGTCAGTATACATAGACGCGTCATCTGGCCGGCTAGCTGGCTGTGCGTTGAAATATTTTTCTTGGAAAAACTAAATCAAAGTTAACTTGGGATTGAAAATGAGCGAAATTGGTTTACGGACACTATCACCGCCCATACAAAAAATTCATTCAAAGCGCAATATTAAGAGCATTATTTGCGATAACGCAAGCAAAATGCACTTAAACACTAGAAATAGTAGGTACAAGCTCTGAGCAAAAACTGACTATTTACAATAGACGGCGTGGCTTCTCCCATTTGAGGAAAAGTTCCAAAATGCTATACTGAAAGCGTTTTTCATTTTTTTGAGATAATCGAAACAATTTTCGCAAAAACTAAGACTTCTTCACATTTTTAACAACAAAGTTTCAAAATGCTTGAAAAATAATTTGCTAATAAAAAATATAAATTTTAATAACACTACTGAAAAGGTGAAAAATACGAGATACAAATTTATCCACATGTTCACCTTTTAAATTTGAAAACAAAAAGCTGCAAGGTGTTACAAAATACGATGATGGGGAAAAATTCAATTACAATGCTTGCACTAAAAACACATAAAAACACAACTAATAAAAGTGTCACTGTAAGGGAAAAATTCAAACAACGCACAGCACACTACTGCGCAACAAGGGGGTTATTCCTTCAAAATTTACGACTGCAAATTGCAGCTGTGTCAGAATGTACAATACATACATACATGCATACGCACATATAGTAAGTAGCAACATCTGTCGTCGCAACAATATCTCCTGCTGCTGTTGTTGCTGCTAAAACACAAAAAAATTTGCACCCAACTAAACAAGCAGCGCCTCTTCGTAGGCAACTTATTGTCAGTGAAAGCTCCAGCAAACAGCGCAACGAACAATGGCCGGGCTACAACACTACAACGATGTTGTTGCTTGTGTGCGTATTTCATTTTATTGGTTACATTGCGGTGTATTTTTCGTGGTAATGCACCTTGTCGTCGTCGTCGTCATCGTTACTGCAGTCATCGGTAATTTACGATGGTGATAGGCCGATTTGTAAACCGAAAAAACTGGAGCAATTCACATTTTAACACACACTCAGCACACACATATACAATTGCACATACCTGATGCACACATTACCACACATGTAAGTATGTGAGTGCGTTGTTATTCCGTGGTCTTCCCACATTTTTCTATATCGGCGCTGATAAATTTTCCCGGAGCACGTTGCTGACCTATATTTGTCGGCTATCAATGAGTCGAAGGAAGCGTCTCTTTCGATTTCATTGCTATGGTTTTTGGGTCAAATGGAAAATTGGAAGTGATAGAATTGAAAGAGTGAGAGAGTGAAATTAAGAGAGTGGGAGTAATCATATAGAAGCAAAAGGCACAGGGATTCACCGTGAAAAATAACACAGTGTCTTCATTTTAAATACTGATTTGAAATCTTAAAATATTTTTTTAACATTTTTCAACATTTGTGAAGTTTCAAAGGAAAAGGAAACATAAGTTCTATAATCTGAAATACGATTTTTTTGATAATAAACATTATTTTGCATTTCCCCTTTTCCTGTGGGGTATAATATTTTTTTGGAACTGTTCGATATTTATTGAACTTTTCAATATCTTTGCTTTTATTCACATTTTTCGACGTGCATTTGCCAATTTTACTATGTTTTTTGACACTAAGGTATGTACTCGAAAAAAAGTAGTCGCAGTAAACAAAGAGTGTCACGTTAATTATTACAGCAAAAGAAAATGTAACATATATAATCGTCTAAGAATTCTTTGTCTTACATTTCTTCATCATTGGTTTTTTAGAATTTTGAATAATTTTCAAAATGAGTTCATCGAAAGAAAACGTGCTAGATTTGATTGTGCGCAAAAAACACGATTTTCTACATTTGTCTTACAAAGACATTGTATGAAGTATAAATATTGCAAAATCAACTGTAGGTTCCGTACTTAAAAACGATTAACTACAGAAAGGAAAGTGGAAAATGTTCGTAAAAAAGGATTTACTCAGAGGAAAAAGCAAAAGAAGTGTTACGTGCCTATGAAAAAAATACTGGACTCTCCAATAGAGATGTGGTTAAAACAGTGCATATGTTGCCCGGAAACGTACAGAAAGTTTTCAGAGAGAAACATTTTCAATCATAGTACTACTCGCACCAAATAGGAAGGATGGACGATGCAACTTACGTCAAAACTGACTTCAACAGCTTTCGGGCCAACTCTTATACACCGCAAAGAAGAGAGGCGATATTGAGCCAAATTTAAAGGAAAAAAAGTAGGCAAGTTTGCAAAAAAATATTCGACTTGGCAAGAAATTCGTAAATACGGCTTAAAGAGCTCATTATTTGTAGCAACTGGTACAATTAACAACCAAATTTATGTGAAAGAGTGCTAACAGAAACGTCTGCTGAATATGACACGGTTTCACAAAAACCCTGTGCTATTTTGGTCAAATTTGGCGAGTTGTCAGTATGGCGAATTGGACATGAATTAGTGAGAATAGGGTCAATGTTGTACAGAAAAATGCAAATTCTCCGAATTGGTCTGAGCTTCGGCTCAGCGTTATAATGAACAGAAATTGCTAAAAATGAAGAAAGTTGTCAAAAATGAAAAGAAACTAAAACAAAAATGGATTATCTCAGATCACCCAAAATGATGTGTAGAGCCTAATGGCAGGTGTTAATTCAAAGTTGTGATATTTTGCATATATCTCAACCAAATGAGCAAATCTACAATAATTGTATTCTTCCTTTTTTTTTTTTGGTCAAAAAATAAACTTTTTATACCCATTTTTTGTCGACTACTTTTTTTCATATACATGCCTTATATTGTAAATAACTTTTGAAATAATATGGATTACCTCAATTTTTTTCTGGGCTATAGTTCTTAGACATGTGGATAGTGCACACATATTTTTTATAATTTTCTCAGAGGCGGAGAAGTTGCTTGAATTTTTATTTATGTGAAACAAAGGTATTCAATAGTAAATGATAAAATTTGATCAAAAAAAAAAAATATTGTTTTATTTTATTCCCTGATTTAATTTTTTTTTTTTTAAAGATTTTTTTACGTTTGAGTTCTAAGGTGGCTCAATTAAGAAATTTTTGACCTATAGTCATTTCGAAACTACATATGAGCCGTTTATTTTGAAAGTGGTCTAAGTCCATTTCGGAGCAAAAGTAATGTCGTTCACATTATGTGACGTAATAATCGGTTTCTTGCCCAATACTACTTTTTAAACATAACGCCATTAATTTCACACAATGTGGTAAACTTTCTATAAAGACAGAATTCAATTTTACTCGTTCTGAACCAAATGCCACCCAATTCATATTATGACATTACTTTTGCTCCGAAATGGACTTGGCCACTTTCAAAATAAACGGCTCATATATCCCATTTCTCATTTAACTATTGTGAAAAAATACATTTCTCCACTTTTTGGGTATCTAGTGGAAAATATATCATGAAATTTATAAAACGTATTTTAACTCAGTAGCCAAGTTCTTGTTAAAATTACTTCCATTTCTGACTCACCGGGGCCACCCTTCATATTTTATATTAACAAAGTTACCAAGTATATCATTACAACGTTAAAAAGCACTAAAAACATTTTTATTATCCTTCATATTGCGCTCTTTTTGTTTGGTTTGGATTGTTTTTACTGCGTAGTGCGCATGACAGCCAACTGTCAGAATGCATATGAAACGTCATCGGATGAAAACACTACTGTTGCTTCATATCGCCTGAAATGTGTGTGGGGGGAATACCATGCCAACTGCATAACAGCTGAAGCACGTGAAAATTTTCCAAAAATCCAAAAAAACGAGAGTCTACATTTGTGTGAGAATAAATATATGAATGAGTCAGAGAACACAATTTCCATAAGACGCAAAAGCTCTTTAAATGCACGCGGTACGATACTGGAAGCTCCAGCAGATTAGATAGATACTCTTTGGCTGGATAAAATTTGACGTAAAACAAACGAAAAAAAAATGTCAATGGAAATTAAAGTTTTATGGATACTGAATGCGGCGGCACTAATGTTAGAGAAAATTTTCATAGAATTTTTCATTCAAGTTGGAGCTTTAATTCGGTACGGACAACGAAACGGACAAACGCATTTCTACTGGCTTTTCTTGATAACGTTTGATTTTGGGAAAATAATATACATATGATCAAAGAAAATTACAAAATTCTGAGTTAAAAGTGTTAAATCTGTACAAAAAATGTTGAGATAAATGAAAAGTTTTAAATAATTGGAAATCTTTTTTCAAAATTTTCTTATAAGACGCAAAAAAAAAAAAAATATTATTTTCCTTTATAAGTAAAAATTGCGAAATTTTACTTCAAAGTTACTAAATTATACAAGAAAAGCAGTTTAAATTTATGCTTATCTATTCAAGGACAAAGAAAATTTTTAATTTTTTCATAAATTTCGGTCAAGTGTTGCCACAGTCAATGTTGCGACTATCAGCTTGTCAAACTTTAGCTACGCGTACTTCGTACATAAAAATAAAGTTTATCCACAGCATATTTCATAGAAAGAAATAGTTTTAAATTCAATAAATTATTCAAGAGATCCCAACTTACGCAAAGCATCATTCTTAACGAAAAGTCTTTAAAAAATTTGCAGCAGCAACAACAACAACAACAGCAGCAGCAAGCTCCTACAAAGTTTTTTCATCCATAAAAGTGACGCAAAGGAATTTTTCAGTGCGCTCGTAAAAATTTCCATCGACAGCACGAGAGTTTAAAGAATTATAGAATTTAAAAAAAAAAAAAATCTTGCGCTCTTAAAGTTCGTTTTTCCACGCTCTCTTTTAAATTGAAAATAAAAAAAGCTAAATTTTTGTTGATATTCTGAACGTTTGATTTTTGTTTATTTTCATCGTTAAAATCAAAAATTATTGCATTGAATTCTGGTTATTCCACGTCGTTATAAACAGAAAATCTTTGTTTTGTTTATTTCTCTATTGACCGACTAACGCACTGACGGTCAGACGGTTTTCCGCGTGTGCTTGCTACCTATCTACCACCTCTGCGTGTGTTTTCGGGGGTTAAAGCATTGTGTATGCAACAAAGTTTACGGTGTTATTTACTGTTATTGCTTGCTGCTGAAACACGGTATTAATTTATCTTCTCAATGGATAAATGTTACAGGTGAGTTTTCATGTGTTTTTTTTTTTCTACGTAGTGTAGTGAATTTTTAAAAAATAAGACTATTCTTACTAAATAGCACTAATGTTCATTTTAATTGAGTTTAAGTCAAAAGAAAAATTTATTGGAAACAAAAAATTGCTAGGCTTCGTTAATGTTCTTAGCTTTCTAAAAATTGTCTGAGGAATACACAAATAACACAAGTTTAGACTTTTTTACCCTTCGTTATACTGATAAGTAGTGGTTATAGTCTTGAATGTTGAGTCTGGATCTTGGTTGTTGGCCTTATTTCGTTTTTTGTTATGCATTGCGTCTTAGTGCTGATCTTAACCTTAGAAATATAAGATTATTAAAAACTAAACTTAAGGGTGTTGAGTATGCAATACTTCCGTACTTTATTTTTCAAAGTAAGGACTGTCCCAGAAAAACTGACAGCTTGGTTTCTTGAGATTCTGATTTATCTGATCATAGCATTGGTCGAAATATGGGTGCTGTTTTGTTATATAATAAGACATTTAAAAAATATAAGGTGTAGTAAAAAGTAATCCATTATTTTGTCAAATGATGGCTTGAGTACTCTGTATCTGGCGTAGTTTTTGTTTCACTGATTTACAACGGATGTCATTGTAAAGATGATGTCAAAAATAAACCCTTGCAAAGAGAAAATACGTTACATTTTACAAATTTTCTTCGATAAAGGCGAAAATGCAAGTCAGGCAGCTAAAAATCTGAATAGTATTTATGGTAAGCCGACCGTCATGTAAGCACTGTTTGGATTGCACAGGAAATGAACATTGCACAAAAAACCGTTTGGAATCATTTGAATAAGGCCGTATACAAAAGAACTTGATGTATGGGTGCCACACGAGTTAACACAGAAAAATCTTATAAACCAAATTTCTATCTGTGAATCGCTTCTGAATCGCAACAAAATCAATTCATTTTTGAAGCGTATGATAACTGAAGATGAAAAATGAATCACTCAAGCGAAAACGGTCGTGGTCGAAACGGTGTCTAAGCCAGAACTAACTGCTAGAAAGTTTTGCTCTGTGTTTGGTGGGATCGGCAGGGAATCATCTACTACGAGCTACTCCCTTATGACCAAACTCTTAATTCGATCATGTACTGTCAACAATTAGACTGTCTGAAGGAAGCAATCGCTCAGAAGTGGCCGGCTTTGGCTAATAGAAGAGGAGTTGTCTTTCATTATGATAACACCAGGACACACACGTCTTTAGTTACTCGTCAGAATCTCCGAGAGTTCGGTTGGTAGGTTCTTATACATCCACCATAAAGTCCGGACTTAACACCAAGTGATTACTACCTGTTTATGTCTATGGCGAACGATTTTGCTGGTGAAAAATTCGCTTCAAGAAAGGTTTGCAAAAATCGGCTGCTCCAGTTTTTCGATCATAAGGACCAGGGTTTCTATGAGATAGGTATAATGAAATTACCTTCAAAATGACAGAAAGTTATCGAACAAAATGGAATGTATTTGACTTAGATCCGATCATTCTATATATACTAAATAAACCCTTCAAATTCATACAAAAATAATGGATTTCTTTTTACTTCACCTTATATATAGCACTTTGTGATAACAGATGTCTAGGACTCAATAAAAAATTTGAAAACTAATTTTGTTCACTTTTCTGAATAAACCAGAATTTAAATATCAAGCTATAGCTAATCATAAAGCACTGTTCAAAGAGTTATTTTGAATTACAGAACGGGTCTATTTATCATACAAAAAAATCTCAAGTAGAAAATCTGTCTTAGATGCATAGTTGGTGAAAAAATTTAAGCAACTTTATAAGCAGAATTCCGGCACAAGATATTGCTGTAAGTGTAGGTACCTCGAAATCTAAAGAATAAAGTAAGCTGAAGACCTACAGAGTTCAAAATGTACCAGATCGTTCCGATAAAAAACATCTAATGGCTTAAAAGTGACCCAGAAAGTTATATGAAGACTTCGTAGCTGAATTTGACTGTAGTGTAATGTACGATGAAGATTTCGAACAGCAATCTGGACACAAATTTTGTAGATTCAGAGCAAAATTAGAGAAAAGAGAATCACAAAATTTCCCAAGCAGGCCATATGCGGTCTGAGAAGTAGTTTTTTAAGACAAAGCACAATAAATTAGAAAATTTATATTGACGAGTGTCTTGAAAAACTTATTTTGCCATTTGTTTGTGGACACGAAGTTACTGTAATGTTCTGGCCTGATTAAGCCACCTCTCTCGCAAAAATTAACATTTTGTTCCAAATCAACTGCTCAGAGCTACGACCTTCTGAGAGATATTGCTGCAAAAAAAAAACAAGATTATAGAAATATGTGGAGAAAGTCGTACGGTACTGTCGACGAAGCAACTGTACAAATCTTAATAAAGGACCTTAAGAAAAAAGTACAGTATTTTACAGAAAATAAATATTTGTTAACATCTGAATTCTTAATACTACTCGTCAATATAAAAAATAACAAATAAAAAAAGCTCATTGGGTATTTTTTTACTAATGAAAAACACAGTGACAAATTTTTCTGGGACAGTCCTTAGATCCCAAATTCTTTATTAAGTGATGAATTTATGTTCGGAAGGACAAAGATATTACCATAAACTGTAAATCTATTTCTATCAACTTTTTTGATTTTTTTAATGCCACTCGTATATTTTCAACCTTTCCACTACATACCTGTATATTGTTTCAATTAACATGGAAACTTTTGAGTATTTTTGACGATTAAAATATAAATTTGGGGAAGGAAATTTTTTATTTCCGATATACTTGTATAATCCTTTTTTTCATTTCGATATCCGGCGAAACTACCAAATTTAGTGGATCTATCTTTTTTCCAGCCAGAAAAAATGGAGAACTTAGGTATGCCACAAAAATATTTTAATAGTAGTCTGTCGCTGCCAAGTGTAAAGCTCATATTGACCGAATTCTTTAAAATCCTGTAAAGAACTTGAATTGCAGTTTATAGACTTAATTTTCATCAAATGAGAATCATTCGTATTAACTAAGAACTCACTCTTAAATCATATATTTTCTTAGCAATAAATTTCCCTATAAATAAACTGTCTGTCTTTTTCTTCCGAAAGAAGCAAATTTCCCCTTAAGTATACCTATATTCAAGTAAATTAATCCCAAAAGAATAATAATTTGAAACAATTTATAATAAATGATAAACTATTGTGTTTCTGCAATCATTTATATAGCATATTAAGCTTTTTATACTTTTGCGCTTAAATCCCCCATTTGATTGCATTTCCTTTTATCTTAGCGCTCCACATTCAATGCGCTTCTTCCAAGCAATTACAACGAAAAATATAACATTTTTCCTCTTTCCTATAAAATTCTTATCATTCGTTATAAAAATAAAGCAAAACGGAGCAATACTTCACAATTGCAATACAATGCGGTTGAATTCCAGCTCGTATTACCGCATCATACCGTCAACATACTTTGACTACTAGCGAGTCTGGTAGATATACAGTCAGTCAGTCAGTGTGCACATTGCGTTCATTGTCCTTGCGTTCCAAAGTGCACTTCAATTACACTCGGGTCTGTTTTTACTGTTGATGACGACGATGATGCGCTCCCTCTATGGAGATGGAACTTTGAAGGCAGTGGTGATGCCCCCAGCTGCTGTTGATGAACATGATGAGCTTCTTGATAAAGATGAAGATGAGCTCTTCAGGCGGATGTTGCCTGAACAGTAGCAAAGGTTGTTGGGGGTTGGACACTTAACCCCATTTTGCGCTATGATGATTTTTCTTTCGCTTTTCGTTATTTTCCGTTTTATTGTTCTTTTACTTTTGTGGCAGTGGCAGCAGGCAGGCAGAGTAATAGTGGTTCGACGAACGACGAAAATAAACGGACTGCCTGACGGCCTGACTGAAAATAAATGGACAAAAATGGATGAATGATATTTTCGAGATGAGTTTGAAAAACAATGAAATACTCTAGTGTGCGCCTTTGCGCCATTGTATTTATTTTTTATAAATACAACGTGCAATTTAACAGTACAGTTTTGCAATTGAACTTTTTATATAGATAAAAAAAAAGTTATTTTTTTAAATTTTAAGTGTTTTTATTATACGCCTATTCGTTATGCCAAAAAGTTTCTGTTGAATATTCAACTGAAAATGTGGCTAAAGTTTAAATGGAAAATCCGCAGCAAACACTTTTCGCACTTATTAAAATTTAATTAGGTTTGCATCCGCTGGATTCAACGTTTTTCATAATTAATAGTAAACAACTTTCGAAGAATCATTCAAGCAACAGATTCCCATAAAAATGCATTATTTATTATGATGTTCATTAAGTTCCGCACATCATTTTGCATACATTTAATGCCATAAAAGTTATCCTTCAGAGTCGAAAACTTTTTTGGCAAAACAAAATTTCAGTGCGAATTTTTATCTTGTAGCGCAACTTAACGCAACTTACATATATTGCTTTTATCTACTATATACTTGTTATAAAGATAAACAGAATTACGAACACATGTAGGGGTCTCAAGAGTCAGTATACTGTCATCACTGAAAATGCAGTACATGCTCTTACCAAAGACTTAGTCAAATGAAGTAGTTTTTATTTTTTTTTTTTTTTCTATTTTCTTTTCTATTTCAATTCAATTTCAATTCAATTTCAATTCAATTTCAATTCAATTTCAATTCAATTTCAATTCAATTTCAATTCAATTTCAATTCAATTTCAATTCAATTTCAATTCAATTTCAATTCAATTTCAATTCAATTTCAATTCAATTTCAATTCAATTTCAATTCAATTTCAATTCAATTTCAATTCAATTTCAATTCAATTTCAATTCAATTTCAATTCAATTTCAATTCAATTTCAATTCAATTTCAATTCAATTTCAATTCAATTTCAATTCAATTTCAATTCAATTTCAATTCAATTTCAATTCAATTTCAATTCAATTTCAATTCAATTTCAATTCAATTTCAATTCGATTTCAATTCAATTTCAATTCAATTTCAATTCAATTTCAATTCAATTTCAATTCAATTTCAATTCAATTTCAATTCAATTTCAATTCAATTTCAATTCAATTTCAATTCAATTTCAATTCAATTTCAATTCAATTTCAATTCAATTTCAATTCAATTTCAATTCAATTTCAATTCAATTTCAATTCAATTTCAATTCAATTTCAATTCAATTTCAATTCAATTTCAATTCAATTTCAATTCAATTTCAATTCAATTTCAATTCAATTTCAATTCAATTTCAATTCAATTTCAATTCGATTTCAATTCAATTTCAATTCAATTTCAATTCAATTTCAATTCAATTTCAATTCAATTTCAATTCAATTTCAATTCAATTTCAATTCAATTTCAATTCAATTTCAATTCAATTTCAATTCAATTTCAATTCAATTTCAATTCAATTTCAATTCAATTTCAATTCAATTTCAATTCAATTTCAATTTCAATTTCAATTCAATTCAATTTCAATTAAACTTTTCCGATCAGCAAATGGACAAAATAAGGACTTCAAAAATCGTGTTTTTGCACAATTCGGAGACCTGATTCTGATTCAGCATGGACAAATATATCCAATATGATTATTCTCATTTAGATGTTCTTTCAAATAAACTAATTTTTGACCTTATTTCAAAAGCAAAACTTTTTTTTCTTATTCAGTAATAGACGGAGAGCCAGCATTTGGCTGATCCTCTTTATAGTATCAAAGTATAATTTTTTGTGGGTGTTCTTCCAATAGTAGGTACGAACTTTTGTTCTAGTGAAAGCGTGAGAAGTGGTGCCTTCGTGAGATATCGGATGCGAAAGGTCGAGAAAAACAGCCATGATACTATGACGTAGGCATAGTTGTATTAATTTGAAAATCAACATCAATAAGGAGGGTCCGCCAAGCACTGGGCCTAAGTCTATAAGTCGTCGCCTGAGTATTTTTTTGCCGTAAGCGCCACTTCGTTGAAAAAACAAAAGCAGAAAACTTGTGCTCGTCTCTACACCGACGAAGTGCTCAAGAATATTTTGATACCTTTTTTTAGAGTTCACGACAGTTCGACATAAATTTTTTCTTGGGTGGCTTGTCGGGGAGAACAAAAATGCTAGTTATCAAGCAATGCACCCCAACTTTTTTTTAACAAAGCCGAGCCAACTAACTGGAAAACATTAATTTGTGTTGAAATCAGTATCTTTTTCATTTTAAATATTTTTTTTAGTATAACAACTTCTGTGGCCTCCTTTGCACAACACATGATTGGATGTTATACAGAGATATACTGGAAATGAATCCCTTAGTGTAGTCTGGCATCACACTTTCGCTATCCATATATCGATCTGCGGCTGTTTAGTTAAGTAGTGAAAGTTTTCCAGATAGTTATGGTTTCGTTAAACTGAAGAAAAACGTTTCCCGAGTCCATCAGTTTTCTTCCCCAATGCACTAACTTTTCCTCATTCAAATCAACATGATGTATAACATCTGCAGGACTTGTTCCCTGACATTTAGCTTATACTGTATTCATGTTATTATCCTTCTTGAGTTTCAATTAACATTTTGAAAGTTAAATGGTTTTTGAAAATATCTGCCTCTTTAAAAATACATATATCAAAATTGTACATACAATAACTAAGTAGTAACATATACGTACGAGTATATAAAATACAGTTTATAAAATAGTCTTCAGCAAAATAATTATTTTACTACAACTTCGTAAAGAATACTTTTATGTATACTTTTACTATGGCCACAAATGTTGGGTATCCACAGCAATCGCATTAAATCGGATTAACTCGCAAGTTATGAGTACAATTATTTCTATTTAACGATATTGTTGTCATTGCTGCCGTTGCTGCTGCTATCACTGATGTGCAAGTGCAAATATTATTATCAAGCTCCTGCGAGTGAGCATGTGGTAGAAAGTTTGTCATGCGACTGAACTGAAATTACAACCGTAATAACCATGAAACAGGATATTCATTAAAAATTAGAAAAGTTCCTGCAACCTAGATACATGTGGTTGCATTATGCCTGCATGGTTCATAAAACTTTTTGACTTTTTAGCTTCTAAGCAACGTGATGCATGCGTTTAACCAAAGTTATAATAATTTACGCTGTTTTATAAATAATTAAAAGTTCGTTTCAAATCATTATATAAAAATCTATTAAAAATTAATTTTTTTGCTTTATTAAGCAACTGTAATATAACTCATAGCTCAACTGAAACGTTTTTGTGCTAACTTTTATCAAAGTATTATTGAAAGTTTTATGTTACAGTGTAGTTACGTTATGAAGAAATCCAACTTTTCGCTTATAAGGGAACTACAAAAACTTAAAATGCTTAATCGGTCGTATGAGCAACTTTTAAATGAAACAATTTACAAAATGTATGTGTATGAAACTACAATTTAAGGTTGCTAATACGACATGTTGTGCTAAATTTTAGTCTTAATATTTGACTTTCTTTTAAAGTGTGTGTGTGCCGTAGCAGTAGTTTTGCGTAGTGTATAGACACGTACAAAATTATCTCACGCATTTGCTTTTCTTACAAACTTTGTTTTCGAAATTGCTATGTGACTATATAAGGGTGAATCTCCGAAAAATTTTTCAAAATATGCCTTAATTTCTTTCAGCCTATTTTTTTTTATTGGAGGTATTGAATATGAAAATTTAATTTCTGGAACCTTTTCAAAAAATTAACATAGACATTCAGGGTTACCATATGTTTTTTTTTTAAGTATCGTTTAAGCAATATTTTTAAAAATTAATGCAAAATTTTACTCTCAAAACACTTAAATAAACTTTTGAAAAATCCCACATAAATTTTAAGGGTTGCCACGTGGTTGTTTTGCGAAATTTTTGTTTAAAACTTAATTTTTTTGACTAAACTTTGTGGCCAATAATGGGTTAAATCGGCAAAAAATTTATCGAACTAAAATATGGTTTAGGCAAAACCAGCAAAAAAAACCGTGTAGCAACACCAAAAGACTTGTAGAATTTTATAAAAGTTTATCTGAGCGTTTCTGAAACCAAAAATTTCAATTTAGTCAACAAAAAAAAGGTAAAAACTATATAATATTTTCAAAAATAACCAGGCGGCAACCCTAAAAACTTATGTTAGGGAGTATTGCAAGGCTTATCGACAGTCTCTTATCATAAAAAAGAAAATTAGTTTTCAACAAGTCTAATGAATTAACCACTAAACAACAATGTCTCGTAAGAGAACTATTTTCTCGTAATTTATTTGACGGAAGAATTTCTAGATGGGAGAATGACAAATTGTGCAAAAACAGTAACATCACAATGAAAATACCAATTATACGGGGCTAGTGTGGACAGCCATTGATTTAACTGGAGGCTAATGTGGACACCAAAAGAATCTTTATAATTCATACAAAAACGTTAAGAAAGAGTTCAGATACATGTTTATTGAAGAAAATAATGATGTAATACAAATAATAATACAAATAAAAAATTAACTGCTATCCCATGTTGTATTTGGAGAATTTTTATCAAACTTCATATAACTTGCTGATCGAGATGTTCCCGGCAGTTGTTGTGCTTGGGGTAGCTTTGCCACTATTTCATTTCGGTGAATTTGGCTGGTGTCCGGCATATCGGGATACGTGAATCAATCGTTCTTTCTTTTTAGAAACGTAATGTCGAAATCTTGAGAACTGTGGATCGTGACAATTTGGCCAATATCAAATACTTTTTGTCCATGTTGTTTCAAACTTCATATAACTTGCTGATCGAGATGTTCCCGGCAGTTATTGTGCTTGTGGCAGCTTTGCCACTATTTCATTTCGGTAAATTTCGCTGGTATCCGGTAAATCGGGATACGTGAATCTGTCGTTCTTTCTTTTTAGTAACGTACTTTCTTGGAATGGCTTTAAGAAATGGTCTGACGATTTCTGGAGTCATTTCAGCTGCTGTGGATATGTCCACACTAGCCCCATTTCAGTTGTCCACACTAGACCCTTCATGTCTTTTTAAACAAAAATATTTTTTTTTTAATCTTACGGTAAAGTTCTTCAAAAATAATTTCAATGGCTTAAATAAACACTAGAAGTAACCGTTTAGAAGATATTCCAAAAAAACCCTTAAAATGCCCAAAAAACCAGTTTCTATTGAATATCTTCTAAACGGTTACTTCTATATGTACACATATCGCTTATTTTTTGTAGATCTTGTAATTCTCTACAAATTTGGTCTCTTTATTTTTTATCGTAGTACTTACCAATTCGCAGATATCCTTAAAAAACCAGTAATTTCGAAGCCTTAACGGTTATTCAAGAATATTTTTAAGGTCATGAGCCGTTCGAAAAAAAAATTTTGTACGGTATATAGAAAATTAAATTTTCTTTCAAACGGCATTTTCATTTTGTTTGTACAACTTCTCATTGAAGAGTTATTGCAATTTAAAAAGTAAGATATTTTAATATGAACTCAAAGGTAGTATTTCATATCATAACTGTTAACAACTTTTTAAATTAGGTGATCTCCTAAACTAGAAGTCGCACGCAAATACTTTTAACGTACTTTTGTAGAAAATTTTCTGTGCTACAAAATTAGAGACCAACATTTTTCTGTAAAAGTTAGCCTTAATAACTTTTTATGCGCACACGACTTTGCAATGGACTTTTCACAGTTTGTGTATCATGCATAAATAAAGACAATTCCGGTGAAAAATTTCCACTGGGAACTTTTTCGCAGAAAATGTCTTATTTTCCTGGGCTAAAAAGTATCACTGAAATTACGAAACAACAAAAAAATTACTTTTTGCTGCGTAAAAAACGTTCGGTCACGTTATCATGGAAAGCTGAACTGTCAATAAATGAATTTTTTTTTTGGTGATGCAGAGTGCAAATACCAACTTGAAAAATATAAAACAGAAAAAAAAAAATTCAAAACGGCGCGAGAATTTGAATTGTCCACACTAGGCCCCCCCTTCCCCTTTGGATAAAATATATTATAGAAACATAAAAAAACTTGCGTTTTTACAAAAATTTTTAAACTCACTATCGAGGAACCAAAACTGACTGAGCTGGAAAGGAACTGAGTCTCCTTTTTCTTTTCCCTGTCAGTTCTCTTTTTACTAAATATTTAAAAAATTTACAGTTAAAATAAAACATACTAGCAGGAGATAGTCTTAAATGAGGGACAAACTTGTCTGTATGCAAATTCAATTTAAACATTTTTTCAAAGTGTTAACACAGAAACACAGTAACTGAAATATATATATACAAGCAATGTCGAAACGTTTAAATTAAGTGCACTAAGAAGCGGTTAGTGACAGTACGGAGAATGACTTTTTACCACTTTTTGCTATAATTTCATAGTAAAATGCTTAGAATTATTTTTTTTAAGCTATTGGTATAGAAGCTTTTCTTAAGTACCTGTATTAGTTTGTTAAAATATCAAATTTTAAATTTAAACATGATTATGAGTCTCTGAAATAAAAATGGTTAATTTTTTGGAGAATCACCTATAACGTTTAATCAAATAAAATTATACATATATATAAAAAAAAACAATCAGTTCTGAAATTTGTCTTTTTTGCAATAAAAAAACTATTTGTTTTTTTCAGCATTTATTTGACAGCTGCATTTAACACTAGCAACAGCAATTAGCTCTCCTATATCCTTTTTGAAACTTTTAAAGTTGACCTTTTTCACTTTTGCACAACAATACCAAATCCTTTATCAAAATCAGCATAAAATTCGATTTAATTTTTAAGCCAAATATGAGCAATGCTGTTGGCTTGACTCATTCAAATTTATTTCTGTGAACATGAACGAACAACAAAATCCAGACAGTAGTCATCATCATGTTTATGACTCAATTTACTAAAAGATTTTCGCCGCACCATACTATCACTGTTACACAATCCACTACACCTCACCCACATTTATAAGTTGTCTTATGCTTTTTTTGAAAAAAGTCAGAAAAGGCTATCCCTTTTCGCAGTGGCTTGTGTCATTTTCTATGAAATAGGAAAAGTTCAAATGACAGCCAGCTAAGGCAATGAAAAGACAGAAAATCAAACAGAGACCAAAAATTTGTACAAACAGCTCAACATATATGTAGTTGAAACGAAAACAATTATGCCTGGTGGGAATAGGTGGGATTTGTGTGAAATGCAGAGGTAGTGAGTGGGATTACTTAAAAAGCATTTACACTGAAAGCTCAACAGCCAATGTATTAATCTTTTTAATTTTATGTGTAGGGTGCAAAGAATATCTAAGGATATGTACGTGTGTTAGTAATTGAGAATAAATATATTTGCTCCCTCTTAAAGCAGCCAAGCCGAGTATGTAAAATTCACAACAATTAAATGTTAATCATACGTCATGTTGAACAAAATATTTAAAAAACAATATTAAATAATACGTAGCATACAATGACGTTTTCCCTACTAATATATGAATTCGTTATTATCTTCTTAAAATATTTTTAATTCATTTCCTAACGGGTTATATATCTGTTTGTGTTTATGTATACTTTACTTTGCTTCCTGATTTGATTTTAATATGAATAACGCCGTAATACATTTACAAGGATCGAGTTGAATGAACGAACGCGAACGAACGAAACGGAAGTTGAATTGATAACACTCAGTGAACAAACACGTTTTGGTGCTTTGTTTCAACAGGACTTCGCTGCTTAAATGATTAAATTCTTTTTTGTTTTTAAAACAATAAAAAAATCTACAACATGAGTCGGTCGTTTTATCGAGAAAGAAAACCAGAAACCTTTTATGTTTTTGGTGCGCATTTGTAAACAATAAATGAGTGAAAATTTGGAACGAGTCCTGCCCATGTCGAATTCATTAAAACTGAAATTTCATTGTGATTTTTGGTCCTTTTTGTTTGTTTTTTGCCATTCCAATGTAAATCTTAACAAAAGACACACAGGACTATAAATATAAACGTATAAAATATAAAATCTGCTCACGCATGCAGATACATATGAAAGATAATATACCCAATAGGATAAATAGATAATATGAAATAGAATATAGTGCATTTTAAGTGCTAGAATGACAAAGTTTGAAAAATTTTAATTCTTTTTAACTGAACCATATAATGAAACTCTTCTCTCACTTGCCACCTTTATCTTCTTATCAAAATCTTTTCTTTCATGTACGCGTTGAAAATCTGGTATCTTCAATCTCCTTCAAAATTTCCTCGAGTTTCACATATTTCTTGCTTAAGATTCAATTCACAGACTGTTAAATTGGTTTTATTGATTTTGACCAGGGCCTCTCAACACACAAAATTTTCCCCTCCGCATAAGATGACTAGCTGTTACATTCAATTTACTTCAAAATTTTTCCGAGTTTCACATTTTTCTTGCATAAGATTCAATTCGCACACTGTAAAATTGGTTTTTTTGATTTTGAACAGGGCCGCTATTTGCCAATACACAAAATCTTCCCCTTCGCATACGATGACAAGCTGTTACCTTGAATTCCCTTCGACATTTCTTCGAGTTTCACATATTTCTTGCTTAGGATTCAATTCTCAGACTATAAAATCGGTTTTATGGAATGTTGATCAGGGCTGCTATAAGCTAATCCACAAAATCTTCTCCTTTGAACACGGAAACTTACTGGTACATGCTATTTCATTCAACATTTCCTTAATTTGCACGCATTTCTTGCTTAGGATTCTCTGAATGTAAAGTCTGTTTTATGGAATGCTGACCAGGGATGCTACTAGCCGCTCAACAATGGGGGTTATCGTGAATCAAGATTCCCGGGGAATTTTTTCGGACTGCCGTGCATTCTCTATTGCAGTTTAAGAAGATTCCCCGGGAATCTTGATTCACGATAACCCCCAATATCTTTCAATATTTCCCCGTTTTATACGTATTCCTTCATTAGAGTTAACATTTTTTGGTTGAAAAGATCTTTTTTTGAAATATTGATCAGGGCTGCCACTAGCCCGTCCACAAAATCTTTACCTTCGCATACGATGGCTAGCTGGTACCTTTACTATTTCCCCGATTTTTCTTAGGACTCAATTCGTTGACTGTAAAGTTTGTTTCTTTTTGGAATAATGGCCAGGGCTACTACTAGCTAACACACAACTTCTTTCCCTTCCTCTTCCTTCTCTACACAGTGTCCATCTGGAACTTTCAATTCCCTTTCACATTTCGCCGATTTTCACGTATTTCTTGTTTAAAGTCTGGTTTTTTAAATTCTGACCAGGGCTACCATTTGCCAATCTTGAGATATGCAATTTTTTTCCTGGGTTTGGTGGAATTTTGAAAACCTTTTCAGCTTTTTGGCAATGATTTGATCAAATTAATGTTGTTCTATATTTAATTTCTTTGTTGGGCCGCCTGCAAATTTCCTAGTACTTCCACACATGAGTGTAAAATGAAAATAAAAGAAATCGTAAGCTGACCGTAGCAATAATTCCATTGTTTTACTTGTAATTTGTGACTCATGTTATGACTCAAAAATCAGATGTTGTACAAACGAACAATAGGTTGCAACCTAAGTAAAGTAGGTCAAAGGGTGTTTCTGTATTGTACATCTCCTTGAGTAACACTGTGCCATTTATTTTTAAGTTTTCAAAGAAAAACCAAAAACAGAAAAAAGTCTCTACACAATAATTTCCTACTTTCCATGCAATCAGTTCCTTTTACTATTATTTAATAGCAGCAACGACACTGACAGGATATTGCCAAAAGCAACGAACGCAAGCTGAGTATCCTGTTATTGACTTAAGTAAACGAAAAATTTAAAATTCACAAGCAATGCCAATGAAAAAGGGGGAATAAATATCTAACTAACGTTAAATTATGTCAATCTGTTGACATATAAATTAGCATATACTTGAGTGAATGAATGAGCGCGCTATTGCCGCTGCTACTGCGCCTTTAAGTATGCATTGAAATCGGATATTTTATGCTTACGGCATTGCCTCAATAATCGAATTCTATGAGTTGGCATCGATCTGCTGGTGTTTGTTATCATCTTCATGTGTATGTGTTTGTCATAGCAAAATATTTATTTATAAGTTCATATGTGTGTGTGGGTAAATAGATAATCGCAAAATTCGTATATATCCTGTGTCAGGCATATCAATGTTATGGACGTTTTGTAACTCTCAGATGAAATCACACAAACAACTTCTTATCTAACTGGCATGGAGGGGATTAAATGTTACAGAAGGTTTAAGCGTCAGCTTATTTAGCCAAACAACCGAGTGGCTTTAACCCTAAAATCTTAGAAGATTATTGCTGCTTTTCCGCTGATTAAATATTTTGTGCTTTAGATCTTTATCGGGTTTTCCTTCTCCTTTTTTATTTAATTAATATTCATTTTATAAAAACTAATTGATAGTTATTCAAACTTTCCTTTTTTCTATAATTGGTAAGAGTTGGTATATGCGGGGGGTCTTCTTTGCTCTGCCAACAATCATTTAGTTATGCAAAAAACGTTTCCTTATAACAACTAAAATGTGTTTCATGGTATATTGTCAGACATTTTACTTAATTTTTTATCTTTGGTTATATAATCCGGGACAATTTAACAAAAGTAGCAAGTTTTTAAGTTCAGAATCAGAAGATTTTGGATAATTATTGTACTTTTCGCTGGCTCAGAATATTGATTTTAGAAACAATAATAATTTTTAAATCTCAAAAACGCCATCCCTTTATCGTACAGCCCGAAAGTATGCTATTTCATTTTTGAAATTTGAAGCAAATCAAATGAAATAAGTCGGTTGTCGTTGAGCGGAATGAAATGATAGAAAGTATAAAAATAAAATAGCATACTTTCAGGGGTCTATGTTATGTTTGAAATCTCAAAATTATTATAGTTTCTAAAATCAATATCCTGAGTGGAATAATTTAAGTTTAGTAATAAAAACTAGTTTCAGATAGTTTGGGATCCAACAGATATTCTCTGAAAAGGAACAAATTTAGCATGCTGCTTCTTCACATCAAACGAAATGCCAAGTGAATTTAATTTTTGAACTACTATACTGTATGCGTATGATTTCAAATCAAAGCTCCTCAATACGATAAATCCTCACGTGATTTAGAAAAATAGAAAGAAGCCTTCTAACTTCTTATCTTTTGGTATTGAAATGCATAATGTGGGTGCAATGTTTGTAATTTTATGATCCAAATTCTGATAATTTGACTTGGGCTTTGTCCAATAACACATTAGAAAGCAGAAATTTGAGCTTTAACAATGTGTTACACTTCCTCAAATTAAGAATTTTTGAAGCTTTCCTTGTTGTCATTTTAAAATAAGAACATTTCATAAAATCTATTCTTCGAAGTTGCGAAATGACTCGAGTTTGGGTATTCTTCGAGGTTCTGCTTGCACTTGCAACGAGCGGAATCATTTAGTCCATAAGGATTTTATTATTCTTCGTGTATCAGAGGCATCTATTACAGTGCTAAGATTAGTGCCAAAGTTGAGCACCATACATTCAAACTGGCCTTATCGAAGCATGCCTGAGAAACCATACATAACCTTTAAAAGTGCATAGCCATGTCGTCACATTAGATTTATTACATTGTTCATTCACTTCAAAACTAATAAGTTCGGGAGTTCGCAAAATTCAGCACAGTAAATTTATATCCAGCAGTGCTCTATTAAAAGACCACTGTGAAAGTCTTAGCAAGCTGGATGAGTTTTGTTTGCTGATTAAGCATTATTTTTTGTGCAAAAAAAAACTCTGCACCATCAATTTTAATAGTTAAGAAGTTGTTTACTAAGTGCTATTGTGGTTGTACCAGCACAAGTGACGCCGAATGTTTAGGTCGCCCAGAAATCGTCAATAAAATCTATAGAGAGTCAAAATTCCTTATGCGGGCCAGTAAAAATCGACTACTAGATTTTAATATATCTATTAACATATTTTGGTAGCTTTAGAGGTTACAAGTAAAATCCCAAAATAGGTTTTTGAAAATTTTAATTTTTCAAAAATTTATGAGTGATTGAAAATTTCAGGTACATTTTTTTTAAATTACAATAAATCAGCGAATAATTACTGGATTTTAATGAAAATTGGAATGTATGTTAAGAATTAGTAGAGGAACAAAATAAAAATAGTTCACGTAAAAAAAATATAACTTGCTTATAAATAATTAATTTAACAATAAACAAATGATAATTTAACTAACTTCTCGGTGTTGTAGGAGAACATTTTTGTACAAAAAATATTTGTTAAACTATCAGCTTAATAACTGCAAAAGAACATTTTTGTAATGTATTACCAGGAAAAAAATCTGAACGATTTAATAGGTAGACAGCGGCCGAGGCTAGCTGTAAGTTGACGCAAAAACAAACAAAATTTTTTAACGTCATTCAAATACTTTCCTTGAGATTTAGCAATAAAATCGTGTTTTTAGACATCTGGTAAATTTTTTTTCAATTTTTGTAAAAAAATCATTGACATTTTCAGTCTCACGAAGCAATTGGCATCTGCAAAATGGTATTATTTAAGAAAAATTATAAAAAAAGGTTGAAAAATTTCGCAGAATAAATTAAACACCTGTCAGTGGTAACCCACTGATTAACCCCTTGAGACCGAAGCCTAGACCCATGTAGATATCGAAAAACTAACTTCGGATTCAGTTTTCTTGTGTTTAAATTAAGAAAAAAAAAGTATGTCCGGAAAAGTCCCTCATAGCCGGAAATGGTGGAGTCATATTACACAGTGCAACAAAAAAAATCCAAAAAATTCTTTGAATGCTGTTCCTGAAAGCCCATAATGTTACTAGTAAAACCCTACATGTGTTTCGCTTGTTTGGCTCCAGGTCGAATTTTATAGTACTATAAAAATTGCTTCAAAGCTGATTTTTCAAAGTTGCCACGGCTATAAGTCGTAAACCATTTGAGATTTGGTTTTCCCATCTCTAACGAAGTTGTAGATGTAGACTAAAGGAAGGAAAACGTTCAAAAAACTAACCCGAAAAAATTGGGTTTTGGGCCTCAAAATCAAAAAAAAAAAAAAAAATGCAAAAATTGTACCATTTGTGGTCAAAGCTATAAGACCGTTCCGTATTTTTTCAAACAATTAAAACAAAACTAAAGTCTAGACTATACTGAACAACTCTCTAGAGCATGTCAATAACATTCGAGTACTCCTTGATACTAATTTTAATTAAAATAGTGATGTATGAAAAAATACTTGGGGTCCTATGTGACCCCATCGGTCTCAAGGGGTTAAAGGAAACACTTTCAATGCCGTGTCTTTGTAAGGACTCTTTCAAATCGTTCAGAATTTTAACGATACCTGGACAGTTTTTACAATTACCAAAAAAAATAATCCGCTGTGGGTTTGGAACAAACCATAGCTTTTAAATAATCTCGGTAAGTATCTTGGTAATTGAACTTTTTACGTAAAAATTCTTCTTTTTGTTTGTTTTTATTTGTTTTTTTTTTTTCATCTATTTTTTTTGTTTTTGTTTGTTTGTTTGTTTGTTTTTGCGTCAACTTACAGCTAGCCTCGGTCGATGTCTACCTATTAAATTGTTCAGATTTTTTTCCTGGTAATACATTACAAAAATTTTCTTTTGCAGTTTTTAAGCTGATAGTTTAACAAAAATTTTCTCCTACAACACCGAGAAGTTAGTTAAATTATCATTTGTTTATTGTTAAATTAAATATTTATAAGCAAATTATATTTTTTTTACGTGAACTATTTTTTATTTTGTTCCTCTACTAATTCTTAACATACATTCCAATTTTCATTAAAATCCAGTAATTATTCGCTGATATATTGTAATTTAAAAAAAATGTACCTGAAATTTTCAATCACTCATAAATTTTTGAAAAATTAAAATTTTCAAAAACCTATTTTGGGATTTTACTTGTAACCTCTAAAGCTACCAAAATATGTTAGTAGATATATTAAACTCTAACAGTCGATTTTTACTGGCCCGCATAAGGAATTTTGACTCAGAATGATATTGGACGATTGGAAAATGAAAGTTCGTGAGGTCGCTGAGGCTGTAGGTATTTCAATTGAGTAGGTACATCACATTTAAATTGATTATTTTGACATGAAAAAGCTATTCGCACGATGGGTACCGCGATTGCTCACACTCGACCATAAATGCAACTCTGGGATTAAGTATCTACTTCAAAAGAGAGTTTAGCGCAATCTCAGCGATAAAACATGGATCTATGACAAGACACTAGAGACTAAGAAGAAATCAATATAGCGGGTTTTTTCGGGAGTACGTGCATCAAAGAAGGCTAAGATGGGTCTTTCGGAAAAAAAGATCATGGCAACTGTATTTTTTCGATGCACGCGGTAATCGATAATCTTGAAAAGTGTAAAACGATCATCGGCGAATAATATTTTGGCTTGAAGCAGAAACAACCGTCTACGACGAAGAAAAAAGTGCGGTTTCCTTAAGACAATATACGGGGGCACACGTTTGTAATCACAATGGCAAAATTCCATAAATTGTGCTACAAGCTGCTGCCTCATCCAGCACATTCTCCAGATTAAGCGCCCTGCGACTATTACCTGTTTCCAGACCTGAAAAAATACCTGGATGGTAAGAGATTTGGGTCATTACTGAAACAAACGCTTGTTTTAACAGCTTTGAAAAAACTTATCACTTGGAAGGAATACAAAAATTGGAAAAACGCTGGACTTAATATAATCTAAAGACTTACAACACTTTTTTGCCAACAAAACTCTATCTTACTTTAAAAGTTTCAAACTTATCAAACAAAAAAACAATTTTCGAGCTAATGATGGAGAATTATTCAAAATATCCGATATATTCGATATATCACAGTCTTGTAAATATGTCTAATAAAAATATGAAATTTTTCATATACTTATATAATTTATTTGGAATGCATTTACATTTTGCATTGTGTAATTAGTCATAATTAAAGTGTGGCATAAGAGCGTTAATGCACCACTCAAACCCAAGAGGCTTTTAACAAATTAATCTTAAGGGAAATAAACTGCAAAACAACTCATATTCCTTAAAGTTTCATTCAAAGTTTAAAGTGTTAACTAAAGAACACTTATATTAGAAGAAGGTAGAAATGAATCTGTGACCTTTTCAACATTAAATGAACATTGATTATACTTAGATACTGTATGGTAAAATTGTAATTAACAATTAAACAAAAATAGATTGCAAGGTTTTGAACGTATTTTGAAGCAATAAATAAAACCCATATGAGTTGTATTTGAATATGCTTCATGACATGCGCCTCCTGGGTGAGGTGAGTGCCGCTGGGTTCATGTTATTCGTGCTGATGTTATTGTTGTACTTAGGCTGCTTGTTAGTTAAGTGTTACCATATAGCTCTTTGTTTGGGGGGTCTGATGGTAATTTGCGCTTGAATACTTAGAGTATTTGGAGCATGAAAAATTAACTTTTTGCTGAAATTTATCGTATTTCCGTTTCCGTTCAGATGCAATTGTGCCGCTTAATGTGTTGGTTATTGGCTTATATGTTTTTGAAGTCAGTTACTCAGTGGTGAGAGAGTTCATTGGGTATTGTGTTCATAAGATGAATGTTATTTTTGAATTTTTCGTTATTTGTATTCGAATAAATAAGGCTTGAATCTTGTTTTTTTCCCAAATATTTTTCTACTGGGAACAACTAAACTATCGAAAACGATTAAGAGTATTTACCAAAAAAATTCCTTTCGTCGGATATTCTTGCCGTTCTTTGCTATTTGGTTGATCCAACACACAAATCTTTATGTAATCAATACCCTTCTTTGATATAACCTAAAAAAAAACAACCTACAATTGCTGTAATGGTTTTTTTGCCTATGTACATTGTTTGTACATATTTGTACCATTTACTTAGTGTAAGTGTAATTGTTTCATTGTACTCTGTGGCGGTAATCAGCATAGTTACTTTGTAGTTTTTTTCATGTTGTTATTCATTAATCATTCGCCATGCCCCCGATTGCCGTACAGCACAGCAAAAGGAAATCACAAAGTGAAGGAAGAAAATCAGTATTTTAATATGTTACACTTAACGTGAGAGATTTTTATTGGAAAACGACGAGTCGTTGTCGACGATGATGATGGACAAGGCAGCGAGCGATTGCATGATATGAACCCTTTCGTTCTTTGAAAAGCAATGTCCGGGCAGCACCTTTTGCGCTCGTCTTCCGCTGTTGTTTTTCGCGCGCCATTGACTATTTTTAGCTGCAGCTTTTTGTGGAAGGATACCAAATGAAATTCGATTTTCATGTTAAGGCGAAATTAACATTTCAGCGCTAAGTTGTAGTCATCGCTTGATCGACTGAAGTGTCCATGAAAATCTAATTAAATCTAATAAATAAATCAATACTTTTGTGTTGAGGGACTTAAGGTGGTGTTTGAAAAGTTAAGGCATTTTGAATTGAGTGATGGTATTTACAGCAAATAAACAACAAAATCAACAAAACTGATTAATGATTTAATGATAAAAGAAAGAGGAGCATTGGCATTTTGGCATTTAAAGAAATGAACATTTGAAGAAAATAATTTTGTTCCGATGCGTGTTATGTTTCAACCATGACATTTCATGGCTAAAACAGACAAATGTAAAAATTTTTTGTAATTTATTAAGATTTTAAAGGTCAACTTTTTTAAGTGAAATTAATATTTGAATGAGTTATATAATAAAAAGTAAGCGCGTGCAACTTAGTATACGTTTAATAAGTGAAATCTATGTTTTTTGATTACCCCTACTTTTTGACCAGTACATTCCATTCATGTTTGGCACCTAAGTATGTACCTATCAAATTTCATCAGTAAAGCTTATGTAACTTATGAGCTATGACATATTTAAATATCACAAAAAAGTCGGCGTGGCCATTTAAGCCGACTTCTTGACCAGGGCATGGTGTACATTAACGGCCTTTACCTACAAATTTTTACCTAAATAGTTTCTAGAGCCTGCGAGATATATCGAAAAATGAGACTGCAAAAAAAAAGACGATTTATTGAAAACAGTGCTTCTGAGAAGAGTACTTAAAGAAAGTGATTAGTCAAAATTTAAAAGCTATAAACAGGATTTCGACGTAATTTATCATCTGTGGTCTAAATTTACGCAATAATGATAGTTTTTAAGAAAACATAGAATACAGAACTGTGTGAGTTAGTTTTCCTCTTAAGCAAACGACCTAATCTAAGCTTATGCTCTGGATAAAGGCGAATGTAAAATTCAATGGAGCACATTTAATGAATCTCTACTATAGTCTACTATAGTGAAGAAAATTGGTGTAAAATGAATCTTCCCCATTTAATGCAATTGTTTGCAATGGTTATTTTATGCCTTCCTAGTTTCTGGAAATTTTTGGTCTTCCAAAGGCTGACCATTTTCCTGATGGCCCGATCTGGAAAAAGGAAAAAATTCTTATGTACATATGAGGCGAAAATAATAGTCCATAATATATGGTCTATGATCTGTCTTTTATAATCTATGGTCCGTTATATATGGTATATAATCTGTTCTTCATTGTGTGTGGTCAATAATATGTATATAATCTATGGTAGATAATCATTGTACTATGGTACATAATCTATAATTTTGATCTTTGCTTTATAGTCTATTGTTCATAATCTTTGGTCTATGATCATATAGTCTGTGGTCCATAATATACATATGGTCCATAATCTGTCTTTTATGGTCTATGGTCTATAATCTCTCATTTATAATCTATGGTCTATGATCTGTCTTTTATAATCTATGGTCCATAATATATATATGTTCTATAATCTGTCTTTTATGGTCTATAATCTCATTTATAATTTATGGTCTATGATCTGTCTTTTCTTATCTATGATCCATAATGTATGGTAATATAATCTGTTCTTCATGGTCTATGGTCAATAATATATATTCTATGGTTTATAATATTTGTGCTATGGTACATGATCTATAATCTATGATCTATGCTTTATAGTCTATGGTCTATAATCTTTAGTCTATGGTCAAATAGACTATGATCCATAACCTGTCTTTTATGGTCTATGGTCAATAATATATGGTCTATGATCTGTCTTTTATTATATATGGTCCATAATACATATATAGTATATGATCTGTTCTTCATCGTTTGTGGTCAATAATATGTAATCTATGGTTTATAATCTTTGGACTATGGTACATAATCTATGATCTTTGATCCATGCTTTATAGTCTATGGTCCATAATCTTTGGTCTATGATCATAAAATTGTTGTAAAATTAAATAAATACAAGAAAAACCGGCACATTTTCAGAGTGTTTTTGAACACGGGACGAGAAGGCAAAATCCACGACTGTCTCGGGAAAGTTGGTCACCCTAGTTGATCACGATCTCAACTGCCCGTGTGGCTCACTTGTTGACAAATACTTTCACTTCCACCCATATAACAATTAGTTGCTGATTCTAGTTGACGGAATGTAGAATTCAGTATTTTAGAAAAATGCCTTTTCCAGCCAATTTTATTGAATGTTTCTGGCAGATAGTTGTAAAGATGCCTGGCATTTTGAGTTTTTGCAGCAATTTCTAATTTGCTTGCATGATCATTCATTATACACACGAAACGTGCCCAAGTATATTTATATTCCTTCGGGTAACCCTTTTTATATAATTTTTTGTACTTCTATATTCCTTTTTAAAGAATTACTCAAACTTGCTATGATTAGCAAAAAAATTCTTCAATTCATGGTGCAAGGTTTGTGTAGATTTTGGTTTTAAGAGTACCTAATGATATACGATATAATTTTTTGTCTGTTTTTGGGTGCTAAAATAAAATTCGGTATTAAAAACTATAAGCCTAATCCAGACTTTCTTACGTGGGGGCTTACGTGAGTTACATCGCGGCCTAACCCTCACTTAGACTTAAAAATTAAGTACAAACTATTTGTAGATTAATTACTATTTAAATAATTCTCAGTATCTGTTGTTACTAAGAGAAGCAGCTGTATTGTAAGGATAAGAATGTGCACTTAAGATGCAACCGTAATAAATATATCTTAGGATTTCATTTTATAACATCGTCCGCAATAAAGTTGTATTGTTACAAATGTATTATTCTAGGTATTTATTTATTTTTAAGGAAAAACCTGTACTTAGGAATTTATTTAGTTTTAAGAGAATTTTTGTATAAATACTTTATTTATTAGAAAATAAGAAGAGAATACTTTTATCAGTCGAAGAAGATAGTTCTTCTAAATAATAATTTTTGAAATCAGAAGATTAAAAATAAAAACAGTTAAACATATCGTCAGGTTAAAACTACAACTAGACATCTACATGTACTGACATTTTGAGTTAAGTATACAAAAACATGAAGAAAAAACGGATCTTTGCCCCAGTTTAGTCGGTTTTTTGATATTTAGTCCTCATCCAATTTAACATAAAGAATAAAAAGTAGAAAACTGCAAAATTCCATACAAAAAACGAAATTTAAAAAACTTAAAACGCTTTTTTCTCAAAACATGAAAAATGTAGATGTCTAGTTGTAGTTTTAACCCGACGATATAAAAACCAAAGTTTGTGTGTCTGTTAAAATAAATACTTAATAGTGAAAATATAAACATTCATTAAACACAAAACATATAATTGGCTTAGTCGATAGGCCAAAACATATGATTCGTGGGAAAAAAAAAATTTCGTGAAAACAGCTGGAGAACACTTTTAAAGGTCAATTTATGCGAATCGGCATAAAATTGGAAATTTATTTTTTTTTTTTGACACGTAAGCACCCTTTTCATAGACCAAGTCACATATATATAAAAAAAATGTCTCACAAAAACATTTTTCATAAAAATCAACAGTCATTTACGATTTTACACATTTTTAAGCATTTTCGCTACATGCAATGGTGGTAACAGATGTACCATTTTAGTCATAAATAATTAACAACTTACAAATTATGGCTTAGTTACTATAAACGAAAAAGAAAACTGCTTTACTGCTATGCATATAATTAAATGTAACTCAGAATTGCGTTTACCTTTCAAGGAAATAGAAAAACAGAACGGAAAAGGATCTACAAAAATGCGCTACGTAAAAGTTAAAAGTTCAGTTGTTTGTTGTTGTAGTTGTGCACGGTGGTTTTAATAACAAAAAACACATTTGGCTAATTGTTATTATGGTATTCGTGTCAGATGTAAAACGTTGCTTTACTCTTGGCCTAATGATGGCCACCAACAACAACAACAATAGTGGTGCCAACCGTTATAAAGTGGCACCACTCGTGCATAAGCATAAGTAAAATGTACAAACAAGGAAGGATATTATAATAGCTAAACGAAGAGAGTGGGGTAAGGAATTGTGCTCCAACTACGTTAAGCCTAATGGCTCACTTCCTTGCGCTCGGGGTGGCGATTAAAGAAGAGAGTTGTTTGGTCATTTATTACTTTTGTTAAATAACAAACTATTAGTACATCATTAAGTTGAGGTGAAAATAAATTTAACTCTTTCAGTGGGAGCTTTATGAAGAAGTTATTAATTGAGTGATTTCATTTATGGGCGGGGTAAGCTGGTAAAGTTCGAACAAAGTTGTCACTTTAATTTTACTACAGTGCTAATGTCTACGCATTGAAAATGGGTTTGATGTAATGTATTTAAATATCCTGCTTTCTGAAGTATTTTTATGCTAAGACCTGTCATTTGCATTTTCGTTTAAAAAACCTGTTCTTTTGCTTTAAATCAAAATTCAGAATTTAGATTTGTGAATGCTACATCTTCAAACAAAAGAAAAAAGTGTATTTTATTTATACGTGCTTCAACCGCAGGTACATGTTTTGTTCTACATCTCATAACTTTTGTGCGAAAAATCCTGCTTTTTCCATATATCAAAAACTGTTATGCTTATCAAATGAATGATTTTGGAGCAATTTCCTTGTTTTTCAATCAATAAGCGATAAAATTTTATACGTACCTCCTCCACGGGTACATGTCCTGTTGGTTAATCTATAACCTTCATGTCAAAAATCCGGTTTTTTATATATGATATCCTGTCAAACCTGTTGAATGGAAATTGTTGGTAAATTTTTCTAGTTTTTCAGTCAAAAGAAGATTAACACGTTTGCTTCTTGTCATTTTTTTTTTTATGAGAAAATTCTTGCCAATGATGCGTGACCTCTTCGTTTTTCTATAACTTTTTAAAGAATACTTTTTTTTTGTTACATAAAAACCTGTCAAATGGAATTTAATGGTGAATTTTTACTACTTTTCAGTCAAAAAAAAAAAAATAACAAATTTGTTTAGCGTTACTATAAGAGAACATACTCACCAATGGTGCATATCTTTTTCCTCACTCTACATATGACTTTTGGGTCAAAATCCTGTTTTTTGTATATTTTAAAATACGTAAAACCTGTCAAATTGAAATTTTCTGTGAGTTTTTAATGATTTTCAGTCAAAAAGAGATGGGCACGTTTGTTAAGTGTCTTTTTTAACAAGAACATTCCCACTAATGGCGTATGTCCTGTTCGTCATTTCACAATATTCAATATGTTTTTCATATTGGAAAACCTGCCAAACCTATAAATTGAAATTGTTTGACAATTTTTTTCTATTTTTCAGTTAAAAATAGATGGATACGTTTGCTTAGTAGTACCTATTATAAAGAAAACATTCCCGCCAATGGTGCATGTCCTATTTATTACCTTATAACATTCATATCAAAAATCCCGTTTTTTTATGAAAACCTATCAAATGATGGCAAATTTTTTCTGTTTTTCAGTCAAAAAGAGGTGGAAAAGTTTTCACCAGTGGTTTATGTCCTGTTCGTCATTTCATAACATTCATATCAACAGTCTTCTTTTTTGTATATAAATCCTATCAGTCAAAAAGAAATGTACACATTTTTTAAGTGTTATTTAAGCAAGAATATTTTCACTAATGGTGCATGTCTTGTTCATTATTTCACAATATTCAAATCAATAGTGCTGTTTTTTTTATATATGAAATCCTGTCAAGCCTGTCAAATGATTATTTTTGGTAATTTTTTCTTGTTTTTCAATCAAAAAGAGATAAAACTTCTGACGTACTTTCTCCGTTGCTGTATGTCCTGTTCATCATTTCATAACTTTCATATTAAAAGTCTTGTTTTTTTATATATAAAAACCTGTCAAACCAATGAAATACAAAATTTTTAGCAAATTTTTTCAGTTTTTTAGTGAAAAAGAAATGGATACGTTAGTTAAGTGTAATTACAACGAAAATATTCGCACCAATTGTGCATTTTTTAACATTTCTCTCAAAACTCATGTCTTTTATATATGAAAACCAGTCAAATAAGAATTTTTGTGAAATTCTTACTATTTTTCAGTCAAAAAGAGATGAACACGTTAGTTTATTATTATTACAATAAGAAGAGTTCCATCAATTTTAAGACTGTAAAAATAAATCCTGAGAAAAATTGGGCAAAATTTTTTCATAATCTTAGAAGATGGGCGCATTCGACAAAACTTATGTAAGCCAGAAACTTTTTTCCTTTTTAATAAAGAAACTTATCTTGAAAGACTCACATTTTATTAAGCTTCAAATTATAAATGCTCCAAGTTATTTATGTCAAAATGACAACACTGATTTTCGACTTAAAGAACACAAGACTCCCTGCCATAATCAACCAATACAACTTTTAAATATGTTGACATATCTGACTGATTAAACACGTAGGCGTTGCGGAAATTTGCTACCAAAATCATAAGGGGTAAAAACGAGTACCAGGACTTTATAGAACTGTCATCAATCATTAGACTAATCTTTTTCTGCGAACTGATTTCCTTTCACTTTATCACATTTTGCTACTTGGTGTGTTTTTGCGCAAACACTATGTGGCAGGCGGACAACATGACATAAAACTTTGCAATTAGCAACGCAAGCCATCCAATGCTTATTTAACTGCACAAGGATTTTGACAGGACGAAACGAAGTCATTTTTCTTCATTGCTCCCAGAGTAGTCATAAACAAGCCAAACAATGCCACAGTTAGATAGGGTGTTAGTGCAGACACACACACACACACAATCACACGCTGCGTATGTTTACATACTAAAATTAATGTTCGTTGTCCTCGTGAGCGCGCGATCATCAAATATGACAACTGCTGCAAGGATATGACCGAGCAGTAGTGTGATAAGCAAAAAAGAAAAGCAACTACAAAAAATAAAATGACAAGAAAAAAGTAAACTGAAATGAATGAGAACTACAAAACCAGCAAATGACAAAACAAATACGATGAGAGGGAAATTGCATTTGGGGCAGTGAGGGACAGCAGTGAGTGTGTGGTATGAAAATTTTGTAAGTTTTTCTATGCTGATGACGACTGTCAGTTAATCAACGTGTTGGCACTTTTGTGTCCCCTTTTTGTACGCTTTCATTTCTCCGCTGCTCATTTTCAGTAACGTTGATTGACGCCACAGTTCTTTAATAAATTATTATGATTTTCATTTGTTTGGCTTTTGTTTTTTGTTCATCGTCCTTATATCCTTAATTAATTACATATTCGAAATTGTGTCAGAGTTGCATTAATGTCACAAAAACGATCTTAGATTAGTGGATTAGTTGTGATATGGGGGGTCCTTCCACTAATCAGTAGTTAATGAGTATATTTGAACACTAAGTAAATAAGAGTTGTGGTATTTGTTTTTTGTTTGATTGACTTCATGCAAATTGACAAGGCTGTAACATATGTAATGGAGATAAAATAAACACATTCATTTTTTATGGATTCATTAATCATTCCAGTTGTAAGACTTTCATGTATTAGAACAGTTTTCCAAAAAAAAAATTGTAGCGCTTTAAGTCGCGGAATTTAAATTTATTTTTATTACTTATATAGTGCAGGCAAATTAGGTAAAAACCGGTATTCATTTCTAATTTTGTTGAACATGCACCGATTTTGATCCGACAGGGATCATTTTGTTCATAATAAAATTTAGAACAAAACCAACACATTAGTTTTTTCCGGCCTTTCCCCAAAATTTCTTTAGTCCCCCGTGAACCCTCAAAATCGGATAAATTCAATAAAACTGTTCTAAAATGCTTAAAATTGGAAAGTTATGCTATTCACGGAGTTCTCTAGATTGCTGAATCCAAATATGATGTTGGAAAATGAAAAAACTCAAAATGGCGCCCGGAAAACTGCGTACATACCCATTTTAAGCACCAAATATGGGAAAAAATCGTTACAGGGGGTTTTAGCCTAGAAGTCTTGTTACATTGAATGAATTTATACGGTCGGTGTGGGATATTGTTTTTTATACTATAAAAAGTAAAGTTTACCAAAACTTTTTTTGCGTTTTTGATTTGTTTATTATTTAAGTAATAACTATAAAAAGTTAATACATTTGTGAAATTTCAAACTTTCTTCTGCTATAACTCAGTCAATTTTGTTCAAAACATAATCATTGGTATACTTGTTAAAAGCGCCATTAATCACTCTTTGTCAACGTGGAAAAATAAAATTGATCGAACTTGGCGTCATAGAAATATATTGATGTATATGAAGCTATAACCTCGAAAATATAAATTAACGAATAACTCGGGAACGGCCGCAAGGAAAAAAAAAATAATTGGGTTTTTCGTGTTCAGCGACCTCAAATTAGTTTAGAAAAAATGGTTTGCGAAATGTTACAAATATTTTTAATTTTGAGTTGTATTAACTTTTTATAGTTATTGATTAAATAATAAACAAATCAAAAACACAAAAAACTTTTTGGTAAACTTTACTTTTTATAGTATAAAAAACAATATCCCACACCGACCGTATAAATTCATTCAATGTAACAAGACTTCTAGGCTGAAACCCCATGTAACGATTTTTTCCCATTTTTTGTGCTTAAAATGGGTATGTACGCAGTTTTCCGGGCGCCATTTTGAGTTTTTTAATTTTCCAACATCATATTTGGATTCAGCAATCTAGAGAACTCCGTGAATAGCATAACTTTCCAATTTTAAGCATTTTAGAACAGTTTTATTGAATTTATCCGATTTTGAGGGTTCACGGGGGACTAAAGAAATTTTGGGGAAAGGCCGGAAAAAACTAATGTTTTGGTTTTGTTCTAAATTTTATTACGAACAAAATGATCCCTGTCGGATCAAAATCGGTGCATGTTCAACAAAATTAGAAATGAATACCTAATTTGCCTGCACTAATATTGAAATGTATTATTGAATTTTGTATCGACTATATAATTATTTTTATTAAATTAAGTAAAGTATGAATTAAAAAACAATGGGTTATTGAAATAAGAGAAAACCCCGCAATCTTTAAATAGTTGGATGAAAGTTAAGTGGTTAAAATTTAATTGTTAGGAAAAGTTAGGCCTGGTAATACTGCTAGTTGACAGCTATCAGCTTTTTCTGAAACAGCTGTTCGATTGAGCTGATGCTGTGTAACGTAAGTGTTTGTGATCAGGTTTCAGCAGTCAGTCGGCAGCCAGCACTTAGCACGGTGAGTCAGCCCAGTGGTTAGCTAGAAGCGTTGGAAGTAGATTTAAGCTGGAATTAGCCAAGAAGTAGATTTTCGTAACGTAACGTCAAGGTTTCTTGCTGTTTCAATTCTATAGGCAACGCCAGAATTGGTCATGTATGACTGAAGGTAGTATTGAAACTGTTATTATAGGATCATTCCTATAGGTAATGCTGAGAATGACAATATAGATAGAGAGCTAGCGATAGGTTTTGGGGCGTGGTGTAGTTGGGCGGTTGTCATATATAAGCAACGCCGGGAGTAGTAGAACCAGGGGGTGATCGTGAGTAGGAGGGAAATAGTAAAAGAAAGTACTAGGCTGTGGCGTAGTTGGACGATAATGATCGGACAGTAAAATTCCTATAGGCAATCTCGGGAGTGGTTGAAACAGGGGGCGATTGTAAGATAGAGGAGAATAGTGAGAAATAATGGGAATGGGGGAGGAACTGATGCTTTTACTCTACAACGCTAGTAGTTACAGGAAAGAACGGTCACCTTTTCTATAGGCTACGCTGGGAATGGTGGCACGGCAGTGAGTAGGGGAAGGATTGCGACACGTGTCGACAACAAGGGTGACTCAAATTTGGTATAATTAAGGATGTTTTAGTAAGCCTACATGATAAGCGGTGAAAGAAATTAATAAAATAATGTTAACCTTCTCGAAAGGAAACTGCTGTTGTTTTACTTAAGCCTCAAGGTTTGCAAAAATATGAATTTTTGGATGAATTCTTGCAAATCGGCGAGCAAGCCCCAGCTAAAGAAAGCATCGTTACAAGTTCCCCTACATCAATATATACATACAGTTAGTCAAGAATATCTTTTTACATTGAAAATAAGTTCATATTTTCAACTTATTAAGCAAAAAAACGTACTTCTTACATTTTTACCAAACTTTTTTTCATGAATAATAGTTATGTACTTACTATGTTTAAAAAGGATTCGTGATAAAAAAATTGCAAATTCAATGCAAAATAAAGAAAAAATCAACAAAAACAAATAATACTCCATTTTTGAAGTGTCAAGAAAATCTTTTTACAAATAAAAAGAAATGTTTTTATATTAAATTTTTAGTATCTTCCTTGTTTACAGCCATCTTTGAATGACCACCATAAGCATCTTCCACACATTGTAGATGTTTTTACATAGAAGGAACCAACCTTTTTCAGGTTGTAATTACTCGGTCTTTCCCAATATTGTATTTTCAAATGATGTTCGGTTTTTGGTTGCCTTTCAGCGACCTTTTTCTTTAAATAGACCCACAAATCTTCGATAGGATTACAGTCGGGACTTTGGACTAATGCATCCATCACTTTGTCACAGTTAAACTGAAGCCACATTCGCACCATAGTCGCTTATGCTTTCGATCATTACGCTGATAGAATTTGAAATGGGGTTTTCAGTCCCTGATAAACCCGAATTGTCGAGTTTTTTAATGCAAAATGGTTACACATTCTTTCCACTTCATGGTTGTGTCTATAAAAGATAAGTTCCTGCTCCTCTGCCATCTCCAAGCCATAATACTAAACTTTTAAATTTTAACATCACAACATTATTCCTACTGTTAAAATTTAAAAATTTAGTATTATGACTTGGAGGTGGCAGAGGAGTGGAAACTTATCCTTTAAAGACACAACCATGAACTCAAAAGAATATCTAACCATTTCACATTAAAAAACTTGACAATTTGGGTTTATCAGGGACCGAAAACCCCATTTCAAAAACTATCAGCGTAATGATCGAAAGCATAAGCGACTATGGCGCGAATGTAGCTTCAGTTTAACTGTGACAAAGTGATGAATGTATTAGTCCCAAGTCCTGACTATAATCCTATCGAAGATTTGTGGGTCTATTTAAAGAAAAAGGTCGCTGAAAGGCAACCAAAAACCGAACATCATTTGAAAATACAATATTGGGAAAGACCGAACAATTACAACCTGAAAAAGGTTGGTTCCTTCTATGTAAAAACATCTACAATGTGTGAAAGATGCTTATGGTGGTCATTCAAAGATGGCTGTAAACAAGGAAGATACTAAAAATTTAATATAAAAACATTTCTTTTTATTTGTAAAAAGACTTTCTTGACACTTCAAAAATCGAGTATTATTTGTTTTTGTTGATTTTTTCTTTATTTTACATTGAATTTGCAAATTTTTTTTTTCACGAATCCTTTTTAAATGTAGTAAGCAACTATTATATATAAAAAAAAGTTTGGCAAAAGTGTAAGAAGTACGTTTTTTTTTGCTTAATAAGTTGAAAATATGAATTTATTTTCGATGTAAAAAGACATTATTGACAAACTGTATATGTGATGCAGTCCGATTTCAAATCAAATGAAAAGTTCAATTATGACAGACTCAAAAACTAACTGATAGCAAATTCCAAAAGTTTATAAAAAAAAATGGACAGCATAGAATGTCATCCTATTCAATATAAAACAGAATACGAAACATCAAAGAACCTTGCTAGACTCATAGAATTGCTAGACTATTTGGATAAATGGCCGATAATACAAATTTTCTCAATGTAAAAATGCAGCTGTTAAATTTCTCGCCAAATTGCACTAAGCAAAGCAACCTTGATGTGAGGGCGGCAGTTGAAAAAAAAAAAGAAATAAAATTTAATTTCACCACCAGCAAGTTTTTGTGAAAATCATCAGCACAGAGTACCTGCCGACGGATAAGGTAATTTTACTTTTTTCAATACAGAAATCAAATAATTCAAGGGGAGGCAAGCATTGCTATTGAATAGGACTGACTCATAGGTGTTGCTTCATTATAGAGAGAAAAAACAGTGACTTTCGAAAACAAAACGTTGACACAGCAGCACAACATTTTACAGAAAAAGAGACGGGTGGGGAGGGTGTATTGATGACGGTTTTTATAGCTAACGTACATTGATTTTCCACATGACCGAGGCTGACTGACTTTTATGCATTTTCACTTAGTAGGTACGATTTCGAAGGAGGTTAAAAGCTTTTTAAGCTCCTAACGGGATTAGAAACAACAAAAAATAAATATAAAGACAACAACAGCAACAACAATAAAATACATTTACATCTCACATTTGAACTCAAAAAATAGAAAGAAAGGAATGACAAAATAAAATAAAGCAAAAAGAAAAATAAATAAATAAAAGATTATTGGAAATTGTGCAAAATTTCAAGATATCAGACTTATACTTTTAATGAAAAAATAACTCAAGTCCTTAAGGTTTTTAAATAAAGTGTCTTTTCAGCAATAATTGCACACAGTGGGTTAACTAAATAAGTCACTTATGCAGCTAATAGTTGCGATAAATAACCGACAATTAGCTTTGAAAGGAAATCCAATTTATTTCAGCATACTTAGCTCATTTCTTAAGTATGAAAAAGCTAAATGCCGCCAACTTAAGTAAAAATTGCTTAAGGGTAGCTGAATATGTACAGGGTACATTGCATAAGGTTACAAAGCTTCTGGGAGCTGATAGAGGAGGCCTAAGCGAACAAAAAATTGCACGTGCGGAGGGTTTAAAATGTACCCGTAAGGAGCTTTTGGGTCAAAACTGATTTTCTGATTTGTTCTACAAAAAAAATTTTATTGGGTAGCCCTAACATTTTAAAGAAAAGATTCTTATAAGAAAGTTTTAGTTAATTGCATGAGCTTTCTAAAACTATATTTAGTTTTCAGGGTTTAAAAGAATTTCGCAAAATTTTGGGATTTAAAGTTGGAATTTTTTTCCTAATTTTTGACTTTGGCAGCCATTTTAGTATGAAAAAGATCACATTAACATAAGATTTTATAATTTTGTTTTAAGTGCCGGTTAAATTTCCTTTAATTCGGTGGCACATATGTGATACCGGTTTTTTAATTTGAGTTCGGAAAAAAATACGAGCTGCAACGCGCTGCCCTTAACTTTGTAACGAACCTTTTGCAGCTAGCCGGCGTGTAGTCGCCAGTGCCCAGGGTTTGTATACAAAAATTTATTTCCCCGCCAAGGAAAGAATCACTTTTCACGGGTGTTATTTCACAATTTTATTTCACTGTTTCTATTTTCCCTGAAAAACACTCTTAAGATATATTAAAATACAAGCATTGTAATACGGGTGACAAATGGGGTAAGTATGGATGGTGAGGATATCTGTAAGTCGTGAATAACCACCGGTCCAGGAGTCGTGCCTCCTTGTAGACTTGTCGCGTTGCCAGTCTGTGTTTCAATCCAGACGCCAGGATTCAAGAGAGTCGCGCCGCCGCTGGCTTCCCGTTGTCCTTTATTAACCTGTCCTTGCCTGTCTTGTTTGTTCACGATAGCCCGCGCCACCGCTACACTCTCGGGTCAGGTCAGGAAATTCTCCAGCAAACAAAGCCTACGGTCTTAATCAATGTCCACTGATTCGTATGTACTGGGTTTTGCTTGAAAGTCTCAGTTTCATCCGCGGATGGTTGAAATATTTGAAGAACACGTCTTACCTCGTTGCCGGTTGGGTTACTAGAGAACGATAGCATCACCAGAACTTACATACCACCATTCCGTTTTCATCCACGATCAGCTGTTTTCTTTTATTGATAATATTTAGCAGTTGGCAATCACTGTTTTGGAGCCAGGGTTGCTGCGGCACGCGATAATCGTGTAATTCTCGTTCAGCTGTTTATCAAGTGGTTGCACGATAGTTTGTCAAGCCCGTTGGATCCGATTATCCTAAAACTATCTACTTACTAAAAAATCCTTAGTTTTAAATTAATTCTAGAACTATTAAACTAGAAATTCATTACTTGATTAGTGCTTAATATTATTAATACTTTAAATACAAGTAGTTATTATTAAGATGTGAACGCAAATGAGGGTTCCGATATGTGTCCCTAAAGCCTTCAAACAGATTGCAATTGCAAAGTATTTGTTTCTGACCTCAATTTAAAAAATTGGTAAAATAAATGCAGTAACAAATTAAAGAAAATTCAACAAGGATTCCAAAAAAAATTATAAAATACTATATTAATACGACTTTTTTCATACTAAAATGGCCGCCAAAGTCAACAATTAGGGAAAAAATAAAATATCAGCTTTAAAGGTTCAGAACTTTGCGAAATCCTTTTTAACCATATAACCCAAATACATCCTTAGAAGATTCATACAATTTGCAAAAATTTTTTAATAAAAGTGTTTTCTCTAAAACGTTAGGGTGACCCAATAAAATCTTTTGTATAAAATAAATCAGAAAATCAGTTTTAACCCTTTAACTCCTCAAGGGTGCATTTAAGACTTCATCGCCCCAGGCGTGCAATTTTTTGTTAGTCTCTTCCTCCTTTAACGCCTACCAGAAGCTTTGCTACTTTATACGATATACCCTACATATAGCTGAAAAAATTAAAGGTCAAATTCAAAATCCACTTTATTTGCATTATAACACATTGAAGTGCGTAAAGAAGGCAGTCCGAAAAATGCTTGAAACTGTTGGAGCGTGTCACAACTTTTGTATAGAAAATTAATGATGCATGCTATGAGGATTTAATTTTTTTTTTTTTTTTTTTTTTTGTTTGTTCTTTTTTTTCGCATGCCAAAATGACCAAACCACATGAACCAACTTAAAACAACAAAGATGTCAAACAAAACTAAAAATCTGTATTGGACGGAAATGAGCAAAATCCCTGATAAAAGCCATGCAATAAAATCGAAAAAATTTGTTAGCAAAAATTCAAAAGTTTGCCAAAGTTTCGCCAACAATTCAATAAATTAAAATAATGTTTATGCTGGTGGTAAAATCTTTTTTTCTTTTTTTTCGTTTAAATAACGAAGATATCAGATTTCAGAATGAAAACTGTCATGGAGCTGCAAACGCCTCGGCACAAAGGATAAACCATACAATCGAATGTTGACGCCCACTACGAACTGCCAACTGCAAATATTTACACAAATCATTTTATTTGATTTTACAAGAATGTATATATTTAGTTTATATCAATGTAAATATATATATATCAATTTCATTCCTTATTTAATTTCAATAATTTTTTTTTTTTTTTGCTTTGCGAAACTTTATTAGCGAAAAAAAGGAAAAAATTTCATTCATTTGACTAATGAATGTGATATTTTATAAATTCAGTTTAAAATTAATTAATTAGTTTTTTTTATTCAACATACACTTTTTTCTTAACAAAAATAAACATTGACATGACATTCTCTTCATTCACTGCATTAATTAAATGTTACTCATACGACATGCTGTACGCTTAAATTAAAGTTCAAGCATTCAATGCTTTTACAAGCAAAAATAATGCGCTTAACTGTACTTAAAGCTTAAAGTTTAGCGTGGCAATGTTTGCCAAATAAACTTGAGTTTATTTGATGTTTTTCTGATACATCGTGTTGAAAATTACTAAACGTAAATGAAAGAAATGCGGAAAAATGACAGAGGCATCTTAAAAGAAATGGTATGAGATTTGGACTAGGAATATGTATGCACCCTTATGTTCTCTTCGACGCTGAATCTACGAATTTGAGTTCAGAATTGCTTATATACCTACTTGAAGTCGCAGAAAACACTGCACAGCAAATAGTATACACTAGGGTGGGCCAAATTGTATGGACGAAATTTTATCGACCTCGGCTACCCCCCTTTGTGAAAGTTCATTCAATTCTGTGAATATTTGCCCAAGGAACTATACCTCTGCGTTCAACTTTAGTTCGGCGCATTTTTGATCGAAAATTTTACCTTTTAGTAATTTTTTTTTATTTTTATACTAAATTTTAAAAATTTTTATAAAGACAAAAGTAATGTCATTGTATGGTTTGGCTAGTATTCTGTCAGTAATCAATTAAATTGGGTTCTGTTTACATAAAAAGTTTACTTGATAGTGTGGAATTGATGCTATATATTTAAAAAAGTGATATGGGTCAAATAGCCGATTATTATGACCGACTTTCAAAACAAACGATTCATATTTCTGGATGAATTTTTTCAAACAAAACACCAACCTAGGCTGAAAACTCATTCAATTCTATGAATATTTGCCCAAGGAACCATACCTCTACGTTCTACTTTAGTTCAGCGCATTTTCGATTGAAAATTTTACCTTGCGTTCAATATTTATTTTTATGCTTAATTTTCAAAATTCTTATAGAGACAAAAGTAATATCATAATATGTATTTGCTGGTATTCTTTCAGTAATCAGTAAAATTAGGTTCTGTTTTTACGAAAAGTTTACATGATAGCGTGGAATTGATTATATTTATTCCAAAAAATTATATCGGTCAAATAACCGATTTCAAAATAAACGAGTCATATTTTTACATGGATTTTTGGTATATTGTTCTGTAAAATTAAAAATATAATCAATTCTACGCTATCAAGTAAACTTTCCATAAAAACGGAACCCAATTTTTTGATTGCTGACAGAATACCAGCCAAAACATATTATGATATTACTTTTGTCTCTATAAGAATTTTGAAAAATAAGCATAAAAATAAATATTAAACGCAAGGTAAAATTTTCAATCAAAAATGCGCCGAACTAAAGTTGAACGTAGAGGTATGGTTCCTTGGGCAAATATTCATAGAATTGAATGAACTTTCAGCAAAAGTTGGTGTTTTGTTTGATAAAATTCATCCAAAAATATGAATCGTTTATTTTGAAAGTTGGTCATAATAATCGGCTATTTGACCCATATCACTTTTTTAAATATATAGCATCAATTCCACACCACCAAGTAACGTTTTTATGTAAACAAAACCTAATATAATTGATAACTGACAGAATACCAGCCAAATAATATAATGACATTACTTTTGTCTGCATAAAAATTTTAAACATTTAGTATGAAAATAAAAAAAAAATTAATAAAAGGTAAAATTTTCGATCAAAAATGCGCCGAACTAAAGTTGAACGCAGAGGTATAGTTCCTTGGGATAGTATTCATAGAATTGAATGAACTTTCACATAGGGGGGTAGCCGAGATCAGTTTTCAAATCGGCCCACCCTAGTATACACATAAAGTATCAACTCATTTAAACTATTTTGGTTCAAATTTTATAATAACACTATATAAAAATATTTTATACTTTTTTTGTATAAAATTTATATAGAAGTTCATATGAAAGTATGCCCATATTTCCATCCCTTACCCTACTATGAAGAAATGATACTGTAGTTTCTTTAACGCGCAAAAAAGCTGTTTCAGTTTACAAAAAAGTATTTAATTCAAAAAGAAAGCAGCAGCTGATGGCTCACTTTATAGGTATCCTTTTTTTACATTTCGGGTCATTTAATTGGAAACGCACAAAATGAAATTTACCTTGTTAATATTATGTAAAACATCATAAATATCATCAATTTTACCTAATATCCTTAGATTCTGCTATCACACAGAAATTTCGTATTTGTCACAAAATTGAAAAGGGTAACAACAACGTGACACACAAAATTAACCTGACCAACCTGTCCTTTGTATCAAATACAAATCGGAGCAAAATATGATGGATTGATTGAAACGTGGGAATAATAGAAAATATGACACAAAGGACATATGTAAGTAACAGTCTGTGTGAAACTGGAAACTGAACGATTACATAAAAAGCCAAATACTTACATGCACTAGAATCATCAAAGATTTTTGGGAAATTATTATATTCTATCTTGAGGTAAAATATCACGTGTATACTGTGAAGAGTGTACCAAAAAAATTTTCTGAATTCGAAGCTCTTCCTCAAGATAATACTTGAATATTAAGTTTCTGGAAATATCTACATACTTCTCGGTCAGTAACAAATAAATAACACTCAAGTCAATAAAGATTTTTGGGTCACCCGAAAGAAATTACAATAGAACTTTTTGCAAAGCTCTACTATACCAAAAGAAAAATATTTGATTTTTGAAAGAATTTCCTCAAAAATGATAAAAATCTTAAGAAATTTCAATACTAAAATCAAAAGTAATTTTTAATATTTTGCTTTTGAGAATTTTAGCACCGTTTCCAGTGAAGTTCCTCTTAAGAAGTAATATACACCCCAAAAGTCAAAAATATACATATAATGTATATTTTGATAGTACGCACAAAATCTGTTATGATGGACAGCAGTCATGCACACATGCTGCGTCAAAACACCCAAGTGGGTCATCAACAATTGATACACATGAAAGTATGGATGGATGGATACATTCAAGCAACACGACATATGCAATGAACACTTTAGGTACTTTAGGTTCGAACATTTTGAGCACTTGCACACCCACTAAGTAGTGTTTGTGTGTGATGTGATAATTGAGTGTATCCTAGAGGGTCCATAATTTTCATTGAATTAAATTGGCAACATTTGTGCTGCTGGTCACATGCTAAGGAAGTAATAATACTTAACATACAGGGTGTAGGGTTTGCTACTTTGTTTAATTCACTTTGCACAGTGTTTTCATAATTTGAATCTTTGCGATGACTTTCCGCAGCAGTTTTCTTTGCAAAAAAATGACCCAACAGAACCTCCCGCAAATGCTGTCTTTTTCTCGAATTTTCGAAGTTATTCATCGTGAAAAATAATAATGATGCACACAAGATAAAATTGTTTTGTTGACTAATTTTGTACCTTCAAAATGACATATATATAAAGTTCGAGCTTTCACGATATTTGTTAGCACTGACATCCACCGTCAAATTCCGGTTTTTAAGTTGTACACCCAATATAACAAGACTAAGTTGTTTAGCGTTATTATCTATCAGACCATTTTTAAGCATTTTGTTTCATCATTTCTGTTTTTAGCTATTGTTACACTGTACAGCAGTGAAGTCAGTTTTTTCGGGTCACCCTAAGATTTTGCACCACAGTGGTCCAGGTCCTACCCCATTGTTAACTAAATCAATATTTTCCCGTTTAGGAAGGACTAGAAGAGATTTTTATGTATGACCAACCCATATTACTTTTCAAAAAGAAAAATTTTTTTCCTTGTGACCTAACCCCTCCCACCCGTCCTTAGGGAGGTTTCCATACGTATTGAAACCATATTCACACCATATTTTTTTTGGTGCTCCTATAGGTTTCTAAGGAAAATTTGGAGAGTCAGACAAGGGGGTCTTGTGCCACCCTTACAAGAAACCACAAAATAGGCATCACGCAAACACACTAACTATATCGAAGCCATATTTTCACGATATCTAAAGATAACGGGGCGTTGCTCCCCGCATACAGAAAACGACATATAAAAAACACTTCAAACCCAAACCCAGGTAGTGATTCGAAACTTGGTGGATGGATGTATATGATATGTAAAAAAAAAAACCATACAAAAAAAAGAAGGGAAGGGCATTGCACCCTCCATAATTATTAGTTAGATATTACGTTGATAAAAGACCTTGATGCTTATAAAGCTTCTAAAAGTCAAGAAGTACTTTAACATCTCAGCTAAGGCTTAATTCCAGCAGCAGTTTCCACCTCCTTATTTTCCCACTTTTCTAACAACAAAACAGAAGTATTGGCAAGGATTTTTGAAGCACTACACAACCTCTCTCTCTTACAGGAGCAAATACAGCGGAAGCCCAACGCAATGAATAGACGACATTTAATACTTTAAAGAACTCCTCTGCTGCAATGTCAATAAACGATTTTCCCTCTCCCGATAAAGAGGAGGTAGTTTAGTTGGTAGGACGTTTAGGAGAGTTCGACCATTACTGGCGCCGGTGACGATCGGGCCTACGAGCGTTAATACTTTTCAATCTTAACCGCGTGTGTTTGAGCCGATCACGATAATTTTTGTAAATAGGTAGACGCTTCCAATAACATCTCAGAAATTATGTTTACTAGCTGCACTTTAAATAGTTCGGGGTCGTATTCATTTGGGTCTTTAAAATTTTTTACCGCTCCCCGGCGAAATTTACAATTACATTGCAAAAATAAGTATGAGTAACTTTTAGTTCGTGATTCTGATAAGTGCTCAAAAACAAAAGAGCTTGCGATCTCTCATGACCACCCCCCCCCCCCCCAAAAAAAATAACCTATCTGCATCCCTGAAATAGTTCGGCTGTTATTAAATTATGTCTGGAAAATGAATCAAATTACCTATAATTTTTTCTTGAAACATTTTCTACATAATATTCGTTCCATTATATGATTTCTTTTGAAAATTTTTATTACAAAAATTCATTTCATTAGAACAAAAAAGGGCTTATCTCATTTTAATCACATTACTTTTAAATTTTGCTTCAAAACAAAACATTTAATTTGACATTTCCTTTATGAGCACATAAAGCTCAAAACTACTGATTAAAATAAACATATTCTTTTCCAAAGCAGAAAATGATTTTTGCATACATACCCCTAATATGTTTTCATCAACATCAATGTGATGAATAGCTACGACTCCACGCAAAAACTCTTGAATTATCAAACGTTGGTTAAAACACGTGGGTAACATCGCGAACAACATTTCGCGCTTCATGTTCTCGCAATATTTTCAGTTTTGGTTTCAGTTTCGCTTTCAATGATGATGATGTTGATGACGATGATGATGTTGCTGATGTTGGCGTGTTTCCCATTCAAGCCCATTACAGCGCAGTAAAACTTTGCTCACTCATTTGTGGGGTGCTTTAAATTTATTGGAGCTGAGACTCTCTTTCAGCGTCAACGTCCTTTAAGTCCTTTCACAACAGTTGAGTTGGAAAATTCCTTTGCTTATGCTTTTGTGAATATGTAATAAAAATTAAAAAAAAAATGAAAAAATCTAAACGCGGCAATGCGTATTTGTATTCATGTATGTGTGTGTGTATGTGTGTGTATGTGAAGAGTCCTGCCACACGATTTGCGTGCAAACTTGTAATACATTACAATTTTTTTATTGAAGTAGGAATTGCCACCCACCATCACTAGCAACATATCACATCGAAACATCAAAATGTTATTTAAAAACATCTGATATAACAAAACAACAACAACAACAAATTGCGAATATAAATTTTAAGTTAAATGAATTAGTGAATATTTCACACATGTACGAGTGCACGACAAGTTTGTGAGTGGGTTTTCAATTGGTTCTTTTTTGTTTTGTTTCCCTGTTTTTTTGTCGTTTTGTCTCTGTGTTGAACTGACAGGTACTTCCCAGCAAACATTTTCAATCGCGGAAGAATCGTATTCGATTCGCCTAGACGATTAAATCAATCGTCCGCGACAGTCGCATTCCACTCTTCCGCGAATGTTCAGGCGTGAGAAATTGTCCGGCCGAATACGATTGTTTTAGAAGAATCCTCTAACAACTCCCCGAAATGAATCCGCAAACGATCCCCAGGAAGAGTCATCTGGCGGCTCCCCAAGATGAATCTGCAAATGATCCCCAGGAAGGGTCAACAGACGACTCTGCAACATGTTTTTTAAAGCGAAAAAAAACTTGTAAAAACTTGAAAAAAAAAAATAAAAAAAATAAAATATGAAATGACGACATAAAAATAATTTCATAAGATATTGCTAATTTTTGTACAATAAACTGTTAAAATTTATGTGCCGTTAAAAATATACCGTGTAGTTTGACATTTTGCTTCGTGAAAAATACCGGGCCTCAGAAATATTACCTTTTAGAAAAAAAAATTATTAATTTTTTCGAAATTTCTCAGGAGATGACGTCATGTTGTAGTCGGCCATCTTGTATCGAGTAAAACTCGTCTGAAGGAGTTATTGGTTATTCGTAAAGAAGTTCGATTTCAAACCATCATCCAGAAGAGACTTAGTCGAATCTTTTTTTATTCGTTTTGGGCTTTTTTTATAAATTTTTTTTTTTGCACCAATCGATGGGGAAAGGTCGAAAATATATTTTGGTCATAACCAAATTTGGTTCCGGGCCCTCTAAGTGACCGATTTGGGCCCATTTTTGTAAAAAAATTTTATTGTAACAATCGATGGAGAAAGGTCGAAAATAGATTTTGGACATGTCCAGGGGTGTCTCCGACCCCTCTAAGTGACCGATTTGGGCCCATTTTGGTGAAAAAATTTTATTGCACCAATCGATAGGGAAAGGTTGAAAATACATTCTGGACATGTCCAGGGGTGTCTCCGACCCCTCTAAGTGACCGATTTGGGCCCATTTCGGTGAAAAATTTTTATTGCACCAATCGATAGGGAAAGGTCGAAAACAGATTTCGGATATGATCAGAGATGTCTTCGACCACTCTAAGTGACCATTTTGGACCCATTTTTGAAAATAAAATTATTGCGCAAAACTCGCCTGGAAGAGTTGTACATATATTCATTGCGAAGATGTTTGATTCGCAATGATCTTCTAGAAGAGTGTAAGGAAGAATCTTCTGTTACTCGCGCTGAAGTTTTGTCGCGTCAAACTCGCCTGGAAGAGTTGTATATTCATCGCAAAGATGTTTGATTCGCAATGATCTTCCATAAGAGTGTAAGGAAGAATCTTCTGTTACTCGCGCTGAAGTTTTGTCGCGCAAAACTCTCCCGGAAGAGTTGTATATTCATCGCGGAGATGTTTGATTCGCAATAATCTTCCAGAAGAGTGTAAGGAGGAATCTTCTTTTACTCGCGGAAAATTTTTATCGCGGAAAGCTCGCGTAGAAGAGCTTTAAATGCATCGCCAAAAATGTGGAAGATTGTCCGCGATTGAAAATGTTTGCTGGGTTGAAGCGCGTATGTGTTTGTGTTGGTGTTGCTATAAAAATTCAATTAACAATATACATGGAATAATTAAAAACATGCCACTTAAAAACGTATAATATATTGAAGATTTTTTTTAAAGAATTTTTTTATTGTAAGTGGAATAAATCAAAAGTAAAAACACAATTTTTCGACCTCTCTTAATAAAGTCGAAATTGTATTTTTTCCCATAACTCTATCAAGTGACAATTGATGTGTAAAATCAGTGGCGGCGCTAGTCCAAATGTAGACGTCGGCGATACCAGCTTTGCGAGGCTTCTTTCATTTCAGCAAAAGTAAACGATAAATAGATTGAGACTAATGTATGAGTATATGTATACACAAGTTTTAGTGTTAATCAAATGTTACCAAAAATTACAACCAAACACAACTTAAAATAATCAAATTTTTTGGCTTTTAGTCTAAAAAAATTTTTTCAAGATTATGTCATAGTTAACATCAGCCGTTATTTCTGCTTCAATTGACAAAACTGATAACGTCGATGGTCTCTCTTGCCCAATCGTACTTCTCAAGTAGGTCTTAATCAGTTTAAGCTTCGAAAAACTTCTCTCAGCAGTGGCTGTAACGACTGGAACTGTAAGCATTATCCTGATTATTATATAAACATTCGGATATACTTCTTCCAAATTATTTTCTAAAATGTACTGAAGAAGTTGTTTTGCATCGGTTACAGAGTTGAGTGAATTGGATCTTAAAATCAGGAGTTCTTCGTAAAGTTTATGAATAACAAGTTGTAAGTAACAACAAAAATTTTTCTTTGTTTGTTTGTAGTTAACTCCACGAATTTGCCCAAAATAATTTCCATAGCCTTCCGCCGCCACTGTGTAAAATTTTATGTAATTGTGAAATACTTGTTTAGGTCTAAATTTCTTCGTTATGTTTTTTGGACATCCGATATCATATTCATTGGTAAGGCCTAGTTTCTCTAGTTCATATGACATATTTTCCTCATAAAATTAATGTAATTTTTATCCTTCAGTTCTGTAACACGAGTTATCCTTGCTTTAAAATACAGAAAACACTATTATGAGACTTATGGTGTACATCCAGGAAGAAGTTTAGTTCACTTTTTCAATATAGCTTACATTTAACTTTTCGAATTGGATCATTACTTTCAGAGAAATCATTCATTGAAGTAAAGGTATCGCAAATCCATGGAAACTACATTCAATTTGTTTGGAGTTAAGATGACTTTACTTCAATCGATGACATCTCAGAAAGTAATGATCCAATAGGGAAAGATAAAGATATGGTTTAAAGAGGAAGCTTAAGAATATCTGATGTTATTAGCAAAAGTGAACTACACTTCTTACTGAGTGTACGCCATTTGTGTGAAAATAGTGTTTACTGCAAGGATAATTCAGATCACAGACGTGACACGGCTTTACCGTAAACTTTGTGAATTTTTTTGGAATTTTTTTAAACTTTTTTTTAAAAAAAAAAAATTTTTCAAAAATTACTTCAAAAAATTCCCAAAAAATTTCACTCGTATTCCTTAGACGATTCTAAGCATTCTATGCCTGGTACACTTTTTTCGTAAGATGCCTTCCTCTTGAGTAAGCAAAGAATTTTGCCTGCTGCGGGCGTTCAAAAGCCAAAAACTCTCCATCTCTCTCCCATCTTGAGTCATACATTATGCTTTAATTTAAAGTACTTACTTTTAATAAAAATTTAAGAGGATTTTTTTTTTTTTTTTTTCAAGAAAATTCAAAAGAATTTTTAAGCTTAAGAAATTTTGTGAAAAAAAATTTTTTCGCCAAGTAATATTTTTTTATAAAAAGAACCCTTATAAATAAATTGGAGCAGTCACTAACATATATCAATTTACAAACTTTGGTGTAAGTTATAATTTTTTGAAAAAACACCCTTTTCATGAAAATGAGTAAAAGCTAAACTTCAACACCCTGTATTTTAACAACAAATGGTACTAGAACCAAATCCTTCCGGATTATTAATCTTGCATACTGGAACTACTATATTGCCAAATTTGAGCGAAATCGGAGACTGGTACACTTGGCGTGTTTTGCTTCCTATAACAGTTTTAGAGTAACATTTAGATGTCGTTTCTTTTCTGCCTTAATCGCGTAATAAACCATTCGGAAATCTTCTAAAAAATTTTGCAATACATTCAGTAAAGTTAAGAAAGGCGACTTTATTGAAGAAATTAAACGTGTTCAAAAAATACTTTCGTGGCCAGATACAGATTCAACATTGCAAAGTCATCGATAATGCATATTCTTGTGTTTGACGAGTGGTTTTTTTTTTAATTTTTGTACTACTTACTGTGAGATTAATAATAACTCCATTGAAATCATTTTTACCACTTAACCACGGATAGTGCCTTATGAAAAAAAAAAACCTCAGACTTGAACTCCATGACTTCTGTTTACACGAAATTTGCTTGAGAAGATATGCCTAACTCATTTCACGTTAGATGGTGCTGATATTTGTCCATATAAAGTGCCAATTGGTATACTCATAGGGTGTAACGAATATTTTCTTTTGTTATTTATCTGTATTTTGTGAATTAACGAATTATTATTCTGCATTCGCGTCACAATTTTATCAACGCATAACAATTGATAACTAAGGACTTGCCCTAGACTGATGTCGAAAGCTTCCCGCCTTACATCAAAGCAATTTTTTAACTACCTGACTATTACAAGAATTTAATAAAAATCGAATTTTAAAAACTTGTCGAATTCTTTGTTTCCTCTCAATGTAAACATATAAAAAAATGGAAATAAATCTTGTAAATAAGAATCCTCAAAATGTTAAAAGTTATACATATGTTTGGTCTGTCAACTACATATATAAAGACAAATGCAGCAACAAACAACGAGAACACCAGAGTAAACATAAATCCACACTTGCTATCATCAACATCAACATCATCGTCATCATCACCGTCATCGTCATCGTCTACACAGGCCAAATGCAATCAAACATTGGCCAGGCCAAGCATTCTCCGTTTCGTATTTTGAGTGGGTTGTCAAAAAAAAAAAAACGATATATAAATGTCAAATGTCAATACCGTTAAGCAATCAGCAGCAGCATGATTTTATTTTGCTATACGTTTCAAACATGGGACTTAAATTTTTAATTTAATGAAAATGACATATTTGCCTTTAAGCGCTCAGCAAGAACTGAATGAAAGCTGAAAATGGAATCTTTTACGTTTTGCTCTTTAAAATGATTTCGCTTGAACTTTTAGTTAAGAAAAATTTTCAATTATTATTTATTTTAGTATAAAATTATGTATTTGTGAGTAGAGTATTTAGGAAGCAGCATAGATATACAGTTGCGTCCAGGTCCTGTATACCTTGAAATTAAGTTATTACCCTTACGTTATTAAAAACAAAAGTAATATCATAATCTGAAAAAGCTGCCATTTTGTTACAAATGAAAAAAGTTGGGTTCTGGTTTCATGAAAAATTTGTTTAAAAATTTAGAATTGCTTACATTGAGTCTAAATAAAACAAAACATAAAAATAGAACAAAATCTGTGTAACATCTTAATATTTTATTCTTCAATTACAAGAAATACAAAATATGTATTATGGTGTTTAGGAGAGTTTTCAATTTAACAAAATTATGCAAATGACCTATTTTCGTCTTCACATACACATCCAAATAGATTTCTTTTAAAGTGGTGGTTAGTTGTAGCGCCAGAAAGGATTTTACACATCAAAGACCATAAATTTAATTTTATTCAATGCTTTTGTCATCCTCAAGGCTAAAACAAAATTAAATGCACCACCACAACGACGATGACTACAAAGCAAAAGTGTAACATGTCAAAAAAGTGAAGAATATTATATGTTCAAAAAAATATACATTTATTAAATCCACATACTACATACAAATATAGAATATGTAAAATATGTGATGCGTCAAGGACGACAAACAACAACAACATAAAGTATAAAACCTATCCAACCAAAGAGTACTTAACACCCATTTCAGGTGAAAACAACGTTCGCAAAAAAAAAAAAAACATAGAGAACAAACATCGAAAATATATATTTATTCAGTTTATTATGCTCTACTACACATACTGGGTAAATTTACTTTGTCCTCCGGTTTGTAACGCAAGAGTAGAAAGAGGCGTAATAGATATGGAAAAATATATATTTTCCTGATCAGCGTCAATTTGTGAGTCGATATAGCCGTATTTGTCTGTGGAGATCACAAAAATGAAAAAATGAAGATAGATAATTTGATAAAACTTTACATTAGCTGACTGAAATCGACTTACGCCTCTTTTGAGAGCTTTCATATCATAAGAAAGCGAAGTATACGGCGAACTTTGAACAAAATCTGATCGAATTTGAAATAGAGGAACGTGGCACCATCCAAACAAGCAGAATCTTTAAAATGCTATAATGACAAATTCATTTTGATGCCCCATACGAAAAGTAGAATAAAACATTCTAGATTATCAATGATTCTTGCGGTGAAAAGTTAGACATTTCACCACATTTTTGACAAAAAAACTAAGGTGTTCTATTATACTTGTATAACGAAAAGTAGGATTTTTCGCGGTTTTGTGTCGAAAAGTAGCACGTTCGTGGTATTTTCAAAAATCAGTCATAAAGATGTAAGATTGCTAGGATATACAAATTTCCGAAGAATGTATCGATAAAGCTGTTGGGATTTTAAGACTCATGCTAAGTTTTAACCATATAATTATATAGGGTACGTAATTTTTGGCTAAATCAAAAATAACACCCTTATTTTATTTAAGTTATCAGCCGTCTAAATTTTACAATAAAAAAGCACACACCATTTTCAATAAAAAAAAAATTTAATTTTTAGCTTTACCGTCATGACAATCATTTTGTACACTCCATTTAATAATGGGTGCGCTTTTGTTAAGGGTGTGATTTTTTTTTTTACACTTTTGTGTCAGAAAATGATTATGCATAACATTTTTTTCAATATACTTACATGCAGAAAAAAATTAAAGATGATTAACATTAAGTGGATGAAATCATTTAGCTAGAGTAAAATGCTATTTATAGGGTGTTATGCACAAAGTAATAGAAGAGACCTAGACTTACGTAAAATTCTACAAGAAGTTATTCTAAAATGGACACCTGAAGAGTTATTGGGAAAAAATCAATTTTCTAACTTGTTTCACAAAAACAAAAAGTTTTCTTGGGTCACCTAAATGTTCAAGAAAAAACTTTCATGGAAAACTTTTAGCTAATTATATGAGCTTGTATTTAGTTAATTAAGTTTAAAAGGATTTAACAAAGTTCTGCATCTTTTTAGTAGATATTTTCAAATTTTTCCATTACTTTTTGACTTTGGTGGCCATTTTGGTATGCAAAAGGTCCTATTAACATAAGCTTAATAACTTTTTTCCTTTAATTCAGTGGTACATTTATCGAACCAATTTTTTTGATTTGAGTTCATAAAAATGCATGCAAGTAACCCGTATGTTGTTGCAAAAAGGTATTTTTTTTTTTTTGACCTCAAATTAAAAAATTGGCATGACAGTTAATTAATTGTCGAATTAAAGGAAATTTTACGAAATTTCCACAAAAAATTATAAAAGAGTATGTTAATGGGGCTTTATTCTTACTAACATGGCCACCAAGTTCAAAAGTATAGAAAAATATTGAAAGTATAAGCTTTAAAGGACCAAAACTGTACGAAATCCTTTTAAACCCTTTAAACTAAATACACTCTTAGAAAGCTCATACAATTAGATAATTGATTTTGATCAACAAATTTTATCTGAAACATAAGAGCGACCCAAGAAATTTTTTTTTCTAAAGCATGTCAGAAAATCTGATTTTTCCCTATAACTCTTCAGGGGTACACCTAAGACCCCCTTTCCAAATACAAATTTTTATAAGTCTAGGTCTCCCCTATCACCTCCCAGAAGCTTCGTAACCTTATGCACTACACTTTATAAAGGGTGGTTAGGAATCGGTAGAAGACCGGAAAATTTAAGATTCCTGATTCTCAGTTCCATTTTTCGAAAGTCACAGAACCAACGGAGTTGTTCTGGCCGTTGGCTTGAGTTACAAACCATGATCCAGAGAATTTTTTTTTTTTTTGAGGAAATGTGACATAAATGTCAAAGGTTACCTTAAACTTGTCCTTGGCCAAAAATCTGCTTACTAGGAGTTGCTGTGTATGCCTTTTTCCAGATTAACACCTTGCCGGTACGCTGCTTGACATAAATCACCTGCACGTCGTACAAATTCCTGCACTGAGGATCGCTGGTCTCCCAAAGACTTCTGCACTGCTTAGCCACGGGATGTAAAACAGGAAAAAAAATAAACTGGGTAGCGCCCACACGAAAGAAACAGTATTTTTTTGGTAAACAAATGTTATGATAAACTCTTTATTGAGTATTTATTAGAATTAACATTTATAATTAACTTCATTCAGTATGAGAATTAAAATTTTTAAGTTTTTATGCTGCAGCCATGCTGTTTCAAAGGTGGGTAATAAACGAATGAAAAAATGAAAGAAAATAAGAAAAGAATTTGACAGCTATGAGCAGTGAGGCATTGTTTATTAAGCAATGAATTTAAGTTGCCAACTACGGGGAATCCATCCCAACTTTTGGGGATTATGCGTGTTAGCATAAACAGGAGTTATTTGTATTGTATAATTACGTATATGGACAAAAGTAATGGCTGACGTTTTGTTAGAAATGAATTAAACTGTGCTCTGTTTTCACAAAAAGTTTACTTAATTGTGTGAAATTGATGTCATTAACTTGTAAAAATGATATCGATCAAATTAAGGATTAATATGACACATAATATTTATGACATTACTACTGCCTCTTTGCGCACTTGAAAATCCAATTTTTTTTTTTTTTTTTTTTTAATAGTACAATTATTTGGGAGAAAAAAATGATGTTACCTGGAAAGTTTTGCGGGATATCTGCAAATGAGTTATTTTATAGATTTCGATGTGCTCTTTCAGAATTTCAACTTTGCTACCTCGTATCGTGTTCGCTCGAGCCGCCATATTGGAAAAATGGCGTCCAAAATGAGTTTTCTACAAATATCTCTTTAACGGCTATATTTGGAGAAAAATTTTTTAGCACAATGTTGTAGCTTATAAAATTTGCTATAAAAATGACCTTTAAATTGTTTTCGTACGACTTATAACTCAGGAGATATCTTTATTCAAAATTTTAGAAAAATTAGTAAATTGTGAATGCCACTTATGAGTAGGCACAGTGATGTGTCAAGCTTATAATTACGATAACTTATGAACGGTGAGTCGCACGTTTAAAATAAAAACACCTATTTATAGAGAATAACTTTCGCTACAAGTAACATATTATTTTTTTTTTCATATCACCTATAGTTAAGGAGAAATTTTTCCCACAAACCTAAAATTTTGAAAAAAAACGTTTTTTCAAAATGGCTCCTAAACGATTCGTCCTAGAAAAAAAATTGTCAATGCATTTTTTAGAACGTTCAATTTTCTATAAGAGTTTCTTCGAGCTGTTTTTTCGTCAGACTTACCCTTCATGAGATATCGCGACTTGAAAATCATTCGAAATTGAACATAGTACGGCGCATAGAACAATATTCAATTTTGAATGATTTTCAAGACGCTATATCTCATGAAAGGTAAGTCTGACGAAGAAATAGTTCGAAGAGACCTAGGACGAACCGTTTAGGAGCCATTTTGAAAAAACTTTTTTTTTTTTAAATTTTATGTTTGTGGGAAAAATATCTCCTTAACTATAGATGATATGAAAAAAAAAATAATATGTAACTTGTAGCGCAAGTTATTCTCTATAAATAGGTGTTTTTATTTTAAACGTGCGACTCATCGTTCATAAGTTATCGTAATTATAAGCTTGACACATCACTGTGCCTACTCATAAGTGGCATTCACAATTTACTAATTTTTCTAAAATTTTGAAGGAGGGACTGAAAAAATTTGTTTAGAATAGTCCCAGGAATATTGCATTCCCAATCACCCTGTATCTTAAATTCTAGTGTTAATTTATAAATACTCTACAACGGTATTAAGGTCAAATATACATTCAAATACAGTTTTGGAATATTTGTTATTTTTATATTTACAGTGCTATAACGACGAATAGGCGGGTAGGTGCTCATGTTTACTTTCACTTTTGTTTGAAAAAAAAAATATTTGTCAGGAACTTAAAACAATCATTAACATTAAGGACCCAACTTCATTTGCATATTTGCATGTGTTGTTTTTTTCATAACTTTGAAGCTCTTTTTGTTAACATTCAAATTGCGTGCACTTTTAGATATTAACCCATTTACATATGTTTATGTGCAAATTATGCGAACAGAAATAGTAAATCTGTTTTGAAACAATATCGTTGTACAATGTTATACAGCATTTTTGCATACATAAGTTTGCCTTTTTTCTAAACATTCATAACAGTGCTAAGTCATAGAATATACTTAAGTTTCTTAGTTTTATTGAACAAAATTTTAACAAAATATTTTTATTTCTTCTTCTTTACAGACTAAAACTCTGACACCACTTACAGTGAAATGCAAGTCGATTTAAGAAATAATTCTGGACCACACTATTGGATAGTAAGTGCAAAAATTTTATTTCAAATTGATTTCATGATCCTTTATCTAAATATTTATCTGCATTGCATGTCAATTATGTTACTTCAAAATTAAATAACTTAATTCATACAAAATTGTTTACTTCACATTGAATTAAGCGCATTGAAGCAGCGCACGTATCCTTCGTTTTTTTCGATTTCACCAACTTCTTGCATTCAACAAGTTTCAACGTCAAGCGCGATATCCTTGCAGTGTTTGTTCGTTTGTTTTTTTGGCAGTCTGCCAATCACAGTGCACAAACTTATTTGACTATCGATAAAATTTCATTGTTTTAAAATTGCTGAAAATAAGTTTTTGGCACAGGAATTACTAACAAAACATTAGGTAGAAGTTGTTGGTGTTGACTATGAATTGCCACCGTTTATGTTTTTTGGATCATGCATAGACGTCTATATAATCTCTTCATTTTTAATCAAAAACTTTTTTCAGTATAGTACTTGGTATAAATTGTGCACGGAAATAAACACTAAATTGACATATGAGAATATTGTGACGCGTCGTTACAAAAATAACCTTATCTCGCCAGATTATACGACAAAATTTCATATATCTTAAGGTCAACATGCAAGGGAAATAATTTTTATATTTTAGCCCCTAGATAGCATAAAATCTATTTTTAACCTCAATTATCTCGAAGCTCTTACTTTTGAACTAGAAAATTCAAAATGCTATAACGATGCTTTTTGCCGCTAGCCAGGGTGTAACCGTCGGTGCCCAGGGCTCGTATACAAAATTTATTCCCCACCACGGAAAGAAACACTTTTCACATCACTGGTTTTGTTGCACAATTTTATTTCACTGGTTTTATTCCTCCTGAAATGCACTCTTAAAATATATTAAACCAGAAGCTTAAAAGTACGGGTGACAAATGGGCTATATATCAAAGTCATTCAAAGCAGGAGTCGTGCCACCACTACCTCCCCGTGGACATGTCACGTTCGTGATGTCGCACAATGGGAGATTGTGGCCATAAATAGGTAAAATTTTAAAGTGTTATGGATTTAAAAAAAATTTACGCCAATCGTCAGATAATACTTAGGGACGAAAAACAAACTATAAAATTTAAAAATTTTCTCTTGCTTTAGTTACACAGTGGGCTCAAAGTTGGACTTTAAATAGCAAAAATGCTCTGTGGAAGTTTTTTTTATGGTGATTTTTTGAAAATTTAAGCTCAAAAAGCCAAAATCGAGATATTTTGAAAACTTTGACATTAAAAAAAAAGATACATTTTCTGATTTTCATTATTTTCCAATATAATATGTGGCCCAGTATGCTAAATCGAAATGCAAAGTCTCTACTGCCTTTTTTGAGAACTTTTTTTTTCTATTTTTATTTTTATATATGTATTCTTCAACGTTTTGCAACAGATTTATCAATTTTAAGCTTAAAGTCTGCTTAAATTCGGAAGATGCTTATTTTTAACGAAAGGGTAGTAAGTAAGGGGTATATTTCCCCCCTGTCAGGCCCTTGGTTATTGCCCTCTCTTTACTTGGACATACCATAGCGAAGCATTTTACCAAATCTTATAATTTGCGCCAAGCAGCGGTAGTAATATGACAAATTTTATTTTCGTAGGGCGTGGCACTGCCCATTTTTTCATTTAAAATTTTTTTCCAAATGCCCTTTTCATATGTACCAGATTTTGTCTATCTACGTCAAGCAGTTTCCGATATATAATGAATCAGCATTCAGAGGGGCGTGGTACCACCCACTTTTCTACTGAAAACTGTTTGTTCTAATTGTGTTAGCATATGTTCCCAATCATATCTAGATAAGTGCGGCAAATATTGTCCGAGAAATAATTTATTTATTTTTTTTTTTAGTGCGTGGCACCGCCCATTTTTCCAGTGAACATTATTTGTCCTAATGATTTTTACACAGTAAAAAGTGATAGTTTACTTTTGATTCCATTCGGTATTGATTTTAAACTGCTTTGGTGTTAAATTCAAAATTTATTTCAAAAAAGGTTGAAATTTATTCCTGTAGGTTTTAATTTTATCACAAAAAATATTTTCTTTTAAACCATTTAGTTTTTTCAATTTCTTAATACCAAAGTGGCTTAAAAACAATCCTAAAATAACTTTAAATTCAAAAAACTTCTCATTTTCAGTTTTAAAATAAGTCCAAGAAAAGTATTAAAATATTCTCTGCGCCAATTTTAATACTTTTGGTTTGAAACTAATGCCATCAAAGTTTTAATTTAGCTTGGAGAGACTTTTTAGTTTCAAAATTTGAAAAACTTTATTTATCAAAAGAGCATAAAAAAAGAACGAGAACAAAATAACAAAAAAAAAATTTTCTTTTTCAATTGTTTAAATACAAATTTTACACAACTACGTCAATACGTTTGATAGCCGAGTGAGCTAAAGACTTCGTAATTTATGTACACAAGATGTTGTACCCTTGGTTCGAATCTCAGTATGGATGGCTTGCTTTTTTTTTTCAATTAAATTTAAAATTTAATTTTTTTTTTTTCATTTTGCTCCTTCTCTTTATTTATTCCAAAATAGTTTAAAATTAAAACTTTTTTTGGCATTGTTCTATATAAATACTTTTTTTGGTTTTAAAATTAAACTAAAATTTTTACTGTGTATATATTTACCAAATCTTATTTAACTAAGTCAAAGGGTTTCGGAGATATGATTAGCTGATTTTTTGGGGAACGTGGCACCGCCCACTTTTTTAGCATATAACTTAACCTTTTTTTTACTAACACAATGTAACAACTTCTTTAAAAACGGTTAGTTAGCTTCCGAGTCAATAGGGGATAAATACACAAACAAAATCTAGTTTTTATAAACTCGCATATCTTGAAAACTATAAAAGATATCTTAGAATTTTTAACATTTTTGAAATCAGCGGGGTCAAGTTATTTAAAATTGATACCAATATTAAAAAAAAAATTCCGACCACGCCCTAACTTTGTATGGGAGGTAGGCGTGTCCGTGGGCGGATTTTGATTGTATTCGCAGAATTTTATTATTTTAATGTGAAAACCATCTGTACCAAATTTTGATAGCCTATCTCTATTATTCCATACAAAACCTCCCATGGTGCGTCGGTCTGTGTTTCCTTCCAGATGTCACGATGCAAGAGAGTAGCGCCACCACTGCTTCCCCGTTGTCCTCTGCTAATCTGTCCTTTCTTGTTTTCGAGATCCGCGCCAACACTACACTATCGGATCAGGTCAGGAAATTTTCGGAAGACAAAGCCTACGGTCTTAGCCAATGTCCACTGATAGGTGTGTATTGGTTTTCCCTTGAAAGTCTTAGTTTCGTCCAAGGATGGTTGAAATATTCAAAGTACACGTCTTACCTCGTTGCCAATCAGGTTACTAGAGAACGATACCATCGCCAGAACTTGCATTCCACCATTCCATCAGCTATTTATCGATAGGATTTGACAGTTGCCACTCACTGTTTCGGGACCAGGGCTGCTGCTGCGCTTCTAAGCATCTAGTTCTTGTCCAACTATTTGTCAAGCGGTTGCACGATAGTTTGTCAAGCCTGTTGGATGCGATTGTCCTAAAACTATCTATTTACTAAAAATTGTCAGCTGTAAATTAATTCTAGACTTATTTAACTAGAAATTCTTTACTTAATTTAACCTTAATAAGTTCTCAATATTATTAGTACTTTAAATACAAGTAATTATTATAAAGATGTGGGTTCCCGACTATTTTTCCATTATACCTTTTATATGCGTCTACTTGTTTTCGAGTAAAATTTAGATAATCAAATGCTATACTGGAATCTTATAAAAAAAAATTTTGCTTAAACTTAAAGCTCAAAACCATCTAAATATTTAGAATTTTATTAAGAAAACTTTAAATTTAAATGCATAATTTTTCATTTTTTATTTTCAGACCGTTTTCTGGTGTGTCTTTGGAATAGTCATATTAGGAGCGATTGCTGTCATTTCGTATTGGATACGAAGATGCAGGTATGCTTATTCTTACATACTAACTTAAACAAAATATAATTTTTTTCAAACAATTTTTGGTAAAATAGTATAAGTAAAGAAATGATAGAAATAGAAAGAAAGAAAATGAAAAAATTTCGGATGTTCTGTTAAAAATCCAATTATGTTAATCATATAAGTAATTATAATTACAGGAAATTAAGATATTTAATTTTCGTAAGCTTATAAATGTCTGATGTTATTTTAATTGTAGTCTAATTTCTATAATTAACTAAACTATGAACACATAGCAGTGTTTACACGAGTTTTTTTAAAAGAAAAAAAAATACAAAATCCATTCCCATGTGATGTTTATTGTTTTGAAAGAAATGAGACAGATGTCATACAAGTTCAAATCATTTCACTACCTATGCCTTTAACACTTTGCAGGCCTTGAAAACAATTTCAAACAAACTTACATTTCATACTGAGTTATATTATTAAATATCTATTTACCATAATAAAATATCTATCTACCATTTTATACCATATGACATGAAAAGAAACTTGTAATGATTTCGATTTTCAAATTTATTGTGTGCTTGTCCGAGCCCGCGTTAGGCAAAAGTAATGTCACACACATATTGAGTCATAATAATCGGTTATTTAACCGATATAATTTTTTCAGCTTAACGCCATCAATTTCATATCATCAAGAATACCTTTCGTGGAAACAAAGCCCAAAAATTACAAAATGTCAGTCAATTCATATTGTGACATTCCAAAAGTGAAACTTATAGCCGGAGAGCCAGCGCTTAGAAACAACTTTGCGTTTCTAAAAGCTGGTTTTGTTACAGTTGGTTATAGTAATTGTGTACACCAATGAACTGTCGGTCAGTCAAGCGAACTGTAGAACAGGCGGCTGATATATGGTCTCAAACATGTCATAATTTCGATTTTGATCAAATTAATTTCTTAAGGCTGAAAATTGTTATACAGATTATATAATGCAAATAAAAAACAATTTTGTCGGTCAGTAAGTTAACCGTTAGAACAAGGCTGGTCAGCAGCCCCGTGAAAGGCAAAACTCTTTTTTTACTCAAGAGGGAGGCATCTAACGAAAAATGTGCACATGACATAAAATGCTTAGAACCATCCAAGAAACACGTGTGAATTTTTTTTTTAACGTTTTTAATAAATTTTTCAGAAAATAAAAAAAAAAATCACACGTGTTCCTTGGATGGTTCTAAGCATTTTATGTCATGTGCACTTTTTTCGTAAGATGCCTCCCTCTTGAGTAAAAACGCAATTTTTTAAAAAAAATATCAGAAAAAAAAAAAATTAAAAAAAATTCACACGTATTCCTTGAACGATTCTAAGCATTTTATGCCACGTACACTTTTTTCGTAAGATACCATCTTGAGTAAAAAAGCGTTTTGCCTTTCACGGGGCTGCTGACCAGCCTTGTTCTAACGGTTAACTTACTGACCGACAAAATTGTTTTTTATTTGCATTATATAATCTGTATAACAATTTTCAGCCTTTAGAAATTAATTTGATCAAAATCGAAATTATGACATGTTTGAGACCATATATCAGCCGCCTGTTCTTCAGTTCGCTTGACTGACCGACAGTTTATTGGTGTACACAATTACTATAACCAACTGTAACAAAACCAGCTTTTAGAAACGCAAAGTTGTTTTTAAGCGCTGGCTCTTAGACTATAAGAAAAGTCGTTTAGAATAGTTCCAAGAATCTTAGATTTTCCGGTGTTCTACTATTGATATTTTTGAGTGGAATCCTTGATATAAGTATATTAAAGATGTGCTCCCAAACGTCAAGAGCAATATATTGCATATATATTTTCGTTATTAAAAACGTTGCATAATTTTAGGTGCTTGTTTTATTACTGTATTAAAGAATACTCTATTGCCACAATAATAACAATAAGCGCCTAAAATTATTGCACGCTTTTTACAAATGTTTTCATAATGCAAGGAACTAACATTTTGGAAATCGAGAAACCAAACTCACGTACATACCAAGCAATTAAGGGTTAATGTAAATAAGTATTCAACAAAATGAAATGATATTTAAAAACAAAGGCCAACTAACGAAAAAATATTTCATAAAAGCGAGCAAAAACAAAGATAAAAAATGACAGCACGCATTATCGAAGGTCAAAGGTCACGTAGCGAGTGACAAAAACTCACATGTCACGAATATTTGTGTAGGCAGAAACAAATGTAAGTAGTACATCCCTCAGGAAAACGAAAATGGAATGGTACAATGTAGTACCTTCACTAAATAATAAAACAATAAACATTAAAGCATGCAAATACTTATCTACCCAAGAGAAAAAGGAACGTTGGCTTTAGTATTCAAAAGTAAAAATATGTACAAATATAAAATATCATTGTGAAACACGTGGTTTACTTAGGGTCCCACTACTACGGTGTTTGTGGAGAAATGTCTCTGCACGCGCCGAAAATGCAAAAAAATTTAAGGACAGTGGAATTTATCAGTATTTAGTTTTGAAAAATTTGAGGTATGATCTTTTAGATAATGTATATTATATGGCTTATAGAGTTTAAAAGGATTTAGCAAAGCTCTGTATCTTTAAAGTTGATATTATATTTTTTTTTAATTCTTTTTTGACTTTGGCGGCCATTTTAGTACAAAAAATGTCCTTTTAATATTTTATAATTTTTCTTGAAATTCTCGTTAAATTTCCTATAATTCGGTAGCACAGCTGTTACACTAAATTTTTTAGTTGAGGTCAGAAAAAATACTTATCAAGAACAATTCGTTTAAAGGCTCCAGTAGATAAAAAGCATTGCGCGTAGCGCTCACATCATATCGATACCTTAGAGCGCTATAGTCCCGTCTCCACTTTTTGCGATTTTGAGATTTTTGCAGTAATGGTATCATTGTGGGCTTCTTTACCGTGTGGAAAACTGTGTGATGTCAAAATACCACTAAAACACCAAAATATTCGATAGTTAAGAAAAATCCTTTCTCCAAATTTTAATTTTTTGAAGAGCTCTATCTCCACTAAATATTCAAATAAGTCACATTTTTAAAAAAGGTTTCGCGTTTTATGACTTTTTACGACATTTTAGTTAGCAAATAGTGTTACACCCAAGGGTATGTCAGACCAAAAATTAAAAAAAAAAAAAAAAATTGTTTTTTTTTCGTGTTTTCTACGCGTGAAATGACTTTTTAGGACATTTTAGTGGAAAAAATTCATAAAATTTACTAAATGAGTAGTTTATTTTAATAGTAGTACAATTCTATATAGGAGCAAAAGTAATGGCATACTATAAATTGGCTGGTATTTCGTTAGAAATTAATAAAACTGGTCAAAAATATTAAATTATGTTAATATATCGCGACCTTAGAACAACAGGGTTCTAACTGACATTTTTTGTGAAATTGAGTTATATATTGCTTCGTACTAAATAGGCCACGCTCTTTCGATTACCGCTCCTCAAATATTTCTATCTCGTATGGTTTCTGAGATAATTTATGAAATTGAGATGCAAAAGGTTCTATCTACACATTTTCGAATTAAAATTAATTTCACAAAGTTCTAACTGCCAGATATAGTAGAACTTTGTGCTTCTGTAAGAGAGCAGGCAAATAAGATAAAATCGTGTAATTTTGTTAAACAAAGCCCGATTTTGAACCGACATGGCTCATTTTTTTAGTAATTGAACTAAAAAAAACTAGCACTTAAGATTTATGCAGTTTTTGAAAAAAGGTCGAAAAACGGTTTTGGAAAATTGAGGAATTCGAACCAAAAATAGTTATTTTCGATAAACTTGCCAACGCTAAATCCGAATCTGGCATCAAAATTGTTATATTTTATATGGTTTTTGAGATATCCTACCCCAAATGTTCAAAAATGATCAAAAACACGATTTTTGAGGTTGTTTCGAAGACGTCCAAAATTGTTTTACTCTTTTCTACTGAAAACAACATTTTAGTAATGTTTTTTGTCTTTAAAATGAGCTGTAAATTGGTCTTGTGTGATTTTTCTTTAAAAAGTTATACTCGCTTTAAATGATACATAAAAGTATGTCAATTTTTCAAAAACCCTTTTTCGACCTTTTTTTCAAAAACTATATAAATCTTAAGTGCTGGTTTTTTGTAAGTCCATTTACTAACAAAATAAGCCATGTCGGCTCAAAATCGGGGCTTGTTTAACAAAATTACATGATTTTAACTAATTTCCCTGCTCTCTTAGAGAAACACAAAGTTCTATCTGGCAGTTAGAACCTTGTTTCTCAATTTCAATTTTAAACTTAAACTCCTTATTAATTAGACAACGTAATTTAATTATTTTAGTATTGCATCAATGAAATCCTCGCTACAATCAAATGCTTGTAATATAAATAATATTGTGATTAACATCAATTCCTATAAGTTATACGACACGAAATATTCAAACATAGATTTCTCGAAAGTGATGTGAGTGTAGATAGAACCCTGTTGTTCTAAGGTCGCGATATACCAACAATCGAAAAAATGGGGATAAGACTATAGAGCTCTAAGGTATCGATAGGCAGCACAACGTATTCTGATAATAATATTATAAATGTACTACCGCTTTAAAGGAAATTTAACGGAAATTTCAAGAAAAATTATAAAAAGATATGTTAGTAAGACGTTTTTCGTACAAAAATGGCCACCAAATTAAAAAAACAAAAAAATTAATATATCATCTTTAAAGGTCCAGAACTTTGCAAAATCCTTTTAATTCTAATAAACCTAATACACTCTTAGAAAGCTCATACAATTAGCTAAAACTTTGTCATGGAAATATTTTCTCTAAAACGTTAGGGTGACCTAGGAAAATTTTTTTTGTAAAAATAAGCCAGAAAATCAGTTTTTTCACCATAATTCATTTCATATCAAATTCACTACAACAATTTATCGGACTTTTACTTGGCCTCTGCATCTGCCCCTTTTTAGTTATTTGTTTCCACTGTAAGTCGGCAGTTGAATTTAACTCTGAACTTGTCATAGTTAAATGAAACACAAAAAAAAATCAATTTTTATAATCCATTTAGGAGGGACAAACGTTGTTAACAGCCACAACACACAAATGGTCAAATTTTACGCTTTTCATGCCATTCAACGTTGTCGCATGTGGTTTTCCATTTATTAGTCATTTGACAATACGTCGCACTGCATTGGCTTTCCGTATTCTCTGGCTTCCTTTGTGTGAAAGTGAAAAAATCAAAAGAAGAAATATTTTCTGGAAAACAAAAATCTACATATTTTATTAAAAATATTTAAACATATTAATTAAAGAATTCGTTGTTGGTGAAAAAATAAACTTAACTTTTATTTGTTAGTAACCAATCATACGGACTAATTTACGCAAATGCTTAAAAAGCATTAATTTGGCAAAGGTATGTCCAGAAATTTGAAAAGAAAAATTTTATTTTTCCAAAATTTTTTTCTTTCATGGCACTGTTAAGGCACAAAATCACCAAATTTGTTAAATTTTTGAATTAAATAAATTGTTTCATAAAAAAAAACTTTCAGTTTCACTTTGAAAGTATCACACACAAATTGAGAAAAAAAAACTATTGATAAAAGTTTTTGGTTTCGAGGGTGATTGAACTTCAATTATTATTTTTTCTTAAAAATGTTGTTAAATTATATCAGTGCAATGATGTTAAAATATGATGTGTCTTTTATCTCTACTCTTTCTGGTTTTCAAGATAAAAGTCATTACAGAATTTGATAGCCAGATTTTGTAACATCAGATTAAAGTTTAATTCTGTCTCCTGAAGAAATTTATAAAAATGGACACATCATATTTTGCCATCTTCTTACAGACGTTATTTATTTAGAATAAGGAACAAGAATGAAAGTTAAGTTTCATTAAGTTAAAGTAAGGATATTTGATAGAAACATTGAAAAATATGACCAAGTTACAAATTGTATAAAAAACATTGAAAAAGTTTATATTAGTCGAAAAGTAAAACAGACGACAGCAAATTGATAAAAATCATATAGCAATAAAACTGGAGAGCATAGAAAAGCATAAAAAAAGACCGTTTAAATCGATTAATGAAAAATTATCAAATTACATCGGGAAATATAATAAAAATCAAGAAATATTGATAATTTTGATGATTTACATTATTTGCTAACCATAAAAATGTATTAGATGACATTGTTGGTTTGAGCTTACTGTTCAGTTTGTTTTAGTAAAAACACCAATTAAATTACAAAAACATGGCAAAATACATCAAAGAGAACAAAACAATTTATTGGAAGGCTAGTCTTCGTTACGTTCCAATGGTCACCGCAATCATAACATCAGACGAATTGACGACATCCAAAAGAACTTGCAAGCACACTTTACTTAAACTTTAGCATAAATTTGTTAAGAATCATAGCAAAAAGTAAATACAGCACATGCAATAGTTCTAATTTTTTTACTTTTCCTTTGTTATACATCGCCTTAGGACTTTTGCATCCTTATTTTCCTATTGCTGCGATTGCCAAGAAATCTATGCTAAAGTGTTTAAATATAGTATGCTTGTAAGTTCTTCTAAATGTCGTCAAATTTTGCTGATGATAGCCCTGTGATGAATCTTGAATCGTCATGGAGAACAGCCTTCCAATTTTTGGTTTTCCTTTGTGCTTTAGCTTATTTTTGTAATTTTATGCGTGTTTCAGATTACACACTGAACAGTAAGCTAAAACTAACAATGTCATCTGATCCATGGTTGTTGGTAGCAAACAAATAAAAATAACTTTTGTTCGGATTTAACGGAACATAGAAACGTTTCTTTTATATTCTATTTTGAAACACCTTTGACTGCACCCATAAAACTGTGCAGAAAAAATTTTGTGATACCAATTAGTAAAGCTCTTGTGGTATTGTGGGTTAAAAATTTTTAAGTAGATTTCAGCTGTATTATTTATAAATCATGTTTTATATATGAGCCGTTTATTTTGAAAGTGGCCTAAGTCCATTTCAGAAAGTAAAAGCAAAAGTAATGTCATAATATGAATTAGCTGGCATTTTGTTCAAAACTAATAAAATTGAATTCTGTCTTTACAGAAAGTTTACCACATTGTGTGAAATTAATGGCGTTATATTTAAAAAATAGTATCGGGCAAAAACCGATTATTACGGCACATAATGCCCCGAAATGGACTTAGGCCACTTTCAAAATAAACGGCTCATATCTTCTCGTTTGTTTCAATGATTTAAGAAAAATAAGCATCTCTGCAATTCATAAAAGTTACAACAAAAGCATATTCAAAAATTTAATATCACATTAGAGGTATTTAATGAATAAATTTTTAATAGTATACAAATTGGGCTGATAATATCCCTGTAGGACCGACGGAGTCAATTGTCTCAGTAGTACAATCTGTGGTCTAGTTTTTTAGGATTTAGTCCATTTACTACACCTAAAACTAGAATAAATTCTCTTAAATTATCAAATGTATCAAAAATGTTTCAAATGTAATGCATAATCCGTCATTAGTACCAAAAATGGTCCAATCGATTGTACTTATCAGTGAAATTATAACGTTACTGACTATTTACTGTTTGGCAGTACTGTGAAAAAGAGCAAACGATAGTGTATCGCTCTAATGACTTACGCTGCGTATGGAGGCCTGGGTTCAAACCCTCCACTCGGTGATTTTCTATTTCAATTTTTAAATATCGACTAATTTGTACACAATTTATCTGAAGAGTCTTTGGAGCAGAACATGAAACATAGCCGAGGTATAAAATAATACAAAATTAATAAAAAAATTTTCATCCACACTTAGATTCGAACTTGGAACACATTGCACAGAAATATATAACAAACTCTTTCGCACATTCGGCTATGAAATCTTTGTGTAAAACTTGAATTTCAAATTAAATTTGTTAAGTATATGAATGAAATAACAAAAAAATTTACCTTTTTCTGGTGCGAATGTAATACGTAAGGAGACAATTGACCTTTTTCTGGTCCGATTGTAATGCATAAGGAGACAATTGGTAACGCCCAATGATAAACAATGTCAAACGTTAATAGAACTTTATATGTGATGGGACCAGAATTTAGACTAGTCGGTTTCTCCCGCGAAGTAGTTTGCAAAGTAGCTATGGAGTAGTCCGTGGACCTGCAGGGATGCTGAAAAGAAAATATCTTAATTCAATTTTCAACGATTAAAGAAGTTTCATAATTCATAGCCATATGGTTATTGCTTATTGAGCCTGGGGAGGTGGACATGAATTATTGAATAAACCAAAATGTTGCTTTAAGCCTTTCATATAAAGATTCTTCTTGTAAATAAATTGTTAATCGCTTTTATATAATTTAATTACATCAAAAATTATAGTAGTTACAATACCTTAACATATGGAAATTTAACAGGCCATTTGACTGAATTGGAATTGGGTTGATTGGACAAATTGACATGTTAATAGCACGTAAAAGCATTAACTGCACTTGTGTGTATTCTCATTAATGATTACAATTGATTGTGTATTCAATTTAATTGAAGCAAGGAATTAAAGGTTGCACAGGCAGAATATTTACATGTACAATTGTACATGTATGTTGTAATGGCAATACCCACCCATATTCAAAAGGTCAGAATAATACAAGGAAATGATTTTGAAGTTACAATTTTATGCAAATTTATGTACAGTGGTGGGGACATGGAAATCGGAACAGTGAAAAAAATCATAGTTATGTAAGTTATGATTAAACAAACTTAGCGCCTAAAAGAAAGCAATGAAAAATAACAAAATATAGCTTGAGATAAGTGACGTTTGTTAGCTGGTTTGCTGTTGCATACTTTTAGGGGGTATTATTTTTAAGCATAACCATTATTAACTTTTAAACTAAATTACGCATATTTTTTAAAAAAAAAACTTATTGCTAAGTAATAATTAAAGTCCCAACTGTTAATCTATATAGGTTTCTTGCATTGGATTCTTGCAGATATTTTTTAAAAAATCGGTAGGTTATCCAATGCCAACATGGGAAGCGTAAAATATTTTCTTTTTTTTTTTTTTTTTTGAAGCATAATTTCGAATACTATTGGTTCACAAATTATTATTTATTTTTTTCTTATATTTTAATATATTTATTGGCTGCATTTTGTATTATAAGCAAGCATGTATATAATTTTTCTTAAACATATGCTTTTGTGATAGCAAAATTTATTTTTCCACTTATAATTTGTATTAGTTATTTTAAAAGCAACTGCAAAAATTTCAAATTTATCAGCAAAATTTTGATATTCTTTGGAACGTGCAACGCATATTTTAGAAACGCAGCAGTGATATATTTTTTTCTCGCATCACACAAAAGTCACATCACTTACAGAAACATAAAGTGAAAATCTCAAGAGACTCATCGCCGTGTATTTTGCGACTACCCACACGAAATCGAATAGAAATATGGTTCACTGAATTGGTAGACTCTTTTTAAACAATATATTGCTAAATATAATTTTAATAAATTTCATTAAATTAAAACAAAGTTTTTTTCAATTTGAAATTTGTGTTATTTAAGTGCAAACATCGATTTACAAATCTTTCAAAGGATTTTTTTAACCCTGAATTATGAAAAATTAAGAATCAACCAAGCCCTCCCAAATGGTAAATTTAAATTGCAAATTATTCCCCAGAGCGGTTTTGAACTGGGGCTTTTTATGTTGAACCTCTCTGCACAGCGCAAGTCATTAACATAGTGGGCCATCGCAAAGTTGCGTAAAAGTGTCTTTTTTTGTTTAAATCAACTTTCCGAACATAATAATTAACCGATGGAAACGCAATTTGTTTTTAAAATCTTTGTTAATGATTTTTTTTTTATTAATGTGTCAGATTATTTTCTTTTCATTAAAAATGGTGGATCCAAAATTAAATTTTAATTTCGATGTTCTTCTGAGTCTATGAACTTATAAGTCAATATAAAAACATTTGAATCATATAAAGCTGTAGAGTAAAATAGCTTATTCTATCTTAAATATGTTGAAGAAATCAAAGGTAGAACAAACAAAATTATAACCGAAAAATTCGGTCGGTAAAGGCTATGATAATTACTTAGTATGAGAAGCCAAGTCACACAAACAAAACAAAAAATTGAGTGGGATTTCGTGAAAGTGCGTATGACAAAAGATATATCTAGGAAATCTTAGTAAAAAATGGGATGAAACTTGTAATAATGATGCTTTGTGTCCCAAAAGAAAAGTAATAGTTAAAGTGTGGAAAATTGTGCAAGTGGGCGTGGCAAAAAGTTCAAGAGGTCAAGCGCACATACATATCGTCGGGTTAAAACTACAACTAGACATCTAGTGGACGGATTTTCTTCAACAAGGTTGTAGATATAGATTCAAGGAAAGAAAATGTTCAGAATACTGGCCCGAAAAAATTGGGTCTTGGGCCTCAAAAAACTATATTTTTTTTTTAAGCGCAAAAAACGGTATCAAGGAATGCTCGCATGCTATTGGCATGCTGTAAAGAGTTGTTCGGTTTAGTCATGGCTACAATTTTGTTTTAATTATTTGGCAAAATACAAAACTATTTGGTAGCCATGACCAAAAATGGTATAATTTTACGATATTTTTGTAATTTTTGGGTCAGTTTGCTGAACACTTTTTTTTCCTGAGCCTACAACTTTGTCGAAGATTGGAAAACAAATCTGGAACAGTTTTCGACTTTGGTTTTTGGTAACTTTTAAAAACCAAGTATGATCCGATTACCGTACCTTATTTACATATTTTTTCGCGTTACAATTGATTCGAACGTCCTGCCTTTACAGTATTGGCTTGGCTCAATATCTTTCTAATCTAAATACCCCTAATTACTTAATGCCTCTAATTACTACGTTTACCACCATCATAGTATTGGCTTGGCTCAATACCGTGCTAACTAAGTGCCACTAACCACTATGCTTACCGACTTTACTCGCTACCGGTCGCCGCTGGAACGACAGTATTTTCGACTTGGCTCAATACCCCTAATTACTAATTTTCCCACCTTCACAGTGTCGGCTTGGCTCAATACCGTTTTAACAAAATACCATTGATTACTATGTTTCCCACTCTCACAGTATAAGCTTGGTTCAATACCGTTGTAACTAAATACCACTAATTACTACGTTTACCACCTTCATAGTATCGGCTTGGCTCAATATCGTGCAAACTAAATGCCTGCAACTACTATGCTTACCACCTTTACTCGCTGCCAGTCGCCGCTGGAATGACAATACTTTCCCTCCACATTGATGTTATAACCATCCCAACTCACTTCAGTGTGGTGAACAGCTGATTGCTGAGACAGCTGTTTGTTGGTGTTGCCATATTGTACTAATACTATTTTACTTAATCTATTACACTATCGTCCAACTATTTTGTTGATTGGCTTTAAATTTCTTATTCTAATTAACACATTTCAATTACAAAGTAAATCTTATAAAATCAAATTTTATAATCGATTTAAAATAAATATGTGGAGGCATCAAACAAGCGCCCAGCAACTTGCAAAACTAGAAAAACCCTATCCGGGGAGTATTTAATTGTACCTTGCTGTATGTGTGGGGATTGTCAGGCTTCGTGTTAAAAACCACGAAGAAAAAGAGAGTTTAAAATTTTAGTTATATTTGCGCTGTCATGTCCATTTTCACTTATTGTATAATGCGCATTTTTCTGTAACATTTTCTGGGTCAATTAGAATCATCACACTAAGTTTTGTCACATTTTTTTCTTGCCACGCCCACTTTAAAAAAATCTCAACTTGATCCTTCTCGTGTACCTTTCATTACAACGATAATGATTTTTCTTAAATTTTGCACACTTCAACATCAACACCAGTGACAGCTACACAATGCCACCAACATTGTTGCACATTTTTCACCTCTCCACAACAATTCCACCAAAAACATCTTCTAAAAGCTTTTGTATAACTATAAAATACTTAGAATAGTAAAGTGCAAAACTGCAAGTGCAAAAAAAGTTTCTCTGCAAGTGCGCCATTTTTAATTTTTTGTTGAGCGATCGACAAAAGCTTTTTTGTTGTAAATTTGTAAGTGTGTGTGCGCAATGTTAATGGAATGATATTTTCTTGTTTTTCTCTTTTTCTTTCATGTTTTATCCTTTTTTTTGTAATTTATCATGTCTGGCACATGTTTGTCAAAACTGTCATCATCATCAAAATCATCACAACAACTACAACAACAACAAAATAAAAACAACAATCATTGAAAAAAAAAATAAACCACTCCTCACATTATTGATCGCACACCAACAACAACACAAAAAACCGTTTCCAGGATATTACTGGAGGACAACAATTACAGCCTGTGGTGCGCTCACAGGAAGTTATCATTAGCTGCCAACAACCACAACAACAACAATTATTGCAACAGCAAAAGCAACAGCAACAACAACAACCACAACCAATTTCGATTAAGCAACAAAATCAAAAAGTTATCACAAGATCACAATCATCGAAAGTTATCCAAGAACTGCAGCATCAGCACGCCATACATCAATTGAAGCAACAACAATCGCTACCACAGCCCCTGCATCCGCCACCGCAGTCGAATTCGTCGTCTAACGGTATCGGCTCGAGCAGTCATCATCCGCACACATCGAAATCCGTTTCAATACTCGTCTATAAGACGCTAAATACCGTATTCAAAAGTTCACGCAAGATCATCGTTAGAGTTTGCGAAGTGGCGACCCAGAAGAAAAATCTTTCTATGTTTAAGTTTAGTAAGGCTGCGGCCGCGCATCGGGCCGAAGCCCGTGCAAATAGTTGCACGGGCCATGATCAATTCGTAAGACCACCAGTTTCAGATAAGTAAGTTGAAAATTATGAAATAAGCTTATTTTTTTTCGATTGTTTCACTTTTTTGATATCATTTTTATCTTGACTACTAATTTCTTACGGTACACTATCTTGCTGGGAATTATCTTTTGCGTTTGGTTCGAAATTACTTCTATAGGTTCTGTTCTGAAGATACTATACTATACTATACTATACTATACTATACTATACTATACTATACTATACTATACTATACTATACTATACTATACTATACTATACTATATGTATGTATGTATGTATTCTCCTTTAACTCCTAGGAGGAGCATAGGGCCAATATGAAATCTCTCCATTTGTCACGATCCCTTGCGATGACTTTGATTTCTTGCCACGATTTTCCCGATTCTTGGATTTCCTTTTCCAACGACCTTTTCCAGTTGGTTTTGGGTCTACTATACTTCACCTAAACTTAAGATTAGATCAACAGTGGATTAGGATTTAGTCGACAAAATCATCGCAACCGATAAGATCTATTATAACAACTTAAAGTCCAGGACTTGCAACACCATCACAATGACATGCAACATATTTTGCTGCACAACAGAAGCTACAGAAGTCATCCTGAACTAATCGCAAAATATATTATACTATAGTCTATGAGGCCTAAGTCAAGCGAAGCCTATTTGTTCCCAGATAATGCGAAGGGTATTTACCTAGTCAATACACGATCTGTGTATCAATATGCATCTTGAGTGTTTGTATAGAATAAGTAAGGCATAACGCCCACGACTTCGCTTTGGGTAGACGTCTTGTACGAGTTCAAACCAAAAGTATGGAATTTAGGACTTTCAAAGCCCCTGCTATTTTTTGGGTCATGGCACCCAGTTGCAATGCAACACCACATTGAACTTGTTTTAGTCTTCCCAATAGTAAGTTGGAAGACCGAGCGAACTGGATTCTCCAAAGGGCTATAGACACCCGTGGTACCATAGGATGTCCGATCAGATTTCATACCTATAAAGGCACTGCCAGTATAGCTCTGACCAGCCTGCGACTGGTTACCTATATTGATTTGTCATGGATTGTAAGAATACGTTACTTGGTGCTATTTTCTCTTCAGAAAAAGCTCTCACTTTCTTGGGAGAGGAAGACCTGCAGATTTCTCAGTAAAAAGGCTTGGAAAGCCTGTTGCCACTTTACCATATGCATAACGCAGCGATTAGAGATTATAGGAATAGTCCCCGTTACGCGCCTTCCTAAATTAGCTGGTAGTGAACTACCATTTCCAGGGGTTGCAAGTTTTCGTAATCAACTGACAAATTCAATACTCATAGGACGGGAGATTCGAATGGAAAACAGGCCTCCGGCCCCTCTCCCATAACTTAACTTGGTGATAGAAGGCTGATTTGGAATGAAAAACTTGTATCATATACGATTTTCGTTCTCAATTACCAACCAGTACACATAGTCGAAGACTTTTTTGGAGGAACTCTAGTAACTATAGCTATAGTTTCACATTGGGGTAATGTAATGTGTAATGTTCTATCTTTCATTTGTGTTCTTGATGTGGTGGAGGTCTCAATCAAGAGCAAGTTTACCAAATTCTTCACTACCCAAAATATCAAAGTTGTAGACTAAGTGGTCGCAATGAAGACAAAATGGTGTATGGTTGATGGGGAATGGATAATTTCCCCCATCCTTCGCCACCAAAGAGTTATGAAGTTGGTGACTAAGGGTCACAATGAAGGACCATATGGTGCATGGTCGCATGAGTGGTGGAGGACTTGCTCCATTTGATTTGAAAAAGTTTTATTTGATTCTAAAAAGGTTTATTTTGATTTGTAATATGGTTAATTTGAAAGAAACTAAGGCTGATTTGATTTGATTTGATTTGATTTGGAAAAGGATTAAATACGTGTGGAAATTCTCTATCTTAAAGAGTTTGAATATATGTAGTAGACACTAAAATCCCAGTGACTTTTCTTTATTTACTTTATATTCATTATTAAAACAAACTTACATTATAAATAATAAAATGCAATATTCCATAATCTTTTAATTAAAAATTTTCAAATTAAAGAAAAGCTAAACATTTAATGAAAAAAATGCACAAGCAAAACGGATTGAAACGTTCCAATTCAGCAATTGAATTTGATGTATCGGCCTTAACAGCAGCCAATCGAAGACAAATCTATGGCTGGTGAGTAAAAATTTAAATAAGTTAAATATTTTAATTTTACTATTAATTATTTAAAGAATGATACAAAATGTTTTTTAGCTAAAATGCTACGCTTAAAAATATCAAAAATTATCAAAAAAAATTTTTTGTTTTGTTTTGTATTTTTTTTTTTTCGAAACAGCAATCGTTCAATGAGTTCGGAACAAGATAATTCAGATCATTCGGAACATTCAGAAAAATCACCACTAGTCAGCGCGAGGTTAGATAATCTAGCTAGATTATTTTTTAGCAAATCGATGCCAGCGGAAACCGGAAGTAGAGATACCATAGAATCTGTGCTTACAACCAGGTTGCTTTCCAAACTTTTTTTAACAAACAAAATCATATATTTTTTGTTTTTGTTTTTTGTTTCGATATTTTGTTTAATCTGCAATTTCTAATGTAGATTTTTTTTTTTTTTTTTGCATTACTTTTTCTAAGCAAAATAAATAGTTTATAGATTTTCAAACAAACTTGCATATACAATACGATACTCTGAGTAATTTCCACGCTTAGCACACTATCACAGCTAGAAATTTTCTTTGAAATAATAGTTGTAATTAGTAAAATTATTGTTGTTTATTTCTTTTTTAGCATTTTAATGTTAACAGAACTATTTGCTGGCATTGAGAATTTTGAAGAAAAAAATTTAATTTTTTTTTTTTTTTTTTTTTTTGAATTTTACACTTTAAAAAATTATTTGCACGCTTTTGAAATTTTTGAAATATTTTAGTTTTTTAACTGATTATTTTGAATAATATTTTTGAAATATTCGTTTATATTATACGAAGCGTACTTTTGATAAAAATAAAATACCAACAATAAATAATAAGTCTCAGAGATGCATAAGTATAATAAGTTCATTATAATTTTTTTAAAGATATATAGATCTTTCTTTGAAATTTTGACATAACATGGCGCATCAATGAGAAGTGCTTAGAAATCAGAGCTGGGTCAAAATGAATCCAAATTATGTACAAAATTTTAAATTTTTGTTTAATTTAAAGAAAAAACAAAACCTTTTGAACTTAATTTTTGTTTATGTTCTGAAACAACGAAATATCTGAAAAAATAAATCATTAGTAAAAACCTAAATTGTAAGGATTTCAAAGGGAAAAAATAGTACACTCAAAAATGCATATTTTTTTCCAAAAGTTATACAGCCATGTTCTGAAATCCGAATTACTTCGGAATCGGAATGAAAACAATCTTCAAGAGCTTTACATTTCGACAATTAACACCAAATCGGATTTATGTTTCAGTAAATCAGATAGGAACCATTAACAAATTTTATTTCTTAAAATACAAATTTAGTTCCATCTTATTTGTCGTAATGCAGAGCTCTTGAAAATTGCTTTCATTCCGATTCCGAAGTGAATCGGATTTTAGAACATGGCTGATTATTAACTTTATTCACTAAAACCTATGCGGCGACCACCAAGAGAAAGAAGCATTAAATTAAATGTTAACCTAGTTAATACAATAATAAAATATAAATGCAATCTAAATTAACTACGTAAAAAGTTATCACATTACTTAAATTCTAACCTTCCTACCCGCGGGCAGGGTTCCAGCATGTCTCTGTCCGTAGAGTGCATCACTGACCATGCCTCTCCGTTTCAGGTCCTGTGTCTTCGTCTGTCCATCGTGGAGTACATCATTGACCATGTCTCTCCGTCACTGATCCTTGGTCTCCGTCTGTCCGTTGTGGAGTGCATCACAGACCATGCCTCTCCGTCAGTTGTCCTCGAAATGTGTCCTATGTCCCAGTCATGTCTCAATGTGTCCTCGTTTTTAAAAAATATATTAAGTCGCTGGATGTATTAAATAAATCAGAATCACGTCTTACCTATGTGGGGACCACCAAGAGAAAGAAATTATCTCTGACAGAAAATACTTGCATTGCCTTTATTAAATGGCGGTCACCTGCCCCCTTGCGTGAGTTTCTTAAGTAACATTTGTTAGGGTGCGTTTCGAATTCTCTGCTGGCGCGATACTCAGTTGGTTGTAAACTTGGTTGGCCGATAGTTTGATTATCCGTGTTTTATTCGCATCCTCGCTTAGTTATAGGAATTTTTATTGATGTCTTCAGATTAAGCTGGCCCAGTGTGAAATACTTATGCCTCATCATGTAAATGAGGGTTGGATCTGTGAACACCAACGAGTTTTCTATATGTGACTGTAGCATGTTTGCTTCGTAAGTTGGTTGATTGTTAGGTTGGTTGGTGAGCTATTTGTTTGTGTGTGGGCAAATAAGCGTATGTGATTTGCATCATCAGAACATATCCTACTTTTAAACATAAAACCTTAAAAATGCTACTTTTCATTGTATGTAATGAAACACCATAGTTTCCATCAAAAATAGGGTGAAATGCCGTGGTCCGACAGATCCGCCAGTATACGGTCAGTGGTCAAAGTGCATTCCTGTATGTTTTTACCAACACCACATTTTTATGAAAACCAACATTAGATTATAAACAATTTTATCTCTTCACCTTTAATTTTTTTCACTTTTATCTGATGTTTCCAAGTATTTTTAATAAATTTTTAAAAATCTAAAATTTCAACAAATAATTTTTATGCCCGTTTAACACGCACTTTCAGTTTTGAATTATCGTGGCGTTGAAGTTATAGCCATAACGATAACCAAAGGTTTTGCTGTATATAAGTGCATCGAACATATTTTTAAGGCCTTCTTAATGAACTTAAGCAAAAAATTTTTAATATTGCTCTTTAGGGCTACTACAAGATAGCCCGTCTACAGGCAGACTGCTAATGGGTTAATTATAATTCAACCAATTGCTTACAAGGAATTGATTTTTTTTTTATGTTTCGAAACTTCGAAATCTTACAAAAAAGATCATTATACTATACAACTAAATTTTAAGGATTTTGAAACTTTTGTTCCAAAAGCAAACTTCTTCAAAAATAGTGCATCATTTTTTCGTAATTGATTTAATTAACTCAAACTGCAACGAGCAGTTTTGCTTGTTTTCCTTGAAGCAAAACCCGCTCTCTTTCTTATCTTAACAAACCCGCACAAAAACCATAAATAAATTTTCCAGCTTAAAACAGCAATTTGACAGATGCAAATGCGAAATGCTTAAATATGCAACGCTAACACATTTCGAATGCGTTTGCTTCTCTTACGAATAGATGGATATGCGAACGTTTGCAACTTAATTTGTGTTCGAAAATTTATTCATAAGATCCCTTGCGCGCATAACTAAAGGCTGTAGGAAATACTGACGTCAACTTGCGTTATATTCATATACATATGCACTCGTCCCCATTGTTGATGTATACAACAGAGAGAAGATTCATTATAAATTCAGAGTGCCATTCAGATGTAAATGAAAAGGAAATTGCCAAGCAGCGCTACGTTAAATTGAGCCGATTTCTTGCACCTTTTGAAAAGCAGAAGATAAAAAAACAGAAATTGTGCTGAAACTGGGCTACTTCTTATACAAAGTGCAACGTTATATATGTAAGGATACAATCATGTGGTTGCCCAGTAGCAATTAGAGGCATCAGAGCAAACATTTACATAATATGATTCTACTGCATTAGACTTAATTCGTTTGTAAGTGTCATTTTCTCTCATAATATAATTTCCAAAAGGGTATGTACAGTTGTTAATATTAGCTTTTGTATGTAGCCATACTAAATTCAAAGGAAAATACGTACGATGTTTTAAGTAATCACTTAAATCAGCTAAAATGCTGTGTCATTGCTTTCTAAAAGACAGGAAATGCATTTAAATTGATGCCAACGCCGAGATTGGCACATAAATTCCCTTAAGAATTGCCTAAAAATACTTTTGCGTAACTAAGTAGCAGCTGCAGTAGTTTATACAAACTTTGTTTTGGTTGCCAATTCGTAAAAATAAAAATAAAAAAATTCTGTTGCATATCTCAAGGCTGCTTAGCTTTTGCCAACTATTTAAGCGTGTTCTGTAGCTATAGTGCACAATGCTTTTGTTGCGTTGCTACCATTGTGTAGTTTAAGGAAACGACCAGCTTCAATGTTTGAGGTTTCTACTTTCGTTGCATTAAGTGCATACACTCTGGACGCTACTTCATATGCTACGTGCTGTACGCATATGCTGCTTTTGCTGCTGCTACAAAGCTAACGGGTACCCAATGCGAACAAAGACAAAAGTTCAAGGATAAAAAGGCCCAGTATAAAGCCACCGCACAAACACATCACACTGCCATATACAAACAAACACTCACGCATACTTGAAATTGTTGACCAACTTAAAATTTGTGTTGCCGCCGCGCGCGCTGTAGCTGCTACGTTTTTCTTTAGCTACAATGTTTGTAAAGCAGCGCTCAAAGCGATTTATTTAGTTTATTGCAATCAGTCAGTGTTGTACAGTGTACACTCTCGTTTTAAAATGTAAACATAAACATCACTGTGTGGTTGATTGGTGTGGGCGCGACAGGTCAACTACTATGTAAATTATTTGATGTAGGGCAGGTGGCCTAAAAGTGTGCTGCGTCTTTTTGTTTTTTCATTTTATAATGTAGTATACTTTTAGGTTGACATTCGCAAATGAATGTAATGAGTTAGCTTGGGTGTTGAAATTCCTGATGATAAAGTATGTGCTTATGGCATAAAACTATAAAATAGTGGCTAGCAGACCAGACCAGACCAGACCAGACCAGATTAGACCAAACCAAACCAAACCAAACCAAACCAAAACAAACCAAACCAAACCAAACCAAACCAAACCAAACCAAACCAAACCAAACCAAACCAAACCAAACCAAACCAAACCAAACCAAACCAAACCAAACCAAACCAGACCAAACCAAACCAAACCAAACCAAACCAAACCAAACCAAACCAAACCAAACCAAACCAAACCAAATCAAACCAAACCAAACCAAACCAAACCAAACCAAACTAAACTAGCCCACACTTTCTTGACACCTCTCAGCAAAGTTTGATTTCAAGCCCTAAGGATTTAAAGAAGTGATAACGAAACTCAATACTAGCGCATTTCGTCAATATATAAAAGCTCATTGAAAAGCTCATCATTAGCTGCAAGCAAGTGACGTAGATCTGCCCAACTACTGAACAGCTGAACGCTTATCTGTAAGTGAATACGTATACGGAAAGCTTTTAAGCACTAAAGCTCAAGTAACCACGGGCATAGGCTTTGGACATCAATGTTCTAAATTCCCAGATATTAGTTAACTAATAACAAGGGTTTAATCAACAATATTTTATTTTCAGTCATTAGTTAACCATTAGTTAAACTCCCAAATTTCATTGGTTCGCCATTAGTTAGTTAAACAATGGTCGGTATTTTCCACTAATTTGATCAGAAAATTTATTTTTTCATCTATCAAATTTGCTACGCGTGCACTTTCCATCTTTTTTGTAATTTAATTTTCCCAACCTTAAACAAAAAACTTATATCTCAGCACTGAATAGATAATGGCATTTTAAAAAAGAGCTAACTAGCTATTCCTTCATATTACAACAGCGCTCTGGCTTTATTTGTTTTAAATGCGACATAATGCCATTTATATATTTGTGGCGTAAATAATCTGCCTTAAGCATACAAACTTACATCATATGTATGTAATGGATAAGTGTACCCACATCTTTCAACCTAATTAAACAATACTCCATTGTTGAGATTTACCACCAAGTAATCCCTTTTAATGATAATTTCAAGTGCCACATGCGGCGCTTGATGCTTTTCTAATGTCAGCGTGACTCCGAGTTCTTTTGTAGTTTATATTGTCCTGCGTAATTTCAACATTTTCTACCACACACACACAAACATAGATAGATATATCTACTTAGTACAACTCACCACACAGCTCTAAACTTTTTAATTGCATAGTTGACATGAAGGGGGTACTTCAACTCAGCTCAGAAAGTAAAGGAACAAACAAATACATTTTAGTCAACATGTGCTCGTCGTGCTCGTCCTTTTTAATGTCTTTTTTTCTTCACTTTTGTTGCGTTTTTTTCAAGCAACTGAGCAAACACGAAAAGCACACACACACAAACAGCGAAAATGTATGTGTATGCGTGTTGTCCGTGACCGTGTAGTCTTATGCGTAGATAAAAGAAAGTGCCAAAGTGTACTGTGAAATGGGGAAAAATGACTTTGATGATCCCATGTCTTTAAATAGAAAGCCTAAAAACGTGAGCTTCAGTTTTGTTTAGTTTTTATATTTTGAGAATTGAACACAGGAGCTAACTAAAAGCTTTTCTTTTTTTCATAGCATACTTTTAAGCACTCGTTAAATGTCAATTAAATTGATTGGTTGACTAAGTGATACATCCCCTACCGAGAATTCAAGTTTTATTTAAAATTTTATATACTTAAATTAGAAATAAATGAACACCTTAAGTTGAGTTCACACATTTAAAATCAATCTTTATTTAAAATTAAGATTGATTTTTAATATGCGAACTCAACTTAAAGTGTTCATTTATTTGTAATTTAATTGAATAGAATTCACGGTATTGTTCAAGTTTATAAATTGAATTTTATATACATTTATGTACCTTCCCTACAGTTAAAATATGAGACAGTCTACAAAAAATACTAGTTCACGGTTAGTATAGCCCAAAACTAGTGAAAAAGGGAGGCAGTGGGGCAAATAAATTTGTATCGTAACAAGATCAAAATACAATTTTCGTTTTTGCTTTTGAAATAACTTGTTTTGTGTAAAATTGTGTGTCAAAATAAATTGTGGAAAAAAATTAAATTAATGATTTCATTTTTGTTAATATTGTTATGAATGCAATTTAACTTCATTTAATTTATTTTAAGAAAACAAAAACTCAAATCAAAAAAAAAAAAATTTTACTATTGGAATACATCATAAGTTTTCTCTGAAAAGTTTTTTATGAAAATTCAATTATTTTGTTGAAATTTAAAAAATTTTATTCTTTAAGTCTCCAAAATTAATCAGTCCCTAGAATATCCACCCAAAAACAAATCAGCTCTATTTTATCCCCATAATAGTTATATGTCCCGAAAACTCTAAGTACCAAAAATAATTCATTCCACACGGATTTCATGTCCCCAAAATTTTTCACAAAATGGGGAAATTTTCACAAACTGGCAGCCCTGATTGAGCGTTACAACAGCGCACAGTGTTGCCAGCTCATGTCTCTGTACATTAGACTGGATCGAAATTTAGATTCATCCCGAAACCGACTAAAAAGTTAGATACTTATCTGCATCATTTGGTTTTTTTTTTTTTTCATTCTGAGAAAAACCAATGGAGCACTTTAGATTCTACTGAAGGCCTTTTTTCGCTAAAAAAAACATGTTTTTTGATCATAACTTTTTTTTCATTAGAAAATGGATACCCAAAAACACTTTAAAAATAAAGATTATATTCCCAGTGTGCCAGACGGTTCAAATCTTCGCTTTTTTATCCGTTACTGATCCGTTGGCGGGAGAGATTCCCAAAAAAAAAACGAATCGTTTATTTTTTTGGAATTTCTCCCGCAAACGGATCAGTAACGGATCCGTAACGGGTAAAAAAGCGAAGATATGAACCGTCTGGCACACAATTTTTAAGCCAACATTTTTGTAAGAACATAGTATTTATTTCTAAAACACCGTTGAGTATCCATTGGTTTTTCTCGGACTGAAAAAAAATGATGCAGATATCGTTTTTAAGGATCCCTCTAACTTTTAAGTCGGTTTGGGGGTAATTTTATTTTACTTCATACAAAATCGACCCGGTCTACTGTACATGTAAAATTTCTTTCTTTTTCAGGTGGTTAATTCTTTAAATAGAGGGGTTCTAATTTTATACAATTAGATAAATGTGATTTTATAAATTTTATTCATTTTACATAAAATATTTCTGGTATGAATTTCTTAGATTTAGTAGTAATATTAATTATAGAGCTCCATATGTATGTCTAGTATGTCTAGTATGCTCTATCCTAATTAAATAAACTGAAGAACAATATTTTACAAAAAACGAAAAAACAAATGTTCTTTCATATTTTCAGACCAAATTTGAAATATCAATATTCAGCGTTAGATAGTGGCAATGGCATCATTGAGCGTAGTCCACGTGAACGAGCACATCGTGATCGTGCGCTCAATGCGACACAAGAATGGGTACAAAATTCCAATGGACGTTATGAGGTGATTGTACATTTAGATGAAATTGGCTCACGTCACTCAAAGAATTGGTTCTTAGTCAATGATTCTTCGGTAAGTAGCAGAGATTTTTCGTTAAAATTCATTAAACAAACAAGTTACGTATTCTTCTCACAGGTGCGCACTGATCGTCTTATGTCACTGTTGGCATTACCGCCAGATTGCGTTGCCTTAGATGATTTGCCACCAGATGAAACACCCAAAGGCATACTAATGGAGCTGCTGGGCTCACTACATCATCCATATATATATCCAGTACTGGACTTGGGAGTTTTACGCACAGCTTCGACGAATTACGCTTGCTTGGTAACGCCATTCAATTCACGTGGTAGTCTTAAGGATTTAATTTATAAAGTAAGTGTGGAGCTAAAAGGCTCAAACTATGCTTGTGTGAGTACATATTCTCTCTTTTGCAGGCACAGTGGAATGAGCCATGGGCACGTAAATATACACGCAAACCAAATGGTTTGCCAACTAGTCAGGTGCAGCGTTTGGGTCGTCAAATACTTGAAGCTTTGTTGTTTTTGAAAGAACGTGGTTTTCCATTACATGGTCATTTGCATAGCGGCAATGTCATACTACAGAATGGTGCCGCAAGGTGTGTAGTGCTTTTGCTTGATTAACACTCTGAAAGATCAAACGTGTAGTATTCTTTACAAAGTTGATGACGGTTTAATTTGTTTTTCCTTTTGCTTCAATTTCTTTATTAGACTGACTGGCTTGGAAAATGGCTTATTAGGCTTAAGTTCACGTGTTAACGCCGTTATGTGGTCTCGTTCGACGACAGAAATCGAATATGTCGACATTATTTGCTTTGGTCATCTGCTATATGAAATGTGTACTGGATCGGAATTAACTACACCAACACCGTCCATGAGAATGCTTGAATTTGAATTGGACTGTTATCCGCAGGTAAAGTATATGAAGTGTTTATCTAAGAAAAATTTCACTTAAGTATTTGAAGCTAATTTTATGACCTCTATCATTATCCTCTACCTTTACCGCGACCCTTTTTCTCTTTTCGTATTCATTATACTATTTCTCTTGCTTTGCCTCACTCTTTTTACCTCATTTTCTTTCCCCTCCATTAGCAAAATATTTTTCTCTCTCCCTCGCTTTCCCATATCAGAATGGGGTACTTGTGCTTTTGGTGAAGCTCATAACATATGTTATAATATCTATGTCATTTTTGGATTCCAAAAGCACTCGGACAACCGCTTCATCGTGCTTTCGCTGATTTCGATTAAATAACATGTCTTTATTATTTTATTTTCTTGCAGATATTGGACATATTGGGTCTTATATTCGATCCTCCAGCTGGAGTTGTTCCATCAGTTGAGGAGTTGCTACTTTGCGATTTATTTAGAAGCATTGACTTACGAGAGCTAAGAGGGCCATGTTTTAGTGTAAGTACTGAAAAAATTTATAATATGTAGTGGGGGAAATAAGTTTAACTTTTTTGCCGTTAACCCAGGGTTCGTGTACATAAATTTATACCTTGCCAAGAAAAGGCACTTTTCACTGCACTATTATCTTTGATTACACGGTTTTCTTCCTTAAGCACTGGCAGAATAAATTAAAGCTAGATATGTTTATGATGGAGGTGTTATTATGGCGAGAGATAAGTTGGATGATACTGAGTATAGTATAAGCGGTTGGTAAAATGTCACCCAAATCAGGAGTCGTGGTACCACTACCTTCCCGTGGACTTGTCGCGTTCCCGTCGCTGGTCTGTTTTTCCGTCCATATGTCAGTACTCAGGGCAGTCGCACCACCGCTGCCTTGCCGTTGTCCTCTGCTAACCTGTCTGCGCAACCGCTACACTCTCTAGTCAGGTCGGGAAATTCTCTGAAAATAAAGCCTACGGTACTAGTCAGTGTCCACTTATAAGCGTGTCTTGATTTTTGCTTGACAGTTTAAGTTCCATCCAAGGATGGTTGAAATAATTAAATTACACGTCTTACCTAGTTGCCAGTTGTTCAACGAGAGAGCGACCCCATGGCCCGAACTTGTATTCCATTGTCATCCACGATCAGCTATTTCCTTTGTAAATACATACAATAATATTCGACAATTGGTACTCGCTGTTTCAGAACCAGGGCTGCTGCTGCATGCAATAGTCATATAACTCCTGTCCAACTGCACGTCAAGCGGTTGTACAAGAAGTTTTCAAGTCCGTTGGAAGCAACATCCTTCAACTATTCGCTAAGCTAAATCTTTATGCTTTAAATTAATTCTAAGCTTATTTAGCTAGAATGCAAATGAATCTATTGATTAACCTTAAGCTTTACATTACTAGCAAAAATATCCTTTTTTTAACACTATTTTAATTCCATGTCATCCTTTTTACTTTTATACAGACTATAAAGCCAAGCCTCAGCAGATCCACTTTAAATTTATTGCGTGCGGTTAAGAAACGACAGTGCGCCTCATTAGGCAGCTCATTAAGTGAAACAAACTCACCATGCACACCGCCATCAACACCACGCGACAGACGGTCCGGGTAAGTGTTGCCTCTTTTATTTTATATGAATATCATTTCCGTTACATTTGCGCAAAAATTAAGTCAAGAAATTAAAATAGAGAACAAAAAAACAACAAAAGAAAATAACAAAAAATATGGTTCTCTGACCGTACCTTTAAAAAAAAAATTCCCATTATAAAAATGAATGTTTATGAGCAAACACGCATAATTACCGTTGTACTGCAAAGGACATAATTAAGCATTGCCCTCCGCTATGGCGCTGTGCAGTGTTGTTAAGCGACGCTATAAAAGTGTTGCCAGTCAATTTGGTTGCCACTTTTTTATGAGTGTATGAAATTTTTACGCTTTTGCTTTGAAAGAGCAAATGTAATAATTATAAAAATTCATTTTTAATGAAGAATTAAAAAATGTATTCACTCACCAACACAACCAAACCGAAGCGACGACGGTGAAGCTTAATTTCATCCTATGACTTATGTATGCGTGGTTTCTCTTGTTAGCGTTTTAATATCATAATTTTTGTGTGTTTGCGTTTTGTTTTATGTTTGTATTTCGTTTTAAGTCTTTTTAATAATGCAACTTGATGGGTCTTACTACAATTCTTCTTCAAAGTCCCAGCTCATGTTTGATTGTCAATGTTACGTATTATTTTGTATGTAATTTAATAGGATTTTCCTCTTTTTTTTTTATATTAATGTGTATGGGGGTATTTTTGTTTATATTCAGTTTTTGATTACTGCTTAAGAAACTCACTCAATACCCTTAAGAATTTGTTTTGTTTCTAAAGGTTAAAGTTTTTATTAGTTGAAAAACCATAGCTTTGATTTGTCAGACATTATAAACTATAATTCCATACTTTCTGTACAATTTCTGACGAGAAGTTTATTTAAAGTTTTGTTTCTTTTTGGAAAAAGTTTTAAGATCTACAAAAGAGTAAGCATTTAGGCCTTGTAGATCTTAAATAAATGCTTTGTTTTCCTACAAAATTTTGTCCTGCGCAAAGTATCTAAAAAATATCATAAACTATGATTTCATTTTTATATGATACTAAATAATATGATATACCATCTGAAACAATTTGTTAACATCCAATTGAGGCATCGTACACTTTATACACTATGATATGATGATAACGTACAAGAACACTTCAATACTATTTAGTTCTATACTCGGGTAAATATCGGAATAATGTATCAAAACATGACTTTTTTATGTTCCCACCTATTTTTTTTTTTTTACTTGAAGGTGTAGAATATGATGACCTTCTGGAACATTTTTATAAAATGAGCATAAACTTTCAGGGTTGCCATATGTTTTTTTTAAACTTTCGCTTAGACAATAAAAAAATTTCAATAAAATTTTAGTCTCAACATAAATTTTTAAAGTTGCCATCTGGTTGTTTTCGAAAATGTATTTTAAATCTAACATTTTGTACGTTAGCCATTATAATTACACATTCAAAAATAATAGTTTAAATCGTTAAAAATTTATCGATGCTTAAATCCTTAAAAACTCATCGAATCGAAATTTGGTTTAAGCAAAACTAAAAAAAAAAACTAAGTGGCAACTCTGAAAATTTTTATACAATTTCAGAAAAGCTTATCTGAGTGGTTCTGAAACCAAAAATTTCAATTTATCAAAACACATAAGAATTAAATAAAATTTTCGAAAATAACCAGGTGGCGCACACGGGGGCAGATACTCTCAATACCTGGCGATAATTCAAAAAATTAAATGTTATTCCAGGATACCCTTTCATATTGGTTAAGTATAATATTAACTAACGTACTATTTGCCATTTCTCAAATGACTTGTAACAAACCTATTTCATCACTACAGCACGCTAAACTTTAACTTTGTAGACGGAAATAATTTTTATAAGTTATTTCTATTTTAATCAAAGCAGTTTTTTGCTAAAGTATATTAACTTTTAATGTTATTTGACCATGGGGCCTTCCTCTTCAGGTATGTAATCGTATATAAAAATATTTTTTTCTTAAAAATGTTAACACATTTAGTTAAATAAAATGAAGAAGAAAAATTTTACAAAATTAAATAAATAATAGATAACTCAAATAGGTTCCAAGCCTTTCCAAGCATTAGTTATGATTTAAAAATATTCTGTTTAGTATTGACTTCTAGAAGCGATAAGAAAATTTTGCTACCTTTTGCTACTTTAAAATTTACATCGATTTTTAGAACGTAACCTAAAATAAAATATTTTCTCTTGTTAAAACCGCTGGAAAATTGGACAGGTGGTCAATACGAACACTTAAGTAAGAAATGATCTCATTTCAAGTCCCAATATTGGTCAAAATATCTGAAAGCGTGTCTCTAATTTCCCTATCAGAGCTGACCCTTACTATTCGTAGCAATATTCGACAATTTTGTTTGTTAACATTGCCATTTAGGACAAAATGAGCCTCGTGAGACATAAAAATACAGTTTAAGACGTTTTCGTTCGTGTATGGCGACAACCAAACACTCAATTTAATATTAAAAATATTCGTTCTACAGTGAAACATGTGGCTGTTTTGTAGTACGTTGGGGCTATAATTCTATTGCAGGTGTCGCGATTTTAGTGTTTATCGATGATAAAATGGATGAGTTTCGTTACTTTAACATTTCGAAAGATAATGTTAAGCAAAACGCTAAAAAACATGGTATTGAAGAGAATTTTGCATTTTACCATTATAAAAACCCGAAGCATTCTTTCCATGTAGCGCAATTATGGCTGATACAAAACTGTTGCAAGCTATTGAAAACGCCTCCTCAATCACATGGCATCAACGTGATATAAAATTTATGGTCGGAATGGAGCAAGAAGCTCTACAGTAGGACTAACCGTAACGTAACTCAGCTTAAGGCAGGTTCCCACCTTGTGGGGTCATTTTGCCTTATCGTGTAGATACATGTTCCAAAAATGTGCTCTAGAAGTTTCAGATCAAAATCTGAAAAATTACGAAAGTTATAGCCCATTACGTAGAGCACTGTCGAGTACCGGCCGAGCTCGCTTTGGCACTTTAAACGCGTTTTTCTCAGAACCATGAGTTCGGACCTAACGGAAGTGATTGAAGACGCTACAATGAACCAATCGTCACCAAATTTTTTTTAAAATGTTCCTTAGGGTTTTCTCTAATAAATGAACTACGATCAGCTAAAAATATTGAAAATTGTTTATTTAAAAAAATAATTAGTGAAGAAAAAAATGCGAAAATCGTCATTTTTTTTCAAAACCTCATAACTTTTGGAATTTTGATTTTTTTTTTCATGATCGTAGTTCATTATTTAATAGATAATACGATACAAATTAAGAATTTGTTCGGTTTTTGTGTTTCAGATTACGGGTTTTGAGCGAATCACTTCCGGCAGCGAAACACATGCCGCCACTGATGGGCGCTCCCTCCCCCCCCCCTTTTTTTGATTCTTTCAATTTCAAAAATTGTATTCTCTGAATAAATATATGTTCTTATTCAGAAAAAATTTTCAGCGTTGTATCTTTAACCGTTTTCTCAAAAAAAATTCCTAAATAAAGTGCACTTTTCGGGCCCACAAGGTGAGAACCTGCCTTAAGGAAGAATTAGTCAAAGAATGGCACGACATTCAACCGGATGTTTGCTCAAACCTAATAAAATCCATGAAAAATCGTTCGCAAGCTTTTATAAATGCTAATAGACTATAAAAAAATTATGGAAGTGCCAAATTTTAATATTATGTTTTAGTGTCCGGTTAGACGTTTGAGCTCTAAAAGTGAGTTGTTTTAAATTATCGCTAATAATATGCGTTCAGAACAAATTTTTTTTTATTTTTTTTGGTACCGACCAAAACTAGAATAATAAATACAATTAACTGCATCATTTTTTTCCAACTAAAATCTCCTATTTCTTTATACTAAGCACTCAAAAGAAGCTATACGCTCTGTCCGGTCAGTCCTTTGAACCACTGTAGCTTTTAAGATTTTGCTTGTATGGGAGGTACCACGCCCTCTTTTGGTAGCAAGTGTAAGAAAAATCAAAACAAAATAAATATTTTTAAAATTCATCATCACTTTTGATATTTTTATTTTATTTTTAACGTAAAAATATGTAAATATTTCTAAATTTTTGCTGAATTTCGCAAAGTTGTTTGTTTTGTGTCTTTTGAAATTTCTGTTCTGCCCTACTCTACTCTACTCTAGCCTGCTCTAAAAGTCATATGACAGTTTTCAAAACCTGCTCTACTCTGATCTAAGTTCGTCAAACAAAGCAAAGTTTATCTGAGCGTTTCTGAAAAAAAAAAATTCAATTCTATCAAAACAAATAAGTAAACAAAATTTTAGAAAATAACCAGGTGGTAACCCTTAAAATTAAAAAAAAGTTTATGTACTTATGTGTTTTAAGACTAAAATTTTAATTTTTCGAACAAGTGGTTTAAACAAAACTAACAAAAAAAAACCAAAGGGAAAATTATTATGCGATGAATGACTAAGCGGAGAATGACAAAAAGTTGCAAAAACAGTAATATCACAATAAAAATAGCAATTACTTTTAAAAAAAGTTGAAACTGGTAGATAGCCCCTCTAATTCTTTATTGATTTAATTATATAAAGACAAAAGAATATGTTTGGTAACATAAAAAAACGTACGCGGAGAATGACACACACTTGCATTCTTTACAAAAATTTTAAACTTTAAAAAAAAAAAAACGCACGAACTCTCACTATCGAAAAACCAAAACTGACTTAGGTGAAAATGCACTGAATCTCCTCTTTGTCTTCACTGTCAGTTCTCTTTTTATTTAATATTTCAAAAATTTACAGATAGAATAAAAAATCTGAACAGAGATGGTCTAAAACTCGGTCTCGAAATCAATTTTATATAAAAAACAAATTTTCGAAGAGCTAACACAGAAAAACAGTAACTGAAATATATGAATATACAATGTCGTATAGGTTTTTTTAGGAAATAACGTACAATAATATGCGAAACGTGCAAATTAAGTACACTAAGAAGCGGTTAGGGACAGGACGAAAAATGACTTTTTAATACTTTATGTTATAATTTCATAGTAAAATATTAAGAACTATTTTTTTTTTTTTTCCAAGCAATTCGTATAGAAGCTCTTGTTAAGCATCTGTATTAAATAGTTAAAATATCAAATTTTAAATTTAAACATGGTTTTGAGTGCCCTCAAGTAGTTATCGAGACTTATAAAGTACTAACCTATGATTAGACTTAGATAACAAAGTATCTGTTGTAACTGCGCACACTCATATAATGATCTCTCTCTCTCTCTCATTTTACACACTTTTTATTAACTTTGTCAACTTCTTACAAAACTATAGTGTTCTATCTGCGCCCTATGAAGTTTTCCGATTGACATAAATCAAAATCAAAAATCGTACTACTACTCTAAGCGCATTTGTACAAAGTTCTCACTAAGTTCCAAAATTAAAACTCAACTTAAAAATCAAAAACAAAAAAAAATATATATCGTTAACACAAATGGCTTTTTACCACCGGACAGAGACATGTAAATTTGCAAAGAAATTGTAATACACTACTGGGTAAGTCGAAAAAACTAAAAAATAAATTACGTAAACAAGTCTCTTTTTACATCACCACACACACAGCAGCAGCAGCTTAAACACTGTCAATTGAAAATTTTTAAAGAAGAGTCCTTTGAAAGGAGCAGTAGTAGCATTCTTAGTTATATTGTTGTAGTATCTAAACATACTCGCATATTGTATGAATAGATGAAGTTTACTTTAAGCTCAAGAGGAAGTAAAATAACTATACATACATAGACTTTCTATATATGTATGTATGAGTATTATCTATATGTATTTGTGTGCAAAGAATTGCACAGCGTTTTAGCTTAAGTGTTTGTGGCACCAATATTTGCTCAATAAGCTTTGTTTGGATCTCTGCAAACCAAATTGATAATGTTAAGTTGATATATGGCAAAATTTTGTTGCATTTATTTTTAGCAGTACATGATATAGAGTATTTAGTAAAAAAAAAACATATGTGACTTGGTCTATGAAAAGGGGGCTTACGGCGTTAGGAAATAACGCCCAAGGAAATAACGCCCAAAAAAAAAACGAAATAACGCCCAAAAATAAAATGACGTAATAACGCCCAAAATAAAAAACGAAATAACGCCTAAAAAATATGAAATAACGCCCAGAAACAAAAACGAAATAACGCCCAAATTATTTTCATATAAATTTGGGCGATAACCATTTTGGAAATAACGCCCAAAAATTAGGGCTTTATTTCGTTTTTTTGGGCGTTATTTCGTTTTATTTTTAAAAAATGAAATAATGCCCAAAAACGAAAAACGAAATAACGCCCAAATTATTTTCATACAAATAAATTTTGGGCGTTATTTCCAAAATGATTATCGCCCAAATTTATATGAAAATAATTGGGCGTTATTTCGTTTTTGATTTTGGGCGTTATTTCATATTTTTGGGCGTTATTTCGTTTTTTATTTTGGGCGTCATTACGTCATTTTATTTTTTGGGCGTTATTTAATTTTTTTTGGGCGTTATTTCGTTTTTTTTAAAAAAAAAGAAATAACGCCCAAAAAAAACGAAATAAAGCCCAAATTTTTGGGCGTTATTTCCAAAATGATTATCGCCCAAATTTATATGAAAATAATTTGGGCGTTATTTCGTTTTTTTTTTTGGGCATTATTTCCTTGGGCGTTATTTCCTAACGCCGGGGCTTAGGTGTCAAAAAAAAAAAATGTTCCAATTTTTTGCCGATTCGCATAAATTGACCTTTAAAAGTGTTTTCCAGCTGTTTTCACGAAATTTTTTTTTTCGCACGTAAGCCCCCTTTTCATAGACCAAGTCACATATAGTTTTGATAGTATTCTGATGGCGACACTAAAACAATGCCGAAAGTATCTCAAACTTCTAGTATGACTATGGTTTGCAGGAATCAAACTTTGAATTCACGCATTGTTTGTGTTTTTTCTTTGCATTTTATATTGATGTATCGTATATGTGTAAGATATCGCTCGTAGTATATAGTCTGTATGGTCTTATTTATTATGTGTGTAAATTTTCTTTTACATAATTCTTTAGTCCGGAAAAGTATCGTTACAGTTCATCTGGTATAACAGATATCGTCGGCTGAATGCTCTCGTCGACCATGCGGCATTTTAAGACATTTGAACTTATGACTTGGTAGGACAATTTCCAATCAATTTTATACTACTTATTACTCATGTAGCGCTTTAAAATTTTCAAAATTTTTCGACTTTTCCAAATTTTTTTACTTTTTCAACATTTTTTGACTTTTTCAAAATCTTTTGACTTTTTTGACGTTTCCAAAATCTTTGCCTTTTTTTAATATTTTCCGACGTTTTTTCGATTTTTACAAAATTTTTTGTCCTTTCCAAAGTTTCTCGACTTTTTCGTTGTTTTTAAACTTTTTCAAACCTTTTGACTTTTATATTTTTTCGACTTTTTCGCTAAACTAAAGAACAATTCCAACATTTCAGTACCCACTTAACGCTGGATTTTCTTCAGATTTTACAATGTTGGATTTATTTCAGTTAACTGCTTGAACTGGTACTATACGTTTGAATATGATTTCTTCCACTAAGCCATATTCATATTGTTTTATGTTCTCTTACTTAAGTTATCTTACTCTCACTCTTCATGTCACCCTTTCTCTCACTCTCAATTGATTTCTGTTGTATTAAATATCAAAATCAGAATGCCAAACTTAACGATATTTTCCGGACTTTTAATTTTTGCTCGACGTCACAGAAAATATTATTGAGTTTTTATACACCACGCTGCCAGAACTTAAAAGTATATCAATGTTGGGCACATCAAATCTATGAAAGCCCAACACTGCTAAATATCATGCTATCCACTAAAGCCACTTTTATTCCACAACTGTAATTTAATTTTTTCTTCTTCTGCTTCTTCTTTCTAGTACCAGCCGAACTATGGATTCTTTTGATATATCAAGCGATTCGGAAGAAGGTCTACTCGATGAAATTGTTGTTGGTTACAATTGTCATCAGCAATATTTTCCAAAAATGCAGTGTCAAACTAATCATCATCATCAACATCCATATCATCATCCATTCGCTACTGGCTATCATCATCTACAACCCTACCAACATCAGCACCAACAACAACAACAACAACAACATCAGCAGGAACATCATCAACAACAATACCAGCCACAGCAGCAACTACAACAGAAACAATATGATCCATTGAGTTCACCCATACATTATTGTGACAATAGTACGCACTCTGATGACAATAGCTACACCACTCAAGAGAATCATCATCATCATCACCAGCAGCAGCATAAACCACAACAGCATCAGCAATCACTGCGCTGCAGTTTGAGCAACAGCAGCAGCAATTTAAGCACTAACACGGGCAGAAGTAGCACAAGTGTTGTTATTGCAAAAACAACAACCAACAACTCACATGATGGTATCATCGATGACGCCGACAACAGCCAGGCCACAAATACACCAACAATAGCAGGTCAATTGGAGCTGGAAGCACTCGACACAAAGAGAAACAGCAATGACACGACGTCATCATTATCTAGTGCCGCAACTGGAGCAGCAATATCAAGCAACAATTCATCCACCTCCACTTTAAATTCCAACTCGCACTCCTCGCATTGCACAACTTCCGCCGCAGCAGCAACATTTAATCATCAGTTAACGGCTGACATGTGCAGTTATAAGAATTCCAAAAGTCGCCGCTTAGAGTATTCGCTTAAATGCTTAAAATACGGGCGTAGTAATCCTTCGCAAGATTCTGCTTTTGGTTCACTAACAGATGGTGACCTTTCAACTGGTTCATCTAGTTTTCGTTTGAGCAGCTTTCAATCGATATCATCACCAATTGATGAGGGCGTCGAGGATATTATAATAGCGACCACAACTGCTGGTAATGAAACATGTCTGGAGCTCGCCACAATACCAACTAATATGGTATCACAGGATTCGGCCATATCATCACCTTGCCGCGAGTTATCACCCAGTAATTTTCTTACAATCGATGATGCTACTTCGGCGGGTTCGTACTCGGCTGGTTCGAGCTCTTCTGGTTCTACAGGAAATGTACGTCCCCAACAATTTCCCGTTTCGCTTTCCCCGAAAATACTCGTTACCGCCACGACAAACTCTAGCAATTCTTCATTAGCATCTAATAGCAACTGCAATATACAGCAACTGCAACAATTTGACCCACCTAAAATTTTGGTTAATGACCAGAACTCTATATACACCACCTCACCTTCAAAACGTACCGGCACCATTGAAGTGTTCTCCCAAAAGTATCGTGTTAGTTCTTTCGAAGATATGTCCAATAGGCAGTCGCCGAATACGGGCACTACAAAGCAGCATCTGAAAAACACAACAAATCGCTTGGCATTTCGTTCGCTCGAAGAAGAGCGGCGTATCGATAGTGCATTTATGCCCATGAAGGATCGTACAAACTCCGAGAATCGTGTCAACATGCAGAGCGAAAAGTACAAGAAGTTGACGCACGCCTCGTTTCGTATTAGCAAGACGGCTAGTCAAGCTAATGTCTTGGAATCAGCAACAAAGAGCGTAGGTGGCAATCAAAAAATAAGCACATCCAACTCTGGCTCACCAACACCTGGCAGCTATGCTGCTGATACGGAGAATATTTGCCCTAATGATGATATATTTTCAAGACCCGCCACAGCTTCGGGTACGACAAGCACACGACAAACAATGTGGCGTGATAGTAAATTTTATCGTAAAAATCACATTGCCAAATCAAATGACTCGCTATTGGAAACATCACCAAATCATTCGGCCAGAATTTCGCCCTCACCGTTTCGTGACAATCAATACGACAGCTATTCTTCATATAGTCGTAGTAGCAGTCGACAATCTTTGAATCGTGGTTGTTCGGCCAATGAGATTTCCGGCTCCAATCAAACACTGGGCATGGGTCTGGCGGTTACCGTGTCAAATCGACGTTACTGCAGTTCAAAAAGTGAAGATCTTGGTGAGCCCAATGATTATTTACGTGTAATGGATGCACGCAAATCCTATTCCGAACGTCATTTATTAAGTTTGACAAAATTGAAACAGACCGCAATTACCACGACTACAACTACGATGGGAAGCTCTGAACAATGTTGGTTATCAGAAGATGAGCTGAGCTTTAATGAGGACAATAATACGCATCGTTATGCAGCATATAACAATCAACAAGACCAACAACAACAACAGCAACAGCATTATCAACCAAAGCGTGTAAAACATCAGCAACAACCTAATTATCATAAACATCAACAACAGCAATTTTATCAACAGCAGCAGTCACGTGAACGCGAACGCGATCAGCAGCAGCATTATGTTCGATCGCGCTCAAATCAATTAAGTTTAAGCACATGTTCCATTAATCGCATAACGACGACCAAAATCCGCACCACTTCATTGGCTACACTATCCTGCCATCAAAATTTGGCAACTGCCGCTGCTGCCTCTTCTTCTACAGCAACTACTTCGCTGACTGATGCCAAAATAAAACCCTGTTCCATATTTACAAAGTCGCTCGATCATGCACTGAACAACATGGACAGAAATGCTTGCGACAGCTCCTCCATCATAAGAGCTGGTGGTATTACGACAGCTGAAGAGAATAGCTCAACAGATGATTCTCCTTCGCATCAGACATTGAGCGCTGCAGAACTTTCGAAAATATTCGCATTAGATGATGTACATGGTAGTAGCTGCAGTGAAGAGAAAACTCCGCTGCTGGACAGCGTTGAAATGTCGCCGATTAGTCCAACCGAACCAGAGATGGAGGATCAAAGCGAGCGAATGTGATATACAAAGTTTAATTAAAGGATGGATGAATTGGTGAAAAGTCTAAGGCATGTTGAAGTCAAAAATTGTGTTTGAGGAGCATACGCACCACATGGGATATAGTATATGTATGATGTTATGTGCACGCATGTATTATATACAGATAACCGATTGTAAAATTAAATGAGCTCTTCACACTCGTAGCTTATATCTGCATAAATCTAAAGATCGGGAAAAATCCAAAAACATATAGTTGCGTTCACACATTGGGAATGGAAAAATGTAGAAAAAATTGCATTTTATGGTTTGTTAAGATGGATCTTCCGGCAAATTTATAGCAATTAATTCTTTTTAGATAGTGAATGGTTCATTTGGTCTCTTGAAAGCATAACTGATACATATCATCAAAATAGGTCAATCGATCATTTCATAATGTCGCCCCTCTGGAGAACTGTATTTGGCATTCCCTTTAACCCTAGATCTGCTTTAGTAGCTGCTTGCTATATCTGCGCCCAGTATGTCAGCTTTGAGTCCAACCTGACACCCAGATATTTAACCACTTTTTTCGTTATGGACGTTTTCGAGAATGTTCTTATTAGATTTTTCATTATTTTGCTTTTTGGAAAAGGTAAGCAACTCTGTCTTTTCATTGGCTAGTTTGAGACCATCCATCTGTGTAACCAAACAAATATATGTCGTTTGGCAACTCAATGTGTAATATATTGTCGTAACAAATTTTCGAAAGGTCTGGACCAAGAATGGTGCCTTGCGCCTCAACAACCGTTATTTGTTTGTGGCGCATGCCGCTGTTAGCGTCGTGCTATTTGTCTCAGATATTCAGAAACCTGAAAACGATTTTTTAGAGCTTTGATCATGTCAACTCATCTGGCGCTGTTAAAAGCATTTTTCTCATCTAATGTTGACAAGAGAACTATTCGTCTGCTGTATTGATTTTCTCTCTAGGCAATCTGTATACTTCTAGTAAAATTTTTCTTTGTCATCGAATGTGGATCTACCAGGTCGAAAACCGTACCGTCTGTTCTAAATGTCGCCCGATAATCGCATAGTAGACGATATGAGGATAGCGACTCTGGCGATCGGAAAAACTCTTTCTATTAAACAGATGTTGTACATTTGAAGTAGCTGTGGTCGCTTTTGGCGATTAATTTGTATCATATATACAGGTAGACTTTCATAACTTCTGTCCTTCAAGTGAGTTAACAGAGTTGATTGAACTTCTAAATTCAACTGTCGCCCGTTCGTGTATTCAAAAGTCATTTTGTCATTTTTGGCAAGTCTCGTTTCGATCGTTCTGCCAGTGCTGCCAAGTCGTCGGTTTCATGTTTGTTATACAAATGTAGTCGAGTCGTCCTTTATGGTAAATTTTGACTGTTACTGTTGATAAACTATGAAAACGATTCATTGTTATTATAATAAAAAGCTTACCTGTCAAAAATCCTATTTTTTTTACTATGATAACTTGTCAAATTGAATTTTTTGACTGTTTCCCGTTCAAAAAAAGATGTGCACGTTAGGTATCAGTTATGCTCGCTTGAGTCATTATAATCAAGACACTCAAGCCTGTTCTCAATTCCGATGCGATTTGAAATGTAAAAACTATGCAATACTGACTCGTTTGCATTTTGGGGTTCTCAACTTCAATTGAGTTTGATTCGATTACATTCCAATTTGAAAACGAATGTTTATCGGCTGGAATAGCAATTTGTTGTGTTGCTGACAAAAAACATGACAATTAAATACATTTAAATACTTTTGATTCCGATGACTCTAAAGCAGAACTTTTGAAACCACAAAATTTTATCGGAATCGGAATTAAGAGTAGGCCTGAATATGTATACAAATTACAAAAATTTAACAGGGTAACTGTGGTTAACCAAAAATGTAGAACATGTTTGTTACGATATAATAATATGAATTATGCAAATGGTTAATGGTTGATAATGGAAATAAAATATGCATAGTGATTGCATAGCAAATACAATTTTAATAAGGAATAATACTTCTGCGAACATGTAAATGAATTTTAATTGAAACTTGTGTATTGTTTTTATATAATTTTAATATAATTAATTAACGTTTGTAATTCGATTTTAAAAAGGTCCATTTAAATTCAATTTTAGACGTTAAGAAAACCAAAATATATAAATATATATATATACTTATACCAATATATTAGAAAAAAATCAATGAACAGATCAGTAGGTTTAATAAATTTAAAGTAAATCGCGCACTAATATACTCACACCTCCATCCTTATGATAACTTTTAGGTCTATAAATTAAGAATTTTTAATTCCGAACATTCAAAGTATCTCAAAAAAAATATAAACAAATCAAGACTCAAGCTTAAAAATGCATAAGATATGTTTAAATGTAGCTTCTTTAAAAATAAAATTTAAAAATATTACAATGTCTTAAAAATCTAGAACAATTACAATAAAACGATCGTTATAAGAATTTAGGGAATATCTATATATATATTTGCATTGCAAAATATAAAAATCAAGGTTTTATTGATTTTTATGGCTTTTTCAAGAAAAAAAAATAAATATAAAAAAAATTATAAAGCTGTTTTTAACATTTTAAAAAATTTATGTAAATAGTAAATAAGTAGTTAAAAAAATATAAGTATAAATTGAAGAACAGAAAAAATGCTATTTTGTTAGATTTTGTTTAAATTTTATTAGAAAAATAATGATGGTATGAATTGAAATGAAAGTATGTAGTAACAAAGAATCGTTTTGAAAGCTTAAATAGTTCCGACTTTTATGTCTTGAAGAAAAAGTTACAATAAAAGTATAAAATATTTACATTGCTAGTGGATTGATACATAAGAGCTCTGTTTCAATCAACCGAGAACTGTTTTCTTTTACTCAGATTAAAGAGAGAACTGTTTCTCGCTGACTCTAATAAGATGTTTTTTTATCATCAACTTAGATGGAATCTTCGAGCTAGCATTTGTAAATACATAAATATCTTTACAAAAATTTTGAAAAAGAACCGTTAAGAGCATAAATATAAAAACATTCTATAAATACGTAAGAAAATGCTAGAAAATATATGCAAAAATTAAATAGTCAATAAAACAAGAAAGGTTCAGCATCACATTCGAACGGTATACACTCAGAAACATGTAATTCCAAACTTGTAAAGAGGAAACTAAGAGAACATGTACCATCAATCACTTATACTCCATGTCATGCGCTTGAGTGTATAACAGTCGTAGTTTTTTAAAATTAAATTGAAGTAGCATAGCAAAATATACCCCTCTTATACATATAAGCAAGAAATAGCAAAGAAAATGCAAAAATTAAAGAAAATAATCCAAATTAAAATATGATCGCAAGTTTAAAAATTCACTCGAAAATAAATACCTAGGTACACAACTCAAAAATATTAGCAATATCAATCACAACCATAAAGAAAATATTTCAAACTTAAAAGTATCGTAATTTAAAGAAGAAAAAAATAAAAAATAACCGCAAAATTTGTGTCACATAATTTAGTATCGCAGTTTTTAACACTTCTTAGTTGTAATTTAGTTGTATTTACTTTTATTTAGTTTAAATAAGTTTTAATATGTACAAAATAATGTCGTTTATTTTATTGAAAATAATAAAATCGGTGATAATTTAAAATAAATGTTTTTTGTCATTCAGTAAAACAAATAGGTTCAAAACCACCGCTCGATAATTTTTTCATTTTAATTTTTTCAATTTCCATTAATTAAAGACAATTCATCTGAAGAGTCTTTAGAGCAAAGAGCTTCAACTACTTTACTTTTGGTTCAATGTCAAAAATTAGTTGTGTAGTTCAACGAAAATACGACAACGTGACGTACATGGTTAGGTCTTGTTATTTTTTTCATGCCCGCTAACCGAGAAAAATATAAAATGGACAATACCGACGAGTACGAGGAAGCTGAATACCTAAATACCGATACCGATCCGAATGTTGAACTTCAAGAAGAATTAATTAGAATTAAATCAAAACAAATAAAAATGCATTTGAACCCACTGCGAATGTTTTTTAAATCAAATAGAAATTTCTTTGAATCAACCTCAGATGTTTGTTAAATCAAAAGGAAATATCATTTGATTTGATAAAAAAGTGGGCGTGGCAATTATTAAACAAAGCCTTCTTTTTTGTTATGCTTTAGATACTCCTGATCCAGATTCGCATACTAAATTTCATCAAAATATGTTGTATCATTTGCGAGAAATAGCATTTAATGTGTTTTACTTGTATTGGAGGTTCCACGCCCACCTGCGATATTTTGCCTACCTTCAGCTCGTAGGTGCCTCATAAAAAGAAGATTCCCTACAGTAAAATTCAGAAAGATTGCTTTAGTAGTTTTCTTTTTATATCGTATTAAATTTTTGTGGGCGGTGCCACACCCTCCAACGAGTTTTCCTAATATAATGGCATATTACATATTAATACTTGTTTTCAGGGGAAAAATATTTAAAATTTTCATTAAAATTGTTGAAGTCGTTTTCGAGAAATATTGAATTAAAATTTTCAATGGTTAAAAAAGAGGCGTGGCACTTCTTCGAAACCGCCCACTTTTCGGTTAATACAAGGCATTAATAAGCAGTACCTACATACCAAAGTTCATTAAAATATCTTGTAACATTTGCGAGAAATAGCATTTAACGTATTTTGCTTGTATGGGAGGTTCCACGCGCAACGGCGATATTTCGCCCACTTTCAGAACAGAGATGCCTTTTAGCAATTACGCATCTCACAGTTAATTTCAGAATGTTTGCTTTATTAGTTTTCTTTTTATACCGTATTATATTTTTGTGGGCGGTGCCACCCCCTTCAACGAGTTTTCCTAATATAACTGCATATCACATATTAATACTTGCTTGCAGAGGTAACATCTCCTAAATTTTCATCAAAATTGTTGGAGTCGTTTTCGAGTAATATTGAATCAAAATTTTCAAGGGCTAAAAAGTGGGAGTGGCACTTATTTGATTCCGCCCACTTTTTGTCTGTTACAAGGTATTATTAAGACGTACCCGCTCACCAAATTTCATTCAAATACCTTGTATGGTTTGCGAGTTATGACCAAATCAAATTTAAAATTTAGGGCGATGTCACGCATTTACAAAGTTCAAGCCTAGCTCATTCTTCGTTGTATGCTAATATTTAACATTATCCGAAGTTTCATTAAAGTCGCTGTAGCCGTTTTCGAGAAAAAGTTTTGCCCGTTCCAAACATACATACAATGTACATAAGTACATACAATTTCATCTCGTATAAGAAGAGAAGATATGCAGATATGCAGACAAGTTAACACGGAGAAAGAATTGGTATACCAACATTGATCTTTCTACAATTTCGGAAATGGTGAGAAAATCATTCCAAACTTCTAATACAAATTTTTAGCTAAGAACATAAATGATCACATGATCACACTAACTATAAAACTAGAGAAACTTTTAACCGGTGCAAACACCCGATCTTCCTTAACAATTTGACTACATATTCTTATCAAATACTTACCGCAGCCTTCGATTGATGAGCAGTAGCATCCAATGCACCTAACTTCACTTTTCCCTTCAATTCTTTAGCAGCTTTAGCCCATTCAGGGGCCAAATTTTTGCAATGACCACACCATGGAGCAAAGAATTCCACCAGCCGAACATCAACAGATTGCAGTACTAATTTATCAAAATTATCATCTGTGAGTTCAATGACCGCATCATCAGAACTTGAAGAACCACCACTGCTGCCACTACCACCACCTAAAGCTGCTTGCTTGTACCTTCTTTTTAGCTCCAGCGATTCAGCTTCTGCCATTGCTTTTGCAGTGCGTTGCCAAAAATTTGGTAATGCTTCGGCAAAGTGGCTCCAGCCATATTTCCGTCCCAAAAAAAGATAGTATCGAATTAGCGGTTTTTTTTATAATATCAGATCACTCTTACAAGGGGCAGAAGGTTTTTGAATCGAAAAATCATGTTGTTGACTCAAAAATCGGCAATGTCGGGAGTCACTTTTCACCACTGATCCGCGGCCGAAGGCCGCCGCGAAGCCGGTGTTGGATTTTTGGGAGTTTTAAATCCTGAGTTGCGGCCGCAGGCCGCCCACCTACCCCTACTCTTATGAAAAAGCCTATAATATATCCAACACCTAGTTTGCTAGCCACAGTAATTTTACATAAGGGTAGGGGTAAGTGGGCGGCCTGCGGCCGCAGCTCAGGATTTAAAACTCCCAAAAAGCCAACACCGGCTTCGCGGCGGCCTTCGGCCGCGAATCAGTCTATAATATATCCAACACCTAGTTTGCTAGCCACAGTAATTTTTCATAAGACTGGAGCCACTTTGCCGAAGTATTACCAAAAATTTTTATAGTCGGAAAACCCTTTACACCATATTGGCTACCAAGCGATTGATGATCATCGGCATTGACGGAACCAACTTTGACAACACCTTTAAATGCTGTAGCTAATTTTTTATATTCCGGCACTAATGATTGACAGTGGCCGCAGCACCATGGTGCAAAAAATTCGACAATCCAAATGGAATCATCATTTATGACAAGACGATCAAACGATCAAAATTCGAGGGCGTTAACTAACGACATTGTCAGAGGGTGAATAGAAAGCCAGTGCGTGGGGAGCAGCAGCGCAGAGGAACAGTAGCAGGGAAAGTTTTCAAATATAATGTTGCTTCGAAACTTTAATCCGAAGTATTTATCAACAAATTCCTCTCCAAATTTTCGCAATCCTTCCAAATTTTCTTCAGCGCCGAATGTCAATTTTGCTTCTGGCATTGCTTTCTGACATTTTTTCGTGGTTGCTTTTGATTGGCTGTAATAGTATATAATAGCTGTCAAATTTGTATATAATATACAAATACCCTGTAGGAAATACGGTCATTCCCTATTACACTTTTTTTTGATAACTTAGTACCTTGTACTAGAGTACTAGTAAATTAGTAAAGTAAAAATAGAAAGTAAGCTAAATTTTACTCTCAGCGAAACAGCCAGCGAGACTAAAACAGAAATTCGGTACAAATTTAAAAATTTTTCCAGCCTTTGTTTATTTTATAAAGGTTCCAGTGTTGGATTATCGGATTACCTATGGAGCGTTGGCCGACCAATGAGTTGCTTTAGAACAGTGGTTCTCAACTGGTGGGGCGCGCCCTCCTAGGAGGGAGTGAAGACAATTCTGAGGGGCGCGAAAAATTTAAAAAACAAAAGTTTTCTTATCTAATCTGACTATATTGATGATTTTGAAGTTTTGAATTATTCTTAAAACGTTAAATACAGCCATGTTTTGAAATCCGATTCTCTTTGATATCGGAATTAAATAAAATTTAAGGTGAAAAAAGATTAAATCGGATTTGTATTCCAATAAACCAAATTCCAATAAAGTAATTTCGATTTGAAGTTAATTATACAAAGCAACATATAGAGAGAAAAAATTTGATTGATTTTTCTTTTTGCGGTAGCTGAGTCCAAATCTGCCAACAGTATTTTTCTCTCAGGTCTGTGATCCGAAAAATCCTTAATTTAAAGTTCAAAAGACGTTATTTTCAGACATTGGGGCATATCCTCAATAAATCTTATCTTTTAACTTTTCAAATTGGCCAATTTTGTTTTGGGAAAAAATAATTTTTCGTTCCTCAGCGATGTGTCAAAATTGATGCATTTGCATTTTACTGAGATAACCCAAAAAAGTCGAGATTTTAGGTCTTTTTTTCAATTAATAAAAAGTAATTAAAGTAATTTGTTTTTTATCAAATTGTAATGCAATGTAGATATATTTTGATTTTCTGTGAAAAAATCTATAAATTCAAATTAGACCCCTGACTTTTAGTTTTTTTTTTTAAATTTTAAACTTCTTGTAAGCTTTTAAAATTTTGTTGGAATTTATAAGTCCTAAGAAACCCAAAACTAGTAAGAATTGAATTTTTTATCAGGTAAATTTTTTTCCGCAATTCCAATTTATTCTGGTTGCAAAAGACAGACAAGATAGAAAAAGAAGAAGCATTTTTTCAATTTTTTTTTTTTTGTAGAAAATACTGAAGATACTACTAGTCCAAGTAGCTTGGGTAAAAGTGCGTATAATTTTTGCATTTTTAGAGTAAAACTTTTTACCTTCAAAACGAGCTCTTAAAAAGTGCCATACAATACTTTTTTCAAAAGTTATTGCAGATTTAAGATGATATTCATGAAGTCCAAAGTTGTGTCGTTTTACCCGTCTTATGGGATTTTAAGATGTCATCTTAAATCGGCCATAACTTTTAAAGGAAGTATCATATTATGGGATTTCTTCTTAAGAAAGTTTTTTTGGATGTCTATTATAATTTAAGAAATAAAATCAGGTGGCATATTGTTTTCGAACAAACAGACATAATGAAATGTCAAATAATGACTTCGAAGATGCCAAAACGCCGACTTTTTACTTGTTATCGGAAAAAATATTTTTAGTTAGAGTTTTTTGTTTGTAATAAAAATTAGAATTACTCGATAAAAAAATCAATAAAACAGCTTTAAAAAAGCAAAATTAATTGCAAAGTCGTTGGGCGGCTTGTGTTAATATGTTTTGTTGTATATTGATGAATGACCAATTTTCTCGCTTGTTTTTGTCACCATAATAAATTTCCTCGCTGACATATGTGACTTGTTTTTGTCACCATAATAAATTTTCTCGCTGACATATGTGACTTGTTTTTAGTCACCATAATAAATTTTCTCGCTGACATATGTGACTTGTTTTTAGTCACCAAAAATCAATTTCTCGCTGGGACTTTTTGGTTTCATTGATTTGGGAAGTTTGACAGTTTTGGGAAGTTTTGACAAATTCTGGCCATTTAACAGTTTTCCCCTGCATTACTGCAAAATTAGTGATGCCAAACAAATTCGAATTCATCAAAATAAAATCGACAAAGACTTTTGTTTCATTTCCGCAACTAGATGTGTTTAACGATTGAAGATGTTTATTGTGCTTTGTTTCAAGTTGGTTTGTGTCATTGAAAATATTGAGAAGTGGTTTGTGTCTCAGATGCCATTAGAATGTCAAATCGAAGAGAAAAAGATTAGCAACATAAATGTCAAAACGAAAGGAAACACCACTGACATTTTGAAAAGTCCATCAAATTCTTTGTGCTTGGCAATGCCAACAATGACAGTTCGGAGCAAAAACAGAGATCAAAATAAAAAAAAGACAACAAAAACATCAAGTTTTGAAAGAAATTCTCATCTTTTCTATTTCATTTTGGTTTGCGAAGTCGGAATGTGAAAAACGCAGTCGTAATTAAAAATTGCAAAAAATTATTTGTAAACAAAAAATATTTGTGAAAATTAGCCGAAAATTGTGAAATTATTATTGAAAATAATTGAATATGTAACAATTGGAAAGGCACAAAATTTACATGTTAAATCTGAAAATGAAAAAATTTATAAATATAAGTAAAATCGATATAATACAGTGAAAAATCGAAGAAAATCTCGTAAAAATTACCTTAAAGTGAGAAAAATTCTAACTTTTTTCTTGTCATTTAATTAAAGAGGACGAAGCTGAAATTAAAGAAAATAAAACTACGCATTACATAACTCGTGCAACATTAAATTTTAATTTTTTTTCTTCAGTTTTTTTTTTTCTACACAAACAACTTTTCTATAATTGTTCCAAAGTTCGAAAATTTCATTTATTTTCGTTAGAACATTTACGCAACAGCTCGGCGGCGGCGGAATATAAGCAGCTGCACTAAGCAGGCGGCCCCGGCCCTGCCTTGCGTTCGTTCAATCGGTGAAGTTTTTTCGTCTTGTGCCAGCGGATTTTGTTTAAAATTTTTCGAGTTATTACCGTGGACTCGTGGACTACACCTCATTTTTCTCACACTTCCTACCACCACCACCCCCTTTTTGAACATTTCTGCACCACACATTCACTTAACTACGCTTTAAAATTCGCACCACCATTTGACGACATACAAATTTTGTCAACAAAAAGTCTCCGTGGATTTGATTGATGAGCAGGCCTTTGCTGCCTTGCTGAATTTGTTGTAGCTGTGTGCCAAGTTCTTTTGCGGGACTTTCGCGGAATTGAGTCGCTGACTTTTGTGACCTAATCCCTAATCTGGAATTGAGAATTAGAGACTCAACGTTCTTGGTTACTCTGCTGCGCTGCCTGTGCTGCTGCTGTGCTGTGATTATGACCCAGCGAGAGCGTGACACACTCATACATTTGTTTGCTGGCGGGTAAGCATTTTCTAATTTCTATTGATATTAAGAACTTTTTGACCTAAAATCGGAAGACATTCTTTAAGCCTCAATATCTCAAAAACGAAATGAGATACCAAAATTGTATGAAATTTTTGCGACTTATTTTTGGTCGTTTTATAAACGACATTAGATCTTACTTCTTACTTCAGTATTATCGTATTCTTTAAGCCTCAATATCAAAAAAAAACGAAGCGAGATATCGAAAAATATTATTTAATATTTCATTCATTTATGATCAAAACTAGTATGACGCTGATCCCAAAAATATTTCATACAAAAATCTAAATTTACTACACTTTAAGCTAAATTCTCAACCTCCTGGCATGTCTCTTTTCCAAAACTAAAGTTTTTATGGTAAATTAAACACAATTTCGAGATATGTTATCAATGCTCTTCCAATGTAACTATCAAATTTTGCAATTAATATTCAATTTTATTAAAAAATATGTTATGGAACGTTGTCACTCGACTTTTACCTCAGCCTCCTGGCACATCAAAACATTTAAAAATTTGTATATAACTTGCGTATCTATCACGTTGCTGCTTTTATGATGCGAATGAACATAGAAAGTTATCGTAAAATCGCTTTGATTTGTCTCGGATCGTAGATATTTTAGTCGTTACGCCGAGTTTTGTGTATGAAATTGTGATGCGGCCAGTCAAATCCTCAGGTCTCTAGCAAGTATTTTCGTTAAATATATTTCGTAGGAAAGTTTTATTACAAAGATTATAAATCCATAATTTCGTTATTGAGCGTTGCATTGACGATTTAATGATTGGAAAGTGAAAAACCTCAGGCTTCTGGCCTGTGTCTCCTGGAAACTTTAAGATCTAATTTATGTTTTTTTAGTAGTAAACATAATTGGGTTTTAACAAACAGCGCTCAATAATATTATTTCATTGGTGCTTAGCCTCCTAAGCTTATTTTTATTTTAAACAGCTATAAAATTCTTGAATCTTGTTTTTCGACCGCTCCGTCTTAGACAAGTACAAAAAAAAAATTCCAAGCTGAACAAAGACTACTTGTCTGAACGCATATTCAAAAAAAAAAAAAAAATAAAAATTTGTCATGAAAAAAGTGCATTTTCCTTCCTTCGTGAGTAAAATCACCCATGTATAAAATTAATGTTCTTTGCTTTGTTATCAAATACCGACTAAATCAAAGTTTCCGAATTGCCACAGATATACATATGTTATAAATTATAACTTCCTAAATAAATCAGTAAAATGCAAAAATATAAGCATAAAAAATGTTAAATATAATTTTCCAGCAGCTAAATCGCTATAAGATTCAGAAACAGGCTTGCCAACTCTCAGAATATATTTTTCATTTGTATTAGCAAAACTAGCTTATGAGAATTTAGACGGGCCGTACAGAGATTTATTTTGCACTAATGAAGTTTCCACTCCCTATAAGGTTTTACCTTTTAATTGTGTATGCCTTGTTTTCACTATCTTGTTTAAACTGAAATAAAAACTAGGAAGAGCGTTACCTTTGGTCTGTCCAAACATTAAATACCCTACACTGCAGTATTTTGAAAATTTTGCTTTAACGGGAGGTGCCACGACCTCCTGTCCGAATTCACATAGTTTTTGCTCAGATCTTTTACTTACTGTTCTCAGCATCTGACTGGAATTTGGTTGGATTATTTTAGAATACGCTTTAGTATACTATAGCATTTTGGATCTTTTGCTTTTATGGGAGGTGGCACGCGCTCTTATCCGGGTTCGCATTGTTTTTGCTCAGGAGCTTGCATTTATAGTTCTTAGCGTCTGTGTGAAACTAAAACGAAAAACGCTTTTAGTATAGTGTTTTGGATCTTTTGCCCTCTTGTCCGAGTTCGCATAGTTTTTGCTCAGCGCTTGCACTTACCGTCCCTAGTAGTTATGTGAATTTTGGTTGCATTGTCGTAAAAAATACTACTAAAGTTGCATTTGAAATATATTTTTTGTATGGGCGGTAGGCGTGTCCGTAGACGGATTTCGCTTGTTTTCAATAAATCTAGCTAACTTTGACGAAGGAGGCAGAGTACCGAATTTCAACGAATTACCTTGCTCTCAGAAAATATTAAAATGATTTCAACAGACAGACAAACAGATATCCAGACAGACATGGCTATATCGACTCAGGAGCTGACGCTGATCCATACCTGCCATGCCTTCTTCTCCGCGTTAAAAACGGAAGGACAAAGTGAATTTACCCTGGTGTGGGGTAAAAAAACAAGAACTTTTGCATGTGCTTTATTTTTTTGTTATGATTCTCAACAAATCTATGTTGAAGGTTAAATATAGTATGCTTGCAAGTTCTTCTGGATGTCGGCAAATGCGTCTGATGTAGGTCGCGTAGTGCAAAATAGCCTTCCAATAATTTTTTTGTTCATTCTTGTGTGCATTTTGCCTTATTTTTGTGATTTTGTTGGTGTTTTACATAAACACTTTGAGCAGCAAGCTTAAAACCACAATGTCATCTGATCCATGCTTGTTGGAAGCAATTAATGTCTAACTAGTTTCCTCTAAGTTAGATCGCTTTTTTTTTGCGAAATTATGAAAAATAAAGCATTGACCAAAAACTCGCTGTTGGTAGATCGGGGAAAGTTTAAAAGCTGGTAAAATACTTAAATACTTAGTTCTGTGTGATTTTCAATAAATTTACTTTTATTGTAGTACCTACTTAAACTAATCAAATTAATAAACAAAAAAAGTTTATGTAATAACAAGACTTATTAGTAGTTCAGTCAAACAAACAAAAAAAAAAATACTTACACACATATGGCGTAATATGGCGAAATACCAAGTCACTTTTATCAATAAATAAACATGTAGTGCTTATGTACATTTTACTTATGTGACCTATCAGCTGACTAGGTATAAGATAGTAAATATATTCGAAGCAAATATTTATACATAATTTTATGTTAAACTCGAGAATGTTTGTTTTGCAGTTAAATTGCAGGATTTCACATACATTTTTATAAAAAATAAAAATATTTCTTAACAGCTTCAAATTAAAAACTAAAACTTTAATTAAATAAGTACAGGTGCATAGCACATTTCTCTTTATTTTTCTTTTTTTTGTTTTAATAGTAGCATGAAGACCAACTAAAAACACAAATATTTTTTTCATGAAATTTGCACGTTCCCCCCTCTATATAAATAAATGGAATTATGAGTAAACCAATTTACCGGCTCCATTTTTTTTTTTTTTTTCAATTTCTTGAAGTGAATAGCAAAAGTTTGATCAATAATATTTACGAGAAATATATCATTTCAATAATTTAACTTGAAAAACCTCATAACAACAATAAAAAGACTTTAAGTATTTTGTTAAGTAAGTCGTTGTGCTTTATCAATTAAACAAACATGAGAGAGAACATTCGTTGTTGACAAGTTGTAAAAAATACACTTTCGCGAAATAAAGAAATAGTTTTATTATGAGCTTTATATATACAAAGATACATATAGAGGTTAAATACCATATAGCAGGGTAATATTATCACGTACCGCTTTAAATAAAACGACGTAAATTGATTGCTAATTGTGTTCGTTTAAATATAGATCATTTATTATACTGAGACTACTGTACATGACACAAATATTAAACGTAAAGTATGTATTATCTTGTCTTACAATTGAAAATATGCATTCGTCCAATAAACTCGTAATACGTTTTTATTTATGAAAAAGCACCGCCTGTTTCCGAGATTCAAAAAGAAAAAACCCTAAACTGGTTTTTGCCGGCTTGAGTTGACACTGAAATGATAACCCCCGAACCAGTAATATTTTAATAAACATTTAATCTACAGAATATTATACAAATGTGCAAATTGAAAATAGCAAATAATTCAAATTAATTACATATACTATATGTTTATTTAAAACGCGGAAAGTTATTTTTTGTTTTCAATTTAATAGCACTTTATTTGAACATTTACTTTAATTAACTTTAAAATATAAAATTAAATTTACTTTGCTGCTGTCGATGTTGCTGCGTTGAAGTTTGGAAGAAGAAGAAGACTTGCGAACCATAAAGATGGCATGTAAACCGATAAATTTATCGGCATGCAAATTTGTGGGGATTCAATGGGGATTTTTAATCAGTTGGCCAACGCAATTATGGGGGATGTATACGGGACTATAATTAACTTGTACAACAGTGTGTACTAGTTTTTATGAAATTGAAATAAGTTTACGTTATGGCGTAAACATCCTGCCCCTTTGCGCGAGCAAGGCAACAACAGCAACAGCAAATTTGAATAAAAAAAATACAAAAATATATATAAAAAAATAGAATTAAGTGAATGAATGTGTACAATTACGATGTGTAATAATCAAAAAATTCAATAATTATGAGATCAATAAATTCATATGGAAGGTAAAATGGATACAAATACTAAGATATAATAAAAATATGAAGAAAAATTAATGATGATAATTAATAATAAAAAAAATATGGAAATATGGAAACCAGCTCCAGTCGTTAGGTTTAATTTGCTCTGGGACAAGCGCCACAAAAAGTCCAACCCAGCTCGGTGGACTGGGCTAATGGTAAGCCAGGACGTTTGCAAGTTTGCGAGCGTATAATGCGAGGATACAGATCAGCTCCCAGCATCATGTCGACTGGTTGTGGTCTGAAGAATGTTGGATCGGCAAGGCACCAATGGGCAAATTCGTTGTTGAGAAGCCTGCCGTCAGCACCATCTTCGGACGGATATAACTTAGGGTCCTCGTCAACAATTGAACAAACCACTCGTAGAGAAAATGTTCCTCCATGAGAAGAACATATGGTCAGTTGACAACAACGATTCTCACCTGAGCGTATAAAAGCTGTCCTCAAACGTCGGGCCATACTTCGAGTAATGCTTGTACGATCCTGTTGAGGATTTATAAGGGCCCGAACAAGCTGAACTTGGTCATCGCTATAAACCTTTACCAACGCTGTAGGTTTTAAGATGATGGAGTTTGGATCACTCCAAGGCTCAGGCGCTAAGACAACGTGTTCTTGTTCGGCAGCTCTTACACTCGATAGTCGGTCATGAAAATGAAGAAGAGTGTGATGGGACCGGCGGCATATCCGACAGCGAATCGCGCTGGTGCACTGATCAGTTTCATGTGAGCGTGCTAAGCAGTTACGGCAGATACGATTCCTGTTGACAAGATTGATGCGATCAAGTACGTTCAAAGTTAGAAAGCGATAACAATGCTTCAACGGATGTGTTTGGTTGCAGATGGGACACCTATAAGGATGCGAACGCGCAATTCTTGAAAGCATTTCTGAAAATGTGTAAATGAAAATAGCGTGTAGAATGAGTGTGTATGAAATGTTGTATGAATGAAATGTGGTATGTTTGAAGTGTTGTATGACAAATTAGGAATTGGTTTTGTGGAAGTGAGAATGAAAAATGCAGCTGTTTGTGGAAGTGTGTTTATGTATGTGAAAATGTGAAAGAAGTGGATGTTGTAGCGCGACAAATTTATGATTCGGACGGTAAAACGACGAGTTTGTGAATAGGACGTGAAACCGAACCGCGTTGCGTATTTACGTCAGCGACTCGGACATGACCATCACTGCCTGTGTATATTTTTGTTACGCGACCGAGTCGCCATTCTGTTGGACACACGACTTCGTTTCGTAGAACTACTAAATCACCTATTTGAATATCTATTTGTGGGCGTTTCCATTTGTTTCGCTTGTGGAGTTCAATCAAATATTCAGTTTTCCACCTATGACAGAATTGTTGATATAAAGCTTTTAGTTTTCGCCACCTATCAAGTGTGCCGATGGAAGATGTTAAGTTTTCAGGCTCGGCTGGCGATAAAAGTTCAGAACCTATCAAGAAATGTCCTGGTGTCAAAACCGTTAGATCGGAAATTAAAGTAGAATTGGGACATAATGGGCGTGAGTTTAAGCAGGATTCTATTCGAGCTAAAAGTGTGGAGAATTCTTCGAAAGTGTATTTAAGTTGACCCGTGACCTTGCGAAAGTGGAGCTTAAAACTTTTTACTCCAGCTTCCCACAAACCACCCATATGTGGAGCTGCGGCTGGAATGAAGTGCCAGGATAGTTTCTGATACCCGTACCTCTCAATTGCCTTATCTTTGAATTGAGAGATGAATTCGTTTGCCTCTTTTACAAGAACCCTTGAAGCTCCGAGGAAATTTGTACCGTTGTCGGAGAATATTTTGTTTGGACAACCTCGACGCGCTACAAATCTTGACAAAGCAGCCATGAAGGAAGGAGTCGAGAGATCGCTAGTAGCCTCTAAGTGAATGGCCTTAGTTGAAAAACACACAAATAAGCATACGTAACCTTTCGTAATTTTACACGCACGACCAGTAAAGCTTTTTATTTCAAATGGACCAGTAAAGTCAACTCCAGTATTAGCAAATGGACGACCAATAATAGTCCTTTCAGGCGGAAGAGATGCCATGATTTGACCACTGTATTTCTTTCTTTCAATGACACAAGCTTTACAATTGAAAATACAAGTTTTTATGAGATTTTTAAGTCTCACAATCCAAAATTCAGATCTTATTAATCTGGCAACAAGTTGGTTTCCCCCGTGAAGCGATATATCGTGGACAAATTCGACGTAAAGTCTTGCAAATCTGCAGTTATAAGCTAAAATTATAGGATGCCGCTCGCGATAACTTAACGTGGGTGATGAGACTAATCTTCCGTTAGCTCTTATAACTTGGTCATTGTCTAAAAATGGAGTCAAAGAAAGCAGTGGGCTTTTGGGATCAATCGGACTTTTCTGGAGTAGACTTTGATACTCTTTCGAAAAATATAAGCGTTGAGATAAAATGATTAAACGTGTTTTAACTGATGCAAACTCTGCAGCAGTTACTTTTTCGGTTTCGTATGAAGAACTCGAATTTGTAACCTTATGTACCCTATGGAAAAATCGGAAAATGTAAGCAACTACTCGGACAGCACGGGAAAAATCCGAAAATCTTTGGAGAAAGTCTTCAGTAGTTGCCGAGCTAGTAAAATGCGTTTTTAAACTTTTCATTTCGAGTGTAGTATTTAATTGTGAAGTATCTTTGCTCTTTGGCCATTGATTTTTGTCTATTTTTAGCCACGGTGGTCCATGCCACCACAGTTCGTTACTAACTAAATCCGAAGGAGTCAGCCCCCGGGTTGCTAGATCGGCAGGATTGTTATTAGTTTCAATATGGAACCAGTTTTCGGTTCCTACTTTTTCAAGAATTAAGGAAACCCTGTTTGCCACGAAAGTGGTCCATGAACATGGAGGTTTTTTAAGCCATGACAGAACAATTGTTGAGTCTGTCCAACAATAAATAGGATAAGAGAAAAAATTGAGCTGTGAGCAAAAAGTTTCAACCAAAGTGGAGAGTAAGACCGCACCACAAAGTTCAAGGCGCGGTAGAGATATTGTTTTAACTGGTGCGACTTTGGACTTAGACAGGAGTAGATGCGAATGTACTTCACCATTTTCGGCTTCAATTCGAATATAGATTGATGCCGCGTAAGCTTTCTGTGATGCATCACAAAAAGCGTGCAATTCGATTTTACTAGAAGGAGTATATTCAAGCCAGCGTGGAATTGTAATGGAGTTGATTTTTGAATAGGAAGTTACAAATGATTGCCACAAGTGCAGTGTGAGAGGCTTAAGATTATCATCCCACTCAGTCTTGTCCAACCAAATTTTTTGCATGATGACCTTGGCTGTTATAATCACCGGTGAAAGCCACCCAGCAGGGTCGAACAATTTGGCGATTATGCCAAGAACCTCGCGTTTTGTGTAAGTTGGCTTGAAGGGAAGAGGCTGTGCATCGAAGTAAAACCTATCAGAGCTCGCATTCCATTTGATGCCCAAAGTTTTTGCGACACTTTTGTCTTCCAATGAAAGAAAATCAATGTCCAGGAGATGTTCGCGAGGTAAATCGCTTAATAAATCTTTATTATTTGATGTCCACTTACGTAAGTGGAAACCCGCGGATTCTAAAGTGGTTATTAGTTCATCTCTTGCCCTTTTAGCATATGGAAAGTCATGCGCCCCTGACAAAATATCATCTACGTATATGGACTCTTTGAGAATTTGTGATGCTCGAGGAAAGTTTTCTTTTTCGTCTTCTGCAAGTTGGAGTAAAGTGCGTATGGCCAAAAAGGGTGCACAATTTACCCCAAAGGTGACCGTTTTTAGGTCATACTCTTTTATTGGATCCTGTGGAGAACTTCGAAAAACAAGTCGTTGAAATTTAGTTTGAGAAGGATGGATTAAAATTTGCCTGTACATTTTCTCGATGTCGGCATTGAAAACGTACTTAAAGAATCGCCATTTAAGGATCAAGATAGTAAGGTCAGACTGGAGGACAGGTCCTGGATAGAGAACATCATTTAAACTATTGCCATTTGATGAGGAGCAAGAGGCATTAAAGACGACGCGAAGCTTTGTCGTTGTTCTCTCCGGCTTAATTACAGCGTGATGAGGTAGATAATAATTTGGATAGTCTGATACCTTATTTTCGGACATGTGTCCTAATTCGGCATATTCTTCAATAACAGAATCATACTTTGATTTTAACTCTGGTTTTCGAAGCATTGACTTTTCGATTCGAAGGAATTGAGAGATGGCAATATTGCGAGAAGAGCCTAAAGAAAGTTCTTTTGGAAATGTGGGCTTAAATGGCAATTTTACGACATAACGGCCATCGTCGTTTCTGTATGTTGTAGAGGAGTAAAGTTCTTCACAATATTGATCAGCTATAGAAGCAATTCGTTTTTGAGGAATCTCCTCAATGGCCCAAAATTTAGCTATTTGTTCATTTATTGAAACTTCAGTGCAAAGAGACTTACAGGTTAACTTTGAAAAAGAGTTTAGAGAGGAAGGCATGGGACCAGTTAGTATCCAGCCAAATATAGTATCCTGGGCCAGAAGGGATCCGAGGATATTTTTCTGTATACCTTCAAGGATTATGAGTGGATACAAGTCTCCTCCTATAAGAAGGTCAATATGAGAACTAGTGAAACAATGAGGATCGGCATACTGAAGCGAAGGCAATGGAGGAAATTTTGATGGATCAAATGTGTGTGATGGCAAATCACCCGTTATTTGCGGAATCACTAAAGCCGTCACTTCAATTTTTAAATTAGAATTAAATGTGGATTCAATGTGGAAATTTGTTATTTTTGTTGGAGAATCACTTATAGCGCCGTTGATGCCAGAAACCTGAGCAGAAATAGGTTTGGAAGGAAGTTTAAGTATGCATCGAAGACGTTCAGTGATGAATGATCCTTCAGAGGCAGGATCTATTAAAGCTCTTGCTTTATAAATAACTCCGTAGAAATTAATATTAACAACAGCTGTACCAAGAAGGACTTTTTTGGTAACAGCTGTGAAGCAGGACTGTATATTTTGTACAACTTCAGAAGTTGAGGAGAGAGTGGACTGTATATTGGAATTGGAGGATGGCTGAACCTGAGTTGCATGTACAAATTTATTTTTTGTTTGTGATTGCGATGTGGAAGGCAGTTCACACGATGGATTTGAAATAGTGTTGTTGGTTTTAGGAGCCGAAGAAACTGTTTGATATTCTTTATGCAAGAGGGTATGGTGGTTCTTTTTACATTTAAAGCAGAAGAAATTACTTTTACATTCCCTTAGCATGTGGTTGGCGGATAGACAGTTTAGGCAATAATGATGTTGCTTTACTGCCGCGATGCGATGATCCACATTCATTCGCATGAAATTTGAACAATGTCGAAGCGGATGATTGCCTTTGCATACTCTACAAAATGGCGTAGAATCTACATGACTATGATAAGACTTCACATCTTTGGACTTAACGGAATTTGATTTATTACCACTGGAGGACGTGGATGGACGAAACTCAGAAACAGCCTCTAAAGTTTGGAAACGAGAGGTGAGAAAACTGTCGAAATCGGACCATTTTGGAATTTCTGTCTTCGCTGTAATCGACTGTTCCCATAAAGCGAGAGTATTTGTTGGAAGACGAGTCGAACACAAAAACACAAAGATTGGGTCCCAACCTGATATATCAATGTTGTATAGTTCAAGAGTGGAAATGCAATTGTTTATCTCACGTTGAAGACATTTGATGGACCCACCAGTGTCACCTATGCACTGTGGTAAATTGAAAAGAATTTTCAACTGATTGTTGATTAAAATTCGTTTGTTTTCATAACGATTTAAAAGATTCTGCCATGCGATATCAAACCCGTCATTTGTTAGAGGAATCTTTTTTACTAATTCTCGAGCTTCACCCTTTGTCTTCTGTAATAAATGAAAAAGAACTTCAACTCTACTGAGGCGTGTGTTTTTTATGTAAATTGCTGTGAACATGTCCCGAAAAGTGGGCCATGTTATATAATCACCAGCAAAAACATCTGTGTCACACGGCGGAAGTGTCACGTTAGGGCCGCAATCACTGGCTTTGTTAGAAACCTGAGGTAATTTTACTTTTGACTTTTGCAAGGTGGCTAAGCCTTCTCGGATTTGGGACATACATCGGACATAGGTTTTTAAGCTTTCATGATATTTTGACTTTATAGTGACAATATCGTCTTTGTTTGATTCATCCTCTGAACATGCTTCATAGGTAATCTTGATTTTTGCCCAATGTTGATTGAGTTCAGATTCATGGATTTCTAAATTGACGATTGAGTACTCGGTTGCTGCAATCGCGTCGAAATATTCATGGAACTCCACAAGCTGATCCGATGATCGAATAAACTTATCCAAGGTAGCCATGAGATAAAGTGAATTTTGTAATAGGTGAGATGGTAAATTGAGAAAAAACCTGATAAATATTTCGTATATTTCGTAATAAACAAACTACAATAGTTCACAATGAACTATACGAGGATCAATAAAAATGAAAATTATAAAATTTTACTAAAACCGATGGATTATGCGTTTGATGAACCTTCACGTAAATTAAAGCGTATTCCAAAGTTTTCAAAAACAAATTGTTTGGAGGAAATTATTCAATATTGATTGCTTTGGAAAACGCTGGAGTCTCAATTATTGGAGTAAATGGAATACGGAAAAAATTTGAAAATAATCGAGAGATGGAAATGAAAGTTCACCAAAAAACCACTATCACATCAAAGGCAAAAACTTTTATAAATGTTTTAAGAAGCACCTGTACTTGTAAAAAAAAAGATGGTACCTATAGCTTGGAATTTTTGAATGATATATAATGGAAATGAAAAATCGTTTAAAAATATAGTTAAATGAATATATATTTTTTTTTTTTTTTTTTGAAACTTCAAATATACTGGTATTTACTGTATTAGCATATTCAGTAAAATTTAATTAAACGCGGAATCAGAAATTCGCAAAAAGATAAAGAAATCGAATACGTTATGCAGTTTTATTTCCAAAAATAAATTCAAAATTGAAATCGTGGTAAATGAGCAACTCAAAAATTTATGCACATATTCGGGTTTTATTCGCAATTCACAAAATGGCCGTTCTTGATAATCACTTGCACCACGTTTTGTATCATACACACAAAATGGTTTCTTTGCTTTTTATATATATTATGCGCGAGGAATTTTTCAAACTGCCTTTAGTTTTTTCTTTTGAAGTAGTTTAAAATTTAGGAAATCCTTTTGCAAAATTCGCTTGAAACATAAATGAACCCACTTCAAATGCCCGATATGTACACTCCTTTCTATAGAGAATAAAATAAAATCGCTTCGAAATCGCGTACAAACTATTCACTTAGAAATCGCGTCAAAAAACTTTCCTTATTGAAAATCGCAATTTTGTGACAATGTGGAAATGAGTTAATGTGGAAATGTGATAATAATAATGAAATTAAGAATCGCTTACCGACAACTGCACCCAAACTTTATGCTAGCTAACTTTGGAAATATGTAGGTAGAAATATTCCACAACAAAAACCCTTCCTTCGCGATAAAACTTGCGCTCAAGGCTTCAACGGGATAGCAGTGAACCAAAAGTACCAATTAAAGGTGCTCCCGCGACGACAGTAGTATGCAATAACGAAATTAAAGGTGCTCCCGCGATGACAGCAGTGTATAAATCAGACACAAGGTGCTCCCGCGATGGCAGCAGACAGCAGCAAATCAAAAAAAATTGCAAAAAACTAATCGGCGAATTACGTTGCGATCCGGCTCGATAGGGACCAAAATGTTTATTTAAAACGCGGAAAGTTATTTTTTGTTTTCAATTTAATAGCACTTTATTTGAACATTTACTTTAATTAACTTTAAAATATAAAATTAAATTTACTTTGCTGCTGTCGATGTTGCTGCGTTGAAGTTTGGAAGAAGAAGAAGACTTGCGAACCATAAAGATGGCATGTAAACCGATAAATTTATCGGCATGCAAATTTGTGGGGATTCAATGGGGATTTTTAATCAGTTGGCCAACGCAATTATGGGGGATGTATACGGGACTATAATTAACTTGTACAACAGTGTGTACTAGTTTTTATGAAATTGAAATAAGTTTACGTTATGGCGTAAACACTATACATAGGTATTATACTAGTAATATGGATAATTTACAAACATAACTATTAAATTCAATTACACTAATAGACCGGCAACCAAAACTAAACTAAACAAATTTAATGCAATCAATTCATCATAGCGTGTTATAAAATATTTGATAAATCTGCTTTTAACTGGTTCGAAAAAGAGTACAATCATATTATATATTATTATTAATCAAAAATGTACAGAATTCTTATCATTTAACTCTAACTAGTTGTATTAAATTGTAAGTATTTTTAGCTTTTAAAGGGTGATTAAAAGAGATCTTCCTTGGTAACAAGTTAAACTTGTAATTTCTTTCATAATTATATCAATTGATTGCCCACGGTTCTCCGGAACGTGGTTTAATTGATAGTTTGTAGAACCTCTTTTTTTAGCAATACCTTATGGTGTTAGCAACAAAATTCAATAATTTTTAAAATTGCAAAATGGTGCCCCCTGCCCTAAAAAAGAGCCGAAAATCGAAATATAACAAAAAACAATCCAAAACAATATTTGTCATTTTCGACAATTGCTTTATCAAGTATGGTTTTTGAAATATTCTAACCTAAAAGTTCAAAAACAAGTTTTTTGAAGTTATATACGTATAGAGGACGCACAAAATTGTTTTTTCTCTTCTCTACTAAATTAATACGTACATCGCTTAGTACTATTCTTCGTCTTCAAAATATGCTGTCAATTGGTCTTGCATGATATTCCTTTAAAAATCTAAGACCATTTGAAAATGGCACCATTGAGTGAGAAATCATATGAGAATCAACATGCGAATTTAAACTTTAATGTATCATTTTAAAGTAGTCATAACTTTTTAAAGAAAAATCACACAAGGCTATTTCATTGCTCATTTTAAAGACAAAAATCAGTGCTAAATGATGCTATTAATAGAAAAAAGCAAAACAGTTTTGTGGATTTTCTATACAACCTACAAAACCGGGTTGTTTTTTGAACAACTAGAGTAGGATATCTCGAAAACCATATGAAATTTAGCGATTCTAATGCCAGATTTGGCATTTTGTTTTGGTTTGTTGTGTAGACCATTTGGTAACCGAAATTCGACCCGGAAAATCGATTAGGTTTTATCAGAATTTTAACGACTCGTGAGATGTAAATAGTTTTTATCGAACACCTAACAAAAATTGGGAGAATCTTACGAAAAGATCCTGCTACACTATTCCAAAAAACACTTTAAATGTTACATCTCTGCAACCATAGTAAAACTTTGTCCATTATATTATCCAACTTCTGAACAAACATTAAACATGGACTTCATCCAAATCAATATCATCGCGCCACCTAAAGGAAAGGGCAGAACAACGTTTGACAGGCCGGCTCGTGATCATATAAATTGATTGCTCTCATTACCAAAACTCTGAAAAAACACTTAATTTTCGGGTAAAACGACTTCTGTCCTCCATACCGAAATTTTCTTGTTCACCTATTGGGAATTTCATTTTACACGTATAGGAATACATTCCACGACATTTGGTTGTAGAATATGAAAAAAAATTTTCTGAAAACCTGAGTCAAGTAATGGAAGATTATTTTCGGATAAGTCCATAAATATCCGCATCTCATGGTGGAGTTAAGCTACATTACATACATTTTTATGAAGCTTTTTTTGTTGTTCAGTAATAGTGTGTTTTCTTAAGCACTATATTTTTTTGGGGTCATACTAACATACTAACGTCTCCAGTTGGACCAGAGGGAGGAATACTTTTTCGATTGTAAATTTTTTGAATGTTTCCAAAAAGAGTTATTGCCAGTGCTTATTGAAATCATACTTTTAAATACAGTTAATGGACAAACAACAATAAAGAAAATCAATCAAGAACGGTTTTTATTTATTTTAAAATCTCACAGTTTTTATACCCTACACCCAGGGTATATTTATAATATTCTGAACGGTATTTCGAATAATGCGAATTTGCGCTTTATTGTTATAAACCTGAAACATATCATTTACAATGTAAATTTTCTTTCAGAAGTAAAATTGTTTTTGCTACACTTTGTTGCTCATTGTTTTGCATTTCAATTTATTAAAAGCGCCAACAGCTGCTGTCACTCAGAAAAGTCAAACATTGAAAAAATGCCTTTGAAGCGTCAGTAGACGAAAGAGCTTAATTGTTGTTTATCTGATCGTTTGTCTTTATAAGTCATTGCAATTAAGAATATTAAAAATATACACAATGCAATTAACACATTTTCACCAATGGAATTTACAGAGTTTTCGAATTGAAATTTTAAAAATTTATTAAAAAGAATTAAAACAAAGCTATCGAAAGCAAACATACCAATACTACATATCATATATTAATACGCAAGACAAAAACTTGTCCATCTTTTTTTACTATGTTAGAAATGATGTAAGACTTTAAATTATACACCATTAGAAAGGTATTTGTGTGTAGACGTGCACAAAGTTAAAATTATGTTAATATTTTGATTTTAAGCCAAGTAAAATTATAAACAAATTTTTCAATATTAACAACAACAAAATACACGGTCACACATAGCTGAATATAGGCTAATGCACAAAGAGAAAGACAAAAAGCATAGCACTGACTTCATGTTTTTTGTTTTGTTTGTATTTCGCTTGAATTATAACAGGGATAATAAATAAGCTTTTCTATTTCTTACCAAATAACTAGCAAAAAAAGTCCAAAAAGTACCAAAATTATTTGAAACATTTGTGGTCGAATTTTGACCACTTAGCGATTCTAGTATTAATGAAACCTATAAATGAAATCTAAGTAAAACAGATGTTAAACTAATCATATATTTTAAAATATAAATCATACGCAAAAATTAAGCAAATTTAAAAAAAAACATATAATGGGTTAAAATGCAACAAGGAATTGCGTTATTGTGTTATACCGCCGCCTTTCATAAGGGGTTCTAATTTGTTTGTTGACTTGGCCAAAAATATGGGTGCATGTTAATTTTAATAAACAACGCAATTAGTGAGGATGCGTCAATTCACAGAAAAGTTCAAAAATTTCAAAACAAAAACAACCTCTGTTGTTTATTGGGTCTTATCACAGAAAACGAAGAAAATCAGTCAAAAATAATTCAATTAAATTTAGCAAGACAACTGATAAACTGTGCTTTGTTATGTATAATTTATATGAATTAGCACATGATTATTTGCATTTGTAAAAAACATATTTCGTATTGTTTTTACACTTTTCTACTAACAGTTGGGTTACGGGTAATTAATTTATCGTTTGCATCAGCTACAGCAAAAAGTGTAACTAAACGTGACTTGGCATTTAGCATGAAAAATCAAATTGTTAAAAGTAATAAAAGAAATCAGTACTAATCAAATTTCAATTTATATATTAACTATTCCTTTGATTGAGAACATGTGTAGTCTTTAGCTTTTCTATGAAAAATATACCATATATGTTTGTAAGTATATTCTAATACCCAGTTGGAAAGTGAGTAATTGATTGTTCATATGAATTTATCTTTTACTTACAATAGGAATGTTTTTTTCGACGCTAGTTAATAAACAATTATGATAATTTTCAAATTGCGATAACTCAAGAACTGTGAGTCGCAGTTTTTGATCCATTTTTTCAAACTTTAAACCTTTTGAAAGGAAAACACTCATGCAAAAAGATTGCAATATCTCGCGAAAAGGATCAGCTGGACTTCCGCAGTTTGCATTTTCTGTCTGCATACACACTTTATGGTTAGATTTTTATCACACTTTTATTGTTATTCAGATGTGTTCAGATTAAACAAATTTAAAACGGAAAATCACAGCTTATCTCCTTCTCGGAATATTGAATTTCTACCAATTTTTATAGTCATTTGAGTTATAGTTTTTGATGCTGACTCCGAATCGAGTTACAGAATTGCTTTGTCCTAACTCAAAAGTTTAAAGCACATAATTTTTTCGCTATTCTTTAAATCATTAGAGCCATGCCTTGTGAAACAAGATCTGCCACACCCCTTGCGATTTCTCTGAAATTTGGTACATGGTTTTATTGCATGCCTTATCTGATAGAAATGGCAAATAATTGAAAAAATTCGAAAAATTGTTACAAACTCTCCTCAAAAAATTGTCAATAACTTGGACATTTCTGAATCGATTTTTATGCTCAGACCACTTTTGGAAAGGTATTGAATTGGGCTATAAGCTCAAAGAAAATTTTTTCGTATTTGATAAAAAGTAGTTAATTTTCTACTATTTAAGTACTAAACTACTAAAAACGCTCCACTTTTTTCACTTTTTTGACCTTTCAAAAAATATTTGTTGGAAAGAAAAAAAAAAAACGTTTCATATGAAAAAGAGGGTAAAATGATATGTCTCGTGGCTTAGAAGTTATTGGGTGTACAACTTAAAAACCGGAATTTGACGTTGGATGTCCGTACTAACAAATATCGTGAAAGCTCGAACTTCATATATATGTCATTTTGAAGGTACATTTGACAGCTGTCAAAATCAGTCAACAAAACAATTTTATCTTGTGTGCATCATTATTATTTTTCACGATGAATAACTTCGAAAATTGGAGAAAAAGACAGCATATGAGGGGGGGTTCTAGTGGGTCATTTTTTTTTGCAAAGAAAACAGCTGCCGAAAGTCATCGCATTCTTGTAGAAGTTTATGGGGACTATGCTCCAGCTGAATCAAGCTGTCGTGAGTGGTTTAAAAGTGGTTATTTTGATGTGATCCATTATGAGCTGTTGCCAGGTGGCCAAACCATTAATGCTCAATTCTATCGTCAACAATTGATCCGATTGAAGCAGAAAATCCAGGCAGAGCGGCCAACGTATGCGACCAGACGTGAGTCAATCATTTTCCACCACGATAACGCTCGGCCACATATTGCTGCCCCAGTCAAAAATTACCTGGAAAACAACGGAAAACAACGGATGGGAAATTTTGCCTCACCCGCTTTATAGCCCAGACCTTGCACCATCAGACTACCATTTGTTCCGATCGATGCAGAATGCCCTATCAGGAATACGGTTCACTTAAGTTCAAGATATCGAAAATTGGCTCGATTCGTTTTTGGCCGCCAAGCCAGCGCAATTTTTTTGGGATGGAATTCATAAATTGCCTGAAAGATGGGGAAATGTTGTAGCTTCCAATGGACAATACTTTGAATAAAATATATTGTAACATTTTTCCACAATAAAGCATCAAATTTCGCTAAAAAATTCCAGTTTTTAAGTTGTACACCCAATATGATTTTTTTTTTACAAAAAGGACCGACCGCAAGATGGCCCATAACTAGAACATTTCTTAATCCATTTTCATATTTATACCATTTTTAGAAAGGCATTGAATCACGCTATATGCACAAAGTAAATCTTTTTACCTACCTTCTAAAATATTTTTCTAGAAAATTAAGCAAAACCATCTTGACATGAATCCAAAATTTAGATAATACTTTTAATGGTTTTACCAACTGAGTCAAGTGACGGCGGCAAGAAATAAAGCCCAAAAAATAAAATAATGATGTAACGCCAATTATTGAAATATCACCCAAACAATATAAAATCACGCCTTAAAACAAAAACGCCCAAAAATTTGGGCATTGTTTCGTTTTTTTTAACGAAATAACGCCCACAAAAAAACAAAAAAACGCCCAAATTATTTTCCTATAAATTTGGGCGATAATCGTTTTGTAAATAACGCCCAAAACGTATTTCGTTTTCGTTTTTGGGCGTTATTTCATATTTTTTGGGTGTTATTGCATATTTTTTGGGTGTTATTACGTCACTTTATTTCTAGGGCGTTATTTCGTTAAAAATAAAGAAATGTCCAAATTTTTAGGCGTTATTTCCAAAATGATTATCGCCCACATTTATTTAAAAATAATTTGAGCGTTATATCGTTTTGGTTTTTGGGCGTTATTTTCTACCGCTGTACTGTACGAATTTTTTATGCGACATCATTTCAAAGGCCAACACGGTTTATTTTTAATACAATATAAAATGAGTACTGAAATAAAAAAAACCAACTACCAGATACGATAAGATGGTTCGTACAGTTATGTACTTTGAAGTTTTATGAAGTTTTAAATAAAAGTGAATTGAAATAAACATATGTAGTTCAAAGAAACAAGAATTCTATGTACAGTGCTATGCATAACATTTACAACCAAAAACACTTGAAACTGAATCACAAATTTTTGGCCACTAAAACAGATGCAAATAAAATATTGTTGTTTATAAAACAAAAATAAAAAGTCCATACATCACTTATGCAAAACTAAAACTTAAGTACAATATAAAAATGTATCGGTATTGGCTGTGCGAAACATTTGCAACTTTTAGTCTAAATTAAAAATTATAACTAAAAAACTCAATATTTAATGGAATAACCCCCGAGTGGTAACAGTCTTATGAGAAAACCAAGGAGAGAATGGCTAAACCCAAAATATACAAGAAGAACTGTCTAGCATAGAGGTTGTAGAATCATGGTCTGGGGATGCTTCTCTGCGCAAGAAATCGGTCCAATTAAAAGTGTTGTAGGCATAATGAAGTCTAATGATTATAAAGATATACTGCAGAATACTATGATGCCATATGCAACTTGGAAAATGCCACTAAAATGGATATCCTGCATGATAACAACCCTAAGCATACATCAAAATTGGTAAAGGATTGGATAAAATTGCAAAATATTGATGTTCATCAATGCCCCGCGGAGTCGCCAAATCAAAACCCAATCAAATCCTTAAGGCACGAAAATGCATTGCTTATTATGCAATCAAAAATTTAGAAAGCAGGATGAGTTGTTTAATGAAGTTAAATAGCGGTAGCAGGACATTCCGCACTCATTTGTAAATAGTTTTATCGGATCCATGCCAAAAAAATGCACTGCTGTTATAAAAAACAGGGGTTATTCCATTAAAAATTGATTTTTTTAGTTATTAATTTTTAATTTAGTTGCAAATGTTTTGCACAGCCAATACCGATACATTTTTATATTGCACTTAAGTTTTAGTTTTGTATTAGTGATGTATGGATTTTTTATTTTTGTTTTATAAACAATAATACGTAGGCTGCTCGATAAATTTCTGGCCTAGGCAACACTAAGTGTTGCCAGGTGCAATCTGACATTTCTATTGGAAAGTTTGATATTTTTTAGCATAAACGTACTTAGAACGTTTTGATGTACGACCATCATTTGTGTTGTTTACAGTGACTTGAAAAAATCAATTTGGCAAAAAAATGGAATTAACTCGTGAACATTTTCGTGCGATCATTTTTCATAACTTTCGACGTGGATTATCACGACAAGAGTGCATCGATGAACTTAAATCTTTGTATGGCGATGAAGTACCATCTTATAGCACTGTGAAAAACTGGTTTAATAAATTCAATCGTGGCCGACGCTCGCTCAAAGACGAATTCCGTGAAGGTCGTCCAAAAACGGCCGTTGTGCCAGTAAACATTGATGCCATGCGTGAACTTATAATGCAAAATCATCATGTGACATACCGTGAGATAGAAGCATCCTTGGGCATTAGTTCCACTCCAATACATTCGATGTTTCATGAACACCTGGCCGTAAAAAAGGTTTGTTCTCGTTGAATCCCGAACAATTTGACAATCGCTCAAAAAAAGGCTTGTGTCGATTCGTGCAAAGAAATGTTGAAAAAATACGATTATGGTGCTTCAAAAGACGTTTGTAAGATCGTCACAGATGACGAATCATGGATCTATGCGTATGAGCCCGAAACAAAACAGCAATCGACCGTGTGGGCCTTCGAAGACGAGCCAAATCCAACGAAAGTTGTTCGTGGGAAAAGCACTTCGAAGCAAATGGTCGCCTGTTTCTTCGGCAAAACTGGTCATGTGGCGACTGTTCCGATTGAGAAACGTAGGACGGTCAATTCTGAGTAGTACACCACAATTTGTTTGCCTAAAGTCTTCGGAGAAATTCGAAAAACGAACAAGAGAAGACGAATCATTGTTCACCATGACAATGTGATTTCTCACACATCGGCTCAAACCAGCGCCGTTTTGACCGGCCAAAACGTCAAAGTGATGGGTCATCCGCCGTACAGCCCTGACTTGGCATCCAATGCCTTCTTTCTATTCCCGCACATCAAGAAAAAAATGCGTGGTCAATGATTTTCGTCGCCAGAAGATGCTGATGAAGCGTTCAAAAACCATGTTTTGGAGGTGTTTGAGCGCATGCAAAAGTGTATAAATCATGCTGGAGAATACTTTGAAAAACAATAAAACCATTTTTGATGATAAATATTCGCATTTTCATTATTAGGCCAGAAATCTATCGAGCAGCCCACGTATAAAGGACATAAAACCTCATACCAAGTTTTTTATTTGCATCAATTTTAGTCTCCAAAAATTGGTGATTCAGTTTCCAGTGTTTTTGGTTGCAAATATTTTGCACAGCACTGTATTTTCGTTTGCATCATAATCTAGATGAAGTCTTCAAAAGTGATAACGATAAACGAAAGACTAAATTTCATAATAAAATCATAAAATTTCCATAGGATAAAAACACTTTTTTCTACAAAATAATTCTATAGAAGCATTGATGCCCTAACTAATAGTTGAGTACTATTTGAAAACACCATCATACCATGGGGTGGTATCTACTTGACATAATTGGCGCGCTATTTTGATACCCTTTGATAAGGAGGCACCTGATATCAATCAATCAATTGTTTTGTTAGAAAGGAAATGATAATTTCGTTGCTTATAAAAATTCAGTAACAGAATGTCAACACATTTTTTTATTGATAAGAAGTAAAAGCCGCCTAATAAATGAATTGTAAATAAAGCCGATTTGATTTCGCAATATTAATTTAGCGTTGTAAATATTTATTCTAACTACTCACCTTGTCTGGTCTGTTCGCATGTGAAATAAATGTAACTATCTAGTACGTGTTTCTAAATATTTATTCGCTGTGTATTTATGTATTTTGAAATTAGTGAGGGTGTTAACGAAAACTTTCCGTAATTGTATAAAACAAAAAAGTGATAATTTTTCCTGTTATGTTTTTTCTCCGTTTTTATTTGCACAACTCTTAACAGTCGTGCCTTGCCGCACGTTTTTCTATTCGTCACATTTTAGATGTGAAGTATAACAACCCCTGAAAAGAAAAATAAAATAAAAATAAAAACAGTCAAGACCAACCCAATGGGCCATATCGTACGTACGTGTTAAGAGCCAAGCATTTCATGATATTTGTAATAAATATTTTTAAATTAAAAAGAAAAACAAAATCTTTCCGATTTATGAAAAAGCAAAGGAGGAATGCTTTCAAGTTTCTTCTAAATATAAAATTTGTTTGTTTCTGTTTTTCATGTAATTCCACAGAGATGAATTTATAAGTAAATAATATTCTAAAAATAGTATTCAATTCATTGCAGGTCTTGTGTGTTTTTTGTTTACTGACTTCTCAATGTTTATAATGGTTATGGTGTCGCCATTGCAATGAACTCAGTCAGTGTGCTAGAAAAAGTTTGTCACCCTATCAAGACCAACTTGGTTGGTCAGTCGTCGCCGCAAATGCAGCTAATATAAATGAAAAAACTACAAGAAAAAAATTTGTTTTTTATTAATAACAAAACACAGTTATGCTTTCTTTTCGAAAATCTATTTAAAATTGTTTAGATAGAATGTATCGCATAAGATAACGAAGCATCTGGGATTTGATAGAAAAGACCTAGACTAACAAAAAATTGCACCTGGAGAAGGGTATAAAATGTGCCCCTGAGGAGCAATAGGGTTAAAATTGATTTTCCGACGTTTTTTAGAAAAAAATTGTACTGGGTCACTAGCGTTTTAGAGAAAACTTTATCTAATTGTATGAGCTTTTTAAGAGTGTATTTGATTTATATAGTTCAAAAGAATTTCGCAAAGTTCTGGACCTTTGAAGTTGATATTTTAAATTTTATTTCCTTTTTATTTTACTTTGGCAGCCATTTTAGTACGAAAAGGGTCCTATTAGCATATCCTTTTATATTTTTTTTTTGGAATCCTCGTTAAATTTCCTTTAAATCAGTTGTACGTATGTCATACCAATTTTTTAATTGAGGTCAGAAAAAATACAACGCGGGCGTGCCATATGGCTTTAGGAAAAAAGAAATGCAAATTTATTTGTTTACCAAAAACTATTTCAAATCTTTTTATTTAAAATTTAGGACATTTAATATCGTTTTCTATTGAAAAAATTATGTATAATTTAATTTTTGAACTTAACAAACCTTCAAAATTGCCCTTTTTTAGAAAAATTAAAAAATACGAGACTTTAAGACGCTGCTACAAAAGTTCAACCCCAACTGTCACTCGCAAGCACTCAAATCGTAAAACTTAGATGCTTTTTCCTAACAAAAAATTTAATTTGTCAACAAACGTGCCAGTTCTTGACAAGAATGGGGAGTTTGAAGCTGATGCCATATGGCATCAAGGAAGTTAATGGGTTAAATAGGGCGGATGATTTGTCACAAGATATAATGATCTTGCATTTACGGCATATGGTATTAAATTTTGACCAGATCAAGTTATTGTTTAATTCTTTCCAAAATTATTCATATTAATGCAAACTTAGGCACAAGGTATAAAAAACAAAAACTAAATATGGTATACACGCTAAAATGAAAATATCATGACCTACAAAAAGGTTACCGGTTTATTTTTTAAATATAAACTAAATCATTTAAAGATAACACCAGTAAGAATGAAATTTCTCCCACCAAAGAAAAATAAAGAAATAAACACAATAAACACAAGCGCAAGCCGGCTTTAAAATGTTTATTTAAAAAGAAAAAACGCAATATAAAAATGCATCTACTTAAGTTATGCAAACAGAGTTTACTACATAAAAACTACGAATGTAATTTGTTTAAAATACATATATATCTAGGTACAATACTATATACCACATTATATTCAATTGCATAAGTATGAGTTGATAAAGAAGTTTGAGCTAAAAATAGCCTAAAAACACACAACAATTACAAAAACAACCATAATAATAAAATAACATGTCGTTTTGTGCTTTGGCATTCATTCACGACACTACAAACCTCAAACACGTCTGTTACCCGACAAAAGTTAGGACCATCATTATTTCTCGTATTCATTATAACGATTGTGTGTTGCTCACATTAGATAAGTTGATTTTGTTATACCCTACAGTAGGTAGGGGTTAGTAAGAAGCGTGAAATATATACATTCTTTGATGCGTATCATTATCAATGATTTTGTATTATGTATTTGTATCTTTATTCGTACATATATCTCGAACTTAGACTGAAAATCTGCTGTACTAAATTGAAAATACAAATCAATTTCTTTTGAAAAAAAAAAACAAGTAAGGGTGATACCTTTGGCCTGGCCAAAATTTAAATACCCACTGCAGTATTTTAAATATTTTGCTTGTAAGGGCGATGCCACGCCCTCTCGACCGAATTCACTTAGATTTTTCTCAGATCTTGCACTTCCAAGTATCTGTGCGAAATTAGGTTTAATTATCTTTAAAAATTGTTTCAGTACAGCATTTTGAAACTTTGTTTGTATGGAAGGTGCCACGCTCTCCTTCTCGAGTTTGCCAAGTTTTTCCCAGAGATTTCTTTTACTATTCTTAGTGGCTGAGTGAAATCTGGTTGGATTACCTCAAAAAACGCTTTCAGTATAGCATTTTGAAACTTTCTTATATAGGAAGTGCCACGCCCTCTTGCCCAAGCTCGCCTAGTTTTTGCTCAGAGCTTCCGCTTACCGTTTTTAGTATTTATGTGTATTTTAGTTGCATTGTCGTTAAAAATACTCCCAAAGTTGAATTTCTTTATGTATGGGCGGTTGGCGTGTCCGTTGACCGATTTTGCTCATTTTCAATGTCACAAGCTAACTTTGACAACGGAGGCAGTGTACTAATTTTCATCGAATTATCTTGTTTAGTTTTCATGTGAAAAATATTCCCACGGACAGACAGACGGACATGGCTATATAGACTCAGGAGATGACGCTGATCAAGAATATATATAGTTATCCATACCGACCACATTCCCTTCTCTGCGCTACAAACGGAAAAACAAAGTGAATATACTCTTGGTGTATGGTATTAAAATTTTAAATGAGATCTCAATAATTTATATGGTTAATTTGCAATTGCTGATTTTGAATCGAACCGTTTTTCTCTATCAGGACTGTGATCCGAGTAATTGACATAAAATGAAGAAAGTGCTATTTTCAAACGTATAGCGCATATTCAGTAATAAGAACAGTCATAATCATCCAAAACAAATCTTACCTTTCAACTTTTCGAATTGTATCATTATTTTCCGAGAGATTTCATCCATCGAAGTAAAGGTATCTCAATTCTATACAAATTTAATGTAGTCCTTAACATAGATTTGTGATACCTTTACTTAAATGATTGATATCTCGAAAAGCAATAAAGATTTGGGTCATTAAATGCCGTTTGCAAAATTGAAGGATGTACGCCATATGTCTGAAAATAGCGTTCTCTGGACGTTAAAGCGAAGATAACTCGGATCACAGACCAGAGAGGAAGAAACGGTAGTCAGATTCGGAATCTGCAACTCTGAATTATTCAAAAAAAAAAAAAAAATTATTGAGATCAAATTCTGATTGGTATATTGTGCTTAGTTACCCAAATTCAATTTCCTAAAGAGTTTTGATTTTCAGTTTCAGATTTTTAAGAGTTTCTCAAGTAAAAAGCACATAGTTTTAAATGAATTTGGAGTTTTCAAACAAACAGTTTAAAGCCTTGTGATTTATTTTCGACTGTTAATAAATCAGTGTATATTTTTTAAACAATAATTTTTAAATAAAAGTCAGTCATTAACTGAAAAACATCGTTTATAACTTAATGACTAAATTTATGTGAGAAATAAAAACGTAATGCTTGGGGGAGAAGAAAATAACCGTAAAACAAATTATAAGCTAAGTAGTTTGTTGTTATTTTTGTTGCTACCCCGCAAACAAATTATTAACCTTTAAAATTTTGCCTATAATCTAATGAAGCTATCTTTATTTCATTTATAAAATTTATTGCCATTGTTAAATAGCACGCAATGGAATGGTGAATCCAGCGTTTCGCACTTGTACAACTTGTTTATTTAAAAAAAACAACTTTATTAATAGAGTGACAAAAGAAACGGACACTTGTAGAGTCTCAAACATAAGCGGTGGGCCATTTGCATGTTTCTTTTGGAATGACATATTACTTATTTTGACACTGACAGCTTTTAGGCGCTCAAAAAAGTGACAGAAGTTTGTATTTTATCGTACTTCCGCGTTACAAAATGGGTTTAGGAACTATATGATCAAACAGTGTTATTTAGATTTATGCAAGGCTTCCAACTAGGACTCTGCACAAGACGTCTTGTTGGTGTTTGAAGACATTTCGTTACAAGATACGTTAAGTCTTGTACATGCCTTTTATTTATAGAACACTTCAGTTTAGTGTCATTGTAAATGTCTTGACAGTACTTGAATGTGAAAGAATAAAAGACAAATACTTCACAGACTTGTCTTGATTCATTTTTTTCAATTTAGTTCAGTGCTCATATTGTAGTTGTAGCGTACACTACAAAATGCTACTTTAGTGAAAAGAATAGTTTTTCGCTTTGTTCTTGTGAAATATACAGTCTGTTAAATAAGAGCGTGGTCACGATTACTCGCGATCGGTAAAGTATAATGCTGTAATTTTTTTTTCTCACACAGAGGGCAGTATTGTCCTTCATGCTTCGTGAAAGTGAATCAGCTGACCACTCTTTTCAATGCGTTCTCAGCATTTTTCCAAAACATACTTTGAACAAGATTTTGCGCATACTCTTCTGAAAACGACCTCCAAATTTTGTGAATGCGTCGAACCAGCTGTTTCAAGTTGCAGGGTCGGTTTTTCTGAAGCTTCATCTTCATTTGCGCCCAAACGTTTTCAATTGGATTGGCATCGGGCGACTGAGACGGCCAATCCAAAGTCACGACACCATTTTGTCTTTGGCCCATTCAAGACGTTTTTGGACATGTTTTTCACTGAGCATCGGTTTTTGCAAAGTACTTCGGTATTTCACACTATTTGCAATCAAATGATTACGAATAGTTCCGTGGGAGATATTCAAACCTTTTTGGGACAATTTCGAAGCACCTTCACGCAAAGTTAATGTTGGATTTTTCGAAAATAGAGCACAGATCAGTTTTTCCTGTTTTTCCGTCACTACACCGACAGACCCGCGATTTGGAAAGTCATCGACATTTTTTTCTTCTTTGAAGCGATTCACCCACTTACTCACAAACTGTTTCGACTTTTGCATATACTTCGCAGCCGCCGCTTGGGTCATTTTGGGACCTTTGGGGTGCAAACACAAAAAAACGGCTTCAAAGCGCGACGCGTACGCGGTACTCATTTTGGAAAAATGCTGAGAACGCATTGAAAAGAGTAGTCAGCTGATTCACTTTCACGAAGCATGAAGGACAATACTGCCCTCTGTGTGAGAAAAAAAAATTACAGCATTATACTTTACCGATCGCGAGTAATCGTGACCACGCTCTTATTTAACAGACTGTATACTAGATGTTTTGTATAGGCCCCTACTCCCAACTCATAGTACAATACTTCTAATGGCTGTAATAGTAAATTATAGCTAAAATATGTAAGGTGTACGCAAGAGAATCTTTTTACTACCGAAAGTTAGTAACTAAAAACTTTTGGTCGTTTGTTAAAAGAGTGAAGAATCAGTCTTCATCGTCTACTCCAACTTTCTTAGTGAACAACCAAATCTTGACTGATCTCGTTGATAAAGCTAATCTTTTGGCTAGCATCTTTTCCAAGAAAACTGCACTCTCTTATAGCGATCAACCACAGCCCTCGGCTATGCTAAAGATCTACTTTCGATCTAGGGTGGTGAAAAGGGTTCATTGTTATCAATTTTTTTAAGAGACGGAATTTAAACTTCAATTTCATGGAAAAAACCATACAAAATCATTCATATTATATTCTGTCATATCTTTTGTCTCGGGAACCAGAAGCTCCTAGACCTCACTGAGGACTGCCTTGATAAAAAGAAAAACCCATTGCGGAAAAAATACAACATAGTTAATCTGATAAATTTTCAAAGGGGCTTAACAAAAATAATCAATTGAAATGCTAATCTACATTTTTATTTAGATTGGCTAATGGAAGCATAATGTTAATTTAACTTCACATAAGTTTTCTTCACTCAGTCACATTTACCGCCCATAGTAACATAATCGTTTCTAACGCCAAAACATAACTAATACAGCGAAAATCTTTTTAAATTGGTAGTAGTACATACATCTAAATTTTAAATGTTTGTTTTAGTTTTCTTTGTGATTTTTTATTTTGATTTCTATTTTTCCGCACTGCCGTTGTTGCATTTTTTATTTATTTTTGTTTTATTATAAATAAAAAAAAAACTTAATTTCTTATCAACGCACAAGTAAGCTTAAGATAACGATAAGCCCAAGAAAACAAAAAATAACTAGACGTGGTCTAATCTTCTAAATCAATATGATTTTTAAATTAAATATATTAAAACAGAGTCTCCAGACCAAATACAAAGTCCAAACTCTTTTTTATATCTTTTTTCGCGGCAAATCTAAACCGAGACCATCATCTTCCACCACAACCTTTACCGAGTTTCTCATGTTCAAAGTTTGTTTTGGTTTTTTATTCTCTTTTTGTGAAATTCGTACAGATATTCAAATCGAATGTCTCTTGATGAGTGGAATTTTTTTTATTTGCAAACACGTGAAGAACGCATGGTTGCTTGCTAAATAAAAAACAAAAAAAAAACATCTAATTTTTTGTTGTTGTTTTCCATTAGAGATATTTTGCAAATTTCATTTTTTGACAATTTTCCTACGTAGATTTATTTTTAAAATTTAAAAAAATCTCGCAAAAGACAACAAAACATAAATCTAGAAATAAATGCACAAGATTGTATAAACAATAATGGCAACAACAATACGACTCATATCTAACACTATTTGTGCTGGTTTGTTTGTGACCGAGTTGATGCTTTGATTTTATGGTCTTCGTATACACAGTAAACCAAGGTTGGTCATTGTTACAGTTTTGTAGATTTCAAGGGAAATTTTTAAGGATTATGTATAATAAATGTAGGAAAATAAACATAGAATCATTATGCGTTTGTATTTAAAACATTTCTTCATTTATGTCACCTTCAAATTTCTTCAGTTTAAAATAATCTTAATGAAAAATGTATGTACCAAAAATTTACAAAAAAAAAAAATCTTTTTTAAAATATTATTTAGAAATCAGAACCAGACCAAAAAATATTTTAGACTTAAAGGTTGGATTAATTTTGGTTTTATTCATATCCACTAGGATTCATAAGTAATCTAAGCAGCTAACCAATATGGTTCGTAATTATTTTAAAATCCTTTCAATGAAAACTCGAACATGCATCGGCTCTTTGATATCATGCTACGAACCTAAGTCCTACGAATCCAAGTACTACGAATTCAAGTATATTATGAAAGATTCGGATAGAATAAGGCGAGTAAGCAGACCAAAAGAAAAAAGATTGAAACCAAAGTTTTGCAAAGCCTCAGTTAAGCACGGAGGACGGAGTTCAATGGTCTGTGGTTTTTTCTCTGGTCAAGGGAGTGGGTTAATTCACTAGACTAAAGGAATTATGGATTGTTTTATGCACTTTGCCATACCAAATGATGTGGTGCTGCTTAATGCGGATCAAGAGATGCCACTTAAATGGAGGTTCCAACACGACAACGATCCAAACACATACCGCTTAAGTTTGTAAAGCCTGATTTCAGAGCAATGGGATGCAAGTCCTTGGTTGGCCAGGCCAGTCCTCAGATGAGAATCCCATTGAGAACCTCTGGGAGATCGTTAACACGTAAATCTACAAGGAAAATTGCAAAACCAAGAAAAATCTCTTTGAAGCTTTGAAAGTAGCCTTAGGAAGGGATATCGAAGGATATCATTAATAATATAATGTCCTCTATGCTTTAAAGATGTGCTAATGTTACCCAGTATAAAGGGTTTCAACTAAATGTTAATTTTAAAAGTTTTTATTAAATGTTAAGAAGGGGGTGCTTTAGTTTTGTCCGATGAAGTTTCTAAATTTTAATGTTTATTAAATGTTAACTCTTAATTTATAAAACCCTGAATTTTTTAAGTCCTTAGTTGTCAATAATTAACGTATAAATAAATAAAATAAACACATAAACTAACTCAATAACGTCGTTTCTCAAAAAAATTTGATATAAGAAAAAATTTCTTTAAGGGGTGCTTAGGTTTTGGCTGACACTGTATATATTGAACAGAAAAAATAAATTTTGTTATTTTTTATTTCCAATCCTTACACTCCTTCAGCGAACTTAAAAATTTCCAGTCTTAACATTTTTGGAAAAAGTTTGTGTTAAAGTGATATCATCAGAAAAAATTATGTTGTTGTTTCCTAAATTCTGACGGTGACGTTCAGACTTCTTTATTTATCCTATTTTTAGACGGATTTTTTAAGCTTTTAAATAATATACACTGTCATTTATTCAAAAGAATGTGATCAATATATTTTAGTTTACGTCAATGCGACGAGTAAAAATTTAAATACTAAATATTAATGATATTTTAAATTTTTTTGGAACAAATATTATGGTATAATCGCTTGTGATTAAATAGATTGCGATTACTAAATGGAAATATAGTACTTGATGGAAAACAATAGAATTGTATCGTCAATCTGCAATTAAAAAAAAAAAAACCTGTTAATCTGTAACTTCACAATTTATCAAACTTGGTAGATTATGTTTATAGTGCACTGAATATAATATCTCTGTTCAAAGATGGCAAAATATGTTATATTCTATTTTCCTCATAAATGGTTTTTTTCTTCATCTAGGCAGCTCTCAGTGACATTTAGAATCTAGCAAAAACTTATAACTATCTCTACTTTTCCTGGTTCGCGAGATAAAAGACATTATGATATGACAGAATTACATATCGTCCATTTTCAGACTTAACCACGTAACTGCAATTTTTTAAATCTTCGAAAAAACTTGTCAATACGTTATGTTAAGGCCTCTGAAAATGTTCCGATAAAAATAAAAATTAAAAAAAGTTTGTAGTTACGTGGTTAAGGCTGAAAGGGGACGATATCATATTTTTCCATCTTCCCACAAATAATTCTATTTTTTAATAATATTTCTTCCTTTGCTTTCAGTACTGCTGGTACAGTTGGTGCTATTGTAACATGTCCCTTGGAAGTTGTCAAAACACGTTTACAAAGTTCAACTGCATTCAATGTGACAGTACCACGATTAGCTGAGCCGCCTGGATCCATAAATGGCGCATCATCTGAATTACTTAGACCCGAACAACGACGAAAATTATGTACAACGATATTGCGTAAAAGGCCACAGCCACAGGTGATTGGGGGTGTTCGTAGGGTAGTACCATTTTATTATGATTTATGATTTTGATTTAAATAAAAACATTTTTTATTTGGTTGGAAGTTGGTTTCAAAGAAAAATATATTTAAACTTGAATATAATAATAAGAGTAATTAAATAAGTTAATAAACGATCGCTATACTTTTAGATAATGGCAATTTCACATTGCGGCATCTCATCCACATCTGCCAAATCAATGAGTATCATGCAGTGCCTTCGGTAAGTTGTTAATATTAATACATATGTATTTTGGATATTATATAATTCTTTTGTATTTGTATATTACAGGCACATAGTACAAAATGAAGGTCCACGCGCCCTCTTTAAAGGTCTTGGACCGAATCTCGTTGGTGTGGCACCATCGCGGGCGATATATTTTTCCACATATTCTCAAACAAAAAGCGCTCTTAATAGTTTAGGGTAAGTATTAGAAAATTGAAATTCTTTCTGTATTTCTGAACTTGAAAAACGAAAACAGAAAATACAAAATGTTATATGAGCAGTACCATACAAAATATAATAAGCTTTGTAACGCTTTTTGGAACGTTTCTTTGTTTATTGTACTAAAAAATTCAAAAGTAATATCTGCATCAAACAATTCTATCACAAGAACTTCAAGTTACAAAATTGCACAAATTGGCTTTGCTCTTACTTGCCACGAAAATTTCTCTGGTTGAAATAGTCATATATTTTTCGCACACCTTGAAAAGAAGAAAAACTCGTTTCAATGAAGACTACAATTTTCCAAAAATCACCCTTTTCCATTGAATCTAGTTATTTAGTTAATTTAATAATGATAATTTTGAGCTATGTATTATGTGTACTAATGTATATTTCAGAATTTTCCTCTAGTTTTCATCCTTTCCATATTGAAAATAAGAAACATATTAAGTTTGATAATTAATTATACTTAAGTTTGCCTTGTGGACGAAATTCGACCATTTCGATTTAACTTTGAAAATACCACCCAACTGATAACTTAAGCAAACAAATTCTCATCAGTAATCATGTCTGTTCATTTTCTCTTTGGGGGTGTGGCAAAGCCGAATTAAAAACGTAAATGTCATATTATCATTCCTTAGTGTTAACCCTATCTCCATACCAAATTTCATAAAAAACGATGCAACGGTATAGCCGTGAGATCGTTTTTTCCATTTAGAGGCGTGGCACGCCAATTTAAAAATATTACGGTCATGTTATCATTTTTTAGTGTTAAACCTATTTCCATACCAAATTTCATAAAAATCCAAGCAGCGGTTCATCCGTGAGAGCATTTTTGCCATTTAGGGGCATGACACCGCCCACTTTAAAAAAAACAAAAAAACTATAATACTTGTTGCTTTTGATATTGAAAAAGAGGAGATACTGCTCATATGAATATTTTAATAATAAAATTTAATAATAATATATACCTGGCAGACTTATTGCTTAAAATCTATGAAACAAACAAAATTATACATTGAACAGTATTTTGTGTCCGGCTCAAGCATTTTTGCCGCCGCAGTCCGGTTGCCTGAAACTAAACTTCAAGGAAGTTTCCAACTACTATTGCTGCAAAACTTTGCTTTTGTAAACACAGAAGAGCAGTATTCTTAAAAGATATGTGATGTAGAAAAGAATTGGATTATCATGGATCGATCACACTGTTGTTTTGCATCTTAAACGCCAAAAACCTTTTACAAAGCAAAGTTGAAAACTCACGTTCAATTTTGTATAAGTAAACCAATTTTCCTTTAGTTTATAGCCAATGCAAAACTAATCAATATTTTTACTTTTACACATTTGTATTTACAGGTTTATACAGCCTGATTCGCCACAGGTACACATCATGAGCGCTGCAAGCGCTGGTTTTGTCTCTTCATCGATAACAAATCCTATTTGGTTTGTTAAAACACGTTTACAACTCGATTATAATTCCAAAGTGCAAATGACATTGAGGCAATGCATTAAACGTATCCACTCAAAAGGTGGAATAGCTGCATTCTATAAAGGTATTACCGCCAGTTATTTTGGAATATGCGAGACAATGATACATTTTGTCATTTATGAGTTTATCAAATCGAAATTGGTATGTGTTTCATTTATATTTGGAATTCTTACATTTTTGCATTGAATTTAACAATTCGTTTTTGGGATTTTCGCTCTCTTTAGATTGAACGTCATAAACAACGTAATGATGATACAAAAAAAACCCGTGATTTTCTTGAGTTTATGATGGCTGGTGCCATATCCAAAACTGTTGCATCCTGCATAGCCTATCCACATGAAGTGGCACGTACAAGGCTGCGTGAGGAAGGTAATAAATATAATAAGTTTTTTCAAACGTTACACACAGTATGGAAGGAGGAGGGAAGAGCTGGTCTATACAGGTAAGTGCCTTTTTAAATTTAAATGTTGCAAAATGACTTTAATTAGTTGAATATAAATTTAAGTTCCTTTAAATTCAATGAAACAATTTTCACTTCCATTGAATTTAATAAAGCTTTAATGAAAATTTTCATTCATTTTTCATTAAATTTAATAGTTACAACTTTCACTTTCATTGAATTTGATGAAACTTTTAATGAAACTTGTTAAATAAAAAATTCAAAACAATTTTATTAAATTCAATGAAAGTGAAAAATTTGTTTCATTGAATTTAAAGAAACTTCATTGAAAATTTGCATAAAAGTTTCATTAAATTCAATGAAAGTGAAAATTTATTTTATTAAATTTAATGAAAATTTCATTAAAGTTTCATTAATTTCAATTAAGGGGGGCTTCTCATGTAACACGTCAAAAAGTAGTTGTTTTTCGGGATTGATTTTCACTCGGAAAATAAAAACACACACAAATAATTTTTTGCATATATATAAGAACATGTTTGAACTATAAAAAAAGCATTTTTTCAAAAACTAAAATGACAAAATGGCGGACTTATTCAATGTTGCGTGTGGCGACATTTAACAAGTAGGATTTATCGCGGTACATTGTGGAGCCCAAAGTATTTACCTGAAACATAAAACAAAATTTTTTTATTATTCAGCAGGGTTCCCCTGAGTGCATGAATGTCTGCAACTCCAAAAAATTCGATTCTACAATATTGAAATCACGTCTTGAAAAAAAGTGCTATTTTTTCGTCATTTTTTTCACTAAATAGGGCTAAAAAGTGTATAAAATATCTTTTTTTCCACAATTTCAGACATTTATGCACTCGATCAATTTATAATCTGCAAAACACTATTTAGAAATCAAAAATCGGTTAAGTAGTTTTTTCGCAATCGTGTACCGCGATTTTAAAACCATAGTTTTGAGAAAAAACGAATTAAAGTTTGAAAAAAAAAAAAATCGCATACAATTTTATATGAGCTCGCTGGTTCAATCAATCATATTTTCCATAATATTTAGAGCTGAGTCATGAAACTTTGGGAATATACTCCCAAGACGATATTCTATCAACCTATGAAAAAAAAAAAAATCGATTTTTACATGAGAAGCCCCCCTTAAATTAATTTTACCTTTAATAGATTTAGTGATAATGGTGAATTTTTCATTTTGATGGTAATCCGTTCTTTGATAGGGATAAAAATTTCACTATCACTATATTTAGTGGAATATTTATTGAAAATTGTAAACTAAATTGAGTGGTAATGAAAAACTGTTCCACTCCCACTAAATGCATTTTCTGATAGTGAAAGATTTTTCACTAACAATAAGGGGGTTATCGTGAATCAATATTCCCGGGAAAATTTTTCTCAGACTACCGTGCATTCTCTGTTGCAGTTTGAGAAAAAAATTCCACGGGAATTTGATTCACGATAATTTCTTGACATCTAGTGAAAAATTAAATGTAATGCAAAACTCCCAAGTCTGGTTACTACTTTTTCTAGTTTAAACCTTATATCAATATTAACATTTTTAATAATTTCCTTTGCAGAGGCTTGGCCACGCAGCTAGTCCGTCAAATACCTAATACAGCTATAATGATGGCAACATATGAAGCAGTTGTGTATGTTTTAACGCGACGTTTTAATAATAAAAGCAATGAATTTTACGATTTTTAAATATTTTTTCTAATAGCAAAATGGGTGGTGACTTGCAATCAACCCTTTCTCATTAATTTTGCATAGTTTTAGAAACAAGAGAATAAAACTTCGACAGACAGTCTTAAAGAAGCCGTAATTAAGAAAATTCATATATTAAAAAAAAAAAATTTAAACTAAACAACTACACTTAAACAACAAGTTAAATGTTAACAAATTTATATACCTAACTTATAAAACAATAGTTTAAAAAGAAAACGCATATTACAGTCATAATTAGTAGAAAAACAACAACAATTTACTAGAACTGAGAAAACACAACCAACGATTTTAATTTTAAATCATGAAAAACAAACATATTTAAACAAAATCACAAAAATTAGTTATAAAAATAAAATGCGCAAATATTTAAACCAAACAAAAACAATATACAAAATGCTGAACTAGAAAACGCACGAAGAATATTTAATAATTCTTAACTATTAAACAAAACAAATACATAACATTTCTGAAACAAAACAATTATAAAAAATGCATACGGCAAATAAGTTTTTTCTTTTACTTTTAAATTTAAAAATTGAATTCAATGAAATTGTTGCTTAAAATTAAAACTAATTAATTAATAGCGCTAGTTTTTTATGTGATCTTATCTTGATCTATAGGTTGCTTATAGGTCTAAAACTAAGTTTAACAAGATGTCCTTAGAAACAACAAATACGATAATTTATATAATAAAGCAAAGTACGAGTAATTAAAACATTTAACAAAGAATTAAAACATAATTATGTTATTTAATTTAGTATTTGATAGTATTCTTTTGGTAGAATATAGAGAGAAAAAAAAACTATATTTGTTAAAAACAATTATTAAAGAAAATACATATTTAATTATTGCAAGAAAATGCTGTAAAGTGAAATGAAACGGTTTGATTAAAGGAAAAAGTGAGTAATTGGCTTATGTTTGACTCAAAAATATTTTTATTTATACATATAAGTATAAAAAGCTAAATTTGTTCCTATTAGTGCCGGTTTTACAAAGTTCTACTGAATCTTGACAAAAATTGCATGTAATGCGATATTTCAACAGCAAATTATAGTTCAGCTGAACTGTTTTAAATAATTCCATACACACAATTTAAAATCGGAGTAAATGCAATGTTAATTCCAAATTCTTTACTCTCCGCAGGACCATAGTTCTTCAAACTTTGCCTAACCGCTGCAGTTTCACTTCTGTTGGTATTTTTTTTTTTTCTCACAATTTTTGTTTTGTTTTTTATTATACACAATATGTGATGTTCCACAGAAAAAGCGATCTTATCCTCTTAAATCTAAAATCCGTTTTTTCTGCATTTTCTAAAAATATTTAGTTTGGATTAATAGACACCTCCCTCAATTACTGAAAATTGCAAAAACTGATAGGTAGATAATAGGAGCATGCACAGGACATCTTGAAATATAGTGTACTTTTCTTTACACTCATATTTTACACTGACCTATAGTAAATGATCTAAAAATTTCAAGATTCAAAATTTTACTGTACACTGATTTCATTTTGGCACTGTAGTACACTGTCTTGTAAGTCAATGTAAAAAAAAACCTTATTTTAAGAAATACTTCAGTGTACTGTATTTTATACAAACAAATACTTCAGGTCAGTGCAAAACGTTCGAGTAAAAAAACTTCCCGGGATTGTAGTACCTTTCACAAGTTTTCGCGAGAGAAAGATCGTAAACAAAAAGAAGACAGTGAAGAAATACTTTTGTCACTAAAGTAGTTTTTGTAGTTTTATTTTACACTATAAAGTCTGTGATCTAGGTACGCTACAACTACAGCATATGCACTGACTGATGTTTTTTCTTCTTTCATATCAAAGTACTGTCAAGATATTTGCACGTGACACTGAACTTAAGTACTTGATAAATAAGTAAGAAGCTCGTACAAAACAAACCGCATCTTTAAATGAAATGTCTTAAAACTCCAACAAGACGTCTTGTGCAGACCGCTAGTAATATAAAATTCAAAATCCTAAAGTCCCTTTCTTGGAAGACGAAGATGAGGTTGTGGTGAAATATTTATTATTGTATTTAATTAACAAAGTAAAGTCGGTTTGTGAAATGTTGAGAACAGAACACATGTCTTAGCAATAAATCCAACTTTAACCTGATAACCAAAATCTCTCTTTAAAATTTTATCATAGAAGATAAGATGCCTTTTCCTATGAAGCATTACATAAAAGTTTGTATACATATTGAATTATAATTGAAACAACATAACAGGGGGTAAAAAGATTAAAAGAATAAAGGTAGAAAGAATATAATACACGTGAAAAGGCTGCTAATAATATTAAAATAATTTGTTATATTATTCTTATTCAAAATTTTGTCATGTAAATTAATTACACTTAAAACATACACTAATGCATAGTACTAAATAATGTTTCGATGGCTTATATTTAATTTACAGTGTCATAGATCTGTGTATAGTCTGTGTAAATATAATTCGAAAGGAAACTTATTTTTTTAGAGTCATTTCTTTTATTGCAAATGAAATAAATACACATGTATTTGAATAAATGTTTTGCGATATTTTTATAGTTTTGCTTTTTTTTAGTTTAAGCCATTTGAATTATTTATATTATTTAAGCAATGTAAAAACAGAGAAATCTAAATAAACATTTTTAAAATCAACCAATTAGTTTAAATTAATTTGACGATTTGAAGAATGTTAACTGCAACAGACTTTTTCTAATTGTCCCTAGATAATCACCCTTATTGACTGTTGATTTTTCATTCGCCGATGATAGGGGTGTATAATATAAGTATATTACAAGAATTAATGGTAAATGTTTATAACTTCGTACACGGCAGTCCTTAACGAGTGGAAAATATGAAAAAAAGTGAAGCAGCGTTTTGAGCACGCCTTGTACTTCGTTTATGGATGTACTTTTCAAATCCTAAAATCTTACGAATACATTTTTTAAAGAGGTCAAAAAACAGTACAGTTAAAAAAAAACCCAAAAAATCAAAGCAAAAATAGCCATTTTCGATTTATTTGCTTGTGCTGAATCCGAATCCAGTCTTGGAATTGCTCTATCACGCATGGTTTTTGAGATATTCTAACCTAAAAGTTCAACCACATGATTTTTGAGGTTATATAGATGACGCACGAAATTTGTTTGCTATTTTCTATTAAATGCATCATTTAGTACTGTCTTTTGTCTTCAAAATGAGCTATGAAGTGGTCTTGTGTGATTTCTGTTTCAAAAGTTATAACCACTTTAAAACGGTACATGAAAGTTAAAAATCGTATGTGGATTCAAATATGATTTTTCACTCAATGGTGTAATTTTTATATGGTCATAACTTTTCATCGGAAAATCACACAAGCACATTACTAAATGATGCATTTAGTAGAAAATAACAAAACAATTTCGTGCGTCCTCTCTATAACCTTAAAAATCGTGTTTTTTAACTTTTAGGTTAGAATATCTCACATGAAAAGTATATAATTGAAATCACAGATTTCGAAACAGGCCTGATTAATTTAAAACAGACATACTTTGACAATCGTATTTTCATTCGCGACGCATTAACGATACGAATGAAAACAGCACCAATTATAAGGGGTGATTACAAATTAAAACATCTCTACTCCATATTGAATTGGATCAACAAATGAACCATTTCTGCTTGCATAAAACCAACGGGCATCTGCTGGATTATACAGTTTTACTACTAGAATGCATTTCTATATAATTTGGACGCTGTTCTACAGTTTATTTAGTTTATTCATGGAACATTTAACATAAATATATTAACATATTATTTAGAAATGCTTAAGTTCTAAGATTCCGAGAGTGCCTTGTTGATTTCATCTGCTATTTCCAATAGTTTTCGCCACTGTATAGGGGACAGTGAGATTCCCTTCTTTCCCGGTAATAAATCACCGTCTTTCTCATAAAATTCACGTATATCTACAGATAGACGGCCACGAAACTCATTTATTCGCACCTGCCGATATTTTTCCAATGTCCATTGTTTTGTCGGCTCTTGGTATGATTTACTTTTTTTGGCCCCATCATCATTAGACTCCTTGGATTTTTTTGCCGGTGGTGGTGATTCCTTGGATTTCTTTGCCGGTGCCGGGGTTTTCTATAATGAAAATTTTTTAATTTTTTTTTCAGATTCAGCATTTAATTCACTTACGTCGTCTGGACCGGAGTCACTGTCAGAAGAGCTGTCCTTCCTTTTTTTCTTATCTTTTGGCATTGTTAAACAATTTTTCAACTCACGGAATGCTACAAAATTTAAACTACTTTTCCGCAGAATTTAATTTTTTTCTGAAGTTTTCGCGCAACTTAAACAAAGTTGCCAGCCATAAATTTTACGCATAATCAGGGCTGCAGTAAAGGCATGAGGACAGTTCCATAATATACCTCGCTTAGAGCTAGTTCACACGACAGACTAAATAGTCTGGCGATAGCTCTATTTGTTGGCAAGAGGAGGGAAGCGATGGTTTTCGTTTCGTTTATTAGGCTAAAGATATGAGTTCGTACGAAAATTTAGTCGCACGAACAAGATATTTTCCAATAAAAAGTATAATTAATTTTTCAATATTCATTTTTGTTATTATTTGTACGAATAGTCATACGAAAAATAAAATATTAGAGTCATTCACGATCTGGAGTAACGAGCTGAGTAACAGGGTAAAAGTGCACTCGGTTACTCTGAATTGAGAGCATACTCAACACTTTTGCACGAACATTTTTTTTTTTGTTTATCAAAATAATTTCAACTAACGAAAAAAAAAATTTTTAAATGAATATTTTGCTCTCATTCTAATTTTTATTTTTGATGAACGAAAATTGCCTCTCAATAGTAAACAAGTTCAAACGTTTCTATAGAAATAGTAAAAAAAAGGCAAAAGTGTAAGATTATTTTACACCAGAAAATAGCTTGACTAAAAGGGTAAAAGAGTAAGAGCTAGTTCACACGACAAACTAAATTGTCGGGTGACAGTACTTTTTGTAGGCAAGCGGTGGGTAGCGGTCCCTCCGCTTGTCTATAAAGTGTACTATCGCCCCATAATTTAGTCGTGTGTGTGAACCAGCTCCAAGTCACGTATATTTTGTTGTTGTGGTTGTGCACTGTTACCCTGTTACTCTGGACGTTACTCTAGATTGTGAATACCCCTATTTTGTTTTTTGTTAGTTCGTGCGAGTAATAAAATAGGATGAATATAGAAAAATAAATAATTCTTGTTTTTATTGGAACATAGTTCGTACAAAGTCGTATCCAATGTAATCTTACGTTGGTCCACACCACAAACTAAGCTGACGGGCGATAGTACTTTTTGTAGGCAAACGGAGGGACCGCTTCCCAACGCTTGCCTAAAAATACTACTATCGCCCGACGATTTAGTTTGTCGTGTGAGCCAGCACTTAGCCTATAAGCCAGTACACACTGTTCGTCCTTGAATGATAGTGTAACAACACAGTGTAAATGGGTGTCTTTAAGCATGAATACTACTAGTTGGACCGCTGCGGACAATTATTCAAAACTGATTAGATTTTGACTGACGAACCTGGCTTTAACGTAAGTTGTACAATTTCAGCTTAAAACCAACTAAACTATCGATACAGCCACCTTGGGTAGATTTCTACCAAAAATTCTTTTCACGATAGATTTTTTGCCATTCGGCTATATCTTTTTTAAAACTCAAAAAACGTAGAGAATTGTGGTTCAATAAAGTGAAAGTTCTCTTCAGATTTTGTGGGGTATTCTTTTGATATTAATTTCAATGTTCATGTTTTCCAGTAGGAACCGTTTAAAAGCATTTGGTGGGTTGACTGCGTTCTCGCTTTTGTTGTTTGACAATTTGGCGCTTCATAGTTCAGATATTTCATAACACGATTCAAATAAATATAATTTTTGATTTTAAGTAAACTTATTAAGAAAGTTTTTTCTTTTTATTTGGATGTGTTGCAATTTCTTCGTCAGAATTAGAAGATTCCGATGTATCATCGTCAGCAACTTCTTTCGGTTGCACTGCTTTGCTAGCATCAGTCAGTAAGTCTGTAACGTCCATATCTGAGTCTGAATTATCTGAAGAATCAGATAAACAAATAGGACCCGTTGCCTTTATAAACATTATCGTTTTACCAATACGGCGTGATTCTAGATTAGTAATATAAATGGTTTATCAAAAAATGTTAAATGAAAACTGTAAATATATTAAAAATATTAACATTTACCTGCGCGAAGAAACAACTGCCGACAAGATTTATCAATTGCATTTTTGCCTTGATCTTCTGAGAGTCCAAAAATATAAGAACTATAATAAAATGAAAAAAGCATTAGTAGAATAAGCATAAGTCAAAGTAAGGGACGTAGGATTTTTCACCAACAAAATACATTTACTCACAGATTTGCCACATCGTAGGGACCACGCACTTCAAATTCATTTGTTGCCCCACTGCTAAAAATTATATTTTTCGATTTCCCTCGATTAATGTAATTGTGTGCTATTTTAATCATATCCTTACGATTAGTGGAATCACTAATAGCCGGTGAATATTTAATTTCAAAATAGATACCCTTTTTGATGGCCACCTGATAGGCCTTACGATTCACCAATAACTTCGCACCAGCTTCGGGATCAAAGGTGACTATGTCACCGACGAAGCTAGTGCAACAGTGCTATTAAAAGTTAATAATTGGAATATACATAGATAAAATAATAAAAAAATATCTTACGGTCAATGCAGCATCTGTTTTAGGTTGACCAGCAATTAAATTGTATTTTTTTAAATTTAAGGAATTTGTCTGAAAATGTAGAGAATATAAAAACAATGAAGTACGAGTATCATCCTTTAATTCAAATTTATCTACCATTGCATGTGAGACTGCACCATCTGTGTAAATGATAGTCAGCCTTTGTAGTATTCGCAACTGATTTTTAAAATCATTTCTTAAATATTCGATTGGTAAAGGAGCGGGAAAAATATCCGCACCACGTTTAATCGTTTCTTTTTTGCTATGGTCAAATGTCTGTTCGATAGCAACAGTTTTGTAGCCCACTGTGCAAGGAAATTCAGAGAAATAAACCAAGAATCCATATATGTAAATCGATTTTATTGTGGTATGCACTACTTACATTCTACCAATTCATTCAGTATTTTATGCATAAGTTGTTCATCCTTGTTATACGGCACTGCGAAGTCGTAAAACGCCTTGGTCACTTCCATTTTTATTTATTAGAGATATTTTTGTGTCAAAATCATTTAACAAGAGAGCTACTGCAAAACTGTCAAAGTTTGTTTTGACATTTTGATGAACGTGAAGAAAAACTTCGCAACTGCCGCCAACTTCAACTTCTTCAACATATCGTGATTTTCGTTAAAAATTAGAAAACATATCGATACCTTAGAGCGCTATAGTCCTATCTCCATTTTTCCAATTGTTGGAAAATGCAAAAAGAAGATTTCAAACAGTGGTTATTTAGGTTTGGCTGCTATTTTGATATAACGATATATGCAATATTTTTACCTATAGTATATTTTAACATAATTTAATGTTTTTAACCAATTTTATTAACTTCTAACGAAATCCCAGTCAATTTATAGTATGTCATTACTTTTGCTCTTATATAGAATTCCACTACTATTGAAAAAAACGACGTATTTAGTACATTTTTTCCACTAAAATGTCGTAAAAAGTCATGAAACGCGTGGAAAACACGAAAAAACTAATTTTTTTTTTTTTTTTTTCTTTGAATTTTTGAATTTTTGTTCCGACAAACAAGAGTGGAGCCTTGGGTGTAACCAAATTTGTTCACTTAAATGTCGCAAAAAGTCATGAAACGCGAAAAAACGATGAATTTTTTTTAAAAATGTGGCTTATTTGAATATTCAGTGGAGATAGGACAGTAGCGCTCTTGAAAAAATTACATTTAGGGTTAGGGTTTTTTTTTTAATTTTCGAGTATTTTGGTATTTTGAAATCACAAAGTTTTCCACACGGTAAAGAAGCCCGCAATTTTGCCATAACTGCAAAAATCTCAAATTCGCAAAAAGTGGAGATAAGACTATAGCGCTCTAAGGTATCGATATGGTGATTTTCGTTAAAAAGTAGAAAACATATCGTGATGTTGATCAACATCACGGTATGTTTTGTGCGAAATTCGTTAAAGGCTCTGGTAGATAGAGGGCGCATAGTAAGCTTTGACAATTTAGTAGTAAAAACAAATCTTCTCTTCTTATAGGAGCTAAAATTGTATGTTTTTTTGTTTTTTGTTTGTTTCTTTGTACTTATTTCTGTGCCAATATTTTTTCTCGAAAACGGCTACAGCGATTTCAATGAAACTTGGAATAGTGTTAGATATTAGCAAACAATGAATAATGAGCTAGGTTTGCACTTTGTAAATGCTCACCAGAGGGCGTGGCACTGCACGAAATTTTAAATTTGATTTAGTCATAGCTCGTAAACTATACAAGGTATTTGGATGAAATTTGGTCAGCGGGTACGGCTTAATATTGCCTTGTAACAGACAAAAAGTGGGCGGGATCGAAGAAGTGCCACGCCCACTTTTCAGCCCTTGAAAATGTTGATTCAATATTACTCGAAAACGACTCCAACAATTTTTATGAAAATTTAGGAGATATTACCTCTGAAAACAAGGATTCATATGTGATACGCCGTTACATTGGGAAAACTCGTTGAAGGGCGTGGCACCGCCCACAAAAATATAAAACGGTATAAAAAGAAAACTAATAAAGCAAACATTCTGAAATTAACTGTGAGGAGCCTAATTGCAATAGGGCATCTCTGGTTTGAAAGTGGGCGAAATGTCGCCATTGCGCGTGGAACCTCCCATATAAGCAAAATACGTTAAATGCTATTTCTCGCAAATGTTACAAGATATTTTAATGAAATTTGGTATGTAGGTACTACATATCAATGCTTTGTAATAACCAAAAAGTGGGCGGTATCGAAGAAGTGCCACGCCCCTTTTTTTAACCATTGAACATTTTAATTCAATATTTCTCGAAAACGACTTCAACAATTTTAATGAAAATTTTAAATATTTTCCCCTGAAAACAAGTATTAATATGTGATATGCCGTTATATTAGGAAAACTCGTTGGAGGGTGTGGCACCGCCCACAAAAATTTAATACGATATAAAAAGAAAACTACTAAAGCAATCTTTCTGAATTTAACTATAGGGAATCTACTTTTTATTAGGCACCTACGACCTGAAAGTGGGCAAAATATCACCGGTGCGCGTGGAACCTCCCATACAAGTAAAACAAATTAAATGCTATTTCTCGCAAATGGTACAACATATTTTGATGAAATTTGGTATGCGGACCTGGATTACAAGTATCTAAAGCATAACGAAAAGTGGGCTTTGTTCAATAATGGTAAGGCCCACTTTTTACCAAAATAAAAATTTTAGTTAATAACTCATGCACAAAAAAAAAAAAAAAATGGAATGAACTTTCCGAGGCATGATGATACGATATTTCAGCCTCCATACAAGAGACGAAATATCTTGGGTGCGTGGCGTATCCCATTTATTTATTTTAGGTCATTCTATTTCTCTTAAAAAATTTGGAGTTCTTGATATTTTTCTATACCATTCGATATTTTCAGAGTTTTTTCTTATTATTTTTCTTATCGGTTAATTTATCATTTTGAAAGCATTGGAGGTGAAAAGGTACGAGTTTCATAACAAAAAATAGCTATGAATAAAAACATCGACTAAGATAATAAGATCAGATTGTTGACCGAGTAGGGATCGGTCTCCAGGTACTTCTTATAAAATGATTTTCGTAGCTTATAAAATAAATTAAAAAAGAATAAAGTTCAAAATGGAAGAAAGACTTGTATCTGAGTGCAAAAACATGTATGCCTATATAGGGTGTATCGCATGAGGTTACGAGGAGGCTTAGGCTAACAAAAAATTGCACCTGAGGAGGAGTCTAAAATCTGTGAATTTTTGACAAAACAACCTAACCCAAAATAAGACAATTTTCCAGGATTTTAATCATAAACATAAAACTTAAATACTCTTCTTTTGGTGAAATCGCCATATCTCTATGACTTTTAGTTGCCGAGATATAGAATCGAAAATCAACCTATTTTGACGTTTTATTTCGAATTGCATTTGACAAAACATCTTACCTCAAATTAGTTAAAAAATGCAAGCATTTGCAACAACAAAAAACTTTTACAAATGCTTTTCACAAAACAACTCAAATCGACATAAGAAAATGGTTTTTTCTTTACAAAACATCTTAAGTCGAGATAAGATACAGGTTAAATGGCAAAATTTGACAGAAGCACTTCTTCAAAATAAGTAACTTTTTCTATGGAAAGAAGCAGAGTTTTTTATATAAAAAATGTTTGACAAAATATCTTATTTCAATTTTATTAAATACTATTGACCTTAGACACAGCGAGCCTTAATCAAAATAAAGTTTTATATCAACCACGTCAAATTCGGTGTATGCAGGATTATTCTACTTAAAAACACTAATTAATAACTGCAAACAAAAGTTTCGTACCTGATCGTCTGAAGAAGATATTGCATTTTTACTAATTTTTTTTTTTGAGTGCATTTATTTTCATATTGTTTTAAGTTTTAAGAAAAAGATAAAAAACTGAGTATGCACAAAATTTTCTGTATGTTTTTAAATTTAAAAACTGCAAACCAAAAAATCGTGACTGATTCCATTCAGGAGATATTGAATTTTAAACTATTTTTAATGCTTTTTTTAAAAAACCCGGTTTTTTCGTATTTAAGACAAACACAAAAAAAAACCAGATATACTAATAGTCACTCCAGATGTGATTTTTGATGCTTAATTCGAATCCGGTCTTAGAATTGTTATATTACATCTCGGTTTTGAGATATCCTCACATAAAAGTTTAAAAAACACAATTTTTTCCTATTTTTGAAGTTATATAACAAGACAAGGTCATTTTAAGCTGAAAAATCTGGTATGACAACTAATAGCCCTAGTTTTTTTCTTCAAAATACAATTAAATTGATATCGAAATCTTTTTATTTGTCGGAGATATTTTAACCTAAAATGCTAAAAAAGTGCAAAAACATGATTTTTGGCTATATTGGATGTCATATGCAGGACGCACAAAATTTTGTTGTGAGTTTCTATCACCAGAATCATTTGGTACTCTTTTTTGGCTTCAAATTGAGCTATCAAATGGGTATTTCTAATATTTCTCTGCAAAAATATGATCATTTTAAAATCACATCATGAAACTCATAGTGAAAAATCTCGGTTTTTGGATATATTTGAGGTTGTATACAGTACGGACGAAAATCGCCTGCCTTTTTTTACTGACCGGATCATGTAGTACCATTTTTTATCTCCAAAATGAGCTATAAAGTGGTGCTCTATGATTATTTTCTACAAAGTTATGACCATTTCCAAATTACATTATGGAGTGCAAAACTCACAGGGGTGTCACTCACGAGTATTTATTATATTGCTGCAGCATGGAATCTTAAAATAGTCATAACTTTGTTGAAAATAATCATAGGACACTGCTTTTTACCTCATTTTGGAGATAAAGAATGGTATTATATGATCCAGTCAGTAAAAAAAGGCAGAAGAATTTCGTCCGTACTGTTTACAACCTCAAATATAGCCAAAAACCGAGATTTTTCACTTTGAGTTTCATGATGTGATTTTAAAATGATCATAACTTTGCAGAGAAATATTAGAAATAACCATTTGATAGCTCAACTTGAAGCCAAAAAAGATTACCAAATGATTCCGGTGATAGAAATTCACAACAAAATTTTGTGCGTCCTGCATATGACATCCAATATAGCCAAAAATCATGTTTTTGCACTTTTTTAGCATTTTAGGTTAAAATATCTCCGACAAAAAAAAAGATTTCGATATCAATTTAATTGTGTTTTGAAGAAAAAAACTAGGGCTATTAGTTGTCATACCAGATTTTTCAGCTTAAAATGACTTTGTCTTGTTATATAACTTCAAAAATAGGAAAAAATTGTGTTTTTTTAACTTTTATGTGAGGATATCTCAAAACCGAGATGTAATATAACAATTCTAAGACCGGATTCGGATTAAGCATCAAAAATCACATCTGGAGTGACTATTAGTATATCTGGTTTTTGTTTGTGTTTGTGCTAAATACGAAAAAACCGGGTTTTTTAAAAAAAGCATAAAAAATAGTTGAAAATTCAATATCTCCTGAATGGAATCAGTCACGGTTTTTTGGTTTGCAGTTTTTAAATTTAAAAACATACAGAAAATTTTGTGCATACTCAGTTTTTTATCTTTTTCTTAAAACTTAAAACAATATGAAAATAAATGCACTCAAAGAAAAAAATTAGTAAAAATGCAATATCTTCTTCAGACGATCAGGTACGAAACTTTTATTTGCAGTTATTAATTAGTGTTTTTAAGTAGAATAATCCTGCATACACCGAATTTGACGTGGTTGATATAAAACTTTAATTTGGTTAAGGCTCGCTGTGTAGAGCAAAAAAACTTAACGGAAAATATTTGTTTAGTATTCATTTATAATAAAAAACTTTAACATTTGTTCCAATCCATGCACAAAAAGAATTGAGATGCATAAAGTAGTTTTTTTGCTCTCGTGAAAAGTTGGCAAAATTGAGTTAGGTTGTTTTGTCAAAAGTCCACAGAAATGTACCCCTGGGAAGTTATAGAGCTACAACCGATATTTTGACTTGTTTTACAAAATTATTTTCTTGGGTCACCCTGACGTTTTAGAAAAAAAATTTTTAAACAAATCCTTAAGCTAATTGTATGAGCTTTTAAGAGTGTATTTGGTTAATAGGGTTTAAAAGGGTATCGCAAAGTTCTGGACCTTTAAAGTAGATTTTTTTTTTGTTCCTTTTTTATTTGACTTTGGCGGCCATTGTAGTACGAAAAATGTCCTATTTACATACCTTTTTATAATTTTTTTTCGAGTCCTCGTTAAATTTCCTTTAATTCGGTGGTACATTTGTAATACTGCTACTTCGAACTAAACTCTTAAAAGACTACAACGAGCTGAACATCTTCCTTACATACTTGACCATATCTACACTTTTATAGGGTAGATCCAGAAATAATGGAGTGAAACTTATATCCGGAAAGTAGTTTTTATACTTTGGTATGTATAACGTTATTAAGTGTTTAATTGAAAAAAACTACGTCCTCTTTTCAACTACGGTATGTTATTTATTTTCCGACACCTGCATGCATTTCATCATAATAGCTTGTACAGCTGGCGAGATATAAACATGATAAATGATTAATCGTTAAAAAGTGGGCGTGACACTTTTCTGCTTCGGTCCACTTTTTGAGCATTTTATGGTATTTATGTTCGGCATAGACCAATCAAAATTTTATGCAAATATCTTTAATAGCTAGCGAGAAGTAACGTGTTGAAATTTTCGATACTTACGGGTTGGGTAGGACCCCTTTATTGCCATTTGTATTTTGCTTATCAACCTAAAATCGATTGTAAAATGATGATCAGCGCATGTCCAAGCATTGAATCCCAACTTAAACTGAGAACGTATACTAAATTGTATATCTATCTCTTATTTTTAGCTCTTTTGTAACATTATTTTGGTGGAGAATCTCATATGCCAAAATGAGACATTTCCATTTTATGCGATCTTTTTTGATGCCTTTACCTCTTTCCACGATATTGCCGATCTTTGGATTTTCCTTTACAAGACAAGGACATTTTCCACTATCCTCATTTCAGACAATAAAAACTATCCAATAAATTTGCTAAACTAAAGATCATGCTGAATTTTCAGGTTTTCATTTTACCAAATGAAACAATTTTGCTTTTTCACTTTGCCAAAGAGATAAAAATCTGCCTCTAAAATCTTACCACTAAAGATGATGTTCTTGACAAAACCGGCATTACCCTATGTATCTAACAAACTTTTTATGCTTTTAAGCTGCCATACAATGCTGTAAACTTCTTTCTTTGTCTTCCAGAATTAGTAAAAAATCGTCTTTGTGAAAACTATACAATTTTCATAGTGAGTTTGCACAATTTCAATGTACATCGATTCATTTTCGTTAATATTGAATAGTTATCTGTTTTCAGTAAATCAATGCAGTATGTATTTGCTTTGGTCAAAGTCATTGTACTAGTTTTTATACTTGTTAAATAACAAGTAAATAAATTAAAAATTTTTACAAAAAAGAAAACTAAGCCATCGCCAACGATCAACTACAAATTTGCGTTTGCACAATCTCTGGTTCATCTCTGCTTTCACTGCCACTTTCAGCTTCTGAAATGCTGCATTCGAGTTCATCATCACCGCCTTCTGGTCGCTCTGCTACAACATCCGAATCATTTTTGGACTCTTGAAAAGATTTTGCTTTAGCACGTCTACTTTTAATTAAAATACCATGACCGGGACAATCACAGTCTTCTGTGTAGCATTTATCGCGACAACAAATACGACACAAACGAAATTTGCACTTGAAACCCTATACAAGATATGTTAGTAGTTATTTTGTAAAGTGTAAAAAGCGTTAGAATTTTCAACGCACCAAAGGATTAAAACATTGTTCACAACTTTCCAAATTACGCTCATGGTCACCTTCTGGTTTGTTGGGACGACGCCGACGTCGGCGTAGTTTTTTCATTTTTTTCCGTGAAATCTCTTTGCCATCGTTATCGAAGTACTGACGTTTCATGCGATTGGGATCTTCAGCAAGCCGAACTTTTTCAGCAATGATCTGTTTATGAGTTTCGGGCGGCACACGTATATATGGCTGACACAACCATGGTGGCAAGTAAAGATTGTACTAATTATATTTGAAAGTAAAAAGTTTGAATTTTGATTTATTTTATTTCAATTCAAGACTTACGCCTTCTTCCTCTATTAATATACTGGGATCGACTTCTTCTCTTTCATAGAGCTGTTCGCCTTCATGGTAGGGCTCATATTTCGCTTTGATTTTAATCACAACATTACGAAAATGTTGCACTTGATTTGATACAGCAAGTTCTTCACGTAATGCTGCATTTGGACGTAAGTTCATTCTAAAAAAGGAAGGAAAATAAATTGTGAAATTTCAATTTTTAAATGCATAATTGCTTTTGTTACTTACAAATGATGAAATATTTTGAATAAATGGCCACGTATATATGATATCGGGCAGGGATATTTTTCAACAAAGTCCAAATACTTATTGGCCACGAGCCAAGTTTTTGGCGAAGTACCGGTGAAAATTGCAGGATTATGCAAATTACCCTCGGCTGTCATTACACCATCCACGTTGGTTTCCTCCAAACAACGTTTGACATCCTCCAGGCCAAGTATGTTACCATTAGCGAACATTGGAATTTTTATATTTTCTCTAAAAGTATTCAATAGTTTATATAGATTTAATATAATTTTTTGTTAAGAACTGACTTAAGATCTCGTTTTGTAATACGGATTATGGTCACATTGCTTATCCCTTTAACGACTAAAAAAGGCAAGTATTTTTGCTAGCGCCTAATTTGCTTGGATGAAAATTTTGCTAAGCACCATTGCATCGATTTTGACTAATTTTTACTTTGAAATAACTTCACGTTTTTGAACCTGGTCGGTAAAGGATTAAGAAATAATCTTTTCAAATTCACAAGTAGGTTTTTCAATCATTGATAGTTTTGAAAAACTCAAAAATGGATGGCCTTATGATTGACGCGCATCAAATCTATTACTTATATTAGTTTTCAAACGATAAGGAAGTAAATATTTTGTGTACCTTACCTTACTTCCTTAATGTAACTCCAATCGGCAACACCAGTTAAGGGACCCTTTTGTTCACGCGTTCTACCATGTACGGTTAAAATCTGGCAACCAGAAGCTTCTAACATTTTAGCATAATCTATTGTTCTTTTGCGATCCTCAAAAATACGTATTTTACAAGTGATAGGAACTGAAAGTTTTTTGTGTAGTGTTTGCACTAAAATTAATGTGAAAAAAAGAAAATTAACACTTTTTTTAAAATACTATTTTTCAGAAAATTTCATTCTTTAAGTCGAAACACTTTAGCTTTGTTACCTATCTCACTTAATAAATCCCATTCATCTTGTAGAAAAGCACCATAATGTCCTCGTCTGGCAATAGCTTGAGGGCAACCTAAATTTATATCAACAGCATCGCAGTGATCTTGAGCTAAAAGTGCGGCATCCAATAAAGTTTGTGCATCGTTGCCACAGAACTGTAAAGGAGCGTTAAGAATAAAAAACATCATTAATAAATTCATTTTTTATATTTTTAAAAAGCTCATAAGTTTTTATACCTGAATTATTAATGGTTTATCTAAGGCACAAGTTTGTAAAGCATCTTTTCTATATTTCGGATCATTGGCAAATAAGTTACTATGAAACATGGGTGAGTAACATAATTCGGCACCATATTTACGACAAAGCATGCGCCAAGCTAATTCACTCTGATCGACCATGGGAGCAACCTAAAACAAACAAAAAGGTATAATTTTAATTTCGAATTATTTAATTTGTTTCAATTAGTACGTAGGCTGCTCGATATATTTCTGGCCTAGGCAACACTAAGTGTTGCCAGGTGCAATCTGACATTTCTATTAGAAAGTTTGATATTTTTTTAGCATAAACGTACTCAGAACGTTTTGACGTACGACCATCATTTATGTTGTTTACAGTGACTTGAAAAAATCAATTTGGCAAAAAAATGGAATTATCACGACAAGAATGCATCGATGGACTTAAATCTTTGTATGGCAATGAAGCACCATCCTATAGCACTGTGAAAAACTGGCTTAATGAATTCAATCGTGGCCGACGCTCGCTCAAAGACGAATTCCGTGAAGGTCGTCCAAAAATTGCCGTTGTGCCAGAGAACATTGATGTCGTGCGTGAACTGATAATGCAAGATCGTCATTTGACATACCGTGAGATAGAGGCATCCTTGCACATTAGTTCCACTGCAATACATTCGAGTTTGCATGAACACCTGGCCGTAAAAAATGTTTGTTCTCGTTGGATCCCGCACAATTTGACCATCGCTCAAAAAAAGGCTCGTGTCGATTGGTGCAAAGAAATGTTGAAAAAATACGATCACGGTGCTTCAAAAGACGTTTGTAAGATCGTCACAGATGACGAATCATGGATCTATGCGTATGAGCCCGAAACAAAACAGCAATCGACCGTGTGGGTCTTCGAAGACGAGCCAAATCCAACGAAAGTTGTTCGTGGGAAAAGCACTTCGAAGCAAATGGTCGCCTGTTTCTTCGGCAAAACTGGTCATGTGGCGACTGTTCTGCTTGAGCATCGTAGGACGGTCAATTTTGAGTATTACATCACAATTTGTTTGCCTGAAGTCTTCGGAGAAATTCGAAAAACGAACAAGAGAAGACGAATCATTGTTCATCATGACAATGTGATTTCTCACACATCGGCTCAAACCAGCGCCTTTTTGACCGGCCAAAACGTCGAATTGATGGCTCATCCGCCGTACAGCCCTGACTTGGCACCCAATGACTTGTTTCTATTCCCGCACATTAAGAAAAAAATGCGTGGTCAATGATTTACGTCGCCAGAAGATGCTGATGAAGCGTTCAAAAACCGTGTTTTGAAGGTGCCTCAGTGGAAGTGGAAAAAGTGCTTCGACAATTGGTTTGAGCGCATGCCAAAGTGTATAAATCATGCTGGAGAATACTTTGAAAAACAATAAAACCATTTTTGATGATAAATATTCGCAGCATTTTCATTATTAGGCCAGAAATATATCGAGCAGCCCACGTATACAAAATGTAATAAAAGTTTAATGCAATACATGTATATAAAGCATAGAATATACCCAAGAGGAAAAATTTCTAGCGCTTCTGATCCAAGCACTTCAAAAGTGCTTGTCCCCATAGAAATTTAGAAGCACTATCACAATGATTTTTTATAAAACTGCAGTAAGAACAACGTGAGTTCGAACCCAGCCCGGGAGATTTTTTTTTTTTACTTTTTTTTGCTTTATTTTTTTTTTAATTAAATATTTTTTATTCAACATCTTTTATTTCACTTCTCTATTTTCCTTTCTCTTATTAATTTACTTTTGTTTAACCGAATTGAAATTGATTGCACAATGATTCCATATAAGGCTGCAGTAAGAACAACGTGAGTTCGAACCCAGCCCGGATGATTTTTTTTTTCCGTTTTTTTATTTGTTTTTGCTTAATTTTTTTTTTTATTAAAATATTTTTTACTCAACCTTTTTTATTTCACTTTTCTATTTTAATTTCTCATTTTTATTTACTTTTGCTTACTTGAATTGAAACTGATTGCACAATGATTCTATGTAATGCTGCAGGACAACATTTGCTTAATATACAAATTTAATACCTCTTCATATCATCGGGCGTTGGTGGAGCGGTCTAAAGGGTTGGTAAATGTAAGAAAAAAATATCTAGCACGCGGACGGTCGTGTAATCCTGGCGCGGCCAGTTTTTTTTTTTTTCTTTTTTTTTTTTCTTTTTTTTAATTTTATTGAAAAAACGCTTACCGCAGCATTACAAATAAGCGCTTTAAAAACTCTTTTTTGGTAAGGCTGCGGTAAGCTTTTGCTCGCTTACATCCTATGACATGCAATGTTAAAAAGAAAGTATTGTTCTTACGGAGCGGAAGCGCTTATTGGTGAAAAGGATGCACTTCAGAAGGGTTTTTGAAGCACTTCTTTCCCCTTGGGTAATTTCAGCAGACACCTTTAAATATGCAACATAACGTTATTTTTGTGTGGCTTTTGTTTTATTAAAGTAAGAACTATCTCCGATAATTGCATTGCATATTTTTAAGCTATTTCTATATGAATTGTTTTCTGCTGAGAGAACTCGGTAAGGTATCCAAATAATAATTACATACTTATGAAAACTATGTAGATACTTACTATATACTTAGGAGCACCCAAAACTTTTCGATAAAAGTCATAGCCTGTTAGTTTTTCCCGTTGTGCTGTATTATTTGTATTATCCTCATTTTCGTTGTCATCGTGATTAACCATTATGTTTTCTGGACTGTGGTGATATTCTGCAAAAAAAAAAAGTTAAGAATAGTGATAAGCATAATTTTTAATTGACTAAATATCACTTAAAATTATTGCTATGTTCAATTCTTTTTTACGACTGTGATCAAAAGTTGCAGCAATGAGAAGAGAGGTAGCAGCAAGAAACCCGCGGAAGGTGGACAGCTCGGATCATACCACACTTAGATATGTGGGTAAATAGGAGTTTTGGTGAAGTGAACATTTACCTCACACAGATAATGCCTAGACACGGCTACTTCCGCAAATATTTGCATACAATCGCCAAATTTGAAGAGCCTTCATGCTTATACGGCTATTAGCAAGTACTTACACGACGCTGATCACACCTTTTTTTCAGTGCGTACGATGGCAAGACAAGCAAAGAAGGTTAGAAGACATCGTTGGAAGCATAATACCCGAAAACATAAATAAGATGACTAGTAGCGAACTGAACTGGCGATTGATAGTCACTTTTGTCGAGAAGATCCTCAAAACGAAGAAAAATAGATCTAGACAGCTGAAAAACGTAACAGCCAAGACGATAAAGAAAACAGTGGTACTGGACTTAGGAGAGTGAGTATTATTTACAAAAAGACAAAAGGGCACTCTACCCCGAAGTAATACAACCGCAGTACTGGAGTGAAAAATGGGCTCTTTAATAGTGAGGGGGGAGTTTATTAGTGTACAGCACATTCTTTTGAAATGCTTGGGCATTCCAAAGATGCCTTCAGCATTTTGTTACTTCCTAACAAAAAAAAAAAAAAAAAAAAAAAAATACCATACCATTTTGTGTACCTGTGTTATAATTAGGTTTTATTTTAGTTCACCATGTAAAGTTTTCCTTTAGTATAAATTAAAGAATTTGCACAAACTGCTGCGTGTTTTAGTACAATAATTACTTTATTTTTAATAGCTATACAATATTTTTATGTTTTTATTGACTTTCTTTTCTTTTATTTTTTCATTTTAATTACTTTCAATATTTGCAAAATATTATTTCAAAATAATACTCTGTATCTTGTTTGCTATACAAGAACTTGTCTATAAAAGATAATTAAATGAGTTGGTAATAAATGCGCCTTTTAATATAAAATTTCACTAAACCATTATTACAACGTCGTTGTGTGTGCTAACTAACGTAAATAAGTTTAATTAATTAGATTGCACTTTATTATTCAAATAATTGTATTCACGTGCTGACAAATTTGTTCAACGGCTTTTTAATACCCTACGTGGTGTGTACGTTAATTTTAATGTACTTATGTATGTACTTTTTATTCAGCATAATTTAGTGGACAATTAAATGCAGGAGTGTAGCATAGGAGTAATGTCAGTATAATGTGGACACAACATTTTTTTCTAGATGGCGTTTGAAAGGCTTTCAATAACTTTAGTGAAGTTCATAGTTAACATTTTTTAAGAAAAAAAAAAAAAAAATTCAAAAATTTTGTAACAAAACACATAATTTTAGTAATTGAATATCATAGTATCTTAAAAACACGGGCAACAGGTTTGGCACTATCGTCAGCCCAATGGTTTGGTTGTTCATCTAAAGAAACTCGCGTTATTCGCCAAAGGAAGAGGTGCTCGAATACCAAACCGTAATCCCAAGATACTATGAATACCCTATCAATTTATTATGCAAAAAAATTGTATATGCTCGCAATTAGTTGTAGTAACTTTTGCACACACTCTTTTGTGGTTTTAATTCTTGGTTGAGTGGATTTCAGTATGCGTGTCTGTTTAATTGTTGGTTTAAGAAAATGAATTAACAATTTTCAAGAGCCTATGAAAATTGTGAAAAACACCAAGTTAATTTAAGTGTATTTAGTACTTGATTTTAATATAAAATTGCATGCAATATACATACAACTTTATTTTTGCGAGTACGCTACAAAATAAAAGTAGCATATGGGCAAAATCTGAAAAAGTGAAATGTTCGACATGAAAATATATACATATAGAATTTGTTTGCGACAGCCATTGGCATTGGGTACTATTATTGATTCCGTTCGATAAGGAAATTTTCGCGGAAAGAAATATCGTTCGATATGAAAATTACCATTCATGATTCTGGCGGTATGAAAATATCACAAAACAATATTGAAAGCCCTGGTAAAAGCACATCCCTACGATTTTGACAGATGACAAAGAATAAAAAAAATTAAAGTGACAACAGTGCAAGATTGTGAAAATTTTATAGTTTTGTGCATATATAAATAAGTATAAATGGATACATAAGCATTTTTCGATAGTAATAGCGACGATTGCGTGGAAAAATATTGCGGCTAGGTTCCGGGGACATATTTCAGCTGAGGTACACAGAGTGCGTTGGAACATGTAAATTTGATACATGCACAGAGAGAAAAAAATGTTCTAAAATCTAGCTCAAATCGTTCTTAAATTAAATATTCAGAATTAAGCCCAAAATAGCATAAAATCATCCCAAAATACGCCCAACTTGTTCGCAATTCAAGCTCAAATTCGGGCATAATATAAATTTTGATAATTAAGACCAATTGTACTCAATGCATGCCATTTTGTACTTGTTTATCAAAAAAAAAAAAAAAAAAATAAGCCCATTTTTTGCTTAATTCAAGCTCTTTTGTGATTGTTTATCAAAAAATAAATTTTCATTTGTGTTTATTCTGTGTGTTTTTTGCGTTTGGCAAAAATGGTCATATTCATATTTTGATAAATAAGAAATTATTAAGAACAAATGGGAATATTTTTTTTTTTGTAAACAAGTACAAAAGGGCTGAGTTTAAGCACAAATGAGCTTAATAAATTTTTGATGAACAATCCCCAATTGAATTGAATTGAGCTCAAATGGGCATATTCACTTTTTTGATAAACAATCACATTATTACTTGATATCAAGAAATTTATGGACAAGCTGAAAATCACACCCAAAATTGATTGGTTTGGGATTGTTTTCAGCTCAAAATTCTCTCCGAGTGCGGTTTCTTAATTAAAATAATTTTTTCTAATTTACAGCTTTCAATTAAATTTTTGTCTAAATAAAACGGCATTTAAATATATTTTAATGGAAATGGAGTCCTATGCTAGTGAACATCAACGTTAACGCTACCCAAAATAAAGATGAATTGTTTCCTTTATTGAATTCTATAAAATGAAGTGGATTTTGAGTTTTATTTTAATTTAAATTTTGTAAATTTTTAACAACACCGACTATTGTGTAGTCGTAAAAAGTGTTTTAAATTGTAATTAAATATTTAGCTTACTTTCCTTATCAATAACAACAGCAAAATTAAAAAGAAAGCATACATTTTTAACTTTAAATTTTTGGGCTACATGGAAGTTGAGCGTGGCCTTGATTCGATCACGCTTATTTTTAACAAGTAACTAGATCTTACTAATTATAACTCAGATATCAAATATTCTTTTTGTGCTTCAAACATTTACGATGTTATGACGAAATAATGGGAGGTGGGCGAGTCCTTGAACCGATCACGCACATTTTCAACAAATAGCTAGATGTTACGAACTCTATCTCAGATATCGAATTTTATTGTTCTACCTTTAATAATTTGGCTATTATTAGTTTTACGAAAGTGGAACGTTGCAAGAACACAGAAAAGTCGCTGAAGATAATTGCACACAACCTAGAGAGAACCTTATGCCCCAGACAGACGGCAGCTCTAATGCACATTACAGATGCAATAATGTGAAACTTTTTATTGCATGATTTTAGGCATTTTTTAAATACATATTTCATAGACATTGACTAAAAGGAATTTCCCAATTCAGGGTCCAAAAATTCAAAAACAAGATTAATAGTGAGTTAAGCATCAGAAAAGCTAATTAGAATTTGTTGGACCCTGAATTGGGAAATTTGAAATATGTATTTGAAAAAATGCCTAAAATCATGCAATAAAAAGTTTTACATTATTGCGTCTGTAATGCGCATTAGAGCTGCCGTCTGTCTGGGGCATAAGAGATTTTTGGAAAAAATTTACATTTCTGAATTCATCAAGTTTAAGACGCGTAAATTCGGAAACGGTTTTATTTCTTGGTATTCTGATACTTGAAGTATGTTAACTATATATTTTACTTTAAATTTTTGCAACAATATTATAACTTTGGACACATACTTAGATGAATTAAGAATATTTAATGATGAAATATTTATCTAAGCTTTAAAATATTACAAGCTAATTAAATGAAATCTAAGATGTAGGGTAATGAAAAAAATCATTTCGTCTAACAGTGCGCTTATTAGTTTAACATGATTTAAGATAGCCGCATTCATGTTCAAAGCCAAGCCAACACATTACAATAGTTATTAGTGCAGAAATATTTTTAATTTAAGTAAATCTCAATTGTTAAAGTGCACATAAGGCACTAGCGTGTCAAATTATGTATAGTTCGTAGTAAACTATAGTGGGTTTAACGATATGCTGCAGCTTTGAGGAGCACTAAATGCTTACGAAATCATATATACGGTCTAACAAACTATGTAATCTCCTTTTCATTTTAAACCAAAGCAAATGTATGGTAATATTGCTGCTTCAGGACCTTTCCGCACCCTTGTGCTCTGCCACAAGATTTTTTTGACTGTTTTCATATTGATATTTTTGGCATTATTATCTCTATTATCATTGATCATGTATAAAATAAGTTTTCTGTTTAGTATTCTTACTAACACCTATAAGCCTAAAAGTATGCAAAGCATTTTTGGTAACTGCTAAACTTCAGCGTACCCTGTGAATGTGGTGGACTGAAACAACGAGAACAACCCAAGAGGAAAAATTTCCAGCGCTTCTGATCCAAGCACTTCAAAAGTGCTTGTCCCCATAAAAATTTAGAAGCACTATCACAATGATTTTTTATAAGGCTGCAGTAAGAACAACGTGAGTTCGAACCCAGCCCAGGAGATTTTTTTTTTTACTTTTTTTCACTTTTTTTTTGCTTTTTTTTTTTATTAAAATATTTTTTATTCAAATCTTTTGTTTAACTGAATTGAAATTGATTACACAATGATTCCATATAAGGCTGCAGTAAGAACAACGTGAGTTCGAACCCAGCCCGGGTGATTTTTTTTTTCCTTTTTTTTATTTGTTTTTGCTTTATTTTTTTTTTTATTAAAATATTTTTTATTCAAAGTTTTTTTACTTCACTTTTCTATTTTCCTTTCTCTTTTTTATTTACTTTTGCTTACTATAGTTGAAACTGATTGCACAATGATTCTATGTAATGCTGCAGGAGCATTTGTATGTCTAATTCTGTTTGGACAACATTTGCTTAATATACAAATTTAATACCTCTTCATATCATCGGGCATTGGTGTAGCGGTCTAAAGGGTTGGCAAATGTAAGAAAAAATATCCAGCACGCGGATGGTCATGGATTCAAATCCTGGCGCGGCCATTTTTTTTTCTTTTTTTTTTCTTTTTTTTTAATTTTATTGAAAAAAACGCTTACCGCAGCATTACAAATAAGCGCTTTAAAAACTCTTTTTTGGTAAGGCTGCGGTAAGCTTTTGCTCACTTGCATCCTATGACATGCAATGTTAAAAAGAAAATATTGTACTTCAGAAGGGTTTTTGAAGCACTTCTTTTCCTCTTGGGAGCTGATAACAATGAAAAGGAAAATTTAGCGTGCGTTTGAAAATAATAAGAAACGTCGAGAAGGCAAAGCAGTTTCAAGAATTTAATCGAAAATATCAATATCACAACCAGCAATTATGAATCGTGCTCCGTATGGTAAAGCAAAACAGTGATGTTTTGATTACAGTGCAATATTGCCAATACATTAGAAAAAACTGTAAGCCCAGTAAAGTAAATGTTAATCAAAAAGTATATGTGGTTTTTGTACTTGTGAAGATTTTAAAATAAATCAAAGACATGTCAAAGTGATTGGAATTATTTTATGATTCTGATTGCATCCCAATTCAGTAGTCGAGTTTTTACAACTAAACTTCTTAACAATATGAAATCCATGTTATATCACACTTTGCATGCAAAATCATATCACAGATCCCATGTACTATGCACACCTTTCAAGCTTAAAAGTCTCGTTAAACAGAATTGTGCAAAGTATTTTAAAGACTCATGTTTTGATGTAAAAAAAAGAAGTAGAAATACATAATACGAGAAAAATTAGGTAGATAGATAGGAAAAAAACAACTTCAACTCAAATATGACCTCAATATGTAGAAAAAGAGTTGAGTTTGAGTAAGAAAAAAATGGTTGTTTGTACACAGTATGAACTCATGCTCGTATTATATTGACATTAATATGAGGGGACACACGGCACACATACACAGACGAGTATATAGTGTTTCCGGTTGGTGTTTGTAAGTTTAAACAACTAAAAGTAAACTTTAGAAATTGTTTATCAACGAAAAAAAAAAAATGAAGGCATACATATGTACGTACTTACATATATGTAGGTATATGTACGTATAAGCCCAAGGAGAAAAATATCAAGCGCTTCTTGAGAAAGGACTTATTCCCATAGAAATTTTGAAGCGCTCAAACAAATTTTACACACACGCTACGCAAATTTACCATGGACCCTAGTTTTTTATTTTTTTATTTTCCTATTTTTGTATTAAGTTATTTTTGTTGAATCGCGTATCAAATTCTGTTGCGAGAGCCATTTTTGTTTAAAAATTTTCTTATTGGGTGTACAACTTAAAAACCGGAATTTGACGGTGGATGTCCGTACTATCAAATATCGTGAAAGCTCGAACTTTATATATATGTCATTTTGAAGGTACATTTGACAGCTGTCAAAATCAGTCAACAAAACAATTTTATCTTGTGTGCATCATTATAATTTTTCAAGATGAATAACTTCGAAAATTGGAGAAAAAGACAGCATTTGTTGGGTCATTTTTTTGCAAAGAACACTGCTGCCAAAAGTCATTTTTGCATCGGATCGTGACTGGGGATGAAAAATGGATCCATTACGACAACCCGAAACGCAAACATTCATATATGAAGCCCGGACAACCAGGACCTTCCCAGCCAAAGGCAAATATCCATGGTGCCAAGGTAATGCTCTGTAATGCTCACAGGTGACCTCTATCGAACACAATTAATACGTTTGAAGCGTGCCATCATCGAAAAACGCCCGGAAAATGCGACCAGACACGAAGCAATAATTTTTCATCATGACAACGCTCGGCCACATATTGCTGCCCCAGTCAAAAATTACCTGGAAAACAACGGAAAACAACGGATGGGAAATTTTGCCTCACCCTCTTTATAGCCCAGACCTTGCACCATCAGACTACCATTTGTTCCGATCGATGCAGAATGCCCTAACAGGAATACGCTTCACTTAACCCTTTAACGACTAAAGGCAAGTATGTTTGCCAGAACCCCATTTGCTTGAATAAAAGATTTATTAACCTCCATTACGTCGATTTTGTCGTATTTTTATTTTGAAATTCTTTCGCGTATTTAGACCTGGTCGTTAAAGGGTTAAGTTCAAGATATCGAAAATTGGATAGATTAATTTTTGGCCGCCAAGCCGGCGCAATTTTTTTGGGATGGCATTCATAAATTGCCTGAAAGATGGGGAAATGTTGTAGCTTCCAATGGACAATACTTTGAATAAAATATATTGTAACATTTTTCCACAATAAAGCATCAAATTTCGCTAAAAAATTCCGGTTTTTAAGTTGTACACCCAATAATATAGGGGAAGGTAACCGGTTGTGGGCTGGGTTTCGTTTTTTGCCCGTAACTTGCATTCAAGTATACATTTTTCGGACTTGTGGGTACCGATGGAAAGCTAGAGGCAGTAGGTAACCAAAAAGAAACGATTTTTCAACAAAAATTTTTTTTTAACAAGTTTTGTAAAGAGCTTGTTTTTGGACAAAAAAAATGTATAACCGGTTGTGGGCCACCCTGAAAAATCCACTTCAAATGCAAAATTATGAAAAAAAAAACCAGTAAAGAAATATGTATTAAGAATTTTTAAGTGTGTTACTTAATGACATTTATGTATTGAAAATTGATTTTTGTAGTCATATATTTGCAAAGATCGATTTACATATAAATCTACCAATGCATTTTCTAACACATACCCAAGAGGAAATATTTCTAGCGCTTTTGATCCAAGCACTTCAAAAGTGCTTGTCCCCATAGAAATTTAGAAGCACTATCACAATGATTTTTTATAAAGCTGCAGTAAGAACAACGTGAGTTCGAACCCAGCCCGGGAGATTTTTTTTTTCCTTTTTTTTACTTTTTTTTTGCTTTATTTTTTTTTATTAAAATATTTTTTATTCAACATCTTTTATTTCACTTTTCTATTTTTCTTTCTCTTATTAATTTACTTTTGTTTAACTGAATTGAAATTGATTACATAATGATTCCATATAAGGCTGCAGTAAGAACAACGTGAGTTCGAACCCAGCCCGGGTGATTTTTTTTTTATTAAAATATTTTTTATTCAACCTTTTTTTATTTCACTTTTCTATTTTCTTTTCTCTTTTTTATTTACTTTTGCTTACTTGAATTGAAACTGATTGCACAATGATTCTATGTAATGCTGCAGGACAACATTTGCTTAATATACAAATTTAATACCTCTTCATATCATCGGGCATTGGTGTAGCGGTCTAAAGGGTTGGTAAATGTAAGAAAAAATATCTAGCACGCGGACGGTCGTGCACTGAAATCCTGGCGCGGCCAGTTTTTTTTTTTCATTTATTTTAATTTTATTGAAAAAACGCTTACCGCAGCATTACAAATAAGCGCTTTAAAAACTCTTTTTTGGTAAGGCTGCGGTAAGCTTTTGCTCACTTACATCCTATGACATGCAATGTTAAAAAGAAAGTATTGTTCTTACGGAGCGGAAGCGCTTATTGGTGTAAAGGATGCACTTCAGAAGGGTTTTTGAAGCACTTCTTTTGCCCTTGGGTAATTATGACAAATCGAGGAACGGATTAAAAACACGGCTATAGTGACATATGTTTCGTCTTTCGCCACAAAGACTCATCAGACTATTTTTGCTGTAATTATAATTATATTTATTTCACTAAATTAATTATAATTGAAAAATTGCAAGTTTGAAAACTTTTTGTGTTTTTTTTTTTTTTTTGCCTGGGCGGGAGTTGAACCAAGTAGGTACATAGATTGGTAGATTTATATGTAAATCGATCTTTGCAAATATATGACTAAAAGTTCAATAAAAAAATCAATTTTGAAATATGTATTATTATTATTAAGCCTCTAGTGGCGAAAAAACATCAAAAAAATGTTCCTTTTTCAAATTATTAATCATCCTCATCGGATTCGCAATTTTGCATCTATACTAGCTTTTTTTAGAGCAGCGCATTTCAAATGCACTAGCCGATCGCAGCCACCGTTGCATTTGATTGAATTGGCTGCAAATTGGTGCGAGGAACATTGATTTGCAATAATTTTCATGAAAAAAACATGGTGGCCCACAACCGGTAACGGCAGCTATCCCTTAAGTGACTGGCAAAATTCTCGTGGCGAAAAATTTTGAGCAAACTCGATATAAAATCGGAAAATTTAACGCAAATATTGCATAAAAATGCATAACATTCACCTCTTTGCAATATTTCACTTCGCTTTATCACACTCGCAAAATCTTCAGAAATTACTTTATTGAAAATTTCTTCGTCCTTTCTTTTTGTTTTGTTGTAGCTGCGGGTCAGATGCGTCCTTTCACTTCAGTGTTTGCACTAATACTGTCTATTGTCAATGTACACATAACCTCATACTTAGATCTGTCATATTTTATAACAAATACAAGGGGTGGCCCACAACCGGTGACGGCCCACAGCCGGTTACCTTACCCTATATATATTTTTTATTTTCAAATCACACAGCCTAGTGGTCTAGAGGTCTAACTGGTATGTAATTACAATGTAATAATATGTTCCTATGTATCACATGGATGGTCCTCGGTTCGAATCCGCTTACCGCCGCATTACAAATAAGCGCTTCAAAGGCCTTTTTCCGAAAGCCTGCTGTAAGCTTCAGAACGCTAACATCCTTTGATATGGAATGTTAAAAAGAAAGAAAAGATCTGAAAGGAGCGGAAGTGCTTATGACTGAAGCACATCAGAAACCCTTTTGAAGCGCTTCTTTTCCCCTTGGGAATGATTTTTCTTCTTCTTTCTTTATACATGTATGGTACTGTTACACGTGTGTGTTGGAGCAGACAAACACAAAAGGATACACCAATAGAGCACAATTATATAAATTAGGATATTGTGTATCACATTTATAATTTTTTTATTATTATTATGTACGAGTATGCTCTAAAAGCCAATGAAGCGTTATAAGAGGAGGTGAATTTATTGGGGGACAGTGCTTAGAAAATATTGTGTCAACAATTCGAATTAAAGAGAAAGAATAATTCTACTTTCAGGACAGTACCTATACTACAAATATTGATGTAAAATGAAACAAACATATGGTTTAGTTTGAACAATAACTCGAAAAAAGGAAACAAATAATACTAATAATAATTTTATTTGTTAACTAGTGTAATTATTAGTTTAATTTTTTAACTAACAATGTGTGTACGTTTTTCTCCAGTTTTAAACTTGACTAAAATTTTTATATATGGAATTGTATAACTTAGTGTATGTATGTAGTTTTTGTTGCTTCAAATAAAAGCTTGGAATTATTTCAAATAGCTGAGTATTATTTAAAATCAATTTTTATTAGTTACTTATAATAAGTAGTTTGTGACATTTTAAAAGCAACTCGCATTGAACTTTTCACTTGATATTGATATCAAAGCTGGCAAACCAAAAAACTCAAGCAAATAAGTTGGTTACAATTTATGTATCCGGAATTGGCAACACTGATTTGGTACCAAATTATTTTTGTTCCCGTACGTGAAAGTTTTCCGATGTGAAAGGAAAGCGGTAGATGCGTTCAAAATCAATGTTCAAAAGTGTGTAATATATCTATCAAAACTGCGAATATTTCGAGAGATAATAATTTCAATGATAAAAAATTGTTTTTGTTATTTATTTCGGATACATAAATAGCAATTTTTGTATAAGTACACATGCATGGAGCAACTTTTTTACTAATTTACAAAGTTCAAGTATTTATAAATGAAAGCGTTTTTAAATTGGCTACATTAGGTTTTTTAAGGGATATATTTTTTTTTTAATTACTCATATCCATATGTTAAAGGTTTTTTAAATGTTCTGGATTAATAACACAGTGCAACGGATTTAGGTCAAACCAATCTGAATTTGATATCGATAACTTTTTTTGACTAATTTTAACTGATTCCGAACCTGGGAACCTTTTTTTCCTAACACGTCTGAGATCCGAATTATCCTTGGTTCAAAATGCAGAAAACACTATTTTCAGACATATGACGTACATCTCGAAAGTAGTGCTGTTCGTTTTAGTCAACGAGATCTTCTTCTTTAAATCATGACTTCAACTCTTCCAATTGGATCATGACTTTCCAAGATATCATTTATTGAAGTAAAGGTATCGCAAGTCCCTGCAAAGGGCTATACAAAATTTGTATACTTTTACTTCAACGAATGATATCTCGGAAAGTAATGATTCAATTGGAAAAGTAAAAGTTATGCTTTTTTTAAAAAAAATACCGTTTTTTGACCTATTTTGAGGAAGGGCACCTATTTTCGATTTAAAAAATTTTTGAAATATATTGCAAACATCTTTAGGTATCGTTCCGCAAACTTATAATTAAACCCCATTTCGGAGAACCGTGTTCCATGAATGATTTAAGTTCAAATTGTTCAGATTGAGTTATCTAATTTGAAGAAATGGAAGCAAGTTAAAAAAATCATAGCTCCCAAACCTAAAAAAATGGCATAGCGTAAATTTTTGTTAAATAAAATATTAAAATGAAAAATAATGTACATACAAATGAACAAACCAAACTAAATCAACAATTTTCATTTAATGTTTGTATAACCATGACGATTAATTAATTTTCCATGATTTTTTTTTTTTTGACTTATTTTTTTTTTTTTTTTTTGTTTGAAGTTAATTGCATTTAATTTTAATTGAAAAATTATTTAAATTATCGTCACGGTTTCGCTTTATAATTTTTCAACTAAGATATAGGTACGAGTAACTAAAATATGTTTATGCTTTAAGCGGATACCTATATAATTGAAAAAAGCTCTTGAGACTTATGAGAGTGCGTTTGTTTGCATAAAATAAGTAGTAAACAAATCTTCAAGTTGAAAAAGAAATTGCTTAACCATCGGATAAATTGAGAATAATATTGATTGCAATACTGGAAAAATCATAACTAGGTACTTAAATCAACGACATTGAGCCAACTTTATAGTTGTGAAATTGAGACCTTTGTATGTATAATTGCCCAACTATTTAATCACACTAGAATCGCCCAGTGGTCAAAATTCGACCACAAATGTATTAAATAATTTTGATACTTTTTAGTAACTTTTAGTACTTTTTTATGCTGTTTGGTACGAAATAGAAAAACTCATTTATCATCCCTGGTATTATTCAAGTGAAATACAAACAAAACTTGCAGTTAGTGCCTTGCAATTTGGCTTTCTTTAAGTGCTTTATGCTTTTTTCAGCTCTGTGTGACCATGTATTTTGTTGTTAATATTGAAAAATTTGTATATAATTTTACCAGGCATAAAGTCAAAATATTAACATAATTTTAACTTTGTGCACATCTATACACAAATACCTTTCTAATGGTGTATAATTTAAAGTCCTACTCCATTTCAAACATAGTAAAAAAAGATGGACAAGTTTTTGTCTTGCGTATTAATATATAGATTTATGATCTTAATGTTTGTTATTTAAATACAATTCAAGTAATATTAGAGTGATAAATTTCCAAAGGGAAAAAGAAATCATTGAAACAAAAAAAAAAAAAAATCACCTGAGAACCTTATAGGCGAAAATGAACAATTTGTAAGGATTGCCATGTGAAGTACATTTCCACGAATGAAATCTTTTTATTTTTACAGAAATATTCCTACGGAAACAAATTAGTTAAATTTGCGCTGCTACAAAAATTATGTTGGTGTAAATCTACTACATTTATAAGCAAATTTACAAACTCTCTCGACGACATAATTACAACACTAATCATAAAGTAAATTGTTGCTGTTTCAACAAGTTATCGACAACGTAAGCAGTACAATATATTGTGGTAGTTCCATAGAATATAGTAGAATTTAATATGTGGCTTATTTCTGCTTCACTTAGATTCTCTTGATATTTATGTAGTGTTAAGGAGTTGCAGCAAAACGTGCAATCAGGTTGATGCCATCTGGTTCTTGTAGATCAAAACCTTATGGCCATGGTAACATTGATAGCAGAACTGATAACATTAATCCGACTCTTTTGTTCTCAACGAATTTTCAGGCTGAAAGAAAGGTTTTTACTCTGATTCTGAATTCCAAAGAAATATAAACATTTCTAAATGGTTCATATAGGTTGACAACGAAGTTATATATCGGGTACATAATGGGCCCAACTGCGGCCTAAGTTATAATGACAACTGTAATATCCCATACTAATCTAACCTAACCTATGTCTGCCTTATGGTTTCTTAATTTTCTACACGAAAATGATGCTTGTTATACCCTACACCCAGGGTATATTCACTTTGTCCTTCCGTTTCTAACGCAGAGAAGGAGACGTGTCAGATATAGAAAAGTATATATATTCTTGATCAGCGTCACCTCCTGAGTCGATAAAGCCATGTGCGTGTGTCTGGCTGCCTGTGCGTGGAAATATTTTACAGGAAAACTAACCATGATAATTCAATGAAATTTGATGTGTTGGCTTTGTCGTAAAAGTTAGCTCGTGGGATTGAAAATGAGCGAAATCGGTCAACGAACCCGCCTACCGCCCATACAAAAAATATATTCAAAATTCAACTTTAGGAGTATTTTTCGCAACAATTCAACCAAAATACACTTAAAAACTACAAATTATTAGCGCAAGCTCTGAGCAAAAACTGGGCGGATTCGGACAAGAGGGCGTGGCACCTTTTATATAAGCAAAAGCTTTAAAACGCTATACTAAAAGCGTTTTTTGAGGTAATCAAACTAAATTTTACTCAGACACTAAGAACTATAAATGCAAACCCGAACAAAAACTGGGTGAAATCGGACAAGAGGGCGCGGCATCTCTCTTTAAGCAAAAGCTTCAAAACGATATACTGAAAGAGTTTTTTGTGATAATCCAACTAAATTTCACTCAAATACTGTAGACTATAAATGCACGCTCTGAGCTAAAACTAGACGAACTCTGACAAGAGGGCGTGGCACCTCCCTTTAAACAAAAGCTTCAAAACGCTATACTTAAAAAGTTTTTTGAGACAATCCAACCTAATTTCACTCAGACACTAAGAACTATAAATGCACGCTCCGAGTTAAAACTGGGTGGACTCGAACAAAAGGGCGTGGCACCTATCATATAAGCAAAATTTTCAAAACAGTGCAGTGTAGGGTATTTAATGTTTGGCCAGGCCAAATGCTACACCCTTACTAGTTTTAACTTGTTTTTTTCTTTTAACCTAACAAAAATGAGAATTTAACAAAAAACAATTTTTTAAGAATTACCCTGCAGAACCGCGGACTATTTCAAAACTAGTTTGCAAACTACTCCATGGGAGAAACCGACTAGTCCAAATTCTTTATTATTACGTTTTACATTGTTTGTCATTGGGCTTAATCAATTGACTTCTTATGCATTTAAATCGGACCAGAAAAAGGTCATTGTCTCCTTATGCATTACATTTGGACAAGAAAAACTCAATTTTTTTTTTATTTTATTTACAAATTTCAACAAATTTAATTTGAAATTCAAATTTTCCAGAAAAATGTCAAAAGGTTTCTTAGTCGAATATGCTAAAGAATTTGTTATATATTTCTGAGCAATGTTTTATGGGTTCGAATCTCAGTGTGGCTGGAAATTTTTTTATTAATTTTTTTTTTATGTTATATCTCGGCTATGTTGGACATACACTTGTGTTTCATTTTCTTCTCCAAAGATTCTTCAGACAAATTGTACACAAATTAATAGAAATTTAAAAATTGGAATTGAAAATCACCGTGTGGAGGATTTGAACCCGGGTTTCTCCACGCAGCGCAACTCACTATACTGATACACTATAGTTTGCTCTTCTTCCCAATCGACGAACTGCCAAACATTACGTAGTCAGTAACGTTATAATTTCACTGATACAACCGACACACAATTGGACCACTAATGACAGATAATGCATTACATTTGGACTATTTTTGATACAATTGACCGACTTTGCATTAAATTCGGACCATATTTGATACAATTGATAATTTAAGTGATTTTTTTCTAGTTTTAGATGTAGCCCATTAAGGGCTACTTCCAAAAAAACTAGACCAAAGATTGGACTATTGAGACAATTGGCTTCGTCGGTCTTAAAGGGTCGTTTTAAAGTTACGTAAATCGAAAACTGCAAACAAATGAAAAAAACAAACCCCCAACTTTGTTAAGTCCACAACAAATTTAACACGACTGTTAAATATGTAGGTCAACTCAATACATATGTAGTACATATGCATTTCAGTTAACACTTACCTACAAACTAAAGACTTAAAATTTTTAATTAAAGCCAGAAACGTTGTATACCAATAAACTAAAAATAGTTTAAGTGCCCACTACGCAAAACTGTAAGCAGCCATTTTCCACTTGAAATGAGCGGAAAAAAAAAGGAAAACACTTTAGTTTTGTTGCAATAGAAAGACGATCTGACAGCCAGACTGTTTGGTAGACTGTTGGCCATTGTTTTTTTGCTTTTCGTTCATTTTGTTCACAGCTTGGCAGCTCGACAAGCCAAAATGATTTTTTGGGGTGCGGTAGACATAAATGGACGTCATAACGCGTAAATGGAATGTTCTTTGAAAGAAATAATTTTGCCACATGCTTTGGGGCTACAGTGAAAACTTTGTTGTGTGTGTCCTTTTATAGTTTTGTATTTTAATGAGCATCAAATGGACATGCAAACCGTAATACATTGCCACAAAAGCTTTCATTTGTCCTTTAACAATGTTATTTTTTTTTTATCCCAACTATTGGAAAGGTGTGTGCTAAAAAGTAACTCATATATCAATGAGTTAATTGCGTTATACACGCAAATTAAAATAAAATAACAAAATCCGAATTACCTTGTTTTGAACATTTGCAAAAAAATTAGAACTTGACGTGTTTTGCTATTCAACACTTTGTTATATAAGTGTGTACGAATATATCTTTCGAATTTATGGTTATGAAAATAATATAAGCTATGGGGCAGGACGTAAACCTTGAAGCAAAATACGCCATCGTTATACAAATTCATCAGTTCTCTGCTAACTATTTAGATTTATCGTTCAATTTTTTAAAAGTGTGAAGATGTGGGTTTGAGCTTGTTCAGATCTATACTTGCTTGCTAAATTAAAAAAATTTACATAGGCTTACTAGCTGGCGTCGTCAGGGTCAGATTAACTAGTACGCCATTTAATAATTAATTCGTGAAAATTATCGTGCGATGATTTACTAAGGCTTTCGATGTGAAAACAACAGCACATCGATAACACATGCCTGCAAATTTACAACTTTTTTTCTATTCTCGAATATAATAGGCATTTTCAAAAAGCGCTCTATTCAATCATATGGTGTACTTCCAAGATAAAGTGTAATTTATTTTAGCAAAATGCATCGGATGGAAGAACAACTTCCTTATAAAACTTAACATTTTCACAGGTGATGAAAAAAGGATTCAACCCTCATGTTGCATCATTTGAAAAATTGTTATATGAATGAATGTCACGAAATGCCGAAAAACAAATGTCCCACGGGTGTATTGCGCGATTGAAGCAAAATTTTGACCATTCCACCATGACATTGTTTCAAAATTAACATTTTTAGTAATGTGCATACATATATCCCGGAATCATAAAGAAGTCCTGATAAAGTTTATTCGCATGAAAACTACCAAGCCATTCCCACGCTCGATTTAGCCAAATACAATATTCCACTGATGTTCTGCGTGTGGACATATTTAAGTTCCATAAGAACATATGCTTTTTTCGTGGAGCAAGCCCAATTTTAAGCCCTCCGATGCTCGCTGGTGGCATAATCACTTTTGTACCACTAATTTTTCATATTCTGTAGGTAATTCTAAATTACCGCGGTTATTCTGCCGCGTTAGACTTGGAGGGCTTCCGCGCCAAGTTTATTTCAAATCCACACAGAAACCAAACCCAACAGAGGAATTTTCTCAAAATGTTCCTAGGTACTTGCTGCGGTCGAAACAAAAATGACGAAAGTACGGGAAAAAAGTCGATGTCCCCTCCGTCATAGTGAAAATATTGATAAGAAGTGGAATTTTTTTGGTGCATCATCAGAGTCTGTCGAACTTAGTCGATTGTGCCCAGCAGCAAGAGTTGGCGATTTGCTTTGTGAGCGTAATGCTCAATCATTCATGAAATGTCCCCTTCGTCATGATTTTGCTGCTGCAGATGAGTTTGGGAGGCGTCGTGTAGATTTCAGGGATTTTTCAGACTATTTATGATCTAGACGATGGAATCCACCGGTTACTGGACCATTTCAACAACTTTGCAAATTCAAATTTCAAAAGTACGGGAAAAAATCAATGTCCCCTCCATCATGGTCAAAATATTGGTGAGAAGTGGAATTTTTTTGGTGCATCATCATTGTGGAATGAAGACTCTGTCAAACGTAGTCGATTGTGCCCAGTAGCAAGAGTTGGCGATTTGCTTTGTGTGCGTAATGCTCAATCATTCATGAAATGTCCCCTTCGTAATGTGTCCCCTCCGTCATGATTTTTCTGCTGCATATGAGCTGGAAGGCGTCATGTAGATTTCAGGTGTTTTTCAGACTACTTATGATCTAGACGATTGAATCCATCGGTTACTGGACCATTTCAACAACCTTTCAAATTTTCATATCCCGAATTTACGGTATTTCGTGACATTCACCCATATACGAGTATAAGGCTGATTTCAGTTTTTTGGTTGTCTTATGGGACTTTTTGTTTGACTTTCTCCATTGTCATTCTAAGCCCACCATTTATACATTATTTTACATATTTTAATGTAAAAACGCCATTTTTCTTAAATTTATGCTTCTCAACCTTCCCGTGATTTTTCGGGGTTAGACCTGGGACAAACACGACCCGACCCAGCTCTACTTCACATACCTACATACTGAAATTAATGGTTAGTAAACTGAGGTTCGCCAAAAGCTCTTTCTGCAAACAATGTGCGAATCGCCAAAAAATATTCAGCGAGTCTTTGACGATATTTTCAGCGAGTTATTGAAGAATTTATTTATGCGTCGCTGAAATATCTTCTAAATGAATCGCATATACATAAATGGACTGGCAAAAATACTTACTCAAATTAAAAAAAAAAAAAATTAACTTCCAAGCAAGTGAAAAAGATTCAAGATATTATAATTTTAAAATAAATATTTTTTATTTGATTAAAATATTTTTGATTTAAGTATTTGGCTATTTGATTTTGGACAGTTGTATGAAACTAAGTATTTCATAAATCTTAGTTAAAAAAGAGATTTTTTTTTATTTCTATTGAATTGTGTAAAAATAATTAGGATTAGTAAATTTGAAGAGTGCAAATAACAGAATTTACTTCTTTTATGTGTATTTTATGCCAACTCGTTTCGTCTATAAATAGTTACTCGTAACAAGCATAAAAGTATGCTTGTAAATTTTTTACATGCTTAAACACATACATTAAGCAGAGGATTTTATTTTCATTCAAGAAGTCTGGGTATATTTTTAGGCTTGAAAATTATAGACGAAACAAAATGTAACAGGACACAAAGAAGTAAGTTAGTAGTTTTATTTCTTTTTTTTTTTCTATTGTAAATAAATTTGTATGTACATTTTTTATTTTAAAAATATAAAAAAAAACAATAAATTTTATATTACATCTATGTTATTTATTTATTGAATGTGTTTTTTTTTTTTTGTTTGTTCAAATATTTTTTGCTTAATATTAACATTAATTCATATAGTTTTTAGTTGACATTTTATAATTTATGTTTAATTGCAAAATAGGTATTTATTTATGCTACTAATTTTTAATTTTTTTTTCTTTTTCTGTACTCGAAACGATAACAAACACGCTTATTTTTTTTTTTTTTAAATATATTTTATCTTTTTAATGTGAAACTCTAATTTTTGTTTTCGAATATCTCAATTTTTATTTAACATTCTTTGCTTAAAAAAAAAAATATTTTAGCACGCTTACTAATTTATAGCTTTAGCACTCTAATTGTATAGGCATTTAATTTGCTTCAATTTTCTGGTTTTAGCTTTTGAAAAATTTCAGCTCATAATTTACCAAAACATCTGAATAAGTCTTTTATTTTTCTAATTTTTCTAGGAAAAACTAAGATATCTAATATTTACAAGTCGAAATGTTTATAATAATAATAAGAGTTTGTTGAACTAGCAAATATGAATAGAACAACCAATCAAATCAATTTTATAATAGAATAATAGACTGTTAAAAAAAAGGTTCTCAATTTCTTTATGATAAAAAAAAAAAATAAATTTTTTATGCAAGCTCCCTTAAGGGGTGGAAAAAAGGAGCTAGTATGTCCAAGAAAAATGTTGGAGGGAAAAAATAAATGGGGGCCGGTGAACTCTTTTTTCCATCTCCCGGCAATGACGAATTTACATGTGAGTCATTATGACCCCCCCCCCCCCACATTTAGATTAAAAGACCTACATGTGGGGGTTCTAGAGGGTTAAAATTGTCTACAAAAATATTCCTCGTAATATCCTGCATAAGTTTACTGAAAATGTTTTTTTTAGAAATCAATTTATTTCGCCGAAACTAACAAACCAACCAAAAAGTGATGTGAATGTGTAGGTAATTTAATTACCTTTAATATGACATAGAATACATTTGAATACAAACATTAGTTCTTGAGATATTTATATTTAAATGGAACTATCTTTTTTTTTTGGTCCGAAAACCGAAAATGACCGATATCTCGAAAACGACACTAAAAAAAAAAAATAATGCGATTTTCGGAATTAGCAGCCCATTTTACATATGCAATGGATAGTGGCATTCACTGGGAGATTTGGCTGTTGCATAGTGTAATCATTTATAGCCTTATCATGTATGACGAACGAATAAAGTGACTGATTTTTACTCATTAATATCAACTTATTAAAACTTTTTATTAAGAACTTACTATAACCTAAGCGTTCATTTTAGTTCAAAGAATAAAGTTTGTAAGCATAAACTTCAAATCATCTTTTAACTTGGAGGATATAAGCAGTTGAAAATCAGTAAAACGATTCGTTCGTCATACATGATAAGGCTATTAATTTGTTTGAATTTTTTAGTGAAAATTTTCTTAAAAAAAAATTAACTTTTTAAAAATAAAATCACATGATTTGCCCGACTATTGGAGGAGATATGAGCATTTCAAAAAATTAAACAATGTAGTTTGCAGCTATTTCAGTTTTTAAAAAATTTATATATAATGTCCCATATATTTATTTGCAACAGTCTATTATGGATAATAACACAGGTTGAAAAAAAAAAAACAGGAAAAAATAGAAAAATGAAAAAAAACATGAAAAACATCACCTTAACCATAGACATGAATATAGATTATACAAAAGGTACTATGTTGACAACGAAAATAACAACAGCAACAACAACAACAACAAGAACCACAACATCAGTAGCTACAATAATAATGGTTTTTCTTTTGTTGGTAGTCAGTTTACTACCAATAAACATCAAGTAATTCCATAGACACCGACACCAAAAACACTCACTGTGTACGGCATTAACTTGAAAGCAGAGAATCAATCATTTTTCTCTAGTTTTTTTTTTTCTCCCATACAAAACATAGACATTCTAGAAGAAAAACAAACAAAGTAGACCTTTTAACCTGCAGCAACACCAGAGGAAGAGCCTAACCAACACAGTGGTGTCGACGACCACAATGCATTGTTGATGTTGTTGTCATTGTTGGTTGTAGCGTCATAAAATAAAGTAAGTGCGCAAAAAAAAAAAAAAAAAAAAAAATAACACAGGATCGAACTCCCTGCTTTCTGCCCACATACAATTAATTTTGAGTAACTTCACTATGGGTGTCATTAAGTGCGATTTTTTTTTACATTCCATTCAGTTAAATTTAATCAAAAAACTGTTTTATACAGTGAGTAGACAATTTTTTTATATTTAACAAAATTTGTTAATAATTAACAAATTATATGTTTGATATAAACGTAGCCAATATTTGATATTTTCATCAGGTTTGAACAATTAAATGTTACTAGTATCGCCTAATGGTCAAAATTCGAGCACAAATGTTTTCGATAATTTTGATACTTTGATACTACAAATAACATGAATTCACTGCTTTGCTTTTTGTCTTTCTCTATGTGCTTCATCCTATATTCAGCTATGTGTGACCGCGTAGTTTGTTGTTGTTAATATTGGAAAATTTGTATTTAATTTAACTGGCTTAAAGGTAATATATCAAATTATTTTTAACTTTGTGCAAATCTACACATAAATACCTTTCCAATGGTATATAACTCAAAGGCGTACTTCATTTCTAGCATAGGAAAAAAAAGGGATACATAGTTTTGACTTGCGTATTACAGTCTGTTAAATAAGAGCGTGGTCATTGTTGTGAGAAAATGAAAATACCCATTGCGAAAATTCTTTTTAATATTGATTTATTTGATCGAAAACTTCAATGCAAATACATTAATAGCAGGTCCAATCACCCCCAGCATCAATTATAGCTTGACATCTTCGCGACATACTTTGAACAAGATTTTGCGCATACTCTTCTGAAAACGACCTCCAAATTTTGTGAATGCGTCGAACCAGCTGTTTCAAGTTGCAGGGTCCAGGGTCCAGGTATGCCTGATGATAGGAAAGGCCCAAAAAGAGGATTCATCAGTGAAGATAACGTTGCCCCAGTCACGATCCAAATTGTCTTTGGCCCATTCAAGACGTTTTTGGACATGTTTTTCACTGAGCATCGGTTTTTGCAAAGTACTTCGGTATTTCACACTATTTGCAATCAAATGATTACGAATAGTTCCGTGGGAGATATTCAAACCTTTTTGGGACAATTTCGAAGCACCTTCACGCAAAGTTAATGTTGGATTTTTCGAAAATAGAGCACAGATCAGTTTTTCCTGTTTTTCCGTCACTACACCGACAGACCCGCGATTTGGAAAGTCATCGACATTTTTTACTTCTTTGAAGCGATTCACCCACTTACTCAGAAACTGTTTCGACTTTTGCATATACTTCGCAGCCGCCGCTTGGGTCATTTTGGGACCTTTGGGGTGCAAACACAAAAAAACGGCTTCAAAGCGCGACGCGTACGCGGTACTCATTTTGGAAAAATGCTGAGAACGCATTGAAAACAGTGGTCAGCTGATTCACTTTCACGAAGCATGAAGGACAATACTGCCCTCTGTGTGAGAAAAAAAAATTACAGCATTACACTTTACCGATCGCGAGTAATCGTGACCACGCTCTTATTTAACAGACTGTAATATTAGGTTGTCAATAAAGAAAGTTCAGAAAAGTGAGTTAAGTTTAAGCAATTTTGTTTATATATATATATATTGAGTCAAATATTTTCCATTGTTATTGACCACCTTTCGCCATCTTGCGTGCAAGACCATAATACCGTCCTTAAAGAATTCCTGGGATCTCTGTTCGAAAAATTCGTACAAGACCTTTTTGCAATCCTCTAGGAATTCAATTTTACACTATCAAGGTAATTCTACAACAAGTTACACAAATGGTCATCCGAAGGTGCAAGGTCTGGGCTGCATGTCGGATGCATTAAAACTTTCCAGTCAAGCTCCTTCAGTTTTTTACGGGTCACCAGAAGAGATGCGGTCGGTAAATTTTTTTTCATTGTGATGTCGCTACTGCTCATGTGTCGAATATCTTTTACCTTTCCAAAAATTTCGTCCAGTTTTTCGGTACATGGTCGACCAGGTCTAGGTGCATCTTTTACAAAACAGTTTCCAGAGCAAAATTGATCATACCATTTTCCAACTGTCCTTTCTCCATAATATGCACAAATTTTTCTGTGAGCCTTCGCGGCCGTAAAGTGCTTTTCGAAGAAATAAAGTAAAATGTAATGAATTTTTTCCGATTCTGCACTAATTTTAATGACGTTAAAACAGTTTAATAATGAAGAAATGTCAATGGGTAAAAATTGCTTATGATCCTTAGTGATAGCAACTACCTTAAGCAATAAAGAGTTGGCAGATTGGACAGAGTTATCGTTCTTTAAACTTTGCTATTTCACTTTTCCGAACTTTCTTTTTAGCCAATCTTATATAGGTACATATCTAGAATATCTAAATATTCTTCGTTTTGACTATAAAGCTTTTGGGTTATTTTCAGGAGTCTTCAAGTGTTCCAGGAAATGAATCAATAAAAGCATGTTAATAGTGCGCTACAGATGTTTTCCCTCTTGTATATCTAGATATTACACGTTTTGACTATGAAGCCTTGGGATGACCTTCCACCATAGATTTTTCCCCTAGTATACTATACCTTGAAATTCTTTAGTTGGGTGTCCCAGAAAACTCTCAATATGGTATTCACTTTCTACAGCTAACTTATAGCTTATACAGCTTGAGGGATGTAACTGTTAAAAGTTCGAAATGAATTTTGAACGTGGCAGGAGATGATTTCCTATGGGAAAGTAGAGTATGGCTCTTCCTTAGCAGATTAAAATATCCCTAGTTAAGTACAAAATCCGTTTTCAATTTTCTTCATTCAAATTTTAAACAAATTATAATCCAACAATTCAAAACAAAAGTTTTATAGAATTAGCAAACTAGTAACTTAAAATTGCTAATTTTTGGCTTCTAGAAAAAACAACAAAAAATAATTAAATTAGCAACTGTACAGATGTATTGTACATATATACGATTAGCATGTATTTTAATCATTACCAGCGGTATGACGACTGGGATTTAATGTGAAAAACAAAACATTTGCATTTTCGTGCTTCAAAACAAATACAATATATAGTCCATAAAATGGAATAAACTAAAAAAATTTATTATAATTAAATGTAAAAATGTAACAACCCAACAACAAGTGGTCATGACAACAAAAAAAAAAAAAAAAAAATCATTTCTATTTTTGTTGTAGTATAATATTGTAAATTTACATGCATACTAAGAGCATACTTAGTATAGAGAGGGTAAGGTAAGATTTAATTTGAAAATTTGCGAAGGGCGTTGCTAAGTTCTATTGTGTATGATGTATTTGATGTTGTAGATTTAAGTTTTACGCTTCTTTATGAGCCATAAATTTCGAGTTTTTTTTTTTTTTGTTATTTATTTGTAGTAAAAATTGTTTTCTCATGTGCAAATAATTGCGGTTGCGGTTTTTCTAAAATTTACTGAGCAAAATTTTTTATTTTTTGATAACGTTTTTAGGAATTCCTCTCTGACGTGTACAACTTCTGTTTTTTTTTTTCATTATTTGCCCTTTTATTTTGGAAATAAATTTTGCTTTTAGGGGTCATTTATTCAGTATAATGGCATTGTATTCTTCAACGTATTAGATAGAGCTCAAGAATATATATGAAAAAGCTAGTGGTTAAAACGGATCTGATATCAATGTTCTTGAAAACTATATTAGTTGAGATGGAATCATTGCCGAAAAATGATTAATACGAGGTTGTGCTTAAAATTTGGCGGAATAGTGGAATTGGATGGTAAATAGAAAGTTTCGATAGGTAGTAACTATTTAAGACTCATTTATTAAAATAAGTGCTAAGTTTTATCATAACACGGTCTTTAAACTTTTGCTACTACAAACTGCTCAAAGCATCACGCAACTTAAACGATATCACCCGCAGACTATCTGGCAGAAAACTGCAAGAAAATCGCCTTACTAAAGGCAAAACCGAAAATGTCTTAATATCCACAGATAATCAACTAAAGCGATAAAAAGAGTAGTTTTGTGAAAAACCGAATCCATGTCTACCATACCGTCTCAATCAGAATCACCAACTACAACTTGTGCTGAGTCAACTCCACCATTCAGTAGTGTCGTGGCTTTAATATCGAGCGCACCTAATCGTGCCCTTAATACTCGCCCCCCTCCGATTCACAATAGTGAATCAACCCTTCCAACTACCACTAGGTGAATCTGGCCCAACTGAGGTCTGGCTGGTCAAATATGCTATAGAGCACGCATCATTGAGGGCTAGACAGACCTGGTCCCTCTCGTAAATACCACTCAATACTTGGGCCTGGATCACTAGCTCACAAGGCATGAAAAGCAATAAGGCGACCAGCATCGATCAAATTACAGCTGAACTGCTAAGTATTTTAAAGCATGCCCAATAAGATCTGCTAAAATTCTATTGTAGATCCTCTTCTTTCCAGATTCTGGAGCAAAGATCTAAAATTTAGTTAGATTATCTCAAAAAACATTTTCAGTATAGTACTCTGAAGTTTTTGCTTCTATGGGAGGTGCCACGCCCTCTTGCTTTCTTGTTAGAGTTCGTCGAATTTTTGCTCAGAGCTTGCATTTATTGTTCTTAGCGTCTCAGAGAAGTTTAGTTGGATTATCTCAAAAACCGTTTTCAGAATCGCATTTTGAAGCTTTTGCATATAAGGAAGGTGTCACGCCCTCTTGTCTGAGTTCACCTTGTTTTTGTTCAGAGCTTGCGGTTACTGTCCCTAGTATTAATGTGAATTCTGAGCACATTGTCATGAAAAATATTCCTAAAGTGGCATTTTGAATATATTTTTTGTATGGGCGGTAGGCGTGTAAGGTGACCGATTTCGCTAATTTCCAATAAGTCGAGCTAACTTTGACGACTGAGGCAGTGTACCAAATTTCATCGAATTATCTTGTTCCCAAAAAATATTAAATTGATTTCAACGGACGGACAGATGGACAGGCAGACAGACGGACATGGCTATATCGACTCAGGATGTGACGTTGATCCAGAATATATATACTTTTCTATACCAGCTACGCCTCCTTTTCTGCGTTACAAACGGAAGGACAAAGTGAATATACCCTGGGTGTAGGGTATAAAAATAACAATACAAAAATATTAATTTTCGATGTATTTGTCGGTTTTGAATCCGAATCCAGTCTCAGAATTGCTCTCACGTAGGTATAAAAAAAGCCTAAAATTTCTTAAAAGTTGAATAATCAAAAATGGTCGAAAAAAAAGCCGACAAAACTTTAAAAAAATCCAAAAATTTTGCAAGGGTCAAAAAACATCTAAAATATTGAAATGTTGAAAAATTTACAAAAATCAGTGAAAAAACATTTATTTAAGAACTTTTTCTGTAAAAAATGTGACCTTTTAAAATATCTGCTAAAAATATATTTGTCAAAAATATCTATATTTCAAGCATATCATTACCTAGTGGGTGTGTCTTTATAATGGAAAAATGTAATTTTTGCTTCATCTACAGTTAACTACAATCGTACCAAAGATAGAAATCATTTGATATTCATAGCAAATTGTCTTCATACTACGAGTACATGTGTATATTGTAATTTTTTTTTTTTTAACGGAAAACTAAAAAAACAAAACAAAAATGAATACTGTTATTAAAATCCTTAAATATATGCCACAAAAGCGAAATAACGAAGGCGCTCCTATAGATCCTGCCTGCTCTTCATTGCATATATGTATAGTTTGTGCGCGTTTATACACAAGATTTTATTTATATATACGACCATAACTACCATGACGACATTTTGCTGAATAGTGGGGTTTTTTTCTGTTGTGTTTCGATTTTTTTTTGTTTTTTTTTTTTCGCTTTCGAAAGGACATCATTACGCGATAGTCGTCGTCAATGTTTTTTATTAAAAATTCAAAAAAGAAAGGACTTTGTGAAACATGCCATATACTTGTAATACGTGATTTCTGGTTTTATTATGACAACATTGTATCTACGCCTTATGAAAGAAAAGTATTTTTTTTATTACATTTTGGTTTTATTATGCGGTGTGCTCTCTGTTTCTGAATCAATAACGCAAAAATCTCAACTTCAGCTATAAAATGTATCTTATATTATAAGACTATTCCAGACAAAAACAAAAATTTATTGAATTTTTTTTCTCTGAGAAACACAACTTTTAATTATATAGTAGAAGTGTTTTTTGACAGCTGATACATTGTTCTTTAGATAATACTAGCATTTCCCGGTGTGCGTTGCTACACCTTCTCTTGTACCGAGGACGCGGCTTCTCCAATTAAATCAAACCAAAGAATGTTAATTATTTCGAGGTAGTTTATATACATACGTACCAAATCTCATCTAAGTATGTGTGTTAAATTGTTTCAGAGATATGACATATTTTAAGGGCGTGGCACCGCTCATTTTCCCTTGGATATTATTTGTCTCGATACTCTTAGCACATATACAAAATCTCATCCATGTCCGTTAAATGTTTTCAGAGATATGATAATTTATTTTTTTTTTCACGAAAAAAAATTAACCCTAATGGGGGACCCTTGGGTGCCCGTACCCGAAAAAAAATTTTTCTCCACTAAAATGTCGTAGAAGTCATGAAACGCGTACAAAACATAAAAAACGAAAAACAAATTTTTTAAAAATTTTAGGTTCCGACATCCATGGGGGACTCTTGGGTGAAAAAAATTTGTTTCCACTAAAACGGCCTAAAAAGTTATGAAACGCGTAGAAAATACGAAAAAAAAACCAAATTTTGTAAAAATGTTTTGTTCCGACATCCAAGGGGGACCCTGGGTGAAAAAATTGTTTTCACCATAAAATGTCGTTAAGTCATGAAACGTGTAGAAAACACGATGAAACGAAATTTTTAGAAAATTTTTGGTTCCGACATCCAAAGAGGGATCCTAGGTGAACAAATTTTTTTTACACTAAAATCTCGTAAAAAGTCATAAAAATGTTTGGATCCGACAGCTAAGGAGGCAGCTTGGGCGCCGAACCCGAAAAAACTAATAACTATACTCGAAAACCTATATATCGACATTTTTGCCAAAAGATCCACAATGAGCCAAAAATTTAAATCATCATACCTCCGAAACTATTTAGCGTACATGTATGAGACAAATGACAAATAATGTGTACTGGAAATAATGGGGGTATCACGCCTCCACAAAAATGACTCCATTATATCTCCGAAAATATTTATCGCACATGAATGAAATTTGATACATGTATACAGAGCGCCAGGACAAATAATGTTCCCTGGGAAAATGGGGGATGCCCCTAAAAAAAATAAATTCATTATTTATGAGATTTATACACATGTAAAATGGATAGGGACAAATGACATCTTTTGGAAAAATTGGTGATGCCACCTCAACTTAACAAGATAAGGTGATCCAATATTCACTGGGAAATACTGATTTCTTGAAAGATTTTCAATTTCAAATTTGTATGGTGGAAAAAATTCTGATTTGTTTCGCTGAATTCTGACTTTCGAAAACTACTTCCATTTTTGTCACGTTCGCTTGGTGCCTTTTTTTTTGCGTGTATCTTGGAACCAGGACTTCGCCTGCTATTAAAGTCGGCACTAATTATAGTGCTACCTAGGAGCTATATTGTAAAGTAAAAACTAAAATAAAAATATGTTTTACTTGCACTTTTTTGCACTTTAAAGGTGTACGACGGTCACGTTCGTCACCTAGGAAATGCCCATATGTATATAAATTTCCACGTTGATCTGTCTAGCCGTTGTAGAGTCTATTAGGAAAATACAGGCATACAAACATTTGCTTTTATATATAGATTGGGTATGACAACAAGGGTCAGCAGGTTGCGAGGTTTAACTGAATTTTTGTTTCCTTAAGGACACAACTTGCCACAGTTTGATTGTTTCATAAATAAGTACATTTTTCCATTAAAGTGTGAAGAGAAATTGATTTTCCCTTTTTATAGGCAACAGAAAATAAAATTTGATATAAAAAAGACGAAATCAATACAAAGCCCCGCCGCAATTATTTTATTTGTGCGCTCAATATTTAATGAACATTCTATCAACGTTTGTAATCCAGTTGAACTTTAGATAATCGTTTTAATTACATGAATTTTATATGTCGAAGCACCAATGCACAAAAGTTACAACCCGCATTTGCTTTCGCTCGCTGTGAGTATTGTGAGTATTTTGTGGGCATTAAACTTCTTTCCATCCTGTCAGCTACCTAATTGAAGTAGAAAAAAGTTCTACGATGCAAGTTTTAAATATCTGAGTTTAACAACCCCACACCACGATGCCTCCAGAAAACCACTAGAAAAATCAAAAAAAAAAAAAAAATTAAGAAGCGTCAAAAAAGCAAAAAAGAAATGGTAAAGAAGGAGGAGGAAACTTTAATCAAACCCTTGTTATCTTGTTATCCAAAAATGCAATTAGTAGGATACAGCGACCTAAGCAGCGACGACTAATTGATTTTTGACTTAACGATAAATTGAAATAGAAGATTAATTGGAAAATTTTCACCGATAAGGAAAGTTAAAAGTTTGATGGCGTTAATTGGATGTCAAGATATGAGTACTTTGGCAATGGCAGCTGTTTTGGAAAAATTAAATGAAGCTATCAAAATAAGATGAGAGTTGGAGGAGTAAAATGGAGATAATTTTCGATTACAGATGGCTTAAAATATAATAGACTGCTTCAAAAGGTATGGAAAAAATTTAAGTTGCTCGAAATTTCATTCGTTTTCTGGGCATTAAAAGTTTTATTTAAGAACATAAACCATTAAATGGAGTTTTGGACCGAAGAGAAAAATAAGGGCTTAGCCAAGGCTAAAGTTAACGAAGATCCGAAGAGGATTGACACAAGAATTGATAACTGAGGACGATTTGGGGTTGAATGCCACGACTGTGTAGCAAATATTGGATAATGATCTGCTGTACTCGAAGAAATCTGCTTGAGCAAGGCATAAAACAACATCATCTCATACTAAAAACAAAGAAAGGGCCCAAGCTCTTGAGTGGACTCAACAAAGCAATAGTAGACGTGGTAGATCAAAAGTAACCTGGAAAAGATTGTTGGAGAACGAAATTCGAGAAACGGGGAACTTATGGAGAGAGATAAAAGCAATCGTTTTAGATGGAGACGTTGTATTTTGCGCCTATGCTGCCCTTAGGAGTTGCATGAGAGTTTATAAGACAATATAACAAGAACATCTGTTTTTACATCCACAACAACATTACAACAACTTATAAAAAAAGACAAAAGCCACATTAAGATGTAATTAAAACTAAAAATCCATAGAGTTTGCCTAGTTGGTTAACCAAATTTCCGAGTTTATCACCAGGATTTTCAACTTACATACATAGAAGAGGTCCGGGAACAAAAATCTTCCTCACAGATTATAATGTTTTTAACACATTTTTTACAATAATTTCTTTAATAATAATAACTATGCATTTCGACTTGTCTACATGATCTTATTCAGATGTATTGAAGCAAAATTTTTTTTATCAAATTCAGTTTAAAACTTACAAGTATTTTACGAATCAATAACATTTCAACAATACGAGTATTTTTTCTAAATATTACCTCACTATAAAATTCAATATTATATGCCATTTTTCATATATGCAAGGTACATACATACTGTACTTTTTTCTTCTTCTAACAATAACATACAAATATATTTGTCTTTTAAGCTCTCGTTTAAGCACTACTTGAATTGGAACTGCTACTCTGTATCGAACTATTTGACGAGGACTTTCGCACCATTTCACTCGAACCGCAAAGATTATTGACCACAACGCTGGCTGCATTCGATGGTGAACAATTTGTGGTCGAATTGTGACGACACGGCTGTGGTGATGTTGGATTCGATAAGCCCGACTCATGGATGGGCGATAAAGTAGGCGAACGTGTACGCAGGAAATGTTTTCGACGCTGCCGCCGATATACATTGTTCAGTGCTGGTAAACGTTGCATAGACGACGAATTGTTGGACGGATTCGATGACACTGAGCCAAAGCCCAAAGTTTCGGCAAGCTCTTCTAGATCCGTTGGGTTGGGCATTTTACGACGTGTTGGCGGTGGCAAGGCCGGTGGAATGGTAAACGTCAAAACCGGTGTAGTAGTGTAGGTCATGGCGTGATCATCACGTATGACTGAAGTTGGCAAAATAGTTTCGATTGTATTGGCTGTCGCATTCGACGATGTTGTCGTACTGAGATCGCTATATATACTTGGATCACTGCTACGCTCAGAGGCACCACTTGTCGTCGTATTCGAAGATGGTGGCTGTGGTGAGCTGCTGTCATAATGCAATGAGGAGCAACCATTGTGTTGCATCTGCAATGGTCTTATTTGATTGTGTTTGACCTGATGATCAGCAATATTGGAGGCACGAGCAGGTGCTGTATTGTTGTTGTGACGACAACGTGGACGTCTGTAGCGATTCAGCATGCGCACCATATGTCGCAAACGTGTAACCGGCCATGTGCGTTGCGTATTATTACGACCTGCTTGTGCAGCTGTTGTTCCTTTTAGATTGGCATTACGTGGGGAAGTGTGATGTTGGTGGAGGTGGTGGTGGTGATGATGGGGATGAAATGTTGGACGATTGATGGCTGAAGTAGAGCCGTTAACAGTTTTAATAAATTGCACGGGAATTTCAGTTGCGTTGATTTTGTTGCTCTTACCAGCAGCCGCTGCCGCCGCAGTGTTCTGTTGGTGGCGTATTGCTAATGCGGCAATAATATCATGCTGCACATCTGGACTGTCGGGAACATTGGCACAACAATTCCACTTCCTGCGCCAACGTTGTTGTTTCGAAATGGATTTCATGCAGCAACGTTGCTGTTCAGCTGTGCCTGCTTCTGCTGCAATGGTAGCCGCTGAGGAATTCGATGAGTTCGAGTCTTGACGCGTTGGCGCCGCTGTGTTTTGTAAACGCTTACCACTAGTACCACCGGAGTCAAGACTGACAGGTGGTGATGCAGACGTCGTTGCTTTCTTGGCAACTATTGGACTTCTTATGCGAAAAGTACAAAATGTGCACTGCTCTGTAAACTGCAGGTAAGCGCGACGCGATTTCAGTGTATCAACTTCGCTTACCAGCGTAGCTTTCGTTGTTGCTGCACTCACACGTCGTTTTGTGCTGTTTGCTGCGAATGCGGAACAACAGTGATAGGTTTTTAGATCATGCAACTGCTGCTCTGTTTCCCCATCAGAATTTCCATAGTTACTATAGTAATCGGAATCTGGAGGGCCATTGATGTGCGCAATGCTTGCAGCAGCAGCCGAAATTGGACGACCACCACTGCTATCGACAACACCTTCCTCGAGCAGTGAGCACATGTAGTAAGTTTTTAAGGCCGTGCGATGGTATTCTCTAGAATTAGTACAACAATGCAGCCTGGAGCCGCCATATGAGGATGCCGCTGCAGTTTTATGCGTCTCAAAGTAACGCAATTGTGTCGGATCCAATGCATTCGGATGTTTGAGACTAGAACAAAAATATATTTGGCCACAATTTGATGAGAGGTCAGTCTTTTTGGACGGAGGAGTTTCTGTGCGTCGTAAATCTATTGGACCGGCATCGCCTGTTCCAGCAGGATCACCATGCTTTGGCAGTGTTGACAACTTAGCCTTAGCTTCCTGTGCCTGCCGATGATTACGTATATATTCATAGGTTGTAAGACCCAAAAAGGAGATATAAATGTGGAAAAAACATAAATGCAACAGCAGCCCAGCAGTTACGGCAGCCAATATACCAAGGAATCCAATGAATGCCAAAAAGATGGTATCACTAACTCCAATTCCAGCAATTTTAGCCGTTGTTTTGTTATTTAGCGCTGTGTCTACGGAAAAAATGCTCGGTATTTGGGTAGAAGATGCCAATTCACTCACACTATCGTTGACTGCTGCTGTTATAAGTGTGGTAAGGTTATCGACAACGCTTGGTAGAGAAGAGTTTTCCAAGTTGTATACGTCATCCTCTAAGAGGAAAAGTGTATTTACGCTGCTGGTTACATTCGCTGCTAGAATTGTCACATTATTTACATCTAGCAATGTTATGTTTTCTATAATATCCAGATCTAGCGCTGTAGTTGTTAAATTCTGTTGAGACGCATTGCCATTTGTCCCAGCATACCAATAGCTTAGCCATTCTGGTTGCACCAAATACAACACGATCTGTGCAACTGCCGCTAGGACAATGACCAGCGTAGCTATCACCGCACTGACAACGCACATTAGGAATGCCACATAATTACGCGAACCAATGCAATGATTTAACCACTTGCAATGATGATCGAACTTCCCAACACACTTGTTGCAAACCGAACAGTGTTTGGTGCGTGGTGACGAGGTGCGTATATTACACAAATGACAGCGACCGTTCTCAATGACATGCGTATGTTTGCTCCGATCGAATTCCGGTACAATGCGATCGTTTCGATGTACACGACGTAGCTCACGATCGGCAGGATCTATTAGTAGCGCTGCTAAATGCGAAACAATGTGCACAATGTAAAGTCCTGATATTAGTCCATAGAGCGGACCTTGCAGATCGGAACTAAAGGACGGTATCAGCACACAGAATGAAGCCAAACCAAAGAGTATTAAGACAATCCAACCAAATAATTGTAGCGGATGCAAAGGTAATTGTAAACCATGCAAACGACGACCCTTACGATGATGCACATCGGCTATATTATCCTGATAGGATAGCCAATGTGAGAAGCGACAGAGTTGAAATTGTTTTGTTAGCTCTTCGGAGTTGGAGCCAGTGCCGGTGCTTGAAGCATTTGTAGAATTGGTGAGATTTGATTGATTATCTGCTGCTGCTGCGGCGGTAGTCTTCTTGCTTATTATATCACTCAATTTATATGATAACGATTTAGCGGATGCATATGTTATGCGATCTGTAAGAGTGGGATCGTTGTTGTGTATTGTGCTGGTATTGATGGTGATTATATTATCACCACTACCACCACCAGCACCACCACCGTTTGCCGCGATCTCTTCTTGTGGCTTAACTATTGTGGCTTCGGATAATTCACGTATTTGTTGCTCTGGGAGCATCTTTGGACAAGGCAAATTCAATCGAGAAGATGAAGTTGTTAAAGTAAGTAATTTGATGTATAAATGATGTAAGATGATGAATAAATGATGATGATTGATAATTTGTGTTTAATTGAAGATGATGAAACATTACAGCTGAGTTGAGGCGTCTACTGTGCCATTGGACGATTCAGATTAACACTGTTGAGAGGGAGAGAGACGGAGCTTTTCAATTATGTCACTTTGTTCAAAAGTCCTTTATTGTTTAATTGACAACGCGATTGTTGCTTCACCGGTATGTAGCTGGCATTATTTTACCACTATGCGACGCGACCCGACAAGACCGACCGAACCAACTGCACTTTTAATCCCACGAGAGGCTCAAAAGTAGCACACAGCACCATTTCGCTTTCATAGCAAATTCGAAGTCGTTGCAAATAAGAAAAAAAAGTCGCACGTAACGTCTCTTGGGAGTCTTAAGTTTTCTTTGCAACTTTACCTTAGCACTGGTGTTTTGCTCCTTGTTTATCTAAAGTAGGTAATTTCTAGTTGCAAACACAAAAACAAAACAAAAAATCCGTATATGTCCTGACACATCAGACTAAAATTTGCTACATGTCAAGGTTACACACGGCTGCCATTTTTTTCAGGCTCTCTTTTAAGCAAAAAAAATTCTGTGCATTTGTGGAGCTACGGTTTATTGGGATAATTTTGAAGGTTATTAGGGAAATTCACACGTTTTTCGTTGTATTTTTTTTTTCTTCCCTTTTTTTCATTTAGTTTTCACTTTTTCACAAGGATATTTTTTTATTTTTTTTTCGTTTTACTTTCGCTCACTTTTTTACAATTTTCCCCGCAGTATTTTTAAATTCTCTTTAAAGTTTTACACAACACACGAACATTTCGGCAAGCTCTTCGTCGTCCTTGTATAGCAGCAGATGCAGCAGGCTTACAATGTTTATGTAACATTTCGCTCTGTCACAGCAGGAAAGGACACACGCGACACACACTTTTGTGGTACGTTTGTTGTCTTCTTTGCTGTCACTGCTTGTCGTAATTAAAGTTGTTTTTGTGTTGTTCTTTTTGCTTTTATTACATTTTGTTTTTTATCTATTGTTTTCACAAGTTGTGTTCATCATCCTTGTCATCTTCAACGTCCTCGACGAAGTCGTTGAATTATCATAGAGCGGCAACAATTAAAACCTTATTATTGTCCTCTTACGTATGTGTATTTGTAGTGGTGGTGGTGGTGCTGCCCTCTATGCCATTGTAGAGTCATTCAGTCTTGTAGTTTCGCAAAAAAGAAAAAACAACAAAAAAATAACAAGGGTTGCCACACACTTCCGCTCGTATCACCATGGGAAGGAGTTGGTGGTTGTTGTTATTTTGTAGCAAAAAACATAAAACGCCTTTATGGTGGTGTTTAATATTTTTGCCCGCTGTATGCGACGTATTACGTCGTACGTATGTATGTATAGCGTAGTTCTTTCGTTCACGTTATAGAAAAATAGCAACACAAAGTAATCATAACAAAGCTACGTGGGTTGTGTTCAATACCGCCGCGGTAACGTTGTTACGTTTTGCTTTTCTTCTACGGTCCGACACGTTTGAAATTCGATCTAAAACTGTTTTTCACATTCAATTCGTTGGAGCAATGTAGCTCCAATGATGTTGATTGAATTGAAATTGAAAGTGAAAGCTTTTTTCATGGAGTTCTCTCTCTCTCACGCCATTTGTACTTTGTTACAACGAAGAGACAGAGAGTTGTGAGTATGCAAGTTTTACTTCGCTATGCATGGGTTGTTTCTTATTTACTCTTACTAATAACAATTCATTTCAACACTAATAAGTCTGATTTATTTAGTGGAACCATTATGTTTGACAAGACAAATTAGAGAGAGTGATTCCAATTGGTAGGTAATTAGAGTCTTGATAAATTAAGGACGACGCTAGGGGCAATTGAAACTTTTCATTGTATCGGCGGTAATTAAGCATTAAAAATTCAAGTTCTAATAGAACAAAATGCTTGTTAGAGAAGAGTTTTGTGAAACTTACTCTTCGTTGAGTAATATCAAAAGCATTTGATGTAATAGATCAATATACACTAGTCGCCATAATTATTTTGCAAAATCTTTTTGTGACTGATGAACGTTGCTTTGTTAGAATTGATTAAAAAATAATTGAGTTATAGTAGCCGAAAATTAAAATCTTGATCACTGCTGCTTGGTTTTTGTTGAACTAAGCATTGGAAAAAGTTCAAGTTTTATAACTTTATCAAAATCCTATTTTATAACGAAAGTTCTAATCTTCACGGACCACTCGAACATGAATGTCTTCTGTTGAAACCAAATCGGATTCATGTGCGGGATCAGTTTAGTGCAGTTTCTTCTTTCTAATTCCAGAATTTTATGTTTGAAAATTAGGAATTTTAATAATTAGAACTCAATATGATCCAGTGGAATATGAATGTGCGCTTCATCAGCTTCATTTGGGTTCTGTAGGACATAAAACAACGTGCAGTTTCTTTTTCCTAAGGCCAGAATTTTATCTCTAATAATAATGACTTCGTATACTAAGGGCCCATAATGGTCAGTGACCACTGGAATATGAATGTTCGCTAATTGAACTGAGTAATTGCCAGGTGAGTGGGTTTCCGTTGATCAAAGAACAACGTTCAAAACGGCATGTCAATGAAACTTCAAAATTTTTTCAAATAAACTTACAAAAACTTTACAAAAACTAGTTTTTTTTTTTCAAATAGAGTATAAACCTGTTGAAAAATACTTAAGAACGCTATCTTCGTCAATGTATATGCACTTACTTTTGCTTCTCTTTGTTTGCTACGATTTTGCTCACTCGATTAATGTGCATTATGGTTTCGGCATTAAATTTTGCAAAAAAGCTAAGAAAGTCAAATTTTCAGAAGAAAAATACTTGAGTGCGATTGGAAAATATGAGAAATTAGTAGGAAATCATCGAAAAAATTATTAATACCCTGTTGCAAAGTCTTTTTGCTTTATCACAGCCGTACAACGCCATTGGATCTATTCAATTATGGCCCCGCACCGTTCCAAAGGAATGGCCTACCAGGCTTCTTAAGCTCTTTGGAATAACTTGTCAAAATTCGTAACATTTTGCGTATTGAGTGCATTCTTCACCTCATTATATAGATTAGGTTTTACTCCGTGATTGAGGATGCTCTATCCAGATCAGTTATGGAATTGGAACTCGAGAAGTCACTGTCTTGTTGAAATTTCCATATGACCGGCAAATTCTCTTCGACCCGTGGGGTAGCATTACGTTCTGGAGTGTCTCAACATGGACTGCATCCATAGTACCTTCAATTCGGCATATGTTATCAGGCCGAAATGGGTTAAGAGAACGTTCACTGTATTAGGATGCTATCATTATTCATTGAATAGTTCCAATCTCTAACTAAACTCACATTCTAACTTTTAAATAAACGCTTATATATCATTTGCCGGCATAAGGTGGAATTTTCCCGATGATTCTCGTAATAACTTCATCCACAATGATATGGCGCACTACTCATAAAAGATTTTTTATTAAATACATACGTCGCATTCTCCTCCTAGCATCCTTTTATACAACTTGTTACTTTTCATCACATGCATTTTTGCGGTAAAATGCGGGAATTGGTGAAATAAACATCTCGCCATTACACGTTTAATTTTTTCACCACACGAATTTGTGCTGTAGTAAATATCTTATTAACTCATTTAACGTTCGATGTCGTTGACGATTTTTCATGTATCGAAATACAATTTAACACTAACAGGAATCAATGACGGATGAGCTTACAATCCAGTAGTCCAGTTCGGGCATGGTTATACACTTTTCATATTCACAAATATTTTTTTGTTTCCGATTATTTTTTTTTCTTTGTATTTATTTTCGGGAGATTTTTCGAAATATATACAAATTATTAGATATGAAAATTCCATCCTTATGTCCTTTTTTTACCTTCAAAAAGTACACAATAAGCTTTCACTAATGTCGTTGCGTACTTTAATTGTAACACTCATAAAAAACATTCATTCAAGCTTAACCTCCTGCACTCATTTATGAAATTCGAATGCTTCCTTACGTTCAACTTTCATTCAAGCTTTTCTATTCAATTTCGAAACACGCGAAAAGTCCTTTGTTCGAATTGTACATTTTAAAGCAGAGCAGCGCATCTACCAACCACCCTCCTAATTTTATATTCCATTTCGTTGTTGTTACTGTTACTGTTGTCCCGAGTGCTCTTGTTGTTGCTTTTATTTTCATCATTATTCCTACTGTTTGTTTGATGTTTATAGGCAGTACAACAAAACAAACTACTTGAAATTTGCAAAATAAGCACAAATAACAAGATCATAAAAAAGGGGCCAACATGTCGCCACACTTTTGATTTCAGCACAGAGTTTAATGTTGGCACTTGTTTTTTTTTTCCAGCATTTTGATTTTTCAACTCAACTTGTGAAGAAAGTTCTTGTGGTGTAGAAGTAAGTGGGTGGCGTTAAATAACAGGATAATACAATAGCTTTCAGGATATTCCTTTTTTTTTTTTTTGTATTGTACTACAACATTGTTATCCATAGTTAGTAAATTGTATTTTAAAGCCTGCGAGCGTTGAGCTACGTACGGCGATGGTTTAACAAGAGTGGATGAGCAATTTGATTTCTATGGTGAAGTAGTTATACACGGAAAAAATAGATATTTCAAAATAAATTAATTATAAGCTACCAAACAAGCATGGATCAGAAGACATTGTTGGTTTGAGCTTACTGTTTATACTGCATAAAGAAAAAAACTAAAAAAAAATTTTTTGGAAGGCTGGTTTTCGCTACGTTTCAATGATCACCACAAGCAAATGATCAGACGAATTTGCCGACAACCAAAAGAACTGGACATGTGCTGTATTTACTTTTTTGCTCTGATTCTTAACAAATCTATGCAAAAGGCTTAATATAGTCTAAATGTCGAGTGCTTTTCGATATCGGTAAATTCGTCTGATGATTTGATTGTGGTGATCAATGAACGAAAACCATCTTTTTAAATACAATACATTTATGCATTTTGCCTCCTTTTTTATACCCTACACCCAGGGTATATTCACTTTGTCCTTCCGTTTGTAACGCAGAGAAGGAGGTGTGGCAGATATGGAAAAGTATATATATTCTTGATCAGCGTCACCTCCTGAGTCGATATAGCCATGTCCGTCTGTCTGGCTGGCTGGGTGGCTGGCTAGGTAACGGCTGTGTGGGGATATACATTTTTTGGGAAAACTAAGCAAGATAATTCAATGAAATTTGGTACACAGCCTCCGTCGTCAAAGTTAGCTCGGGGGATTGAAAATGAGCGAAATCGGTCAACGGACACGCCTACCGCCCATACAAAAAATATCTTCAAAATGCAAATTTTGGAGTATATTTCACAACAATGCAACCAAAATACACATAAATACTACGAATTGTCAGCGCAAGCTCTGAGAAAAAGCTGGTCGAATTCGGACAAGAGGGCGTGGCACCTCTCATATAAGCAAAAGCTTCAAAACGCTGTACTGAAAGCGTTTTTTGAGATAAGCAAACTAGATTTGACTCGGACACTAAAAACTATAAATGCAAGCTTTAAGTAAAAACTGGATAAAATCGGACAAAAGGGCGTGGCTCCTCCCATATAAGCAAAAGCTTCAAAACGCTATTCTGATAATATTTTTTCAGATAATCCAACCAAATTTCACTTAAATACTATGAACTATATATGCAAACTCTGAGAAAAAACTGGGTGAATTTGGAGGGCGTGGCACCTCCCACATTAGCAAAATTTTCAAAATACTGCTGTGTAGGGTATTTAATGTTTGGCCAGGCCAAAAGTAACAAACTTACTAGTTTGTTATTATGTTGGTGTTTTTACTAAAACACATTAAACAGTAAGCTCGAACCAACAATGTCATCTGATCCATGCTTCTTTGATAGCAAATAATGAAAATCATTATCAGTTTCAAAAAAAAAAAAAAAAAAACAATTAAAAATAACCAAACTGAATTTTCTGTTAGTAGAATATAGGCACTTCCGCAGAATTATTGTAGATAATTTTTCTCTATGTATGTACCCACTACTGTTTTGTAAGTGTTTTAACCCACAATATACATAACACACAGTCTGGGATGGATGGGTGGTAAAGAATGTATAAATGATAGAAAATGCAAAACAAAAAATAAAAAAAAAAATCTGGGATTTGTTTACTCAGAACGCGGTGGCATATCTCATTTTTTTCTTGTTTGCTTTTTTGAGCTTTAACTAAACCGGCGGCAGAAAAGCGCGTGAAAAAGGTTTGGAGCTCACAGCAAATTAATTATTCAACGACGTGTTTGCTCTATTCATTCATTTCAAGTTGCGAAGGCAGAGGCAGTTGATGTCCTTTACTCATTCATTCGTTCGTTCGTTTGTTCGTTAGTTTTATTTCAGTACCTATCTCATTTTAGTGCGCTTATTTGGTGTAAATGATGTAAATGCTCAAATGAACGATTTAAGCTCCCAAGCGCATCATCATGAAACAAGAAAACTTTGATACAAAGTGTAGTTAATTTGTTATTCAGTGATAATGAACAAAAATTTACCCTTAGTCATTGTTAATGGAAGTGGAAATGATAACTTAATTGTTTAGTTGCAGTTGTAAACATTAATATAATGTACGTACGTAATTTGGGAGGAAGTTTTTAGTACTACCATTTTTGATAAATCGTCGATATCGTTGGTTTGTATATCAGGGTTATTTTACAAATCGAAATATATCAGAAAATTGCTATATTTAGGTGATTGGTATTTATTGTACACAGTTAATAGCTCATTTTCACTTGTCTGGTTAAGGCAATAAGTTAAGTTATCCACAAACCGGGTAAGTTTGCTTTATAAAAAGTTTTTCGATTTGTATGAGAAATTTTAGTTAGTTTTAAATGTATGCCCCAAAGAGATGGCACACAGTGGGGTATTTGATACCAAAACACGATATTTATTCGTCCAGACTATTGAGGGTTATAATAACTTATTTTTTTTAGCTAATTATGCATAAAAAAGTAGAAAATTTATGCAGTTGTATAATATGTAGTGAATTTTTTTTTTAATAGCAATAAGAATTTTGTTTTATGACCCCTAGTGAAATTTTTTGAAGAATATTTTTGTAGAACATTTTAACCTATTTTAACCAATTTTAATCAAGTTTTTGGAAAAACATTTTAACCCATTTTAACCAAGTTTTTGGAAAAAAGGGTGAAGAATACCCATAAAAACAGGATATAATGGGTTAAGATGCAATAGAAAATTGTTTCTTGCATGATTTTATGATAAACTTATGAAAAACAGTTTTTCCAAGATGTAGTTTGAGAGTTTTACAGTAGGCCGAAATATCGAAAATATGTTTTCTGTGGGTTTTTCTTCTAAAACAACAATATATCAATGATTTTAAATTCGAGATATAATATTTTTATATACCTTGACTCAAGACAAAAAATTTGATATATCGGATGACTCATTCCGAGCATTTCTAAATCGTAATAAAATAAAAACTGTACTAAGCCGAGATTTTGAATAAAACGGCGATTAGCGACCTCTTTATGACTTTCAAAAATTTTTTAAAAACTCAGCGTACTTTATTGACACCCTCTTGCAGATTTTTGGGGGTAATTGTCTGTCTATATTTCTGTATTTAACTTTTTATTTATTTTTTGCTCCACTTTCATACATATTGAACATGTCAGTTTGCCTTTAAAAAAAAGGAAATTTCTCACAGCCACGCAAAAACGCGCAACCTTTTTTTCATAGAAAGTAACTTAAATGTCTACACTTTATTAAAATATAAACATTTTTGTTTGAGCTCACTTTTGGAACAACTATATATCTATGTATATAGCCAAAATGCACTTAATTTTAGACTAACGAACAAAAAAAAAATTTAAGTATAACAAAACACTTTTTCACAAAACAAAAACCACTTTTGTATTACAAAAATACCTGAACTAAAAGGGTCCATCAAAATTTAAGAAGACAAACAAAACAAAAGGAAAACAAATCATTGCATTGTTGGTGGCTGCACTTGCTTCTTATGATTATAGCGACTTGAGTTCTCTTACAAAAAGTTTAATAATTCCGAAAGTGCACAAAATGGCACAACCAAATTTTAAACACTCATTATGGACAGTCTGTAGTTAAAGAAAATCATAATTAGATGAAACTCGTGCACAGCCGAAAATACTTTAACTCCACTTGAATAATAAAAAACCTTAATTTTTTAATACATATTTAATTTATATAAAAAATAATTTTTTAAACATTAACTCAAGAAAACTTTTATGCAGAAAGAACCACAATTACCTGAAATTGAAGGTTTCATTAAAACTTTTTCCACAAAAAAACTTTTTTTTATAAAAAATGTACTTTAAAAAAGCCAAAAAATTTCAATTTTTAACTGCGCGCGAGCGAAAGCAAAAAAACTTAATCTTATACCGCGTATAACTTTTCAACTAGTAACGTTAGGTCAACAATTTTTGTTGTTTGTGACGCAGAGTTTAATTATCTTTAAAACGGTATCAAAATAGCCGGTTCTTCAAACGTTTTTTTTTTTTTTTCAATTAAATGCGTAAAAGCGCATACAATACCCCTTTCTGCGGCTGCTCTAATACACATTACAGACGCAATAATGTGAAACTTTTTATTGCATGATTTTAGACATTTTTTAATTACATATTTCATGGACATTGACTAAAAGAAAATTTCCCAAATTCAGGGTCCAAAAAATTCTTATTAGCTTTTCTGATGCTTAACTCACTATTAATCTTGTTTTTGATGTTTTAGATAAAAATTCAGGGATTCACAGTTATTAGTTAACTAATGACAATGGTTTTACTAACAACATTTTTTTGTTCATTGTGTTTGTTGCCCAAAACACTGTTAATATGAGACATTAGTTAAACTCTTGTCACCATTTTAGTTTACTCATTGGTTAATTAACGACTGTGAATCTGGTTCTTAGAATTTGTTGTACGTCTATGGTATCAAGGACAAAAAGAGGACAGGCACAATAAAGTTAGTTAAAAACTAGTAAGGGTGGTATCTTTGGCCTGGCCAAAAACTAAATACCCTACACTGCATTTTAAGTACTCGGATATTATTAAACATTTAGTTGATAAATACTATCCAATATACGTATTCTTGTACATACAAGTTTTTAATAAAATAAATTGTTGAATTCTTCCGTAACCTCTAGGAGAGTATAAGAACAAATTTCTTATATGGGGAGTGCCACGCCCTCTCCGAGCTTACCTAGATTTTGCGTAGAACTTGTATTTATTGTTCTGAGTGTTAGAGTAAAGTTCGGATAATGTTTCTTAAAAAAATTTGTTAGTATAGCATTTTCAAACTTTCGCTCATATGGGAGGTGCCACGCCCTCTAGTCCTAGTCCTACTTTCTGCTCAGAGTTTACAATTAATGCTCTTAGTATTTGAGTGAAATTAAGTTGGATTATCTCAAAAAACGCTTTCAGTATAACATTTTGAAACTTTTGTTTATATAGGAGGTGCCACGCCCTCTAGTCTGAATTTGCCTAGTTTATGCTCAGAACTTGTACTTACTATCTCTAGTACTTATGTGTATTTTGCTTCTGTTATTGCAAATAATGCTCTTATTATCACATTTTGAATATATTTTTTGTATGGGCGGTAGGCGTGTCCGTTGACCGATTTCGCTCATTTTCAATCCCCCGAGCTAACTTCGACGAAGGCAGTGTACCAAATTTCATTGAATTATCTTGCTCAGTTTTCCCAAAAAATGTATTTCCACACACAGCCGTTACCCAGCCAGCCAGCCACCCAGCCAGCCAGACAGACGGACATGGCTATATCGACTCAGGAGGTGACGCTGATCAAGAATATATATACTTTTCCATACCTGCTACGCCTCCTTCTCTGCGTTACAAACGGAAGGACAAAGTGAATATACCCTGGGTGTAGGGTATAAAAATGGGTTTTCTTTATTGATTAAAAACTACAAAAAACAAGAAAAATTAATTTAAACAATAACTGAATTGATCTTCCGTTGGCTATAAAAGCATAGCTAATTAGAAGTTGATACTAATACCTTGCCTGGCATAACAAGAATAAGATCTTGGTATCAAATCTGTGGCAGGAAGGAAAAACTGCTCAAGTCGATTTTTGATTAGAAAACAAAGCAGTTTAATGCCCTATCCACAATCAATGCAGGAACAGGTGCAAGTGAAACAGTTAATTGAAATTTCATAAGTTAGAGCAGATCAGAAAATTCTATTTTACCGCTGTAGGATTTGAGAAAAATAGTAAAGAGAGTAAAAAAAAGCTTTTTGATTTCATGCAAAGCAGTTGCTTGTTCCACTTGCAGGAAATGTCAAATATATTTGAAAAAATAATTGAAAAAAAAACACAAATAAACACAAAAATTTCAAGATTTCTCGGCCTCAACAAAATCGTAAATAAAATTATTATATTTTTAATTGCATTTTAATCAATTTAAACGTTTAATTACAGAGATCTGCATAAAAATCAAATCTTACTGCAAGCACTGGTTATGAACTGTTTTTGATATCAGTGCGGGAACAAGAAGAAGGAGCAAAAAGCTTTAAAAATTACCTGCAAGTACCGCATTGATTGTGGATGGGGCATAAATTTTGTTTTTTATGAATAGAATTTATGTTGCTTTGCTTTTTTATCGAATATCGACTTCAGCAGTTTTTCCTTCCTACCACAGAAATATAGTTTTAATATTGTCGATATTTAATTAAGCCACTACTGTAAAATATTTCAAAATTTTTGATACTTGTTACGGAATTTATTACAATTTTTTCGATAGGAAGTTTGTCAATTTCAGTCATTTATTTTTTCATTTCCGTTGGCAATAGAAAAGAAAATTTCCTAATTTTTTTCCTTTGTCTACATATCCATCTTTTACCGTAAATATTTTGCTTGTCGATGTAAAATTTAAAAGCCAAAGTTTAAAAGTAAAATGATTGAAATACTTTCGTTACCACGACGCAATAATATTGACGTTGTACAGTTTGCCAGAAACGTTAGATTCAACTCAGGTTTACCAATAAACAGCCTACCAGGATGGGAGAATATACCATTAAACTCAAAATTACCAATGTTAAAATGTCCAGATAATCAGGTTATATTTTCAAAAAATAAAATCGGACAGTCTGTGAGCGCAACGGTGAGTGAACAGAACTTTACAAGGCCTGGAGGAAAAATTCCTTTATTTCTATATTTATTATTTCATTAACTACATAGCTGAAACATTTGAAACAAGAATTTGATACATCTGGACGTGATTGCTTTCCTGAATATAATCCATTGCATGATTCAAATCTTAAGACATTCTATGCCAATGAGCGTAATTTGAAGGTAAGGATCTCTTAAAAAATCAAACTCGACAGGAAAAGTAGGTTTTGGGACTGGAATTAACTGAATATTAAGAGTTAATTTAAAAGCGCGTTAGGAAATAACGCCCAACAAAATAAAAAAATCAAAAAAAAAAAAAACGAAATAACGCCCAAAATAAAAATTAAATAACTCGCAAATTGTTTTCTTATAAATTTGGAGGCGTTAGGAAATAACCTCCAGTGAAATAACGCCCAAAAAATAAAATGACATAATAAAATAACGCTCAAAATTTGAGTGTTATTTCGTTTAAAAAAAAAACGAAATAGCGCCTAAAAACAAAAAACGAAATAACGCCCAAATTATTTTCATACAAATAAATTTTGGGCGATATTTCGTTTTTGTTTTTGGGCGTTGTTTCATATTTTTTTAGGCGTTATTGCATTTCTATGTTGGGCGTTATTAAGTCATATTATTTTTTGGGCGTTCTTTCGTTTTTTTGGCGTTATTTCATTTTTTAAAAATAAAACGAAATAACGCCCAAAAAAAAAACCGAAATAAAGCCTAAATTTTGAGCGTTATTTCCAAAATGTTTATCGACCAAATTTATATGCAAATAATTTGAGCGTTATTTCGTTTTTGTTTTGAGCGTTATTTCATTGGGCGTTATTTCCTAACGGCAATTAAAACCAACCGTTGCTTTTTTCCAATAGCGTTTGCGAGAAAATGGCGAGATAACACAAAATAATGATGTCATCTGTAATCTTAAAGATTTCAATGAATATCGGCTACAGTTGCACAAGTCCCAACTATATTATATACTACAGGAACTGAATAGACAGGTAAGTAAAAACTTTAATTAATTTTAAACACAAAACTTATATAAACGCCAACAAAAGGAAGCCGAACAGCATGATCGTATGTTAATATCCAATGCAGAAGCAATCACACATCGTGATCATTCCAATATATCAGCACGTCAACATAGCTATACTGAGATATTGCAACGTAAAAGAAAATTAGATCAATTGAATTCGTTACGCTATCAAAAGTTGCTACAAAAAACTGAAGATAAATTTGCACGCATTGCTACTATTCAAGCAATGAAAAAAGCCTTCCTAGAGAGTAAAAAACTATTAAATGATCTGAAAATGCAACATCATTGGGAGATGCGCAGTGATTTGCAGCGTAAACATCTTATTATGTTGAAAAAATTGTTCCAATTTAAAAAAGATCGTTTAAAGAAAAATATGAAATTAAATAATGAAAAACGCGCAAAGAAATTGAGCTCAGCCCAGGTAAATTCATGGGATAAGCGTATGAATGAACGAATTGCCAATCAGGGCAAAATAAAGCAACTAATTGATGATTTAGCTAAAAAGAAAAAGGCCTTCATTGAGGTGAGTAAAAAACAAAAATGCATATAATCGTCATATTATATTACAGTTTGTTTTTCTAGACGCGTTCAGAAGGTGTATTTCTAGTGGAAACACCAAAATGAATCGTCCTCATCGAATGCGTTTCCTTGTTGGCTTGACTTTCATCTCTCTGTTAGATTTTTTCATTCTTTTGATTATTTCCTTCTCCAAAAAGTTTCTCGATTCTTGGCTTAGTTTAATTTTACTATAATTTTTGCTTAGCAGTTAACAAAACGAAAACCTTTCTAAAAAATTACGCCATTCTAATGCAAACATTTCTTGAAAACAAAAACTTTTCTAAAGAATATTACCATTCTAATGCAAACATGTGCCCCTGCGGGTAAGGGGTCAGAATATGCCCGAGGTAAGCATGCCTGTCGTAAAAGGCGACTAAAAGCGGGTGACCAGCCAGGGTGTGGAAGGGTGTAGCGTTGGACAGCGTTGCGCCTGGAAAGAAAAACCCATAATGCCCGTAACTGGCACTGACAAGGCGAGTCGATGCCGCCTTAAAATAAGCATCTTGTCGAAATCCTGAAGCGTCTGATCCAGAGTGGGCGGCTCCCAGGTCAGCGTCTGTTCCAGATTGGGCGGCTGTACTTGAAAGTAAATTTGGCCACTATATTTGCAGCGCTTGCCGATTCCAGCTTTAAGCTTATAACTTACTGCGTGGGGCGTTGCCGAGAAGATTATACTAATGAAGCATGGATCGAAAAACGATGGAAAATAACTCTCCAAGTGGTACCCACCAGAGTGTGGTTAATCCACCTGCCTCGGCAGCATGCACATCGGATTTTGAGGACATAGTTAGGAATGATTCTCCTATAATTGGAACCAATATGGTTTCTCAAAATTTTAAAATCCTTTCGATGAAAACTCGAACACGCATCGGCTCTTGGAATGTCCGAACTCTAAATGAACCAGGCAAAATACACCAAGCCGTTAGAGAACTCCACAAAATGCAAACATTTATTTCAAATGATACATATCATCGTAATATTATGTTACTGTTTGCTACACTAGTCGCGTTCAGAAGGTGTATTATATGCTCCTCTAATTTCTAGTGGAACCACCAAAATGAATTGTATTCATCGAATGCTTTCCCTTGCAAACTTGAATTTGTTTCGATGTTTCTTGCCAACACATTCACAGGGTGCCCTGAAGTCTAATTTTACTATAATTTTTGCTTAGCAGTTACCAAATTTAAGCAAAAACTTTTCTAAAGAATACCGCCATTCTAATGCAAACATTTATTTTAAACGAGGATGCTCCCATGCATTTTTAAATGAAAAAACTTCACTGACTTTGGGGGGATATTAAAGAGGAGATTTAAAAAAAACCCTACCCTATAATTTCTTCGGAACCAAGTTATTAGTGAAAATTACGTCTTTGGAAAGTTTTTTACAATTTTTACACATTTTTGTTTCATAATTAAATATTTTTAATTATTTCTAAAATAAAACATTTTTTTTTTTCGTAAATTGGAATGTAATCAAAATTATTACCTGAAGTACTGGCGATTTTCGTGAGCGAATGGAACTTTGAGCAAAGGAAAACGTTGGAAATAAATTAAAGTCTGCTTTTTAGTTTGATGTTTATTTCAGGCATAGCTTGCGCATTTAAAATTCCAAAAAGTATTCTTTAAGTAGGGGAAATGACTATTAATAAGATTGCTCTTAATCTCTTCTAGAATTATTAGAGTTATTCACGATCTGGAGTAACAAGCTGAGTAACAGGGTAAAAGTGAACTCAGTTACTCTGAATAGTGAGCATACTCAATACTTTGCACTTATATTTGCTTTTTGTTTCTCAAAATAATTTTAGCTGCCAACAAAAAAAAAATTTTTTTAATTGAATATTTTGCTCTCATTCAAATTTTTATTTTTGATGAACGAAAATTGCCTCTCAATCATAAACAAGTTCAAACGTTTCTATAGAAATAGAAATAGTAAAAAAAAGGCAAAAGTGTAAGATTATTTTACACTAGAAAATACCTTGACTAAAAGGGTAAAAGAGTAACAGAGTAACTTACGTATATTTTGTTGTTGTGGTTGTGCACTATTACCCTGTTACTCTGTTACTCAGGACGTTACTCTAGATCGTGAATACCTACACAATTGTATTAAACATGTAATAATATGAAAAAATGTTCCTCTATGCAGAATCATCGCAATAAATACAACACGAAATGGCTTAGAATCCAAAACGATATTATTGCACGTTCAAGAAATATGTCAGCGGCTGCAAAAGATAAACATAAGCGAAAAAGGAGAAGGAGGAAGCCTAGAGATATGGAAAAACGCGATACAGTCCAGTCTAGTTACACGGTGCTTTTTGAAAATTTGGCTGATAAAGATTTGGCAGAAGCATTAAAAACATCTGTTGATCTTGGAAATACACTGAATTTACCATTCGATAATGATGATCCGATCTATAAGGTTGCCAAATTTATAATAACAAATATAATACAACAATTTGATAAAGATTTAAGTCATGATCGTTTAGTACATAAGGCTGTAGCTAAACGTATTGCGGCGTTCTTTACGGAAGCGCAAAAATTCGTTACTTATGTAAGTAGATCATTGTTAATAATAAATGCATATAATATTAATATACTTTGATTTTTAACTTTAGAGAGCTACTCAAATAATAGCCAATGCACGTGATATTGCAAATAAGAAGGAGGAAGCAACCGCCGAATCGCTTGATTCACAATCGCTTAATTCAGAAGCTAATACACGAAGGCGCTCATCAAGACTCTCAAAAGTTGTTTCATTTAGCAATTTATGTAGTACTATCGGTGTTTCAAGCTATGAAATCAATCCATTGATATCTTTGCAAAGTGTTGCTGATAGAGCACCAACTCCAGTGGTAGGTGTATTTACAAAAAAAAAACAAAAATAGCGATCACCCTTATCATCTACATAATTCGATTTCGATTGGAACTAAATCGAATCGAAATTTTGTTATCATATCATCACCTCAATACTACAACTAGATAACTCCTAAATTATCATTCTTGGTATTAGTATCCTATGGTTTGGTGCACAATCCTAGAGTTTTCTAAAGTGGCACCATTGGAAAGTTATATCAATAAGATAAAAACAAAACAAGAAAAGACGAAATTCAGAATAAAATTTTCTAAAATCTTTAAATTAAGTTATCTCAAAACTAGAAAATTATATTATACTAGCTGGCCCGGAAGCGACTTTGTTCGCCCGTTCCCAATGCCCTTTACATATGTTCCAAGTCCCATCTATCTCCGTCATCCTTCTTTTCCAACCCTTCAGGTTTTTTAAGGTGAATAAAATATACATATATTTACGGGGGGTACAAACCCCTTTCGTTCAATCCCTCTTAAGCTCTTAGCATTTTGTGTTTTTTTCATTTGAGGGGTGCAACGTCCCCTAGTTAAATCCCCCTCAAATTTTGCATGGTGAATGGTACATACATACATTTGCTATTCAGAATCAGGCTTATCATCGAATTCGATTTTGTATATCAAAGATAGCAAAAATTTTCAATTTCAATTCTGAATATCAAAATATATTATAGCAAAATCTCTATTCGATTTAGTTTGAATCGAAATCGAATTGCACGATAAGGGTGAATTCGTTTCAATTTACAAATTTTTACGTATTTTGTAGGGGTCGTTGGCTTCACTTGTGCTTGAAACAGGCGTGGACGAAGGTGATGGTGATTGTGATGGTGAAGGTGATAGCGAAGGTCGCGAAAAACAAGATAAAAATGATAATAATAAAACAAATAAAATCAAGCATCCGCCACACTTGACACAATATGAAGTTATCTATATAGAACATAATATAATTAAATTTAAGCGCGAACTTATTGTGGGCATTGGACGACGTGTCTTCTCAGCAATACAATGTCATTTCGAAAATAAAATTATGGATGTGCGTAAAGAATTGCTGGGTAAGTATTAATTCACGTAGTCTTTATGGAATAAGATTTTCAAAATAAGCAAATTACGAATTTCAATAGCAGTATTTTCAACTACAAACACCGATTTTGATCCGACATGGCTCATTTTGTTCGTAATTGAATTTAGAAAAATCAACACACTATATTTTTTCAAATTCAAAAACGGTTTCAATTATTTGAAGTTGAGCTGTTTGGTCATGTTTAAAATTAAAATTCAAAAAGTTATTTTAATTTTTATGTTCAACGTTTCGTGGATAATTCTCCACTTCTTCAGGAACATTTATTTAAAAAACTCTCTAAAAAGGTACAAATTAGAAAATTATACAATGATTATTATTTAATACTACTCACAGAATTATTACATTGAAAACACGACTGACTTGTTGTATAAATAAATAAAATAAAATAATTAAAAACTGTTCACTAACAAAAAATTAAAATAACTTTTTGAATTTTAATTTTAAACATGACCAAACAGCTCAACTTCAAATAATTAAAACATAAATTGGTCAAACTTATTATTCAAAAACTGTTTCTTTTTCCAAGATGCGAAACAATTCAAAACAAGAATAATCATTTCCGATGTATGTCGATTGGCCCATCGCATGTGGTTTTCGAGATATCCTAACCTATAAGTTTAAAAAACACGATTATATAGAGGACGCACGTCATTACTTTACTATTTTCTATTAAATGCAGCATTTAGTACTATTCTTCGTCTTCAAAATGAGCTATGAAGAGTTCTCAAATGCATTTTCTATAAAAAGTTATTTGAAAGTGACACCATGAAAGTTAACTAGTAAGGGTGTAACTTTTGGCCTAGCCAAAAACAAATACCCTACACTACAGTATTTTAAACATTTTTCTTATATGGGAGGTGCCACGTCCTCTTGTCCGAGTTCACTTAGTTTTTGTACAGAGCTTGCATTTGTAGTTTTTAGTGTCTGAGTGAAATTTGGTTGGATTATCTCAAAAAACTCTTTCAGTAAAGCATTTTGAAACATTTGCTTATTTGGGAGGTACCACGCCCCCTTGTCCGATTTAACCCAATTTTTGTTGGGAGCTTTCATTTATAAGTCTTAGGGCCGTTTTCACAATATCCAGTTAAAATTTAACTTTCAGATAAATAAAAATTTTGTATGAAATTTTATGTCAAAGTGGCAGTTAAAGTTCCAGTTAATGCTTAACTGAACATTGTGAAAATGGCCCTTAGAGTCTGATTCAAATTGGGTTTGAATATCTCAAAAAACGCTTTCAGTATATCGTTTTGAAGCTTTTGCTTATATGGGAGGTGCAACGCCCTCTTGTCCGAATTCGTTCAGTTTTTTTTTCAGAGCTTACACTTACAATGCGTAGTATTTAAGTGTATTTTGGTTGCATTGTCGTGAAAAATACTCCTAAAATTGTATTTGGAATATATATTTTGTATGAGCGGTAGGCGTGTCCGCGTTGACCGATTTTGCTCATTTTCAAACCCACTAGCTATTTTTGACGACGGAGGCAGTGTACCAAATTTCATTGAATTATCCTGCTCTGTTTTCCCAAAAAGTGTATTTCAAAACACAGCCAGCCAGCCAGCTACCCAGCCACCCAACCAGCCAGACAGACGGACATGGCTATATCGACCCAGGAGGTGACGCTGATCAAGAATATATATACTTTTCTATATCTGCCACGCCTTCTTCTCTGCGTTACAAACGGACAAAGTAAATATACCCTGGGTGTAGGGTATAAAAATCATAAGAGAATCCATAATCTCATTTTGAAGTGGACAGATAGTACTATATGGCGCATTTGATAGAAAATAGATAAATAATTTCACGAGACCTCTATATAACCTCAAAAACTATTTTTCAAACTTTTAGGTTAGGATTTCTCAAAAATCGTACGGGATTTATTTTAAACTACGTATGTACATACCTATGCAGAGCTACCGTTTTTAAATATTTTCAACCACGCTGCACATCTTAACTGTGACAATTGGCATTAAACCGTAAAATTTCATGCAAATGCTAGATAAATATTAAAAAGAAAAGGATAAAGGATCTCAGCTCAACGAAGTCTCCGGTGAAAAGGTAGTATTACGAACAAAATAAGCCATGTCGAATCAAAATCGATGTTTGTTAAACAAAACTAGATTTTGTTACCTAATTTGCCTGCAAATTGTAATGTTTGCCCATTTAATTAACTTTTTTCTTAGTTACCATATCAATTTTAAATTTGAAGAACCCAAGGGTTGGTAAAAGATTAATGTCGGAGAGCTATACGTATTTCTGACCCATTCCTTGCCAGTTAATCAAAATTAGAATGTTTTACCCGAATACAAAATTCGCGTTTGTAGTGTTCGGTAGCTTTGTCTCTTACGTAACGCGCCAGAGGGGAGGGGGATCGGACGTTTTGTTACGAAGTGTTAAATGGGGGAGGGAGGGTTCATCAATTACGTTACGTAACGTCGGTTTTAAGACACTGTTCGACAATTTCGAACTTTTTGTAAAACACATGAGAAAATCCAAAAGTTCTTAAAGTAGACGTTAAAAAAAATACCAGTGTCTCGTGGCTTTTCTCCAGCAGGTCACATTTTTGTTTAAATCGATTTTTGAAGTTTTTGTATCCACTGTACATGAAAAAAACAAAAATACCGCATTCTTGTGTTAATTCGATGACTTTAACTATGTGGGTTATCGTGAACAAACATTCCCGGGGAATTTTTTTATACTGCCGTGCATTCTCTATTGCAGTTTAAGAAAGATCCCCGGGAATCTCCATTCACGATAACCCCCTATATGATCCTCACATCTGAGGTGTATCATGTGTTTAGCAAACTTATGCAGGATATTGCGGGAAATATATTTGTACAAAATTTTAACCCTGTTTAATCCCCACAAGTGGGTCATTTTTGCCCTTTTCTTTAAAAGGTACAAAAATGACACCTAAAACAGGGGAATATTGAGTCAGTATGTACTACAGAAATATTTGCTATAAAATTTCACTAAACACGTAAAGGTCGAAATTTAAGCCCGAAACCAAAAAAATCGTTAAAATCAATTAGGACTTTTCACATTGCATATTAATTACATCCCTGACGCGCTTACCTTAACCTTTAACAACCCACTGGTTCCGCCAGGAACCAACCAACTAAAATCAAAATTTCATTAAACAAATTTCTTTTAAACTTCCCGCTGTAACTTTAAAAATTTACGTTGATCCAAGAGCCACCGTTTGCTTCCATAGCCACTTGAAACCAACTGCATTTGACAGCTGTATATTCAGTAGAGAGATTCAATCTCAAGAAAAAACACTTTTGTAAAATTCCGTATTTTAAAAAAAATATTTTTGTGGTAAATTCACTATTATCAAAGATGTAAAAATTATTTTCTTGACCGTTAAATGGTCTAGAAGCTATTGTAAGTTTTAGAAAAAAAATTTGGATTTTACTTTAGCGGATTTTTTTGCATTTATGGTTGGTTCCTTGCGGAACCGTCAGGCACCCGGAGTTCGAAATTCATACAACATATATCAGTCTTACATCTTGTGGTGCTAATTATATGTAACGAAAATTTTTATATTTTACTAGTTGCCAGGGAGCGACTTCGGTCGCCCGTTCCCGATACCCTTTAAAAATGTACGTACTCAATCTCATCCATATCTATCACACAGTCTCAGAAGGTCTTTTTTTATATCGTTTTATTGAACAGTTTTCCAGCGGATTTTATTAGTCCCGGTGCCAGGTTTTTAATATTCCGGCCGATGCCAATGATATTTCGATATTTCAAATTAGACTTTGCCCTGGAATCTCACCTGATAGCTTGCCTTCAAAATCAAAAAATCATGCGAATGGGATATGGGATTATGGGATTTTCCAAGAACCCGGACGAAGCCGAGAGTATTTCGAACTACATAAAATGTATCTTTAAATCTTGCCATGCAAAATATCTATAAAGGAGAGAAAAAAATTATGCAAATCGGACGATTGGTTCTCGAAATATGGAGACACAGACACACGTTGTATCTTATATATTTAGTAGGATGATTTTGGAATGACATTGCTGTACTGGTAAGAATTCAATTTTGCCTAAACATCGTTGTATATAGAATATATGAAGGAAGGAAATCCGCGATGCAACAATCCGAATTGATTATTCCACACAAAGATTTCATGCCAAATTTGTGTTTTTGCCTGAAAAACGCTGTTTCAGTAAGATTTACCAAAACTAAATGCGGTACCTGATAGATTTATGCTCATTTCTTTTCATTTTCATGCAGTTTTATTTAATATTTCTCTGGAAAAGTTCTTTGTTACAAAAATCATAATTTTTAATTTTGATGTCCGGGTGCCTAGTGGTTCCGCTAGGAACCAACCAGATATTTTTTACCTAATTCTGGTAAATGTCAACTATGCTCAAAGTTGTAGAACAAAAGTTGTCCAGAATTGCAAGTTTAATATGTTACATTTTTTTCAGCTCATTAAAAAAAATCAGTCTTTTAAGGGTTAAGTTTTCAGAATTTTTCGTTTTGGGTAACTCATAGTGAAATTTTTTTGTAGGATATTTTTGCAAAATTCTTTAACCCATTGTGGCTCAGTTTTAGAAAAAGGGGTCAAAAAGACCCATAAAAACATGATATAATAGGTTAATGTGTTTTAGGAAAATGATCCCTGTGTGATTTCGTTATGACCTTGTGAGAACAAGTTTTGTCCAAAATGTAGTTTTAAAAAAAAACATTTATTGTTAGAACTGCTTACTGATTTTAACGATTTCTTTGCTTTCGGGATAAAATTTTTTAGTGTTCAGCAACTAGTAGTGAAATTGTATAGCAAATATTTCTGTAGCATATACCGACTCAATATTCTCCTGTTTAAGGTGTCTCTTTTTTAAAAAAGGGCAAAAATTACCCACATGTGGGGGTTACACATGGTTAAAATTTTATACAAAAATTTTCCCCGCAATATCCTGCATAAGTTTGCTGAACACATGATACACCTCAGATGTAAGGATCATATTGTTAAATTCATCGAATTAACACAAGAATGCGGTATTTTTGTTTTTTCATGTGCGGTGGATAAAAAAACTTCAAAAATCGATTAAAAAAATGTGACGTGCTGGAGAAAAACCACGAGACACGGGTATTTTTTTTAACGTCTACTTTAAGAATTTTTTGGATTTTCTCATGTTTTTTTTTTGTGTCGAACAGTGTAATCAATTTCAAATTACCAAAATTAAGATTTGTTACGTTAATTGGTGGGGGAGGGGGTTATACGTTGTGTAACGTTGCGTTACAACCGGGAGGGGGGGCTCAAAACTGGTCGAAAATTGTGTTACGTAAGATGTGAACAGCCCCTTTTTAAAAAAAAAAAATTATTGTAAGCACGAAAATATTGGCGGATATTTGCGCTCTAGTCAGTTGTTTCAACGTAACAACATTGCGCCACTTACGATGACGACTTGATGTCGACCTTACTGTATTTAGAATTATTCCGTGTACATTATTTTTTGAAATTCTACCTAACAGTAAACACAATTGCCTTTTTTATTTTCAAAATAGATATGGATCAAAAATATCTCGTTAATGAAATGGCCTCTGCAATACTCAGCAATGCTATCAACAGCCTAAATATGGAGTCTGGTATCAAACTTTGCATTAGTGTTTTGTCTAGTGAAATCATTTGGAATCTGCAGAAACAATTATTGCGCCCAAGCCGTGATCCACGAGGCATTGTACTTCCATTCCAATGTTGCCCTCGCGAGCCCGCAAAATTTAAACCCTGTCAATACTGCGAATAAAGGACGCAGTTCCGCATGGATTCTTTGGATTATCTTTTTATGTTTATTAAATTGCTTGTATGATGATTTTTTAAAATGAAGGTACTAATTTTTTTTAATAATAATATAGTTAATAAAAAAAATTGCTTACCTTCCAAAAACCTTGTGGTATTTTATTTATACTTAAAACAAACACAAAACGAAGAACAACCAAAACACGCACAGATTTTTTTGGTGTTGTCAAATGTCAAAAAGGCAGTTGTCAGTATGACATTTCTTTTTTGTTTTTTATGCAGGAACGACTGAAATTGGATTCCAGGGTTGCATTTTCGTAACAGTGCAACCGTGCATTTACATGGTCAAATTTGTTATATGTAGTGTGTTCCGTGTTGTTTGAATTGCTTTTCATTTCGGAAACTTTTTGATAACAACGGTGAGTCGCACTAGGAAAAATATTAGGAACTCTTTTTGGGAAATCACATGGTCTACCAATTATATTCATTTATTTGTACGAAAAAATTACCATTTGCGGGATACTGGATAAAAATAATGACATTTTGCCGTCTCTTCATAACAATTCCAACAAAAAACATCAAACAAATACATTGAGCTGTCTTAAGCTCAAAATCAGTGATTATGAACTTTGATATTGAGCATCTTATACAGGGTAAATCAACCAATGTTAGTTTTGATATTAATACCATGCTAAAGGTGAGTATTATACACGTTAATTTGCTACAGTCGTCTTAGTGATAAATTGAATGTTAAAAGTTAGGGCCGACTTGATAATGATCCATTAAGCCTTCAACTCTATGTAACGCTTTCTCAATATACAGTTAAACTTTTACTTTTACTCATATAAATTTTAAATAGATAGTTAATAATCCAGTTAAGGCTTAACTGAACATTGTGGCATTGAACAAATGCATAATTTCATAATTTCGAAAACTTAATTTCTGTACTGCGCTTTTATTTTTATTTGAAAGAATTACAAAATGTATCTTTATTCTAGATTTTTTTTTATATAATTTTAGGTAGGTAAAATAAATACTTTGTTTTTTTCAAAAAATGTTACGTTTAAACGCTTGTTTTTTTTTATGATTGAACTCAGTTTCTTTACTATGCGGATAAGTTTCAATTTCGGTGTTTAACATATTGGCATATATTTAGCCATTTTTGAATCAGGGCCTTAAGTAAGCAATAGCTTACAGCTAAGATTAAACGAAAAACTATTAAAAATTTTAAAAAATCATTAAATCAATTTTTAGTAGTTGCTATACTTTGGAATATGCGGAATATCATAAATTAATTTTTTTAAAATAGTTACAGACACAACATAGAATATAATAAATACTACTGTTTCATTTGCTAAAATTTTTACTCTCTGATTACACTAGACAACAAATTAAATAGAGTTCTGAAATCCGAATTTTCCGAAATTTTGGCTATTGCCTAGCCTAGTGCTATTGATGTATAATTTTAAATATTATTCTTTTAGTGTGATTTTTTTGTAGTTCATGTTTAGAAAAAAATACCATCACCGTTAATGTTCAAAATTTTTAAATTAAAATTATTGCATAGCGGCAATTTTGATACTTCATTACATAAGGCGTTCAACTGGCATTTATTGCACTTTAAAAAAGCTCTTAATTTATTTAGACAATTGAAAAAGAAAACTATTACACTTCTTATTTAGAAATAAATACAAATTTTCCATTTCTTTTCCGCAAATTATTTTCTATTCTGCCATTTAATAATTTCAAGTTAATTTTCGTCTTAAATCGCGTTTACAAATCAAACCAAATTAAGTATTTTCATTCAAGATTTTTCATATAAAAATACATCGTTAAACATACGAACAATTTGACCTTTTCATAATACTATCCATATTTAGAATAAATGAGTTAATCTTGAATAAATAGTTGTAAGTAAACAGCTTATTATACAATTTAAATACAACTGTTTTTAATATGTTAAAATTGCTCACTCCAAGCCATACATAAGCTTACATTTCACAATACAATAGCTAGAGTATAAAAAGACTTAATATAAATGAGGAGTAGTGACATACATACATTTATGTATAAACCAATCATTAAAACGAATGTATAGTACAATATTGCGTCAAATAAATACATTTTAAATTACAATTTACTTTAACTAAAATTATAAAAATGCACCAATTAATTATCTAAAAAAGAATTCCAACTACAAACTAAACCTGAAACAAATGAGTCATTAACAAAAAAAAAAAAGAAAAAAAAAAAAAATGGAAGGAAACCAAATCCTCAAAAGCGAATTCATACGCTAGTCAGTACCCTTCTCTTATGTTAAAATCATTTAGTATAAAAGTACATATTATTTGGATAAATATGTTTATTCTGTTAAAAACTCAATCCACTACGAACTTTGATCAGTATTTACTTTTCAAACATTAATATACAAATGTTAAATCAACCCAATATGTACTTACAAAAAAATGACCAGTTTCAACATGTTTACTATAATATTTCTAACATTTTTGTTTTAAACATCATGACTCAAAAGTGGCGTATCATAGCGACGTGCTGTATTGAAATTTGTACACGGCATAAGCCAACATGCTGGATGACCCCTGCCAAAGACATCTGCCAGTAAATTAAATTTACGCCGATTAGGACGATAAGTCCCTTTTTGCTGAACTGCTTCGACTGCAGTTTCATCGTACAGTATAGCATGCATCTGATCGACCATGATAGCTAGCACAAACAGACCAAAAAGTGCTGATTCTAATAAAAGAATAACACTATGCAACCTAAAAAAAAATTTAATTGATTAGGTGAAAGTGTAATTATATGAAGACAGATATATAAAAGTTTCACATAGCGTTATATTACATTCTGGTTTGTGTTTCCAATACATTGACATTACATTCTTCACATGGATATATCCAAGAACTGACAACAAGTGCCACTGAGTAAAGTGAAAGTATACCGACGTAGACAAGAAATTGTAAGAAAAACTTCTGATTACGTTCACCAACACAATTATTAATCCATGGGCAATGATGGTCCATCCTACGAATACAACGTTTACATATGCGACAATGATGAGCACGAGGCGGGCGATAAGTCTCGCAACGGGTACACACAGTCCACTCGCCATGATCATGACCACCATTCTTTTGGTTTGAATGTATATCAGAAAAGTCCAATCGGTTAAGTGGTAACGGAACTGTGCCAGGATCCGAAAGTACAGCCTTTAAGTGAGCCATACTTAGCAAAAAGACGACTGTATTAAATAGTACAACATGGAGTGGTGCCCAAATGCTGAAATTTAATAGAAAACCTAATTAACTTAATTATTTAAAGCAACAAAATGATTAGACAAAGTGCATTTAAAGACTGAAGCAAAAAACTTGTGTCTACGAAAGGTTTAAGTTAAACTTTTTGGATTCTTGGACAGATCAAGTACCAACTTACCTCGTTGGCATAGTTTGTAGTATAATCCATCGCATAACCACATAATCGGCATAAATTACTGCCCCATAGGTTACAATCAGGCATACAATTCCACAGGGATCGCGAACGAAGGTCATTTCTCTTGCAATGTTGTGGATATGCGATTTTGCACTGTCAATGAAAAATATCACCTGCAATTTTATGCGTTTAATTGAATTATTAACGCAACGACCACCAGACAGCCCTAAAGAGGCTGTTGTATAGGCTGCTGTATCTTTTGTTGGGGGAATGCAAATCTTCCCTCCCCCCACCAAAAACACAAAACACTTAAATTTACTATTTTCGGCTGATACTGATTATTTTATATATAATCCGCAGTATTAGCACACTTTAATTTATTTCATACTGTATTCACATTTTCTAATTTTTCTTTTTTCGCTTTTTTATCGCTGTGATAAAACAATAATTGAGTTTTACAAATTTTTATTATTTTCGTCTACACGGATTTTTCCTTTTCAGTTTCTGCAGTGACATTTGTCATTTTGCGAAAATTCAAGAAACGGAGAATAGTTTGGAATTGAAATATCAGTGTTGGAAGTGTGTAATCAACATACATATACATCATTATTGGCAACGGCATTATTAAAAGCAAAATCTGTCATATTTGTCTTAATTTGCCATTCTCCGAAATCCGTGTGTTTTCATTTACTTTTCATTTAGGAGGCTTTTCGATGAAAATGGTGAGTCACACAATAAAAAGTATTAGGATCTTTTTTGTGGAGAATTACAGGTTCCACAAATAACATTGATTTGCATTAACAAAAAAGTAACAGTTTAGGAAATATTCTTAAAAAATCGCAAAAAGTCGAAAAGTTCGACTTTATCGAATATTTCCAAAACAGTTAATTTTCGTAAATATAAATCAATATTATTTATAGAATCTGAACCCTTTAAGAAAAATTTACGGTTCGCAAATTGCGTACCGAAAACGAATCGCTTACGAACTGCGATTTCACTAACACAAGCATGCATTGAATGTGTAAACAAACAATATTTTATTTTATTTGTCAAAATTTTTCTGTTTGAATTTTTAATAAATTATTTCTGGAATGTAGACATTTGGTTCATCAAAACGTTCTAGTTGACAATGTAGCAGCAAGCCAGGATCGTACTTTCATCATGATTAAAGTCCAATGGCTTTCAACGCGAATGTGTCGGTAAGTTTATCCAACGCTTGGAGGAGAAGGTCTTCAAGCTGGTGGCCTTGAAATCAACCTGGGCAACAAAGGAATTACTTGTAATGCACTAAGCTGATTTGTCTTCCTATTTTTCCCGGTTTGACCAATTACACGGGTTCTGGTCCAGTAGTTAAAATTATGTGTGATGGCTCGAATGTCAAAACTGGACATGTGATTTAAGGTGAGACCAACACTCCTACGTATAACTTAAAGTCAATCACTACGGTTCGCATTCGTATCGCCAAAGCGATACGTTTACGAGGTCTTGTATGACTTATGGACTTCGCCGGCGTTACGCTTTCGTGCCGCTTTTCTTATAGGGAAATTCTCCACAAAAAAGATTCTTATACTTTTTATACGATACGATTTTAATAATACGATTCATTCTTCATTGCAAAATTAAAAACTGGCGTAATGCAAACTTTTGTTTTAAAAAACTTCAACTATTAAAAATTTAGACAAAAAAATGTTATAAATTTGGAAAGAACGTGTGGTCCATATTAACCTCGCTTACCCTAGTAGCTCACTCAATTTATAGTAAAAATTCTTAATTTTTTTAAAACAAAAGTAGTAGTTGTTGTGGGTTTATTGCTAAATTTCGTAAAAAAATACCTTTACTTTATTTTCTGGACTTCCAACAAAAAAAATGTGTTAATGAAGGAAAACAAGTCAATCAGTACAAACAGTTTTCAGTACAATCAATAGTACTGTTTATAACAAAAGTACGGTTGCCAACACTGGCTTACATTAAATTCCATATTGGAACAATTGGTATTCGAAACTTTTTGACACATGTCATCATCTACCTTGAATTGACATTTACACTTTCCACCAATCATTTGAGACGTTTTTCGTTAGTCATTTTTTTACGATTACAGAAGAAAAGGAAAAAGGAAGGAATATTAAAATTCATGTAATTAAATGCGAGCAAGTGTAGTGCAAAAATATAAGAAAAAGTTAATTTAATTGAAATTTAACGCAAATATCATTTGTTTTTATGATTGAAGAGAAAAAATCGAAAATAAGTAAAACAACGAAAAAAGAATTCGATAAGAGCAAAGGAAAAAAAGAAAATATTCGTAACCAAGCCATCAGACAACAAAGAATTTGCTGATAAAAATCGATTAAGAAAATCATAAATTCAATAAAATTTTCTTAAAACGAAAAATTTTCCATAACAAATTTATTGAAATTGAAAAACAAAGTTCCGGATAATTGGAAATAGAAATAGAAAAAGCGTCAAGATGGGAATTTTTGCACAGTCAACTCCATTCGATGCGGAAATTGGTAAGTTATGTTTTTGATTTTTGGGAACACTACTTTGATAGTGATACGGGAATGCATCTTAGAATAGCAATTTGGTCTTTGTTGGAATTCAACATTTTCAGACAATGATTTCACTATAAAAACTGCATAGTGGAGTAAACTTTGCTAATGTCAAAAATCACTAGTTCAGACCATGGGCTGGGCATGGCTGAGAAAGCCTTGTTGTTAAACAGATCATAATAGGATAGACATTAGAAATAAACCTATATTATGCTAGATAAGTGATAGAGCATATGTAATGAAGAAGTTGAGAGATCAGTATATGAATGCTTTGATGATTTGTTGAACCGCAACATGTTATATTACATATATATGTGTGTTAAAATTCCATGTTTCATATAAACTCAATGTAACATTCGCGATTTTAACAATCATCGATACATATGTATGTGTACAGTGGCTTCAATCCGGAAAGTTACTTCCGTCACACATGAGTTTTCTTCGAATATGATGTCGAATATCATGTATCCTTATATATTGCACAAAGAGCTTTACTTTTTCCAAATCAAAATATACTTTTTTCAAATCGAAATAAACTTTTTCCAAATCAAAATAAACTTTTCCAAATCAAAATAAATTCTAAATCAAAACAAACTTTTTTCCATATCAAAATCAACTTTTTTCAAATCAAAATAAACTTTTTCCAAATCAAATCAACCAACCTCCCGCTTTCCAAATGAAAATAAACTTTCCAAATCAAAATAAACTTTTCCAAATTAAAACAAACTTTTTCCAAATCAAAATAAACTTTTTCCAAATCAAAATAAACTATTTTAAAATCAAAATATACTTTTTTCAAAATAAAATCAACTTTTTTCAAAACAAAAATATACTTTTTCCAAATCAAAATAAACTTTTCCCAAATCAAAATAGACTTTTTTCAAATAAAAACTTTTCGAAATCAAAATCAACTTTTTCTAAATCTTAATAAACTTTTTCCAAAAAAAAAAATAAACTTTTTCCAAGTCAAGACAAACCTTTTCCAAATCAAAATAAACTTTTCCGAATCAACAATTTAAACTTTTTCCAATTTAATATCAACTTTTTCCAGTTAAAAATCAACTTTTCCCAAATCAAAATAAACTTTTTCCAAATCAAAAATAAACTTTTTCCAACTCAAAATAAACTTTTTCTAAATTAAATGTAAAAAACACGTTTAAATCATATATCCCTGTACCTAGACCAGCTATCGTTATGAAATTTGGTACATATGCATATAGATTTATATTGTGTTTAATTTAATTTGGAAAAAGTTTATTTTGATATGAAAAAAGTTTATTTTGATATGAAAAAAGTTTATTTTGATTTGGAAAAACGACGATGAATAATGGACTTAATTTGTTATTTCTTAAGCACAAAGAAAGTATTCTTAAATTAATTTTAATATTTTATTTACACACCTTGCAGCTGTGTGTGTCCCACTGTGTATTGCTCAGTAAAAAATCGTATCTATTCATTGTCTGCTGAAAAGGTAATAATAGTGCACGCATTAATTTTCACCTTAACCCAGCACCTACCAAAAGAAATACTTTACACTTTCGATTTTGGACAAAAGCTGCATACGCTCTTAAGGGGTTTCTTTTGTTTTTCTTCCACCATCATTACATTTATTTTTGGTTCTTACCAGTTTTCTTTTGATACGTACTTACATGCAACACAGACAACAAAAGCAATGGAAAGTTCGCTGCACTCACATACTAAAACGCTATATGTACGTTCTTTGGAGCGTTGTTTTTATTATCGTTATCTGGTTGTTGTTTTATTTTGTTTTTTTAACTACGTGGGGGGTACAAATTTGTTTAGCTTTTAGCTTTATTATCCTTATTTATTAATTAAATTGTTTATTGTGCTTTGATTGAAATTTTTGTTTTGAAAAATTATAATATATCTCAAAAAAATCTGAATTCCTTGAACTTGAATTCCTTAACTGAATTCGTCACTTGTTCATAATGAACAACAGAATGCAGTTTTTATCAATTATTTGATTGTATATCGTTTATTGAAATTGTGTTTTTACATGGAATTGTATAAGTGAATTTTATAATGAATGGTTGATAATTAAAATAAGTATGGGAGGGGGGGCTAGTGTGGACAATTTTTATATAATTACAAAATTATATATGTAAATATATCATTTTTGTAATAAAGTAATTTTTAGCGATTACTTATACCTCTTGCCTTCATAATTGCATCAATAGTTATGATTTTTTATTTTCATAAATGCTTTATTAAATTATTTTAAAAAGAGCTTACCATTGATTTAACTGGGGGCTAATGTGGACACCATAAGAATTTTGATAATTCATACAAAAACGTTAAGAAAGAGTTCAGATACATGTTTATTCAAGAAAATAATGATGTAATACAAATAATAATACAAATAAAAAATTAACTGCTATCCCATGTTGTTTTTGGAGAAATTTATATCAAACTTCATATAACTTGCTGATCGAGATGTGCCCGAAAGTTGTGCTTGTGGCAGCTTTGCCACTATTTCATTTCGGTGGATTTGGTTGGTATCCGGTATATCGGGATACGTGAATCTATCGTTCTTTCTTTTTAGAAACGTAATGTCGAAATCTTGAGAACCGTGGATCGTGACAATTTGGCCAATATAAAATAATTTTTGTCCATGTTGCTTCAAACTTCATATAACTTGCTGATCGCGATGTTTCCGACAGTTGTTGTGGTTGTGGCAGCTTTTCCACTATTAAACTTCGGTATATTTCGCTGGTATCCGGTAAATCGGGATACGTGAATCTGTCGTTCTTTCTTTTTAGTAACGTACTTTCTTGGAACGGCTTTTTTTATAAAATACTTGCTGTCTCGGCAAACATTGTTCTGTATACATTTTTCATTTAATCAATCAAGATGTTTGGTTTTTATACCCTACACCCAGGGTATATTCACTTTGTCCTTCCGTTTGTAACGCAGAGAAGGAGGCGTGGCAGATATAGAAAAGTATATTTATTCTTGATCAGCGTCACTTCCTGAGTCGATATAGCCATGTCCGTCTGTCTGGCAGGCTGGCTGGCTGTGCGTGGAAATATTTTTTACGGGAAAACTAACCAAGATAATTCATTGAAATTTGGCACACTGTCTCCGTCGTCAAAGATAGCTCGTATGATTGAAAATGAGTGAAATCGGTCAACGGACACGCCTGCCGCCAAAATATATTCAAAATGCAACTTTAGGAGTATTTTTCACGACAATGCAACCGACATACACATAAATACTACGAATTGTAAGCGCAAGCTCTGAAAAAAAAGCTGAACGAATTCGCACAACATGGCGTGGCACCTCCCATATAAGCAAAAGCTTCAAAATGCTATACTGAACGCGTTTTTTGAGATAATTGAACTAAATTTTATTCAGACACTAACAACTATAAATGCAAGCTCTGAGCAAAAACTTAGTGAAATCGTACAAGAGGGCGTGGCACCTCCCATATTAGCCAAAGTTTCAAAATGCTATACTGAAAGAGTTTTTTGAGATAATTCAACTTCATTTCACACAAATGCTTAGGACTATAAATGCACGCTCTGAGCTAAAGCTAGACGAACTCGGATTAGGGGGCGTGGCGCCTCCCATATGAGCAATATTTTAAAAACACTGCATTGTAGGGTATTTAATGTTTGGCGAGGCAAAAGCTTACACCCTTACTAGTTTAAGTTTTAGGCCGCTGATTTTAGTATCGGTGACTGTTTTGTACCATTTCATTTACATGTAACGATCTTAAAGTTTTGTTTTTCACCTAGAGAATAAATTGAAGTTTAAAGAACGAAATGCCTTGTTCTCACTGAATTGGTTAAACAAACTGAAATTAGAAAGGACTAATAGCGAAGACCACTGACAATCACGCACGATAAAGAGTATAAGGATTTCTTTTGTGGAGAATCACATGCTCTACAAGTAATATTTTGTTAAAACAAAATAATACTGCACATAAAAAAAGGCTTTAAATTCTAATACATAAAACAAATGCGAAGCGTCGTGACAAAAGAGACCTTATCTCTGACAGAGTAAAATTTTCAGTACAGAATGAAACATGAAAAACAAAAAATGAAATAACACCTAAATTATTTTCATACAAATAAATTTTGGGCGTTATTTCCAAAAAGATTATCGCCCAAATTTAGATGAAAATATTTTGGGCGTCATTTCTTATTTTTGTTTTTGTTTGTTATTTCATATTTTTTGGGCGATATTTCATTTCAATAATTAGGCGTTATTGCCTACCGCCTTTAACTAGGGATAAATTAACTAAATCGCCTTAAGCAGGCAAGTGAGGATAAGGCTATTAGCTGGTCTTTGATCATTAGGGAAAGTAGTAAATATTTGTTGTACATAAAAGCATAGGTCTAATGCTGCTTTATCAAGTTATCAAAGATTGACTTGCGCTACTCTACACTACTCTTTGCTGAGGATGTTTGCAGCAAAATAAACAAAAGTAATTTTTGAGCTGCATTTGCTATTTCTTGCTGAGACAAAGCATAAACAACTGAGTTATATCTAGCGATATTTGATATAATAAAACCAATTATCAGCAGCGATGAAGTACGTCACAGATGATAGCTATCAGTAATTGTTATGAGTCATTTTTTAAAATTTTTAGTAACTAACTAAATACTTGAATGTATTTGCTAAATTTCTAATTGTCTAATGTGAAAAATACTTTATGGAGCCATGGGAATAATAGCACTTTATAGTAGTAAAGTTAACGCTGCTTTAAAAATAAAGTATGAATAAGGTTTTGATCTAGAAATTTTGCCATTGAATTCTTTCGATGTTTACGCGATAAATTCAAACAACTCAAATTGCGTGCAATAAACTCTTGTATGGAAAAATTAATATTTTGTTTTTATTTAAATCTACGAAACACAATTCTTTATCTCAATTCCTACTTCTAGCTTAATAATCTCAACTGGTGCATTATTTTTATTTTGCCTTTGGTTTGTTATCAGTCGTACAACTTTATTTTTGGTTTGTTTTATTTATTCCTTGGTGGTTTGTTGCTACATTTATAGTACAATTACGCATCCACTATATGCGTAGGTATAAAATGTTATAGCAAAAATAGTGTTCATCGATTTAAAAGTAATGACATTCTTGACTTTGTTGTGTAATTTATTCGATTTCATTGATTAATTTGACAATGCCTACATTCTGTCTCTCATTTACTGTATGACTTTCAATGACCTGTAAATATTTATAAAAAAAATTCGCTTAATCTAACGCAACAATTTCTGAAATAAATAGTCTTACAGCCAATATACCCATGCATAGAGGGTACACTACCTTAATAGTTCTTTCGAAATCAACTAAACTACATACATACCTCTCTTTCTAAACTTTCAGAAAAAGCTACTAACGATACGAATACTAATGAAAATTGGTCCCACATTTTGGATGTTTGCGATAAGGTCAATACAAATCCTCGCAGCGCCAAGGATTGCTTAAAATCAATTATGAAACGCATGGCTCATGCAGATCCACATGTTGTCATGCAAGCTGTGACATTACTTGACGCTTGTGTTAGCAATTGTGGCAAGCAATTTCATTTGGAAATTGCATCACGTGAGTTTGAAAATGAATTTCGTCGTTTATTAAAGGCTGCACAACCAAAGATTTCGTTGGTAAGTTGCTGGAACAACTCCATTATTTATCTATTAATTTCATTACCTTAAAATTATTGCAGAAAATGCGTCAAGTAATAAAAAATTGGGCTGAAAATGATTTTAAAAATGATCCCGAATTGAATTTAATACCATCTCTTTATCAAAAATTGCGTCAAGAGGGTTATGATTTTGCTAATTTAACCGATAAGCCACCTAAATCAGCAGCAAAAATGGCAGCCTTAAAAGATCCAAATGTTGTAAGCAGCCAACAAGAGGAAGAAGATATAGCTAAAGCCATTGAACTATCATTGAAAGAGTCGAAGAGTAGTCCCAAGAAGCCACATCAGTCAACTATGTCATCATCAACTGCTGGTGCCAGTGGCGGCGGTGGTGGTTCAGCTTCTTATGTAAGTACACTCATGTTCAATCGCTATAAGAATAGTAATTATTTTTCATTTACTGCAGCCATCATTGTATCCTTCATTTAATGCAAGTTCAACTGGTAATTCAAACTCAAATGCTGCTGCTGCTGTTGGCGGTTCGTCAGCACCCGCTCCAGAGCCACGTAAAGTACGCGCATTGTATGACTTTGAAGCAGCTGAAGAAAACGAATTAACATTCTTTGCTGGCGAATTTATACATGTAACTGATGACACTGATCCAAACTGGTGGAAAGGTTTCAATCAACGTGGCGATGGACTTTTCCCTTCGAATTTCGTTACCGCAGATTTATCTGTGGATCCTGAAAGTTTGGACATTAATCAACAGAATAAGTCGAAGAAAACTGTACAATTTGAAGAGGATGCCAAGGAGCTGCAACAAAAGACTGAAGCAGCAGTTGCTGCAGCTGCCAATCAACCAATCGATATTGATGAATCGAAAATCGATCGTTTATTGCATTTGCTGCATGAAGCAAATCCAGAAGATCCCTCGCAAGATACTGAAGAAATGTTGCGCTTAGAGCAGGAGGTACACCAAATGGGTCCACTTATAGATGCAGAATTGGAGCGTGTCGATCGTAAACATGCCCAATTGACACAACTCTCAGTAGATTTGGTTGATGCCATAAATTTGTATCATTCACTAATGCGTGATGATCGTGCAGCAGCTGCTGCTATGATGGGTGGTGGTTTGGGGGCTAGTGGTTATATGGGCGCATCACAATTAGGTGCTGGTATGCCACATAATACGCCAACTAGTGGTTATCAGGGCGCACCACTGCAAAATCCACATATGTTGTATGGCTATACAGGTGCCGGCGGTTTTCCCACACACCAGTCTTCGATGGCACAAAACTATGGACCGACAAATTTTGGAAATACTGGTGGACAATTGCCAACAACTAATGCAACACAGCCGAATTCCCAAATGCCACCACAGACTGCTGTGGCAACTACAGCTCCTGGTATTGGGTACGGTGCTCCACAAATGCAAATGGCAAATGCTGGACAGCAGCAAATAATACCAATCCAATTTCAAAATGGACGTGGTAACTCTCCACAATTCAATGGAGGTAAGTCAAGAGCAGTCTAAACCAAGGGTGTCAGCGTAGAACAAAATTGAGTCAATTTTGGCTCGCCTACAACAAACACAATATTTCAATATTTTCAGAACTTCTCGGAACTACAACACCCAACAAAAATTGTTTTTTCTTTGGGCTGTCAATTTTCCATGGGTGTTGAAGTTCCGAGAAATTTGGGAAATATTGAAATATTGTGTTTGCTGTAGGTGAGTCAAAACTCTACGATAAATACGCTTGGCTCAGTGATAGTAAAACGCTGACACTCATGGTCTAAGTACTCAATGAATCAAGATATCATGTTGTTCTTTTTCTATTTTTTTAGCTTTACCACAGTCGATATCATCGCCAATACCATCTCATATGTATGGTTCGCCACAACAGGCATTACAGCAGCCAACAACACCTCAGCAGCAGCAACAACATAATTATCAAATGTTGCCACCACAGCAGCAACAGTTTCAACAACAATTGCAGACTACAACATCAAATCAAACAATTCCACCTCCAACAGATCCACAACAACAGCAGCAACATTTGGCAAATTCACAGCAATTACAGTTATCACATCAACAGCAATTTATAGCTGCACAACAACAACAACCACAACAACAACAGCAACCACAAGCACATGCCTATATGCATGGGGGACCACCGCCTCCACAACAATTTTTACCAATGACAAATGGGCCATCATCATATATGTCACCACTAGGAGGAATGTTACCGCCAACAAGCGGCGCACCTGGCAATAATAATAATAATCATGATTTCAGTGTATTGCAACAACAAATGGCTGCAATGTCAATGGCTGCTGCTGCTGGTATCAATCAGCCAGTGACGCAGAATTTTCTCGTCCAAAATGAACCGAAGAACAACATTCCAATTTATCAGCAACAGCGGTAAAATTGCAACGATATCAATTTTAATAATTTGATACTTGAATTATGATTCCTTATTTTGTTTCTCGATAATGTTGTTCAAGTGAGAGGATTTTTTTCATCTAATTGCACGAGTAATTGCAATTTGGTAAAAAGTAAAAGTACGAAAAACAACTATATATGTAATAAATTTGAAGTAAACGCGATAGAAGAGGGCAATTTTTTAAAACTAAAAACATAAGAAATTTGTGAAACTGTTAATTGATATTTTATAAAAAAAAAACAAAAACAAAAACCTTACATAATATACATACATATAAATATATATATATTGTAATCATATGCAAAACTTATTAACTTTCACTATTAGCTACTTTAGAAAGTTTAAAATTTTCAAAATAAGCTGGCAATAACGATTCAAAATAATTTTAATAAATAAAAAAATAAAAAAAAAAAAAATAAATAACAAACAGCAATTTTAATTAACTCATCAACATTCTTTAGTTCTTACTTATTTTACTTATAATTTGTTTTAATGGAATGTTTATGTTTGAACTTATAATTACAATTATTATTATTACTATGCTTATTGATATAAATATTACTATTATAACGAGAAAGAAAATTAAATGCTAAATTATTTAAAAGAGAACTGCATGTTGTTCTTTTTTTTCTATTTGATCGGTATGTACTTTGATGTTCTTTTTTTATTTTATTTAAAAAAACATTCATAGGCGTAATATTTAACGTTGTTAATTAAGTACACGTATCATCTGTTTCCAACGCCTGACAAATTTGTCATAACAAGTGGAATGTGACGCTAAATAAATAACAATCGGTTAAATGCTTTTTTGTATTTAAATAGCTTTGTGCATAAGTTTGTCGGTAAAAATATACGTACATACATAAGTGCACAGTTGTTTATTTTAAAAAATAAATAATACAATTTGTAATTTTTTGTAGCCTTTTTTTTGTTACAATTTCTTAAGACATCTTGAAATATAGTATACTTTTGTTTACTCCCACATTTTACGCTGATCTGCAGTATTTGAAAAATACAAGATTTAAGTCTTCACTGTACACTGATTTCATTTTAACACTTATGTAAGTGTACTGTCTTGTTTTATCAGTGCCAAAAAAAAAACCTGATTCTAACAAATACTTCAGTGTACTGTATTTTATATAAATAAATACTTCAGGTCAGTGTAAAACGTACGAGAAAAACTACAGTAAAATTTATGATATGGTTACACTTGCAGTAGCTTTAATACATTTTCGCGAGAGAGTGTAATGAATCATTTGAGTGGCTATGCTACTTAAAAATTTTTCTTTAATTTGTGGCTAAAAATTTTTAGAAAATAGTGTTATTTTTTTTTTTAAATTTATATAAGACCACCTTAACAAGAAAAGTGATCGCATGTGAACACCACTGCACAATTGTACCAACTTTAAAAATTGAATATTTAGTACTAAGGGGCTGTCCATAAACTCCGTGACGCTACAATTCGCTATATTGAAACCCCTCCCCTTATGTGACGGTAGTTTCATATAAGAAGTAAATAAAATACACCAAGCGTGACGCTTGCTCGAACCCCCCCCCCCTAGGAGCGTCACGGAGTTTATGGACAGCCCCTAAGTCATACTAACAAGTATTGAAAATCGATATATGAAATTCCTACTTCCTTTTCTTGTGGACCACGAAGCAGTTCTGAACACATAAAATTTGTCATAAAAATAACTTGATGATTTTAATTCCATCAAAAGTTAATTTATGTTATCTTCATCAAATTCACATTTCATATGAAACATCGGAAAAATTGGTACACAGAAGAAACCCATTATTCACGCTATTTATTAAGCTTATTTCATCAAAGTTGCTTTAAATCAAAAATTAGTGTCTTTGCTTACCCAAAGCATAAGAAATCTCACAAAATTTTTGGATTTTCTTTTAGAAAACACCATAAAAAGGGAATTCACAGTTCATTTTGAGGGTTAACGAAACTGCTTATACCGCGACTCTCAAAAATCCATCATTCCAGTTCAGGGGGGTTACTCTGTAATTCGAATACGAATGCAAACATCTTCGCATTCGAGCAAGTGCTACTTTGTAATTCGAATTTCGCATTTCGTATTTCAATTATCGCAATGCGATAATCGCATTCACATTTTACCCTTTTTCCCTTTTCGGATTTTCTAAACTCTCTAATGCGAATGCGAGTGTCAAAACCGTTCGAATTTCGCTTTTTTTATGCGACAGCTAAAATGCAAACGCAAGCAATGCGAAAAGACTGAAATATAAGATTTGGTCTTTGACTAAATTTTTTACTTAGTTGAAATGATTTGTTTTAATGCTTTTTCACTAAATCTAGTCTACTAAAGGTCCCAAAATAAGTTTCCGGGAGTATTTCGCCAACGGCCCATTCTACGGAAATTCTACTATTTCATTCTATAACGTCCAAGAATATATAAATAAAAACATTATTTAGGTATGGAAATGCACTTTATTTTTAAAATATTTTCAGTAAAGAAGGCTCAAGATCTAGTGGAAAGAGACGTCTTTATTCCAAATCTTATCAACAAAGTTGCGGGTGTTTTTTAAAACTGCGTGTAGTGTACCGTCACACCTTGCAATATCTATTCAAGTATCTGCGCGAAATTTGGTTTCATTACCTCGCTTGAACTGCGAAATGAAGTAAATTCTGCTAACATGGGATATGCCACAACCTCTTATTATATGAGTTCGCCATGTTTATGCTCAGAGCTTGCATTTACCATCCTTAGTGTCTAATAAAGTTGAATTTGATTATCTCAAAAAACGCTTTCAATATACCATTCACGCCGTCTTATCCGAGTTCGCGCTGTTTCTGCTGACAGCTTGCATATTAAGTTTTTTAGAGCCTGAGAGAAGTTTGTTTAGATTATCTAAGATAACTCTTCCAGTTCAGTATTTGTTTTTAGGTTCTGAGTGAAATTCGGTTGGTTTATCTCGATAAACTAAATCAAAAAATCTCGAATTAAATTTTATTGATTTTCTAAAAATTTTATTTGACTGAATATATTTTTTTATTTATTTTCCTGTTTGACATTTTCGCCAAATGATGCATACTTTTTATAAATATTTAAGAAATATTAAAATGTGAACATTTTTGCTGATGCGAACGAGTTACAGAGTTTGATTTTATTTTCGTATCGCATCTGGTTTTCGCATCGCATTGCTTTACGTATCGCATTACAGAGTAACCCCCCAGTATTTATCATCAGCAGCAAAACAACAGAATTAGTGACCGTCAGCCGTCTGCTAAAATATTATTGGCGGTAGCGCACAAAATCTGCGCCCCACCAAGTAAAAATCGATGAAATCTAAAAAAATTACGAAATTTGACAGTGAAAACGTAAAAATCGCACTTGTGAGACCAAAAAAGAAAAGAGAATTGCATAGTAAAATTGGTATACTTCAATACCGTAAAAAAACTTCGAAAATTATATGTAATTCAATTATCAATTGCATCAGCTAAAGTGTGAAACAGTATTTTTGGAAATTCTATAAAAACGGGTTAAAATCATTTTCTTAGTTTTTTTCTAATATTGAAATTTTTCTAGATTTTACTTAATCAAACTAAGTTCCAAATTTTGCTACTTAATCTTAATAATCTATTTATTAAAATACGTGCAAAGTAAATTTAATGCAACAACTTAACTTAATATTAAAATAAAAAACTAGATAAAAGAAATTCAAAATTTAAATAATTTAAAACAAAAGGGCATAAAAAGTGATTCATTAAAGAAAAGAAACAAAAAAATAAAGAAATTAAAAAGAAAAGCATATGCCTATATGATAAAAAAGAAATAAAATCGCATGCTACTTTTAAATTAAATTTACATACCGTAAAAAATATCATGCGATAAAGAAACATATTACCATTGTTAAGCCTAAATTTTTATTTTTGCATTTACTAACTGAGCGTTTAGTAACAACCATACGCAGAATTTCTTCGTTTGGCAGAGTTTTCCTACGTATGGTATATGTTTTTTTTTACAACATTTACAGCATCTACACAACAACAACATTGGAAGGCCTTTCATCGAGCTGTTGTAGTGAGTTTGTGAGTAAGTTTGTTTTTGTAATTATTTATCATAATTTTGATTTTGTCATTGTGCATGGCTGATGAGATAAGCTTAAGATTTAATCGTCTCTTTAAGCTCAACTAGTTTCAATTCCGATCATTCCTTGTGATTATTTCTTAAGTGCACTTTGATGCATACAGAATTTTTGTGGTTTTACTTAAGCTTTTCTCTGCAGTGCAAAATGTCATTTTTTTTTCTTAAATTTCGATTTTGTTTTGATTATAAATATTTTCAGTTGCGTATTTTTTACTTTGAGTTATTTTTTATATACCTACTAATTAGGGTAAATTCTTATTTTTTGAAATACGTAGTCATGAAAATAATTGAAAGAAATACCTTAAGTTGTATACCTTAAAGTTTAATAAAATATTTAGAAAGTTTTTGCATAAATAAGAAAAGAAAAGAAAAAAAAAAAAAAAATATTATTTGCTACCCTCAAAATTTTTAAAATATCCGTGCACTAAATTTGCTGCATTAGAACAATTGGCTTGGGCGAAATAATTTTGTAATTTTTTCTTGTAAATACTTAAATATGTTTTCTATACTAAATTTAATATTTGCTATCTACAAACACTTGAAAATACGATAACTTGAGAACTTAATCTGTATTTTATATATCGAATATTACTCCATACTATAAATCTTCTCTTCTTATACGAGATAAAATTGTATGTTTCTTTGTACTTATTTCTGTGCCAACATTTTTTCTCGAAAACGGCTACAGCGATTTTAATGAAACTTGGAGTAGTGTTAGATATTAGCATACAATGAAGAATGAGCTAAGTTTGAACTTTGTAAATGCTCACCAGAGGGCGTGGCACAGCCTTAAATTTTAAATTTGATTAAGTAATAACTCGTAAACCATACAAGGTATTTGGATGAAATTTGGTGAGCGCGTACGGGTTAATAATACCTCATAACGGACAAAAAATGGGCGGGATCGAAGAAGTGCCACGCCCACTTTTTAGCCTTTGAAAATTTTGATCCAATATTACTCGAAAACGACTCCAACAATTTTAATGAAAATTTAGGAGAAGTTACCCCTGCAAACAAGTATTAATATGTTATATGCCGTTATATTGGGAAAACTCGGTGAAGGGCGTGGCACCGCCCACAAAAATATAAAACGGTATAAAAAGAAAACTAATGAAGCGAACATTCTGAAATTAACTGTGAGGAGCCTAATTGCAATAGGGCATCTCTGATTTGAAAGTGGGCGAAATGTCGCCATTGCGCGTGGAACCTCCCATACAAGCAAAATACGTTAAATGCTATTTCTCGCAAATGTTACAAGATATTTTTATGAAATTTGGTATGTAGGTACTACATATCAATGCCTTGTAATAACCGAAAAGTGGGCGGGATCGAAGAAGTGCCACGCCCCTTTTTTAACCATTGAAAATTTTGATTCAATATTACTCGAAAACGACTTCAACAATTTTAATGAAAATTTCAAAGATTTTACCCCTGAAAAGAAGTATCAATATGTGATGTGCTGTTATATTAGGAAAACTCGTTGGAGGGCGTGGCACCGCACACAAAAATATAATACGCTATAAAAAGAAAACTACTAAAGCAATCTTTCTGAATTTAACTATAGGGAATCTACTTTTTATTAGGCACCTACGACCTGAAAGTGGGCAAAATATCACCGGTGCGCGTGGAACCTCCCATACAAGTAAAACAAATTAAATGCTATTTCTCGCAAATGGTACAACATATTTTGATGAAATTTGGTATGCGGACCTGGATTACAAGTATCTAAAGCATAACGAAAAGTGGGCTTTGTTCAATAATGGTAAGGCCCACTTTTTACCAAAATAAAAATTTTAGTTAATAACTCATGCACAAAAAAAAATTTAATGAACTTTCCGAGGCATGATGGTAAGATATTTCAGCCCCCATACAAGAGGCGAAATATTTTGGGTGCGTGGCATATCCCATTTATTTATTTTAGGTCATTCTAATTCTCTTAAAAAATTTGGAGTTCTTGATATTTTTCTATACCATTCGATATTTTCCGAGTTTTTTCTTATTATTTTTCTCATCGGTTAATTTATCATTTTGAAAGCTTTGGAGGTGAAAAGGTACGAATTTCATTGAAAAAAATAGCTATGAATAAAAACATCGACTAAAATGATAAGATAAGATTGTTGACCGAGCAGGGATCGGTCTCCAGGTACTAAATGAATTATCCATGAAGATGATTTGATATTTGATATTTATTGATAATTCATTTGTACAAGTAAGACTCGAGGTCTCTTAAAGTACATTAATTGCTTAAATTATAACGAAAACAGAGTAATACCTTAATAATAATAATTATAATTGATGAAAGAGAGAATAATGGAGATTAAAAATATTGCAATAAGACAAAAGAAAAATTTAAGTGGAGAAAAGGGTAGCTTAAGATAGATTAAGAACATGGAAGCCTAACTACTGCCAGTTTAAAGCATTTTGGACGACTTTCGGATTTTATCACATAGATTAACGACACTAAAAATATCATTAATAAAAATGCTGAAGAGAATTGGCCCTAAAATCGAACCTTGCGGAACCCCTGATAAAGTTTTGGCAAAACTTGAAACTGCATTCTTGTGAACAACTCTTTGCAACCGAAGAGATAGGTAACTCTTGATGAGACTTACAGCACTTTGACTGAAAGCAACATATTTATTGAGCTTATGGAGGAGGATATCATGGTTTACCATGTCGAATGCTTTAGAGAAATCCAATAAAGTCAAGACTGTCAGATCCCCTTGGTCATATGCAGGCCGTATATCTTCAATAATTTTTAACATAGCAGTTGAGCAGGAATGACCAGCTCGAAAACCAGACTGATTAACTGATAGTAATTTATTGGTATTTAAATGTTCTACTATTTGTGCAGAAATACATTTTTCAAATACTTTGGAAAGCGAAGACAAAATGCTTATCGGGCGGAAATCATGAGCTGTAATACTGGTATTTTTCTTAGCAACAGGTATAACATTAGCGATTTTCCATCTTACTGGAAAAGTCGATGTTGTTATACTAAAGTTAATAATATGCGTTAGAGAACTTATTAAAAATTCATGAATAAGTTTTATGAATCTTAGACTTATACCATCTTCCCCAACAGCATTCGATTAAATAGAAAATATGCTTTTTAAAATATCCTCCTCCGAAGCATTTATAAAGTTAAGTTCTTCATTAAGTTGGTGAAAGCCAGTAGGGTTCAGAACAACTGGAGAATCACGTTCTGAAGAATGAGATTGCAAAAAGTGGTTGTTTAAAGAATTGACATCTAAATTGCAATCGGTGTTATTTGTACTTCTTATGCCAAGGTTCTTTAAGTTACCCCACAAAACTTTTGAGAGCAGATTAGTGTCGAGCTTTGACTGAAAAAAATGCTTTTTTGAATCACGTGTAATGACTGTGGCGCGATTTCTGGCAACACGGAAAACCTTCCAATTATTGCTTGTTGGATTACGTTTCCACCAGGCATACTTTTTGTTTCGGCTTTTAATTGCTAGCACTACTTCATTTGTGAACCAAGATTTTTCTCTATTTTTGATTTTTAAATTACTAATTTGCTAATTTAGTTATTTTTCGTTTCCTGTGGCATGGATAAGTAAACAAGGTAACATAATTTCGTAATGAGATCTTTCAGATAACTTCGCCGAGAAAGATCTTTGGTAGGGTGGGTTGCGAGTAAGCATATCAAACTATATCTTAAGATATGCACCTTAAAATCATATTGGGGGAAACCTTTAGGAGTTCCGTTTTATTTTAGAATATCGGCCTTTTTTCTCGAGTATTTTTGATGTAGTTTTATTTAAGGGATTCTACAATAATAAAATGTCGTAGCGGTGACTGGTATCTAGAAAAGCCAAAGACCTCCCCAGCCACTGACAGCTAGCCAAAATAAATGGGTCCCGCTCGGCTTAACTAGTTGACCAATTAAACGTATTTTCTTTGAAAAATCTTAACCCTACACGCTACGTTTTACAAGAGAGAGATAAAGCGAAAAGAAAAAAACACAAGAAGAGAGTGAAAAACTATTGTTGTCACAAAAGTTGCATTTTGTAGTGTACACTACAGCTACAGCATATGCACTGAACTGAAACAAATCAAACAAGTCAGGTCTGTGAAGTATTTGTTTTTTTCTTCTTTCATATCCAAGAACTGTCAAGACATTTCCACGCGACACTGAACTGAAGCATTTGAAAAATAAAAAGCCGGTATACGTACAAGACAAAGCGTATCTTTAGGGGACATTCGCCTTTGTAATTGAAAACAAAAAAACACTTTTTAAAAATTTTATTATAAAAAAACTATTATATTTATTGACAAAATTTCTTTTGGACATTGTTAAACACTGTCTAAAAAATATGAAATTTTTTTTTTTTTATTTTAAGTTTCCCTTGGCTGCTATAGAGGGCGTCATCCAAAAGTTACTTTTCAAACTGGTAGGAAATTTTTCTCCGAATCTACTCGACCGATTTTAAGAAACCAAAGAGCATTCGATTACTCATAAAAAATATTAAATAATAAGCCTCTGAAAGTTTAAAAAATACCCTCAAAAAATGCCATTTTTTCGCTTTTTTCATAAATATTCATACTAAAACTGCAAAATATAAGAAAGTATGAATTTTAGAGGCTTATTGTATTGTTTTGAGTCTCAAGAATAAAATCCATTTTGAATTTTTCAAAAATCTGTTACAGGAGGTCTACAACATTTCCTACCGTTTAAAAAGTAACTTTTGGATGACGCCCTCTACAGCAGCCAAGGGAAACTAAAAATAAAAAAAAAAAAAAAAAATTTCATATTTTTTAGACAGTGTTTAACAATGTCCAACAGAAATTATGTCAATAAATGTTATAGTTTTTTCATACCGAAAGCAGGGGTGACTTTGACATCCGGGGGCAACTTTAACCGGCAAGAAAAAAAAAGATTAAAATCGTAATATTATCACCGAAAAGACTAGTTATCGATTTGTATTGGGTCAATCAGTACCCTTGAGTTATTGGTTTTTAGCGTCTGTTTTCAATATTTGATTTGAGCGCGAACTTTCGGATATATTGTTGCATTTTCTAAAAGTTGTCTTATGCCAGATTTTTTAACACTCAGAAAATTACTACTTATTGACTAGAAGGAAAATTGCTGGCGTTAGATGAGTGATATAACTAGAATTATTATTTAATTTACTTCCCTAATCCATCGACTTTAAAGGATATATTTGCCTCTAAGTATTTTTAATGCATTTTTATATGAGAGTATGTTAGAAAACAATGTTTTTGGGGTGACTTTGGACCGGTCGAAAGTCACCCCCAAAAAACTTTGTATTGTAAGGCTGGCTTAAAAGAAACCCAAACTGGGGCCAAATTAACGCCGAAAACACCAGGTATGGTGAACTTTAGTGAAAATAAAGTCTAGTCTTTTGCCAAAGTGAAATTTTATTGTCCTTTTTATCTTTGTAAAACAATTGGCTGCCCAGAAAGGATATTTGCTATTATTTATTTAGCGAAATTTTGCAAAAAATTAAGCCACCGAAGCCTTTTAGCAAATGAGACACTTTTAAAGTTGCCTACTAAGAATTTTTTTTAGATTTTTAATTCTTTTCAATAATTTTTTTTTTGTTTTCTAATTTTCAATCGATTTTAAGCTTTTTTTTTTTTGATTTTTTAAGTTCTGCTTAGCTTTTAATATTAATATTGTTATTTGATGTAACTTAAAAGGCTGAAACCGCATTTATCAAAAATTTTAGTTTTTTTTTTTAATCTCGGCCTAGGCCGATTGCCTATATAAATATGCCAAAATGTAAAGTAAACTTAAGTTTCCAAAACCTGATACCCTGATTTTGGATCGTTAAAGGTATAGCATGTAAAATCTATGAATGAAATTTTTCGGTTAAAGTCGCCCCACCCTTGAGGTGACTTTAACCCACTTACAAAAATATTATTTTAAAATATTTGTAATTACTTCGTATAAATTATATTACATGACATTAAAGCTGAAACCCCCACAAAAAATGAAGAGTAATAAAACCATTAATTTTATTAAAATTGTTGAAATTATAAGCTCCTAAACTTGGAAATTCTGTTTTTTTGTATCAAAGTCACCCCTGCTTACGGTAATAAAATTTTTAAAAGTGTTTTTTTTTTTTTCAATTACAAAGGCGAATGTCCCCTTAAAACGTAATGGCTTAAAACTCCAACAAGTCGTCTTATGAAAGAGACTAGTTAACAATAAACTAGTTTTCAGTGAACTGTTTGAGCTAAAACCCAGCTGAGTAGTTTGAACGCTTGCTTTTAAGTTATTTTCTTACTTCTATGTGGTTGACTTAGCCAGTGAGAACAGAGCATAAGAATGCATTGAATTTCCCCGCCTTAAACCTACTATCAAATTTATGAAAAAGTAGTAAGGGTGTTACGTTTGGCCTGGCCAAAAAATAATGTACCCTATACTACAGTATTTTGAAAATTTTGCTTACATGGGAGGTGCCGCGCCCTCTTGTCCGAGTTCACCCCGTTTTTGCTCAGAGCTTATGCTAACCATTCCTAGTATTTGTGTGTATTTTGGCTGCATTGTCATGAAAAATATTCCTAAAGTTGCATTTTGAATATATTTTTTATATGGGCGGTAGGCATGGCCGTTGAGCTGAATTTAACGACGGAGGTAGAATACCAAATTTCACTGAATTATGTTGATCAGTTTTCTCAAAAAATGTATTTGCACGCACTTAGAAGGTGACGCTGATAAAGAATATATATACTTTTCCATACCGGCCACGCCTCCTTCTCTGCGTTAAAAACAGAGGTACAAAGTGTAGGGTATAAAAAAAAAATTAATCGGGTCAAAAATTCTTTTTTGAATTTAGATCGTTTCTAGAGTAGATTCGAAGCTACGAAACTAACCACTTCTTTATATTAAATTGATTAATTTTCATAAATTCAGTAACATGAATTTTTTAAAGCCTTTCGCCACACTTTTTTCTTCATTATTATTTTTTTTTTGCGCCGTATAGGACTTTTTCATTCACGCCACTCCACTGGGAACGTGCCTTTTTTCAAAGCTTTGTGCGCATTTAAGTGCAATTTTTACCTTTTCACTTTGACATACAGTGGTTAAAAATGGATTGAATAGTGGTTATATATACATATGGTAAAAACTTATTGGTCGTAATCGAAAGTTACAACGCAGCATAACGGTTAAACAATTGATTTGTTGTTAGCACTATCTGGGTTTTATCACCCATGCACAACTCAAATATAGGGTCTTATCATGAATAAATATTTTCGCAATGGAAACTATAAGACAGTCTGAGAAAGAAATTCTCAAGAGTGTTTATTCATTTTATTAATATTTCATATAAGTCTAAGTAGTGATCGATTATTCGTTAAGTTTAAGATGCTCTAACATAGTTTTCTATTGGGTTACAGATCAATATCTTAGGTCAAATACTTCGGAACTGCACCATCCCCAGTCCTGTCGAGATTATTTTTATAGTTGAAAATTTGAACAGACGGTTCTAGGTCGCATCCAGTTCGAAAATGAGAAATTCTTTAGTAGGTAACAACCGTTTTTTTCTGTATTTCGTTGTTTACATACTTAGTACAACATGTCGTATGAGTGACATTTTATACATCAAAAAAGTTCTTTATTGCAAATAGTGAAAAATTGCCCATTTTTACGAACCATCTTAGCATAATGATGGGTACAACTGAATTGTTCATACACGAAATAGGTAAGGAGTGCCTGTCTTCTGTTTGTCCAAGAAAAGTACGAAAGACTGCAACACTATTCGACTCGACTCAGTAACATTATTTCAAAAGACACCAAACACTGAGAAAATATTTCTTCAATTACACTGTTCAACGAATTTCAGATTTTTGTTTTTATCTCAGTTCAGACCTTAAAATCATTATTCCTTGCTATTGACATAATATAACTGCATTTACAAATCCAAAATCACGACTTAAGTACATCCGCGCGAAAATAAATTAAAAAATTTTTATCCGTCAGAATTTTAAAACAAAAATGTCACACGATTCAGAAAATAGTAATAATTTCAAATCTGAAAAAAATTTTGAAATCGGATTTGTCAATTTTTCTGAAAATTGAGACGTGATGGAAAAATTTTGTAAATGCAGTTATATTATGTCAATAGCAAGGAATAATAATTTTATGGTCTGAACTCAGATAATTTTTTGCCGTTGAACAGTGTTATATACATATTTTTTTTTTTGTTTAAAGCTTAGATTCATTGCTAATACTCATATGTTGCCACTGTCCTTTATGTGCTGCATTTAGCACCTTTTGCTGTTCACACCGTGTTATTCCCTTCCGTCAACTTTTACTCCGCTTCATTCATTTTTGTTGTCATCCGCAAATTGTTTCATGTACTTCCTTTGTTATTTTTCGCTTTTGCAAAAAAAGCGTGAATTTTCCAGCTAAATGTTGAGGGAATTAAAAAAAAAAATTCGTTTTTATGTGTTACCGCAGTAAAAATGTGGGGAAAAACAAAAAAAAAAAAAAAAAGAAAACACATCAAGGCCAAGGTCGCTTTAAATTAAAGTTCTCATATTTTATTGCAGCGCTCCAATGAAAATTTGTTTTTTTAATTTCACCCAGAAAGAGTTAAGATTTTAATCTGATTTTGACAGATTAAAATTAAAACTTTAGTTTAAGGTTAAAGTTAATTATGTTATAAGAAATATGGTCCAAAAAGTTTAAATTTTAATAAAGAAGACATATGTCCGTTTGATAAAAATTTAACATTTCTTTCAATTTACTTATTACACAGTAAATAAAACTGGAAGTTCTAGCGTTTGTGATGAAAAACATCAAGTGATGAGGTTTTTCCATGCTTTGTTGATTTTAGACTTTGTCTGCTTATCAACATAAAATGAAAGCACTTAGTCAAATTAAATTGTTTGAATCCTTTTGAAAAAGAAAACATTCTATTTATTGCACATTATGACAGTTTTTGTACAGAAGTGTACTTCTATTAGTCCTGAAGAATTGTAATACAAACATACTTTATTTTTATTTTTAACTAGGTATATTATCTGGGCAAGAAATTAGCTAAGAATAAACCCCATATAAGTAAAATTTAAATTTTATTGCACGCAATTATATTTTCCGCGAAAAAATATACATATAATATACAGAAATCATCAAAAATTACATTACATATTGTTAATTTGAATATATTTTCAATAAGATTAATTCACATCCTTATCCACACCATTTACGCAACCAAAAGCTATTTATAACTATAATAGCAAAAAATTGATCCTTATTTTAAATTTTGACATTACAGATTAAGGCATCAAATCCAGTGAAATACTATATACTTGCAATTTATTATTTAATCTATATTAAATAACACATAAAACCAGGCTTTTGAAAAGGACAAAATTCAAAAAAAAAAAAAATCTACAACATACAGTAAATTTAAGCCTTTCATACAAAATGCGACCTATTCAACCAAAATATCCAATAGGTCGCTAATAATAACGCGAATATACCATACAAAAAACATGACATTGAAATCGGTGGAAGAGGAAAAAAAAAAAAAAAATCGTTACCAATTTCTTATCCTTCATAAAACGCTTTCAATGTTGCTTATCCTGTTACTTATGTATGTGGTTGGGTTGGTGGTACTCTTATGTACGAACATGGTGCGTTTCACCATTATTATTATTATTGATGATGAAAATAACATTGTATTTGATTTTGATATTTTCATTTTTTTTTTCTTGTGCTACTTTGGTTAAGGATTTTTTACAACATTTTTGCAACTTTTTAACTCCAAACATACACCAAAACACATAGAGTTGTTCTGCTCATCTGCATGTTTGGCTTGTCACAGCAATAAAATCAAATGATGCGCTACATCGTAAAGTCAAAAAAAAAAAAAACCGACAAAACCTTTATCATGCTTACACTCATGTCAACCGAGATGGAATTTAATGTCATCTACGGGTTGTTACCCAATGGAAAGAGGATTCTTTTACAAAAAAAGACGGTCGTTTCACACAAATCATGTTAGGAACTTTGAATACAGTCATTTTTGTAGATTGTCCTATTATATTTACAAAAGACAGAGTCTGTTTGACAATTAAATCAATTAGCCCTTATATGCCGCCAAGCCCTGCCGGTCTGTTTCTGCCCACGTTTCAGCCTGCTGGCAAGTTTTTTATGACAATTTTTATTAATCTCTTGCAAGGCTGCTTAAGACTTCATATGATACCAAAGTCGTGACGAGAGGCGATAGTGGTTTTCATATCTAAAAGTGGTAAATTCAGTTTTGTCAAAGCCATAGGACTTTTGACCTAACAGTCTTACTTCCTTCCTTCATATTGGAAACTTTTGAAAGAATTTTTGATGCTTTCATTAGAGATAAATTGCCCTCAAATGCTATCTCAAGCGCTGTCAGCATGCTTACCAAAAAGAAAAAACCGTGGACACAACCTTTTACGTAGTTGTTCAAACTATAGAGAGTGCTCTGCATTTTAAAGGATACACTCTTGCTGGTTTTTTGGACATAGAGGGCGCTTTCAATACCCTGCAGTTGATCGGACTAGTGCATGACTAGTCTCTGACTACTTCCAATTAGGACTAGTACTAGTTCCACAACTAAAGAATTTTCATTTAATGGACTGACGATTTTTCAATGTTGATGTCCTACAAATCGTCAATTGTCTCCCTCTGCATTACCTTTTCGCTAGTCGAGAGACAATTGCCTCCCTCTGCATTGCCTATTCACCAGCCGAGAGACAGCTGAAAATTTTGAGAGCTTCGAGACTCGGTTTTGAGTATCTAAATATTGAACGAACGAGTATCTTAAAATTGAGAGATGTAATTAGAAGAAGAATGAGCGAACAATGACGGATTTGCTAATGCGCAATTTAATGAAAAATTTAAAGAAGCGAATTCCACGTAAATTTTTTAAAAAAACGGAACACCAAAAAACGTGACTGTTCGTACATATGAATCTCTCACTATACTACATTTTCTCAATCAGCGGCACTTCTCAGTTAATAAAAGAGCTAATAAAGACAAAGAAAAACATGAAAACTTTGTAATTTTTCTATCAACTGACGATCTGTGCACTACGAGAGAACTAGAACAACGCTAGTACCTTTTTGAACAGTTGCCGAACTAGTCACTCTTTGGGACTAGATCCAAATTTAACTGCAGGATAATGTGCGCACTAAGACAATCTTAAAGGCTTTAACTTTAGCAGATGTCAATCTTCCGATTCGAGAATGTATAATAACACTTTCAAGCAGTCGCATCATTAAAATAGAGTCGGGGCAGAGTGTCTCCTAAAAATACGCAACTAGTGATTCTCCACAAGGAGGTGCTTTTGGCATCACTTTTGTGGATAATTGCTATCAACCCCGTTTTGTATGCACTTAATAAAGGGCTGTCACAGTAGAAGCCTACGCTGATGCAATTGTTATTCTAGTCAAAGGCAAATTTCTAGAAACATTGAAAGAGCAATGAGTGCCCAAAAATGTGTTGTCAAAAAAAAGTGTCAAAAAATGTGTCGCTAAAAAGTGTCGAAAAATGTGTCGACAAATAAGTGTGTGGAAAAAAGTTTTCCCAAAAAAGTGTCAAAAAATGTTTTACCAAAAAAAGTCTCGAGAAATATGCCGCCAAAAAAGGGCCAAAAAAACGGTAAAATAAATTATCGAAAAAATATAATAGAGGTATTCACGATCTAGAGTAACGTCCTGAGTAACAGAGTAACAGGGTAATAGTGCACAACCACAACAACAAAATATACGTAAGTTACTCTGTTACTCTTTTACCCTTTTAGTCAAGGTATTTTCTAGTGTAAAATAATCTTACACTTTTGCCTTTTTTTTACTATTTCTATTTCTATAGAAACGTTTGAACTTGTTTATGATTGAGAGGCAATTTTCGTTCATCAAAAATAAAAATTTGAATGAGAGCAAAATATTCAATTAAAAAAATTTTTTTTTGTTGGCAGCTAAAATTATTTTGAGAAACAAAAAGCAAATATAAGTGCAAAGTATTGAGTATGCTCACTATTCAGAGTAACTGAGTTCACTTTTACCCTGTTACTCAGCTTGTTACTCCAGATCGTGAATAACTCTAATATCAAATGTTTCATATTGCTTAACCAACTACACTCCAAATAAATAAATAAATAAAAAAAAGTGCCGAAAAATGTGTCACCAAAAAAAGTGTCCAAAAACATGCCTTCAAAAAAAGTCTCGAAAAATGTGCCGCCAAATAAAGTGGAAAAAAATTGTCAAAAAATGTGTTAAAAAAAGTGTCGAAAAATATGTCACCAAAAAAAAAGCAGAAAAATGTGTCGCCAAAAAAGTATCGAAAAATATGTCACCAAAAAAAAAAAGCCGAAAAATGTGTCTCCAAAAAAGTGTCGAAAAATGTTTTACCAAATAAAGTGTCAAAAAATATGTCACTAAAAATGTGCCGCCAAAAACTGTCAAAAAAGTGTCTCGAAAAATATGCCACCAAAAAATGTCTCGACAAATGTGTCGCAAAAAATATCAATTGAACTTTATCTAATGAAAAAAAAAAACCCGTATAAAAATGGCATGTGGAGCTTTCTTTGCATGTAAAAAAAATTCTACGGAATCACTTTGAGCACTTGAACCTTAAATCACCCCACCAAAATCACTGCAACAATTAGGTCAATCTTGTTGTACACAATACATGTTTGGTGAACAGCGCTAGGCACAGCATACATACAAAAGAAACTAGAAAGATTACAACATCGGCCCTGAGCTCCACCTCTTCAGAATCCTAAAATGCTGTATTTTGTTGTTTATTGATGTTTTCGCCGAAGGAGTAGCCTACAAAGCTAAACTTAGGCCTAGGTCGTATACAGAGTATTACTACTAATTACATGGTTCAAAACTTTCTATGGAGAAAAGATGCTTGGTCACATTCCCGTCTAGTGAAGACGGTGCTCTTGAACAATCGATAGGTGTGTTGAAAATGTGGACAAAATCTGTGAATGGGGTTTCATTTGTATTAGTTTAGTGGTCTAAAAAATGCAAACCCCGAAATCGTAGCTGCTCATCTCCGCGAAATATCGCAAAAATACATGGGATAAAATAAAATAAAAAAAACCCCATTCACAGATTCTATCGACATTTTCATCACACCCATCGACTGTTCAAGAGCACCGTGTGAATTATATAACTAGAGAGGTGATGATCCAACAGAAGTAATAAACTTTAACAAAGATGGCTCTAAATCAGAAAATGTGAAAATTTTCACGATTCACAAAATGAGCGATTACTTTAGATAAAAAGTATGCGAGAAGGAAATCGCTTTAAAAGCTGTAAAATCGTTTGTGCTTTTGCGTACTCAGAATAAGCTTCTGGTACTGAATCGTTGTATTCAAACGTGGAGATTAAAGCAAGGAAACTTGAGTTCAAATCCAAAATCTTGTATATTCTTTCACTTTTAATATGCTTGAGAAAAATTTTCCAAGTTTCCTTAATAACTTATTAGGATTTTCTTATACTTTTAATCAGCAACGTCACAAATAATATTCCCAACTGGGGAATTAATCATTGAAGTACAAATATTTAAAAAAAAGACATGTCGAGAATCCGTTAAGTACGAAGCGTCAATGTCACGTCCGATGGGCGCAAATGTCGCTATTACAGCACCACTACAAAACGGAAATGAGTGCGAGCACAAAAGTGTAGGAGTTAAAAAAAATGGGCTTTAGAGAGGACCCGCACATAAAAAAGTCAATGAAAAAAAGGGATCAAGGATGTTGTAAAAAAACACCACCACCACCACGAGCAATCTAAAACAGTACACACATACATACATAAATAAACATACATACAAATGTATGAATATATTTTGACAAAATACAAACGGTTTCACATTCATATTTACAATATATCGTGGCCAATGCCAATCGCAATGCCATTAATACCACCAACAATAACAATACAATGACAAAAAAAAAGCCCCGACCCAAAAACAATTTAGGCCAATTTCTATAGTTGTGGTTACTGGCGGTTTTTTGGTCTGTTTGGCCCATGGCGCTTCGTCGATTGCTTTGATATTCGCAATTTATTCAATGGTGCATTGCGTTCGATAAGCCACAAATATTTTCAACTCATAGCGTTCGTTCAATTTTATAAAGAGTTTAGGCAAAATATTTCATTTTTATTTGTATTATTTTTGTATCGTATTGTATTTATTTAAATTTTATAGGAATTGCGGTAAAAATCATAAACTTTGGAGAGTTTTTTTTATACCTACATATCTGCAAAAAATTTGAATTTCTGTCAATGTGGCGATTATTTTGCTGATGTTTTAGAATTGAGAAATTTCTTTTTCAAAATAAAAATCATTATTTTTAACATTTTATGTTGAATGTCGAATGACGAATGGATGTACACTTCTATTTTATAGATTTTGCTTTTACTATTTTGTTACATTCATCACTGGATTACAACTGATGATAAAAAGATGATTTTATACTCAAAAATCGATTGTCATATAGCTAAGTTTCCTTTAAAAGATTGAAGAAACGTAGTGGGCTTTTCAAAATGAAACATTACATATGCATTATCACCTACAAAGTAGTTCAATTTCTTCAAAAATTTTCCATATTTCTACTTTCAACGATCGTTTTCACGATGTTTCCTGATGTATTTTTTCCATTTTAAAAAAAATGCTATAAAGTGTCAAATCAGCTGAGACTATAGGTGAAATGGCACCATATCATGGGCGATTTGGCACCCTAGTGGCTTTTAAGTTTTTGTTGTCAGAATTGTTTCATGTTTTCGTATAAGATGTACATGTTTCATGTGACCACAAACGGCACATTACGCATTGGATCCAATCATCTGGTTTAGTGGTTTACGCATAGTCTTCTCCACATTTAACGCAGATTCATCTTGGAATAAAATTTTGTCTTCACCTTCATCGGAAGAATCATAACTAGTAACCACCTTATGTTGATAACGCCTCTTCTTTGGAACCATCATAGTTACGTTGCATTGGTTGTGTTTTCCGTTTCGAGTTTTTCTTTTTCTGCTGGACCAAATATTTGGGATTCTTGCAGTTTATGTTCTTTTGTTCAGCTTAGAGTTTTTCGAAGTCATTGGTACAGGCGCGATATTTTTTAACACCATTTCCGCGGTATGTCACTTTTACTCAAAGTTTTCATAAGTTTTTCTAAAATATTTGGGGTTCTGGAGTGACTATAAGTTCAAGCGCTTCATATTTGTAATCCTTAATATGTTATAACATGCAAAGGGTGCCATATCTCCCTTTCAGTATATTCCGAGTAAAAATGCCACGAAACGAACATGTTCACTCGCGCTTGTATTCATCCGAAAACGAAATCACATTCAACTATGTTTTTTTGATATATGCACCATAAAGCGGTATCACATATTCACCGCTCGGCTGCCTCTCAAAGTATATGCAAGACAAAAATCAGTCGCTTAAATTTCCAAAATTGAAAGGGGTGCTAATCACCCAGGAGTGCCATATCACCTAGGGGTGCCACACATCACAATTTTCCCCCATAGCACATTTTTTTGGATAAATGAGACATATATGGCTTGTAGTTTAAGTTTAAACTTTTCTGAGAACTTTTGGACACACAAATAGCACATATGAATATATCGCACAGATTTTATGATGCCATTAAAATTTATAGCTTTTTGTTAAAACTAAATTTTTTAGCAAAATAAGCACATTTGAAAAAATATTTTTTGCCCCTTATATCTTTTATTTGATCAAGAAATCTGAAGCAGGAAGGAACAATTGCTTAAGTCGACTTAAGCAAAATAGGTTTGAGCTCCATTTTCCATTAGTTCTCGGTGCAATTGTGCTTTTGTTTTTGGCGTTTTGTTAGTATTTATATAGAGTTTAATAGTGTCTAAAAAAGAGTTATTTTGCCCAGAACTATTAGCAAATTGAGATCAAACTTATTTTGCATATGTCGAGTGAAGCAATTTTTCCTTCCTGCCATAGAAATATTCAAATATTTTGAGTAAAATTATTGCTCTTCAAATTGCCATTTGCAAAAGTCAAAACTTTTCTAGTCTGAGCACTTTTGGACACAGAAATAGCACTACAGAGAAAAGTAAGATTTTTGTGTGTAAGTGTAAGTAAATGGCATGAATTATATGATAAATTTATTACTTTCTGTTAAATAGAATTTTATAACTTTAGCTTTTTTGGACATTAAAATAGCACATTTGAAAATATAATTTTTGGTCACATAGATGTTTTATTTGGTCAATAAATATTCAAAAAATTTATGTAAAATTATTGCTTTTCAAATTATTTAGCGCTTAAAGCAATTTTTTTGCTGCTAAAAGCATAAAGATACATAAAACGTATGCTGAATAAAATGTGCAACGATAGAATTATTTTAAGCTATTCGTAAGTTAACATAATAACTCAGTAAGATGCATAATTTTTTAATTATTATGTGTATATGGTAAAAAGTATGAAATTCCTTGGTAAAATTAATAGTTTTCTCTTGTGTACTCTTGCTTAATAAAGTTTTTTAGGAAACCTTTAATGAATATGACCAATAAAAAGCACATAATTTTCACATCGTTAGCATTAAAAGAAATCACAATTATAAAGGTGTATTTTTAAAATAAAAAATTAATCTGTTCCTATCTTAAGCTCTGACATTAAATGCAACCAACACCAGTGCTTTTAGAGACTGATCTCACCTTATCGTCGTTGCCATAAAATATGAGTTTTTATGACATTTCCATTTTTTCCAGACATATTGGCAACTTTAATTTTTTAAAATTTTTTCGCGCTCTTCTTCGCGTCACTACTAAAAAATATTTAATACTTTCATACATTTTTTTTTAATACTTTTTTACGCCGATTCATCATTTATTTCCCTTGCGTTGGTGCATAAATTTGCATATCAAAGACATAAAAACATAAACCAAGCCATATGTAAATTGAATCATAAAAGAATGTTGATAATTTGTCATAAAAGTGCAAAAAGAAAAACACTGAGTGTAATACTAAAATAGTAGTAGAAAAAAAAAAGTGAATGATTAAGTGAGTAATAGAAAGCAGCAAATATGTACATAGAGGAGCTACTTACTTAACTGCACTTTCCTCCAAGTTGCATCTTACAAAAGGCGGACTCTTAGCTATTTACTTTAAACACTCATTTTAGCATTATGTTGGATGGGTGTATGCGTGTGTTTTTAACCCATTTTGTGCTTTAATTGCTCAGTGAAAATTTTTTTCACGCAGAAAAAATATACCTGGGTGAATTGGCAATGAATGTTTAACGCACTTAGCCATATTTTTGGATGTTTTTATTATTTTTCCATATTTTCTTAATGTCTGGGAAATTCTTCGGGTTTTTCACAATTTTTTCTTGATACTTTTTAATTCTATTTAATACTTTTTATTTCCTTTTGATACTTATCAATTCTACTTGATACTTTTCAGTTCTGTTTGATAAGTGTTAAACGCAATGAAACCACATTAAAATCAAAAATGGGTTAAAAACATAAACTGAAGATAAAAGCAACCACAGAATATTTTAGTAGCAACTTTTGCTTTTACCCCGTTTAAACTTCCCTTTGTTTAATTTTACTGCATGTTAACTACTTTGGTCCTTAAAGTTGTTATGAAACAATTTCTTTTTTATTTGTATCCCTCATTGTCCCGCAAGAGCACATAATAATTTTAACTGCGTTGGTTGCATGCATGCCACTGCCGCTGTTGCCGAGCTAATGATTTTCGCTTTTGTTGAAAGCGCGCGCGCGCTTTTGTACCCCGCAATATGCGCGTTTAACAACTGAGAACAACTTGCTACGCGGTAAAAGAAGGTTGCACACTGAAAACCTGTGCGTATGTGTGTGTGACTGTAGAACAAACAAACACATGCAGACAAATTTACAACGCCAAGGAAGAAAAGCTATAAAAATGTTCTCTTTAAAATATTTTACAATAAGGAGGAAAAAAAAACAAAAAAAAAAAAAAAAAAAAACTGCGAAAGGCGCGTGATTTTCATTGCCGGATGTAATTAAAAGCTGCCGGAAATGTTCCAATTATCGCAACAAGCTAAAACAGATACGACACTACATGACATCATTAATGACTTTTCTTAATGACACCGATTCGATGCTGCGTTATTGGTAAATTACTGAATGGAAACTTCAAAAGTTGTGCGTTTAGTTTGGGAAACAGTTTTCAGAGTTAAATTAGAAATTGGAAATTATGAAAAAAATTAATTTAAGTTGTTGCAACCGTAGGGTCTCATATTGTATGTCTTATTTTTGATATTTGATGCATCGATTGGTAGGGTAAGATAGAGTAGATTCGTACAAGAAGCAGATTTTTATAGTGGGCTTATTTAGAAAACTATAGACGCTAGCATTTTAGCGTTGAGGTCAATATTACTTTTAATTTATTAAGTGTAAAAAAGCCCACTCTTACTTTTTTACAAGTTGATATTTTAAATTTTTTCCCCTACTTTTTGACTTTGGCGGCCATTTTACTATGAAAAAAGTCTTGTTAACATACCCTTTTATAATTATCTTTAATTCTGTAGTTCATTTGTCTTAAAAATTAATTGATTTGAGATCAGAAAAAATTACTTAAAGCAAATTTAACGAGGATTTCAAAAAATGTTATAAAAGGGTATGTTAACAGAACCTTTTTTCGCCGCCAAAGTCAAAAAATAAGAAAAAAAATTTAAAATATCAACTTTAAAGTTGCAAAACTTTGCGAAGTCCTTTTAAACACTTTAATCCAATTACATTCTCAAAAAGCTAATAGTTTCCCAAAAAAAAAAAAATTTTTTTGTTAGGGTGACGCAAGAATTTTTTTGTTGTAAAAAAACTCAGAAAATTAGATTTTTCTCTATAATTCCTCATGGTTACAATTTAAACCCCTCTCCAGGTGCAATTTTTTTGTTAGTCTAGGCCTCTTTTATCACCTCCAAGAACATTCGTACTTGTTCTGGCCGCTGGTTTGAACTATAAACCAGGAGCCAGAGAATTATTTTTTGTTGGGGGAAATGTGGCAGAAATGTCAAAGATTACCTTAAACTTATCCTTGACCAAAAATTTACTTATTAGAAGTGGCTGTGTATGCCACTCCACAGATTAACACCTTGCCGAAACTTTGCTTGAGATAAATCGCATGCACGTCGTACTAATCCCTCACCTGAAGATCGTTGGTGTTCCGAAGACTTTGGCACTGCTTAGCCACGTGATGTAAGACAGGAAAAAACCCACACTGGGTAGCGCCCACACGAAAGAAAACAAATATTGTTTTTGGTTTACAAATTTTATGATGAACTCTTTATTGAGTATTAGACTTTAATTTTAATATATTGCTTTAATAATTAATCTTTATTCAGTATGAGAATTAAAACTTTTAACTTTTTATGCTGCATCCAATGCTGTTTCAAAGGTAGTTAATGAACGAATGAATAAATGAAAGAAGAACAAGAATGAAATTTGACAGCTGTGATCAGTGGGGTATTGTTTGATTAAGCAATGGAATCGCGTTGCCAACTATGGGGAATATGTCCTTACTTTTGGGGATTATGCGTTTTCGCATAAACAGTACTCTTAACCTTTACACCATGTATAATGTACTTTTATTTTATTAAAAGTATTCGGCAGATTAAATTCTTTAATACGAATATAAATGTACTCGTACATTGGTTTTGAAAGAATTCGATTAAAAAAAAATAAATATTGCATAGTTTTAGGTCTTGAGCTTGACTTCCGTTTCTTATACACATAGTTTTAGGCTCGATGTAGTTTGTTCAATTTCAATAGTTTGAGGTTACTTTGTACAGATGGGCTTTAATTTTATGATGTGTCCTTGGTACTTGGAAGAAACTGAGACAATGTGTACAACCAGTCGAAAAAATAGTCCAAAAAACTTTTGTTCAGCGACGACGATTTTGCACCTGTTGAGATTTAGTCGCCAAGTTTCATAGCAGATCTTCATGCAAACATTGTTCCAACCGTTCAAAAGGAAAATCTTCCATCTAATGCGAAACCGATTTTGTTACCATCGCTTTATTTACTGCAGACATCACGTTATGTACGAATGTACCCCTCATATGGAGTACATTCGTATGTTTTGAATATCTCCGGAAATCTGCCATAACCCAAATTTAATACATCATATTAACTTTAGCCTATAGTATTTTAGAAGCCAAGTATACCAAGTCATGCCATAAGTTCCCTTACAAACTAAGTATGCTGTAGAAATTAAAGAAAGGAGTTTTTAAATTATTTTGAAATTTTTATTTTTTAATTTAAAGATAATCTTTCAAAAATAAAAAAAATTATTTAAAATGATGGCCTTTTCCTATGATACAGGCTCTTAAACGATCTGGCCATTGAGTATAGCTACACAATGAAAATATTTTTACATTGCATGATATTTTAATAGGCATGCGCTTATTTTATGATTTTTTGATTTTCGTTGATGCCACCCCCTGAAATCCTTCCATTGGTCATAACAACAAACACTATGAAGTTTCACGGCAATCAGATAACGATAACCCGGCCCTCAATAGAGGTCAAGGTCAAGTTGCGGTTTCCGGCAAAAAGTAATGAAAATTTTTTTAATTTGTTCTTTAATTTTTACAGCATACTTAGTATGTAACAGAACTTATGGCACGACTAGGTAGTGCTTATTTTACAACATACTAGCTATTTTGCAAGTCTCAATATGTTTTATTTTTAGCCAAAAATTCAAAACAGTACGATTATACCCCACTTTACCCTAGCTTTTAATATAAATAAAAATTTTCGGCCTTTCGAATGATTTTCGAATTTTTGTAAGATTTTTCAGATACCTGAATATTTTTTGTCTTTCTTAAGATTTTTGGACTTTGTCAACATTTTTTGATTTATTCAACTTTTCAACACTTTTTGGCTTTAAACAACACATTTTTAATTTTTTTAAACATTTTATGAATCTTGAAAATTGTTTTATTTATGCTGTTCCGACCCGCTTTGCTCTGTTCTGAAAACTTCACAGCATGTCATATTGCTGTCTCTTGAAACCCTGACAGTTTGTAGTGCAAAATTTCATATGAGAGTAAAAATTTTTTCCGAGAAATTCAAATTAAAATATAAACGAACGTTAACAGAATTTATGTATTTAGCAACTTAACATCCCGCTGTTTTTTAATTTAAGGTGCAAAATATTAACGTAGATTTTTCCATACGTAATGTTGCTAATGAAACAACGTAGAGGCACCACCAACATCATCAGCAGCTATGTTGCGCATAATTACATTAATGACGACCGACGACGAAGACGACGTCTGATGCTTCTAATGATGTCATTGACCTATGCGTTGAACTTTTCCTTTTTTTTTCTCTTCCTATCGAAGTAGGTGTTTGTGTTATCACCAGCCGCATCTGTGCTTAAGTTGTTAAGTCCTAGAAGATTTAATTAATTTTATGCAGAGTTTGGTGTAAAGAAGTAAATATATGTTTGTGTCTTAATTGGAATTAAAAGCAAAGAAAATATTGCAGAACTCTTTTAAGCTTAAATTAAAACAGTTTTTGCTTTTACTTAAGGTCAGGAATGTTGTAACTTATGCTAAGGATTAAAGCTTTGCAGCCCGCAAAAGTACGCAATAATTGCATGTTGGGAATCTTTGCCTAATCGTTTTATTTAATCGTTTAAAAATACTTCTTTGGCTTTTTAAACTGCTTTTTAATTTTATTGAATTCTGAATTCATAAATTGCATGCTTAAAACTATTTCCCATAAGGACTATATTATCCTTAAAACTTAAGTTTCAATTTAAACTGATAATCTTACAATTTATTTTATATCAATAACAATAACTTTAAGGCACCAGAGGTGTTGCAAAAGTGAAGTTTCTTCGCGAATTTAAACTTTTAAATGCTTTATCAGCAGTTGGTGACATCCAGACGAGGCATATTTTTGCGCTTTTCAACTAGTTTCATGCACACAAGCACCCAGCAGGAAAAAAATCAGTTCCTAGATATTTATTGAAGAAACTTAAACGCCTCCCACATTATTATCAAAACAATTTATATTAAATAAGTAATAAAAAACAATCAATACTTGTCGAATATTTTGTTTGACTTTTTGTTTAAAATTAATTCAAAATAATAATCATTTGTATTGTGTAAGCTGAATGTATAAGATCCCTGCAGGACCACGGACTATTCCAAAACTAATTTGCTAACTACTCCATGGGAGAAACCTACTAGTCCATATTCAGGTCCCATCGCATATAAAGTTCTATTGACGTTTTACATTGTTTGTCATTGTAACTATTTGTCCCCTTATGCATTACAATCGGACTAGAAAAAGGTCAATTGTCTCCTTATGCATTTCATTCGAACCAGAAAAAAGCAAATTTTTTTTTTTTAATTTCAACAAATTTTATTTGAAATTCAAATTCGAATCTTAGTGTGAACGAAAATTTTTTATTAATTTTTTATTATTTTATACCTCGACTATGTTGGACATATGATTTATTTTCTGCTCCGAAAACTCTTCAGACAAATTGTGTACAGATTAATAGAAATTTAAAAATTGGAGTTGAAAATCACTGAGTGGAGGATTTGAACCCGAGCCTCTCTACGCAGCGCAAGTCACTAGACCCATACACTTTCGTTTGCTCTTCTTCACAATCAGTGGCAGATCCAAGGAGGGCGATCAGCTCCCCCTCTCATTTGTCCATTATCAATATTTTATTATAAACTAAATGATAAAATATATGAAACGATTTAATTTTCGTACATAAAATTAAAAAAAAATTAAATATGAAAAGTTTTGTACTGTCTACATTTTTACGCCTTCATGATTATTATTGTTATTATTATTATCTAGAAATGCAGTCAATCGGTCCTTCTCTTGACAATGCTGGATCCGCCACTGTTCACAATCGACGAATTGCCAAACGGTACGTAGTCAGTTATGTTATGAGTATAATCGATACACAATTGGACAACTTTTGGCACTAATGACGAATTTTGCATTACATTTGGACCATTTTTGATGCAATTGATAACACAGGTTTACAAAAAAAAAAAAAAAAAATGTCATGGCGTTTTGACCAGACTATGTGTTTCCTAGGGACTTTGAATCCCGGGTCCGTTTTTTCCAGAACGTCTGAGAAAAAAGGTTTCAAGGTCATATGGAGGTCATGTATCGTTTAGTGATAAATTCGCTAAAATTCTGAAACTAATTTTTTATCATTGATTAATGATTCAGTAATTTACATTCGGTCATTGCGTCCAGATGTTTAAAGAATTCAATACGCGAAGCATAGTTCCAATTCGCTATACATGGATTCCCTCTTACGATTGCAATGAACCAAGGTTACAAATGTAGCTAGTCAATATATGGTAGCATCAAACAAAGAACTAAATGCCCTGGAGGAATGAGTTCGATACCCATACACATAAGATTTTTTTTTTTAATTTTTTTTTCTTACTTGGCGAGTGGATTCAAATTTCAGAGAAATATTATATTTTATGATGTCACCGTGATCCGAGCAAATATTGTCACGTTAGTTCCTAATTAATAAAAAGATTAATAACAATAAAGGTCTTGATTAAACATATATCTGGTAATTATTAAAAAATATACGATTGAACCAAATTTCATTGGCTCAAATATGCCGCTCATTAAATAATATCAAATATTCGATTTGCCTATATCAAATAAATTATTTGTTAATTATTACCAAATTATGATGTATATAATCATACTGTTTTCTCAGTGTAGTGAAGTTATTCAGAAATATGATACATCCTCTTAAAAACTTTCCATTGGGTAGCTGTTCATGTGCATTTTTGCTTGTTTTCAGCATTTTATTTTATGACTCAAAGTGCAGAAAACTTAAATGCACAATGACGCCAGGACTATCCTTTACAAAGATCACGTAGATCTCTGATTGAAAGTAGGAAAAAACTTTAGCAAAGCTACCGGAAAGTTTTCGCCAAAGAACACAAGTTGTTTGCATTATTTGCTTGCTGGCTTCCGTGAAACTTCCGGCATAGAAAGTTCACAATTGTTTCCAATACTTTAGTGCTTGAAAAGATGCAGGTATGAATAAGAAAATAAATAAGTAGCTACTAAACAAAAGTTGAAAAAAATTAAAAAAAAAATAATAAAAATTAAAACAAAAGTATTTCTCAAAATAATACAGTTTCAACTTTGAAATCATTTGAAACATTTGTTACTTTTCCCAAATGTTGTATTTTGCTTTAAATTTAACAATTATAATGTATTTAAAATTTCGATTGAATGATTAGACAAAGGACACCATGGCACTTATCATGAACTAAGATACTCGAAAATTTTTTTCCTGGATTCCTTGGTATGCAATAGCAAAAAAATGTTTCTAGAATCGAGTAGTTCACTTGAAAGGCGCAAATAATATGAGGAGGAAATATTTTGTCATTTGTTGAAAGAATTTATTCTCCAATTCCTCTCGAGAAAGCAAAAAAATCTTGAGAGGGAATTTATCGAGATATTCATGACGAAGCCCTGTATTTTGTAAACCATTACCAAACAAAAAATTTTAAAATTAATGATAAACCAAAATATTTTCGATAAGAAAAGTGCTAATTTACATTTGTTTTTATTTCGTTTTGCCAATTAAAGTCCCCAAAAAGACATTAAAATAAATGTTAATGCCTACGCTCTGTAAAGCTGTAAAACCTCAATCATTTTGTGGAAAATTCTGAAAAACATATCTTATAATTAATGAGGGTTTCTCAAATGCCAAAACAAAAACCAAACCATGCCATATGCAAACAAATAAAAATAATTGGAAGATCCTGTCAGTACAGAGGTTTTGTTTTGTTTTATTTTTTGGTGCATTGCAAATATTTCGTTTTTCCTGTTTACAATGCTTTTTCACTTTTGTCGTTTGCTAAATGTTGTCAAAGTCAAAAGTTGAACTAATGAAAGTGACAGCTGTCAGTTGATGTCTGAAGCACAAATGTCAAATGTTAACTAATAAATGTCTGCTATAAAGGACAACACGTTCATTTTTTTCTCTCTAATGTCACAGTACACACTGACTACCAACATGTTGAAGAATGGGTTGGGAAAATAAAAGGAAAAACGTAAAAACTTTTACACGCACCAGCTGTTCACAATGTTGTTGTTATTATAGTGTTTTTGTTGTTTGTAAAAGGATAGTTTGTTATTTAGTTTAATGTTTAAAATTTCTTGTAAATGCTTAGATTTGTGTTTTTTTTATATTTTTTTAATTTTATTATACTCATAGCAGGCTTGCTTGCAAGTAAAAGAGAGCACAAAGTGCACGTGACACTTTTTAGTGCAAAGCTTAAACTGTTTTCTTTGCATATTTTTAGGGTTATTGCAATTTTACAAGGCAAAAAGGCACTTAATACTCTATGATCGGGCATTAAGACTTATGTGGAAATTGACTTATGTGCAAATTGACTTATGTATTGTAACTTGAGGTAAAACATTGTAGTTTTATGCAACTAAAGAAGAAAAATTAAATTTTTGATTTATCACTGTATTTAGATCAAAGGGTGTTGGAAAAAATTTTTTTTTTGTGTTTTCTACGAATTTAATGACTTTTTACGACATTTTAGTGTAAACATTTTTTTTCAAAGGGTCCCCCATTGGATGCCGGAACCAAAAAATTTAAAAATTTTTTTTAAAATTTTATTCCTGTTTTCTATGTGTTTCATGACTTTTTACGACATTTAAGTGTCAGAAATTTTTTTCACCGAAGGGTCGGAACGAAAAATTAAAAAAAAAAAAAATAAATCATCATACCTCAGAAACTATTTAGCGTATATAGTTGAAAATTTGTTGAGTTTTGTTTGTAGGTTAGTGAGTCGTTCGTTTAGACTCACTCTGGTTTTTTTTTATATGCTTACATTTATGTTTTGTAATATTGAAATTTGCTTTGGCTAAATAAAAATAAATACAACAAACAAAAGAGTCTCATTTGCAGAATATGCAATAAAAACTGTGGGCATAGAAGTTTTGAACAGTGATTTTGTATAATTTTTTGTTTGGGTTGCATTTTCGTTTTCGCAAACAGATGGCAAGGGGGTTTTATATTTGAAACTTACTAAAAAACAAAACTCCGCATTAAAAACAAACATCAAAAATAGTGAAATGTTCCATGTTAGGTCAGCAAAATATTTTTATATTGGGTGTACAACTTAAAACCCGGAATTTTTTAGCGAAATTTGATGCTTTATTGTGGAAAAATGTTACAATATATTTTATTCAAAGTATTGTCCATTGGAAGTTACAACATTTCCCCATCTTTCAGGCAATTTATGAATTCCATCCCAAAAAAATTGCGCCGGCTTGGCGGCCAAAAATGAATCGAGCCAACCCAGTGTGCTTCGCTTTTTTATCCGTTACTGATCCGTTGGCGGGAGAGATTCCCAAAAAAAAAAAGCGAATCGTTTTTTTTTTTTGAATTTCTCCCGCAAACGGATCAGTAACGGATCCGTAACGGGTAAAAAAAAAAAGATATGAACCGTCTGGCACACTGGGAATTTTCGATATCTTGAACTTAAGTGAAGCGTATTCCTGATAGGGCATTCTGCATCGATCGGAACAAATGGTAGTCTGATGGTGCAAGGTCTGGGCTATAAAGCGGGTGAGACAAAATTTCCCATCCGTTGTTTTCCCTTGTTTTCCAGGTAATTTTTGACTGGGGCAGCAATATGTGGCTGAGCGTTATCGTGGTGGAAAATGATTGACTCATGTCTGGTCGCATACGTTGGCCGCTCTGCCTGGATTTTCTGCTTCAGTTGGATCAATTGTTGATGATAGAATTGAGCATTAATGGTTTGGTCACCTGGCAACAGCTCATAATGGATTACACCTAGCTGGTCCTGACCAGGACGTTCTTTGTCTTCGACATCAAAATAACCACTTTTGATTCAGCTGGAGCATAGTCCCCATAAACTTCTACAAGAATGCGATGACTTTCGGCAGCTGTTTTCTTTGCAAAAAATGACCCACTAGAACCCCCCCGCAAATGCTGTCTTTTTCTCCAATTTTCGAAGTTATTCATCATGAAAAATAATAATGATGCACACAAGATAAAATTATTTTATTGACTGATTTTGACAGCTGTCAAATGTACCTTCAAAATGACATATATATAAAGTTCGAGCTTTCACGATATTTGTTAGTACGGACATCCACCGTCAAATTCCGGTTTTTAAGTTGTACACCCAATATTTAGTAATGTTCATGAAAAGGAGTCATACAAATATAGTAAATGAAGTTATGTATTATATATCTGTGGCAACAAACCTTAGTAGCTTAAGTCGGTCTTTGATCAGAAGGCAAAACAGCTTAAATTCGTTTCATAAGCATGGAACTCATGCTGATTTGCAATATTAACAAAAATCGACTTAAGCTTCTCTGGTTTGTTGCCACAGATATGTACGTATAATGTGTAACGCACATTTCTGCCAGTGGTTTTGCTCGCCGGTGGCCAGGACTCCGGCTACAAATTTATAGAAAGAAAAGGACGGCCTTTTGGTTGAATTTAAAATCACGGATTGGAATTTTAATAACTTACTTCATTTTTATTTCTTTATTTGGTTTCTCTCAACATAACTATAATAATATGATAAATAAAACACGTCTCTCTACTCCCCACCACTCTCTACTGCGTCGCTCTCTCCACTGTCAGCCGTGGCCTAGTTGAGTGTATTAGTGGTTAGTTGCCTCGCTCATAACTAACGCAATGTTATTCTCTTGAACGTCTGCCCTATAGTAGTGAGTAGCTGATATAGTATTGGGCTGCTCACTCCTACCGTAATGGTATTCTCTTGGAAGCGTACTCTCTAGTCGTGGGTAGCTGATATCGTATCGGTCTGCTCACACATAACGCAATGGCTACTTTTCTTGAACGCGTGCTCTATAGCAGTGAGAAGCTGATATCGTGTCGGCCTGCTCACACTTAACGCAATAGTATTCTCTTGGAAGCGTGCTCTCTAGTCGTGGGTAGCTGATATCGAATCAGGCTGCTCACATCTAATGCAATGGTTACTTTTCTCACCCCACGCTATTATCTATCTTCTCTGTATTTCTGCTATTTGCATACCCGATTCCATTTGAAACTAGATCGCACCTACGAATAACTGAAATATTATCGGGCTACTTGTTTGTAAGATCCCTCACTCTTGAACTAACCACATGCAACGAATATATTATCGGGCTACGTGTGCTTAGTGCCGCGGTCTCTACGCTACTACGCCCACCATGATTGAATAACAATGGTTATGGCAAGTTGTCAAAATAAACAAAACTGAAATCCTGATCTTGCCTTGCTATCTGTCAAAAGACTAGAAAATATTGACATTTTCGTAGTTTAAGAAGAAGCAGCGTTTGTTTTCGCTTCAGGCAAAAAATTGGCAAAGAGTATAGGAACAAAAAAATTTATGAAAAATTCTAAAAAACTTTGCCCAAGAAACCATGGGTCTAAAATCAATATCGAGCCGCCGTAAATTGCGTTGAAGTTTTGATGTACTACTTTAAAATGCAATAAGAAAAAGAAAAAATTCAATTTTTTTTTACTTGTTTCATATACGAGTATAATTATTCAAAGTATTTGAATTTTTTGTTTTTTTTTTTATTGAATTTTAAAGTAATACATACAAAACTTCAACGCAATTTTCGGCGGCTTGATATTGATTTTTGTCCCATGGTTTCTTGGGCAAAGTTTTTTAGAATTTCTCGTAGATTGTTTTGTTGCTATACTCTTTACCACAAACAAATTTGACCTGGCCTAATGTACGCCCACTACTACAACTACTTTAACTATTCAAATACCTTGTTTCCTTGCTATTTACTGCTTTATCTGCTACTTCTGCCTTCTGCTGCTGTTGTTTACTGGTCGCCGGCCACGCAAAAACTGTCCTGATCAACTGCTGTGTGTCTAAATATATTTTCTGTTTCTGTGACAGCAAACAGATCGAACGATAGCTGCGTGTCAAAAACAGCTGTTGCGAAGTGTTGCCGTTGCATCTGGTTTTGTTGGTGTGGTGGGGATTTTACACTAAACTAAATGCAGGCTTATTGTTCTTGACTAAGTACTTATATTTTTTAAGTACTATAATAAAACCTTATTTTAATTAATTTATCACTTGCACCTCTATGCTTCTAATCCCTTCAATTTCGACTATTTGGTATTTCTGTGCGCCACTTATTAATTAAATTTTATTTCACTTACTTTTCTAGCTTACAAGATATAGGAAACTGTTTCTGAGAAGTGTGAATTGACGTCTTTGGAATTTACCAAAAAATACTGGTGAATTTTTTTGAGAGATTTTATAACACAGTGCGACACATGAAAAGTGAACTAAAATCCGTTATAAGGCATCGAAGTACTCACCAAAACAAGTAATTCTGCCAGAGCGTTTTGCAAAGTTGACTCATATAAGGATTTTATGGTAATTTTTACGATTTTTTTCGGTTAAGTTTGTTCGGAATTTTTTTCCTTCTATACAATAGCTACAACATTGCTGAAGTCATGAAAACAATATTTCGGCTCGTTACCGAGATATAGCCATATGAAAAAATCGAAAAATCGCTCAAAGTCGCAATTTTCAGCTGGATAATTATAATTATAATGCTGAAAATTGCAGCTGAATAATGCAACTTTTTGCCTCAAATTAGATTTTGATCGATTTTTCGATTTTTTATAATTATAATTATCCAGCTGAAAATTGCAACTTTGAGCGATTTTGAGGATTTTGAGCGATTTTTCGATTTTTTCATATGGCTATATCTCGGTAACGAGCCGAAAATATTGTTTTGATGACTTCTGCAATGTTGTAGTATTGTATAGAATAAAAAAAATGCCGAACAAACTTAACCGAAAAAAATTCATCTAGTGCCTTAAAATCGCAAAAATGACCATAAAATCCTTATATGAGTCAACTTTGCAAAACGCTCTGGCAGAATTACTTGTTTCGGCGAGTACTTTTGACGCCTTATAACGGATTTTAGTTCACCGCCAATGACTTGAAAAATGTTGCACTGTGTGATTTTCAAAAATTTACCAGTTCAAAACATAACAAATTTTTTTAAAAACTCTCAAAAAATACTCAACGTATTGTATTTTATGATGATTTCCAAACCATTTCGAGAGTATGGCCCATGTTCATATAACAACCATTTTTAAATTAATAAGCATTTGATGATTGTAGCTCAGTTTCTTAGAGATTATGAATTGAATAAAGAATGTTTAACAAAATAACATAGATACATTGAACTTAACAATACTATAAAATAAAACTTTCTAAAGGTTTTTTTTCTTCTAATGGACTTTTCAAATGAACATTCATATAACGCTTTATGCAGAAAACCTATGACACTTTATTAAAAATACTCATGCCCACTCACAGTGTTACAGGTTATGTGAAAAGTTAATGAACACTCGTCACAATGCTATTGTCATTGTTAAATTTGAATTAAGTTTACTGAAGCGACAATTTAGATTTCTTTTTTAAACATAGTGTATTTATTTCATGAAGCTTTTTTCCAGAAAGAAAATATAAACAGAAGTTTTGCTTGGATCTGGTTTCGAGGATATAGCCATAGAAAGATGCGAATATATGTAGCTTTTAGAAAAATTGGCTTAGCTTGGAAATCATTGCAATTTTTAACAAGCAACATAAGTAATTGTTATACGAAAGTTTTGCATTACTATTTAAAAGATTAATAAACAAAATTTACCACAAATTTGTAAATATTTACTTCACAAAATTATTGCCGATAACCTAACTTTCTAGTAAATTTGTTTCCCTTCCACAAATATTTTTTTTCATACCAGAAAATCCAAGACGAAATTCTCAAGAATGTTTATTCATAATACACTTAAGGTCCAATGTTTAATGCAAAAAAATCAATTGAATTTTCATAGACGGTCTAAAAACTTTTCACCCAACCTGTAGTATACGTAGCATCCAATAACCCACGCACAGAATTTCCATAAAGTGCATCGAAATAAAGTTGATCGCATTAAGAGCTCAACACCGTTAGCGAAAAGGACAAAAAAAAAAAAAACAAAACTCAACTTAAGATAAAAAGTGAAAAAAAAAAAAAATTAAAATGCCATTGAAAAGAATAGTGACACTGTGCCAACATCACGAAATGTAGAGAGTAAGGAATTTATTCCTAATGCTTAAGGGACATACATTACACTGAAAAAATAGGAGGAGGCATAAAGTTAAACTGTTGAAAAAAGGAAAACAAAAGAAAGAATGCACAAGACTCAATAAAGTTTATGCATTGAAAATTAAAAGAAAATAAGGATGTAAAGGCAAAAGGAGAGAAATTGTAAATTCCTGCTGTGAAACTAAGCTCACTGTCATTCAGTTGTTGTGGGAAAAGTCAGTAAGAAACACAATATCGTTATATCGTAGTTTGTACAATAAAAGGAAAGGCGAAAATTATTTGTATAAACTATATATTTAAAGACATCGAAAGTTTTTTGGGTACAAAATTATATACAAAATTCAGTGTTTTATCTTTACATTATTCCTAACAGATTTCAAAAAAAAAAAAAAAAATTAATGTTGCTTGGAATTTCATTCCCCCGACATCAAAAGTTTAATTTTGATGTAAATAAGCATCATGTTAAATTTGATCCATTTCAGAGAACATTTGTTGTACCCGAAATCACTTTCCAAACTGAAAAATGCTTTCAAATATGAAAAAAAATTTTATTTAGAGAATTAAATATTACATTTTTCATATGGATATATATTGTGTGGCTGGGATTTCAAGACTACATTATCCAAATCCCGGGATTTCGGAAGTGGTGCCGGTATTAGGATTTGACTACTTATGAAAAAAAGACACCAATGATTTGCGTTGCTTCTGGGTAACAGAATACAAGAATACAAAAGACATTTCAAGAAAAGGTACATTTGACAATGTTTCCACAAAAGACTGTCCAAAATAAATCGAAAATTTTAATATAACATTTTTCGATATCTCTCTTCGCTTTGGAGATATCAACGCCTAAAGAATACGAAAATTCTGAAGAAATTTCAGAACAACAACACAAGCAACAACAACAAAAGCCAAAGCACATACCTGATGCTTAGACAACTTCCTTGCGGATCTTCTAAAGACAACCCTCTCTGTTATTACCAAAAGGTTGCTAGCAGTCTATTTACATGGTGCCTATTATGTAGAGGTAGTCCCCATTATACTTACCACCTGTTCAACTTTCGTTCGACCAACCTTACTGCGATTAACCTCTGGGCCTCTCAGACTAGGCTCGAATAAGAACACAACAACAACAACAACAACAACAACAAACACAATCACAAACACAACAACAACAACAAAAGACCAAAAAAGTGGACAACTGCAATTTCCTCTTAAGAACTTTAAGTCTAATTTTCGAGAAATGAAAAAATTATATTAATTTTTTCGACTTATTTTGGGTTGTTTTTTGTGAAAACATCGTCAAATTGTGGGGCTATGAAAATCGTGGGTCTGTGAAAATCGTAGATGTGCCTATTAAAAATATTTACACATTATCATTGAATTTCCAGTGTCCAGTGACCAGTGTCTATCAGATATTCGTTTTATCAATATGAAAAAAAAAAAATAGTTGCCAAAAAAAAAAAAAATTCTTCATATTTCATATAAAACGAATTTTCTAAGAATTATAGCCCAGGAAAATAAGACGAAAAAAGAGCTGCTGTGCGAAATAATTCCAAGTGAATTTCTTTCACCGGAATTATCTTTATTAATGCATGATAAATAAAGTGTAAAAAGTCCATTGCAAAGTCGTGTGCGCATATAAAGTTATTAAGGCTCAAAGATCGCTAAAATCAGTTTTTTGCAAATATCTCGCTAATGCTAACTTTTACAGAAAAATTTTGTTCTCCAATTTTGTAGCGCAGGAAATATCCTACAAAAGTACGTTAACATTTTTTTCGTACGACTTATAGTTTAGAAGATCACCCAATTTAAAAATTTGTTAACAGTTATGATACGAAATGCTACGTATAAGTTCGTATTAAAATTTCTTACTTTTTAAATTGCGATACCTCTTCTATTTACCATGCTAATTTTTTTTTTGATCTACTCATGGCTTAAAAAATATTTTTGAAAAACCGTTAAGACTTCGAAAATTCTGATTTTTTAAGGATATCTCCGAATCGGTAAGTACTACGATAAAAAGTATCGGGACCAACTATGTAGAGAATCACAAAATCTACAAAATATAAGGTGTATACATTGAAGTAACCGTTTAGAAGATATTCCAAAAAAAACCTGAAAATGCCAAAAAACCGGTTTTTATCGAATATCTTCTGTACGGTTACTTCTATGTGTACACATATGGCTTATGTTTTGTAGATTTTGTGATTTTCTACAAAGTTGGTCCCAATGCTTTTTATCGTAGTACTTACCGATTCGGAGATATCCTTTAAAAACCATAATTTTCGAAGTTTTAACGGTTTTTCAAAAATATTTTTTAAGCCATGAGTAGCTAAAAAAAAAAATGAGTATGGTAAATAGAAAATAAAATTATCTTTTAAATGGCATTTTAATTTTGCTTGTATGACTTCTCATTGGAGAGGTATCGCAATTTAAAAAGTAAGAAATTTTAAAATGAACTTATACGTAGCATTTCGCATCATAACTGTTAACAACTTTTTAAATTGGGTGATCTTCTAAACTATAAGTCGTACGAAAAAAATTTTAACGTACTTTTGTAGGATATTTCCTGTGCTACAAAATTGGAGAACAAAATTTTTCTGTAAAAGTTAGCATTAGCGAGATATTTGCAAAATACTGATTTTAGCGACCTTTGAGCCTTAATTACTTTTTATGCACACACGACTTTGCAATGGACTCTTCATATTTTATTTATCATGCATTAATAAAGATAATTCCGGTGAGAAAAATTCACTTGGAATTATTTCGCAGAAAAATTCTTATTTTCCTGGGCTATTATATTCTTAAAAAATTTTGACCAAGAAAAAGTTTCAAAATATACATAATTCAGACAACAATAAAGTCCCAACAATTGGAACTCAAAATTTCGGAATCTTTATTGTTAAATATCTTATAAAAATTTATATTGATATCTTTTTACTCCTATATCGATATATTATACCATCTCTAGTTAAATTGTGAATCGCAAAAAGGCAACATACGAGCGCACCAAATAGAATTGTTACAGAAACTAAGGAAATTGTAAATTGTGCACTTTATTTTCCGGAAGCTCACTGATCGACATGTAAATTCCATTATTTTGTTGTTAATCAAAAATTAATTACTCTCAATTTTTTAACATTTTAATTACACGTAAAATTGTCTTATTGGAGCAGGAAATTGAAAATTGAGTTGTAAAGGAAATAAAGTTTGGTGCACTTATAAAGAGTATATAAATGTATGTTAAACTTCCAAAAGAACATAGTTAAAAAAAAGCAGCCATTGTTTCAACAGACATGGAATACTATACAAGGAACTTAATAATATTTGTATACAGTTGATGCATCTTTATTACAACGGATGTTAAGTCGAAAATTTAGCAACCAATTGGAACAGCTAAAAGCTAGAATGTAATGAGAAAAATTTATAATAATATAATGAAATATTATTTAAACTTTTAGACTTAATACATTAACAATTATATGATATCAACTTCTATTAATTATGCAATTAAATCGCTTTTTATTTGCATCAACTCTGCCATTTCTTACAAAAATAAATATTAAAAAAAATTCCTGTTTGAAAACGATACAAAAATATGAAATTAAATTAATAAAAACCAAATATGAGTAATTTAATAAATTTCCATAACGAAAAAAACAGAAAAAATTTAATTTTATAAACTCATATTGTAAGTGTGAAAAATTTAATTTCCGCCTGCATAACCGACGCTTTGAGTGGTTGACCCAATGCGGTTAAAGGACATGAGATATAACAAGGCCTAATTGTGGAGCAACGCTGCTGCTGGTGTGTTTGTGTGCGAAATGTGAAATAAGTGAAGCGCATTGTAAGCGGAAAATTGTGGTTCATTTCGTTGCGTATTTAATGAAAATTATAAATATACATATATATTTACATAGCATATATTTATAAAAATACCATAAATAAAAACATACAAAAAAAAATTAAAATACCCACAGTCATATAAATTGCTCATATAAAGTGAAATACCAACACGCAATATACTCATTAATGCATACATAAAAACACTTAAATACCGGAAACAGCTAAATACATACATACTCCAACACACACGTACATTATGATGAAGAATCATCATTGTGCTTAACATCATCAGCAGCATCATTGTGATATATCGTATGTGAATAAATGAAATAAAAGTTCTCACTTCAATGGCGTTCATCATCATCATCACCATCGTCATATGCGAGTAAAGCTGAGTTGTTGTTGTTGTCATTATTTGCATTAATGTTGTGGTGCTCTTACCCTTCACAAAAAATGCAGGACATGGCCAGGTCCTCTTTTATTTGTGCTCTTTTTTTGTTCTTTGTGTTTATCGTTTGCACAGTGCGTACGTTACTTTGGGCATTTAATTGAAATGAGAAAACAGAAAAAAAGAACATAAATTCAACAATCATCAATTTAAAGCACCCTGTAATGAAGGCTTTTTTGTGTTTTTTGTTGTTTGCTTTTGCATTATGACGAAATGCCTGCTTTGCTTCATACTTTATTATACACTTAGTACTTTTGTGTTAACATTTTTATCCCGCCATTTATGCATACGCTTTTCGTACAGTTTGTGCCACTTCCAATTCCTTTGTGTTATTTTCTCATTATTTTATTATTATTTTAACACTAATTAACAACTTATTGATTAAAAAACGAGCTACAGGTCAGTATTTAATGTCAAATTATCTAAATTTTATTGTCGATATTTCGTTTTTCTTTGAAAAACATCATCAGGAACAACTAAAAATACAAAAATAGTGAGTGATTATATTGTAAGTTTTTCTATTTTTGTATTTTTAGTTGTTCCTGATGATGTTTTTCAAAGAAAAACGAAATATCGACAATAAAATTTAGATAATTTGACATTAAATACTGACCTGTAGCTCGTTTTTTAATCAATAATTTATCAATAAAAAAGGTCAAAAACTTAAAAATACTAATTAACAACATTTTTAAGAATTTTAAACTGATTTTTTTTAGCTTAGTTTAATTGAGTTGAGTTTAGTTGAGTTGAGTTGAGTTGAGTTGAGTTGAGTTGAGTTGAGTTGAGTGGAGTTGAGTTTAGTTGAGTCGAGTTGAGTTGAGTTGAGTTGAGTTGAGTTGAGCTGAGTTGAGTTGAGTTTAGTTTAGTTGAGTTGAGTTGAGTTGAGTTGAGTTGAGTTTAGTTGAGTTTAGTTGAGTTGAGTTGAGTTGAGTTGAGTTGAGTTGAGTTGAGTTGAGTTGAGTTGAGTTGAGTTGAGTTGAGTTGAGTTGAGTTGAGTTGAGTTGAGTTGAGTTGAGTTGAGTTGAGTTGAGTTGAGTTGAGTTGAGTTGAGTTGAGTTGAGTTGAGTTGAGTTGAGTTGAGTTGAGTTGAGTTGAGTTGAGTTGAGTTGAGTTGAGTTGAGTTGAGTTGAGTTGAGTTGAGTTGAGTTTAGTTGAGTTTAGTTGAGTTTAGTTGAGTTTAGTTTAGTTGAGTTGAGTTGAGTTTAGTTGAGTTGAGTTGAGTTGAGTTGAGTTGAGTTGAGTTGAGTTGAGTTTAGTTGAGTTTAGTTGAGTTTAGTTGAGTTGAGTTTAGTTGAGTTGAGTTGAGTTGAGTTGAGTTGAGTTGAGTTGAGTTGAGTTGAGTTGAGTTGAGTTGAGTTGAGTTGAGTTGAGTTGAGTTGAGTTGAGTTGAGTTGAGTTGAGTTGAGTTGAGTTGAGTTGAGTTGAGTTGAGTTGAGTTGAGTTGAGTTTAGTTGAGTTTAGTTGAGTCGAGTTGAGTTGAGTTGAGTTGAGTTGAGTTTAGTTTAGTTTAGTTGAGTTGAGTTGAGTTGAGTTGAGTTGAGTTGAGTTGAGTTGAGTTGAGTTGAGTTGAGTTGAGTTGAGTTGAGTTGAGTTGAGTTGAGTTGAGTTGAGTTGAGTTGAGTTGAGTTGAGTTGAGTTGAGTTGAGTTGAGTTGAGTTGAGTTGAGTTGAGTTGAGTTGAGTTGAGTTGAGTTGAGTTGAGTTGAGTTGAGTTGAGTTGAGTTTAGTTGAGTTTATTTGAGTTGAGTTTAGTTGAGTTGAGTTGAGTTGAGTTGAGTTGAGTTGAGTTGAGTTGAGTTGAGTTGAGTTGAGTTGAGTTGAGTTGAGTTGAGTTGAGTTGAGTTGAGTTGAGTTGAGTTGAGTTGAGTTGAGTTGAGTTGAGTTGAGTTGAGTTGAGTTGAGTTGAGTTGAGTTGAGTTGAGTTGAGTTGAGTTGAGTTGAGTTGAGTTGAGTTGAGTTGAGTTGAGTTGAGTTGAGTTGAGTTGAGTTGAGTTGAGTTGAGTTGAGTTGAGTTGAGTTGAGTTGAGTTGAGTTGAGTTGAGTTGAGTTGAGTTGAGTTGAGTTGAGTTGAGTTGAGTTGAGTTGAGTTGAGTTGAGTTGAGTTGAGTTGAGTTGATTTAGTAAGTAAATTTTTTATTGTTATTTGTTGAAATTTTTTTTTTAATTCATCTTTTTGATACGAAAACTTTGTTAACAAGTGTACTTATTAAAGCTGCTTTTATTGCTGTTACTACAACTTTTGTGGCCCTTCGGTCTAGCAGCATTTATGCTTTCGATGTTGAACATATTTGTTTTTATTTCCATAGATGTTGTTGTATGTAGTTGTTGCTGTTGTTGCTTTGACTTTTATTATTTTATTTCAGTTAAAAATGGGAATCCCCTGAAATTAAATAAATAACGGTTATAATGAAATTTTTGTGTTGTGGTCTTTTTAAATTACTCATAATTTGTTTTTTGTGTCACACTGGCCGCAAGTATCTAGATATTGTTATGATGGCGGCTGTTTCGGTGTGCCCACATTGTTGCTTTGGGTTACATTTGTTGTTGTTGTTGTTACTTTTTGCCACAAAACTGTCACCAGTGTGCAGAGCATCCAACTAACTCAGTACGTGGGTGTTATTTCGTAAATAAATTATGTTGTCATTTCTAAAATTCATATCCTGCATAATGTTATTGTAGCTGTTTAAAAGTAGATGTATGATGTCCTTAGAATGCTTTATCCCAAAACAGCTGGCATTTAGGTTTAAATTTGGTATGTTAAGTTTTGATGAGGAATAAAAGAAAATCTGAGGTTGAGTGAGTATGTCTTACGGAATAGTCCGCTGGCAAAATTATTGTTAAGGAGAAATCAGATAATCTCTAAGGTAAGTTAAACAGTTCTTCAGTTTTTTTCATTATGGTATGAACTAAGAAAATGAATTCAATGTTAATAAAACCACAAAGTTATTCACAAAAGAAAGTTTTTTGAGTAAGTTTTCTTTGAGAAGGCTACTTATCTTGATCATATATATCTTTTCATAAAATGTGTTAAACAGAGCACTCACACAAAACTTTGTTACAAATCTTATTAAAATATTAGTATTTCCTGGTGTGCGTTGCTACAACTTTTCTTTTTAATTTTTGGTTCCGTCTTCCCAGGGGGGACCCTTGTGTGAAAAAAATTTGTTTCCACTAAAATGTCCTAAAAATTCATGAAACGCGTAGAAAACACGAAAATATTTTTTTTTTCTAATCTTTGGTTCCAACGTCCAAGGGGGGACCCTCGGGTGAAAAAAATTTTTTCCACTAAAATGACGCACACAAAAAACCATACAAATTTTTTTTTTTTTAAATTTTTGTTTCGACATCCAAGGCGCATAATTTTTTAATTTAATTTCACACCATCAAGAATATTTTTTATGAAAACAGAGCTCAATTTTATTCATTTCTAACAAAATGTTAGCTAAATCCTATTACGACATTACTTTTGTACCTTTGTGGGCTTACTCTAATAGCTCCGTTGGTTTTGGGAATTTCAAAAAATTTAAGTAGTAAAAGTTGTTCAGAATTGTCCCAGAAATCTTATATTTTCTGGTGTTCTACCGACTCACAACCACCCTATATATAAATAGATTGCAAGTTTGGAGTTTAATTTTTGAAACTATTATTGATATATTGAATTATGTAAATTGGACAAAAATATTCTCAATATAAGTTCATATGCCATGACAACCAACACAAATCAATTTATGTGAAATTAAATAATATTTTTATAGATTTTATTTTTAGATTGCACAATAAAGTTGAGCGACTTTCACCAAATATTTATATAAATAGTTCAATGACTTGAAAATTTATTGCCAAGGCTCGCTCTAAACTTTTAAGGACATTTGTGTCGTATTTTCCTTTTTTTTTAATATAATTCTTTTCCTGCGGGCAAGTAAATAAAAATAATGAAAACACTGTAATACAATAAAGAGCAAAAAAATTATATAATATGAAAATTAAAATATTAAAAAAATAAACAATACATAATTAAAAGAAGACAACTTGAGGGTTCATTAAACGTTCAAGGTCAAACATCACAAGAAACTGCAATGTTGAGTGGGGTGGAAAATTAAAACAGATGTTAAGAAATTTTTTTTCAATATTCCATTTTAATTAGCTCATCCTCTATAAAAGGCAAATTATTGAAGGCCTTTCTTTTTATTGTACAAAAAGATGACACTTTTGTGTATTTTACTTTGAAATTTCGTGAAAAAATATTGGCATATTTTGTTTTGTAGCATGTTGTTTTTTTCTTCTTTTGTTCTTTGATTTTGTTGTAAAATATCATTGTTGGGGAGAATAAGTGACAATTGTAAATTCTTAAGATTATTGTGTTTCCGTTGGCCTTGGCGTTTCCTTTTAAAATCTGTTGTTCTGAATTTCTCTATAGAATGCCAAATTTTTGGGCTATTGTCTATTGAAAAGAAGATTACTTAGTGTGGAACACATACGGTGTTTTCATTGAAGTGGTTTTTTTTCAGTGGAAATTAAGTTTACATGGCTACATGGCATACATTGAATTAAGTATCCCCCTTAGATGTCGGAACAAAAAATTTAAAAATTTTTGTTTCGTTTTTTCGTGTTTTCTAGGCGTTTTATGACTTTTTTTTAACCCTTTGACGACCATAGGGACATATGTGTCCCAAGCCAAAAATAAAGAATATTTGTGTTATTACGTAACAAATGTGATTTTTTTTAATATTTATCAGTTTTTAGAAAAAAAATTAACTTTATTTTATTAACTTTATTTTTTTTTTTGGAAAAACCATAACGACCATACACGGTGCTCTTGAACAGTCGATAGGTTTTTTGGCTATGTGGAGAAATTCTGTGAATGAGGTTTCATTTGTATTAGTTTAGTGGTCTGAAAAATGCAAACCCCGAAATCGTAGCTGATCATCCCCGCGAAATATCGCAAAAATACATATCCCATATAAAAAAAAAAAAATCTAAAAAAAAACGCAACAAACAAACATAAAAATAGTTATATTTAATGTATTTTGCAATGCTAAATCCAAATCCGGCCTTAGAATTGCTGTATCTCATACGGTTTTTGAGATATCTTACCCTTAACAAGGAAAAAAGTCGATGCTATGTTTTATTGCTGTGTTTTGGAGCTATATAAAATTACGTATATCCGTAAATTCTGATGCAGAAATGGAAAGCTCTAATTAATCTTCTTAACCTAGTTCAATATAATATTATCATACGTCGATATCTTTATTTTTCTCGGAGATATCCTAACCTAAAAAGTTAAAAAAGTGCAAAAAACGTGTTCTGTCATTATTTCAGTCTACGATATTTCGGAGAAAACTAAGCTATTGATATAACTTAAATGTGGTTTTAAAGAAAAAGATTGGAGCTTTAAGATAATGTATCAAATTCTGCGTATGAATGTTCTTTGTTCTAGTTATATTGCTTAAAAATATAGCAAAAACGGTATTTTTTCCTTTTTGAGGCTAAGATATCTCAAAAACCGTATGAGATATAGCAATTTTAAGGCCGGATTCAGATTAAGCATTGCAAAATACATTACATATAATTATTTTTATATTTGTTTGTTGCGTTTTTTTTCCGATTTTTTTTTTTTGTTTTATATGGGATATGTATTTTTGCGATATTTCGCGGGGATGATCAGCTACGATTTCGGGGTTTGTATTTCCCAGACCACTAAACTAATACAAATGAAATCCCATTCACAGATTTTCTCCACATAGCCAAAAAACTTATCGACTGTTCAAGAGCACCGTGCATACGGACATGTCTCAGAAAATTCCAGAAAAACTGTAAATAATTTTTTTGTTTTTATTTTAAAATATGTTTTTTAGACGCCCAATATACCATTCTAAATAACTTAATTGGTTGCATATGCTCCCAGTTGCTTATGATCCTGAAAGGGTTAACATTCTAGTGAAAGCATTTTTTTCCTCGGATGTCGGAACCATATAAAAATTTTTTTTTTTCTGTTTTCTTCGCGTTTCATGACTTTTTATGACGTTTTGGTGAAAAAAGTTTTTTTTTTTCACCTCAGAATCGGCACCAAAAATTAGAAATTTTTTTTTTTTTTTTTTTTCGTATTTTCTACGCGTTTCATAAATTTTTACGAGATTTCAGAAAAAACAAATTTATTTCACCCAGGACCCCCACTTGGATATCAGAACAAATTTTCGTTTTTTCTTCGAGTTTCATGACGACATTTTAGTGGATAAAAACTTTTACTTATATTTTCTAACGATATATATTTTTTCTCTCATAACATATTTTTTGACTCATGATATTTTTTTTTCTCATGTCATACTTCAAGATTTTTCACTTATTATGATTTACTTATAACTTCACATGTTATATATTTTTCTCTCATAAATATTTTTAGACTTTTAACTTATTATACTGCCGTCCTAAGCAAGAATGCCGTAACTGCAATTTTCCAAAAAAATTAGTTTACGGCGTTTTATGGGTCATCTCGGTTCAGTCCGTCAACCCCAAGAACAGGTTGCATTATACCTTAATTTTTCCTATATAAACAACTACGACTTTTGTCGATTCTCCCAGCCGTACACACAAACATAAACACAAGTACTCATTTTACAAAAATAAAAATTTATTGGAGTTACGGCATTCTTTCTTAGGACGGCAGTATATTTTGCTTATATTTTCTCATGATATTTTTTTTCTCTCATTGTTTTTTCTCATATTGTTAAATTTTTCATTTATTTTTTGTTACTAATATTTTCTCATATATTTTTTTTCTCTCTTGAAATATTTGTACATTTCTCATTTATTATATTTTACTTATATTTTCTCCTGATATTTTTTTCTCTCATGACATTTTGTTAAATTTTTCATTTATTATTTGTTACCAATATTTTCTCATGATATATTTTTTTTCTCCCTTGACATATTTGTACATTTTTCATTTATTATATTTTACTTTTATTTTCTCCTGACATATTTTTTTCCCTCATGACATATTTCAAGATTGTTCACTTATGTTTTACTTATAACTTCTCATAAATATTTTTAGACTTTTTACTTATTACTAGAGTTCGCCTTGTGGCCAAAATTCGACCATTTCGATTCGACCATGAAATAAAGGAAAAAATTTTTAAACGCTTCCTTGGTCGATAAAACACAAAAAGCTTTTAATATTCTTCCTTAGGGTTCGAGTTACCTGCATCGGTGCAGCAGCTAAGTTGGAATATCGTACTTTCCATTCATAGGCGTGTAACTCCTACTAAAGAGCAAACAGTTTTTGATATCTTTCTGTGCCAAAATTCATAAAAATCAATCATGCTATCGCGCTATATAGTGCTAACTCTATATCTATACCGAATTTCATAAAAATTGTATGCAGTATTTTCGCCGAGAGAGCGTTTTTTCCATTTAGGGGCGTGGCACTGCCCGCTGAAAACATAATAGTCATGTTATCGTTCCTTAGTGCCAATCCTATCTCCATACTAAATTTCGTTGAAACAGATGCAGCGGTTTAGCCGTGACAGCGTTTTTTCTATTTAGGGGCATGGCACCTCCTACTGACAAGCATAATGCTCATATTATCGTTCCTTAGAGCTAACCCTATCTCCCTACTAAATTTCGTTAAAATCGATGCAGCGGTTTAGCCGTGAGAGCGTTTTTCCCATTTAGGGGCGTGGCACCGCCCACTTTAAAAAAATATAGTCCTATGCACTGCTCCTCCTCACAACCATCCAAATCGGTTGAGATTTAGGCATAGAAACAGGGACTGAACCGATTTCGTTGCCTTTTTATGTAAAGATATTTTACTTATATTTTCTCTTGATATTTTTTTTTGTCATGACACATTGTTAAATTTTTCATTTATTATATGTTACTAATATTTTCTCGTGATATATTTTTTTCTCTCTTAACATATTTGTACATTTATCATTTATTATATTTTACTTATATTTTCCCTTGATATACTTTTTTTTCTCATGACATATTTCAAGATTTTTCAATTATTATGTTTTACTTATAATTTCTGATGATATATATTTTTTCTCTCATCACATATTTAAAAATTTTTTCATTTATAATTTGTATGATGTAACGAATATATATTTTGCTCTTTTTATTTGCTGTATTTGATCATATTTTCTCATGATATATTTTTTTCTCATGACATACTTCAAGATTTTTCACTTATTATATTTTACTTATAATTTCTCATGTTATATATTTTTTCTCTGATAAATATTTTTAGACTTTTTACTTATTATAATTTACTTATATTTTCTCATGACATTTTATTTTCTCATGACATATTTTTAAATTTTTCATTTATTATACTTTACTTATATTTTCTGCTGATATATTTTTTTTCTCTCATGACATATTTAAATATTTTTCATTAATAATTTGTATGATGCAATGAACTCTTTAGGCATTATTTTCAATAAATAAGTAAGATTTGGTACGTATATAAATTGCATCGGGACAATTTACATTCTTTAGTTTAATTTAATGCTCCGCAAGAGAAGATGTATCAACGAAAACTGGGAAATGCTTAAGGTTGCAAAAATCTCGTCGATACAAAGAATTTGAAATGTCCAAAATTAATTAAGCTCAAAATACCGATTTCTGAAGAGTTTCTTCTTTAATAATTTTAGTAAAAGAAATATTCTCTATAAATTTATTATTTCATAAGAATCTTGGCTTATTTTTGATTTTATTACAACTCTGTTGTGGTATGTCTAAGTGACCAATTTTTGCGTTGTAAAAATACTCGTTAAATGAGACATAAAAAAACAACAAACAGAAATAAAAAAACTCTCCACATGCCGTTAGTGGTCATCAAATTCAATGAAGTGTAACGATGACATTGAACAAACGCCAATTAGACTGCCCCATAAAAAATGTCTTATGAAAACATAAAAGCAGCTTTGCTGAAATAAAAAATTATGAACCGAAAATTGTTTCAATTTAAATAAATTTTTTGCTGAATAGAAAATTGGTATTAGTAATGAAAAAACCAAATGCCCCCTACTAAGTTTATAACTGTCATTTTCTCAAGTATAAGTATATTCCGCCCGACCTTGACTAAATTAATCCAAAAGATATTTTATTTGGGAATTTCCAAAAATTTGTGCACTTAATTCTTGATTTTTTTTTAAGACAATTATATTGTTTTGGCACCCTCTATCCATGAATCTGAACTTGGTTTATTTTCATCATGTCAGGAGATATTTAAATTTTTATAACATCAAAAATAACGAAAAATGTTATGATTTCTTAAATTTCTGGGATAATAGAGGAATTCTATAATCAGGCTGAGCATTAGAAAATACTTCAGAAATTAATTGAAATTCTAATATTGGGTGTACAACTTAAAAACCGGAATTTTTTAGCGAAATTTGATGCTTTATTGTGGAAAAATGTTACAATATATTTTATTCAAAGTATTGTCCATTGGAAGCTACAACATTTCCCCATCTTTCAGGCTATTTATGAATTCCATCCCAAAAAAATTGCGCCGGCTTGGCGGCCAAAAATGAATCGAGCCAATTTTCGATATCTTGAACTTAAGTGAATCGTATTCCTGATAGGGCATTCTGCATAGATCGAAACAAATGGTAGTCAGATGGTGCAAGGTCTGGGCTATAAAGCGGGTGAGGCAAAATTTCCCATCCATTGTTTTCCAGATAATTTTTGACTGGGGCAGCAATATGTGGCCGAGCGTTATCGTAGTGGAAAATGATTGACTCGTGTCTGGTCGCATACGTTGGCCGCTCTGCCTGGATTTTCTGCTTCAATCGGATCAATTGTTGACGATAGAGTTGAGCATTAATGGTTTGACCACCTGGCAACAGCTCATATTGGATCACACCTAGCTGGTCCCACCAAATACAGAGCATTACCTTAGAAGCGTGAATATTTGGCTTCGGCTGTGATGGGCCGGCCTCACCTTTCTTGACATACGCTGTTTTGCGCTTGAGATTATCGTAATGGATCCACTTCTCATCGCCAGTGACAAAACGATGCAAAAAACCCTTCCTTTTGTGGCGTTCAAGCAGCATTGTGGACATCAAAAATCGGCGTTCGACGTCCCTTGGCTTCAACTCGTATGGCACCCAATTTCCCATCTTTTGAAAAATTCCCAAGGCTTTCAAACGTCTGGAAATTGTTGCTCGATCAACTTCCAATGGTTCTGCAAGTTCTTCTTGCGTTTGACATGAATATTGATCCAGTAATGCCTCCAATTTTTCATCCTCAAACTTTTTCGGCTGACCAGGACGTTCTTTGCCTTCGACATCAAAATCACCACTTTTATACCGTCGAAACCACTCACGACAGCTTGATTCAGCTAGAGCATTGTCCCCATAAACTTCTACAAGCAAACTATGACTTTCCGCAGCAGTTTTCTTTGCAAAAAAATGACCCAACAGAACCTCCCGCAAATGCTGTCTTTTTCTCCAATTTTCGAAGTTATTCATCGTGAAAAATAATAATCATGCACACAAGATAAAATTGTTTAGTTGATATAAAGTTCGAGCTTTCACGATATTTGTTAGTACGGACATCCACCGTCAAATTCCGGTTTTTAAGTGTACACCCAATACTTATATTCAATCGTTTGTGATTATGCATGCGAAAAACTTTTTTTCTTCACAGAATATATAAAAATGATTAAATTTTGCGTTAAAATATTAATTTCATTCATCAACGTGCCAATTAACGCGATGACCCATAAAATTCAACATAAGAAAAATAATTTTTGGCATAAAAAAAAATCATGTTCAAGTGTCAAATATAGAGAATTAGCCGAAACGTCTTCACCGCAACAGCAACAACAACAACAACAGCAACAACAACAACAACAACAACAACAACAACATAGAAATGGCAACTAATTAAGAAGTTTTCGTTAATTGTTACGCTTTAATCATTAAGCCGCAAAATGACGGCTGTTACAAAATTTTTGTCTTTCTTAAGGGTAATGTAAGGGACGGACAGTAAACAACATGACATGTGGTTGCCCACAACAAAATAACAACAACAACAAGGCACAAATTAAAGAAATCACACGACTTGACTTGAAATTACCAGCCATACACGCGCGCGCGTACTCAAATGAAATTAATTTCCCCTGCGACACAAAAAATTTGTCAAACATTCTCACATATGTACACATTTGTCGCACGTGCATGCACACATACATACATGCATATGTAGATATATTGTACATATGCAAGTATGCGTAAATATATGTGTGAAAGTAAAGTAAAAGTAAAAATACCAACTTCCAGGAATGGAGCGACATTAAATTGTAAATGGCCTGCAGCTCATTAAGTTGGTTAATAGGTGAAATAAAAATGGCCTACATACATGACAACGCTAACAGTAGCAATGGCAGCAACACTATTCTTGTTGTTGCTATAACAATGTGTTGTAAAAGTGTATTAAACACTCACTCGGTAATGCCATACAAAGTCAAGTTCACTGTAAACACACATAAAGTGGGGTGCTTTAAAATTTGTTGAGCTTAAAGTTTTCATTTTGGATTAGCTATGTGGCAGCCCAATAAATCTAGTGCACTTAGAATTTGAATGCTTTCAAATTAATAAATCTCTTTATTAAGTTTTTAGAAGTAATCTTGTTAATTTATTAAATTACAATTTTGACTTGATTATGAGTTTAAAATTTGAAATGCCTTGTGCTTTATAATTTCCCCTTGTAGCTCAAGCTAATGGAGTTGAGAATTTTAATAAGCAATTCAAGTTGTTTCCGAAGTCTTAAGTAGCTTCTTATGTTAGCGATTATTGAGGTTTATTCTCTAATGTAATGATAGTGTCAAGGTTGCCTGAAAATTACTTAAGTAAGTAACTGAAATGTTTGAGGGTATTTTGTTAATTAATTCCCCTTAGAGAATTTAGTTGATCTGTTTAAAGCATTGTGGTTTTAGAAAGCTTTTCGATTTAAACAAAAGTTCCTTAAATAGATATTACATTTAATGTTGCCACTTAAAATAGAATATTATATATTTGCGGTATGCCAATAAAATCCCACAATGTGCTTTACATGTGAAATTCATTAAAAGGTTTTAGTAGCCACATCAAAAAGTTGAGCACAAATGAACATATTTCCATAAATATTTGAAATTTTCAGTCACACATAATGTGCTCAATAGAAAATGATGCATTCAAGTGAAGGAAGCTGTCTGCAAATAGTGAATATGTTTGTCCCCTATTTTTGAACATAGATAAAATATTGTAAATTTTTACGCAAGGTAAGCTGCTTCCTAAAACGTTAGTTGCCATTTGAAAAAAAAAAAATGATGCTTACTTTTAAGAACTTTTTTTCTCACGTATGTCAAACCAAAATATATTGAGAATGCCTAGCAATAAGCGCATCAGTAGCAAGTTTATGCTTTTTTAATTTTTGATCGTAACAATATGTAATTAAGTGAATGTCTCGAAATGCAAAAAAAACACCTGTCCCAAGATTAAAGCAAAATTTTGACCATCCCACTATGACATTATTTCAAGAATAATATTTTTAGTAATGCAAATACATGCCGGAATCAAAAAGAAGTCGTGATAAATTTTAATCGCATGAAAACTACCGAAAATGTCCTCTCCGTCATGGTCTTTTTGCCAATCAAGCCTTTTCCACGCTCAATTTAGCTAAATACAATATTCCACTGATGTTCTGCGTGTGGACATATTTAAGTTCCATAAGAACAGATGCTTTTTTTGTGGAGCAAGTCCAACTCTGACCCTCGCTGGTGGCATTATCACTATTGTCCCACGCATCTTTCATATTCCGTAGGTAATTCTAAATTATCGCGGTTATTCCGCCGCGTTAGACTTGGAGGGCTTCCATTTAGATCCGGCATTTTGAATTTTATAAATCTGACCGCGGATTCGTGATAAGCGACCCAAAAAACCCCAATGCACGAAATTTGGTTCATATTAGTTTATTTTTAAATAAAGTTCACCATATTGAATTTTTGGCCGCCATATTGGAGTATTGAGTATTAGAGGCGTCGTGTAGATTTCAAGGGTTTTTCAGACTACTTATGATCTAGACGATGGAATCCACCGGTTACTGGACCATTTCAATAACTTTTCAAATCCAAAATTTCAAAAGTATGGGAAAAAAATCGATGTCACCTCCATCTTAGTCAAAATATTGGTGAGAATTTTTTTGATACATCATCATTGTGGAATGAAGAGTCTGTCGAACTTAGTCGATTGTGTCCAGTAGCAAGAGTTGCCGATTTGCTTTGTGTGCATAATGCTCAATCATTCATGAAATGTCCCCTTCGTCATGTGTCCCCTCCGTCATGATTTTACTGCTGCAGATGAGTTGCGAGGCGTCATGCAGATTTCAGGGGTTTTTCAGACTACTAATAATCTAGACGATTGAATCAACCGGTTACTGGACCATTTCAACAACTTTTCAAATTCAAATTTTCATATCCCGAAATTACGGTATTTCGTGACATTCACCCATATATAAAGCAATTTATCGAACAGAATGTGCAAGAAACTACTAGAATCCTGGAGAAAATCAGATTTTGGTGTTTTATCCGTCTGTCTGTAAAGATTATGATTGCGCGAAGCAATAATGTGAAACTTTTTATTGCATGATTTTAGGCATTTTTTAAATACATATTTCATAGCCATTGACTAAAAGAAAATTTCCCAATTCAGGGGCCAAAAAATTCTAAAACATCAAAAAGGAGATTAATAGTGAGTTTAGCATCAGACAAGCTTATTAGATTTTTTTGGACCTTGAATTGGGAAATTTGCTTTGAGTTAATGTCTCTGAAATCTGTATTTAGTAAATGCCTAAAATAAAAGGATTCGCATTATTACGTCTATAATCTAGGTTTACTCTGTCGTCTTCCTTAGGCATAAATAAATAAATAATATAAGCAGCACTCAATTTTGTAAAGACGATATCTTTTCTAGAGTCTAGTTGGGACTCAAAATGCGCGTGATCCGTAGGTGTTCACGTCTACCCCCCATATAATATTTAAAAAGTGCGACACTTATCCGTACCGAATTCCATACATCTAACTTTAACCGTTAGGCCTCATACATAGTTTTACCATACAGTTGGAAAAATAGACCATAAGGCCTATCAAGGTTCAACAAATCCCACATTTTTTGATATTTTTAGGTAATTTATTATTTTCCATCATTGAAATTCGAAAGAAAGCTACACAAAGTTTGCAGAGTTCTCATGAAAGCGTCATTATTACAAGCAGCTTCAACATAAGGCGCTGCAATGATGTATCGCGCTTCTGCACTGGTTTGATTACAGCGCAATAAAATTGAATTGTTGATAATTGAGTGAAATAAAAAGTAAAGAGAATGCATAAATTTTTTTTTGTGATAATTGCAAAGAATATTTGTGAACATTTGGTCCTCCCGCCATGGTCGGAAAATCAAAAAAGCTGGTCAAAATCGAAAAATAAAGTTGTTGTTTTTTCACTTTTAATTGTTGGTAATGGTAGAATATTATCCACTTTGATCGTTTGAGTGGTCAAAAAGACCTCTGTGCCTAAAAAACTCTTCACGTTTGAGTTTGAAGTTCACCTATTCTTGCGAAGAATTTTTTTTATTTTTTTTTAATATAAAGCGTCTCAGTAAGCAAGTGGAAAAAATAACTTCTATTCATCTTTTCGCAATGTAACGAAATGGAGTCTCTCAGTGAATGTTTGTTTCATATGTTTCTCAAATCCAAAGCGTTTTATCTCGTTCACAGTTTATGTAAATAGGCAACTGTTTTGTGAAAATATATACTCAAAAAAATTGTTGAAGTGGTTTTTAATATGATAAATGTTATAGCATCCACGGCCATCCGTCTAGTTTCTACATGCATCTTATTCAGAGTACATTTTTCTACAAACCTGTAAAAAAATTAGCTGCCCCGAGATGCCTCTGAAAAAGATATTAGGACTTTTGTAAAGTATTTCATTTTCGTAATCATTGATCCCAGAAACAAAACTTTCGTAGATAAAGATGCTGTTCAGCATATTTTGACCGAAATTTTGGATGTGCCAGTTTGTGTTACAAAAATTAATTTCATATTTCCAATCAGCGACCTCAAAAACCCCAATAACTCTCTTCTTATTGATTAATGTAGTTTTGCACTAAACGGTTCGTCATTGTGGATCCGCCATTTTTATTTCGTAAACTAGGTTTCAGATTCATTATAAGCAACATCTGAAACTCCAATGTACCGTTTTTGGTGGTAATAAATGCAGCTTAGCAGTTTTTAGTCCACCATTTTGGATCCGCCATTTTGTTTTTTTTGAAAATAGATTTCAGATTCGTATTAAGCATCATCACAAACCTAAAATTACCGACTTTCGTAAGAATATATTTGGTTAAGCATTATTTGTGCACCATTGTGGATCCGCCATTTTGTTTTTTTAAAAATGGATTTCGGATTCGTAATCAGCATCATCAAAAACCCCTTATTACCGACTTTCAGAATTTTGGCCAGCTTTTTCGATTTTCCGACCACTGTGCGCCAGTAACTTCTATTTTTCATGAATTTCAAAAAAGTTTCCAACTAAAATTTTCTACAAGCCAACAGCTTTTAGCTTGAAATCCGCTTAAGTCAATTGAAGGTCGCAATTATTTTTAAAAAATTTCCCACTCACATTAATCGAAATGGTTTTAGCATAAAAAATTCATAAAATCAATTAATTTGAAAAGAAATAAATTTATTGATACAACTCAATAACAAGCAATTACTTAAAACTCGTAGATCCTTAAAATAAGATAGGGAAATATATAGAATCAAAGAGATATAGGGTTGAATCATTAAACAATAAAATGCAAATCTTAATTAAACAATAAATAAAATAGAAAAGATAGAAAAATAAAAAAAATAATGAAAAGAAACTCAACATTAATTAAGAATCAATGCAAAGTAAAATAAAAGTAAAAATAATAAAAAACAAAGAATACAACGGACACAGCATGAAAGTTTCACCAAACACAAACAGCAGCAGCAGCAGCAGTGGCAGTTGAATAGCCGAAGCAACAGCAATAACCAGCAAATTAACAGCATAACACCCATACTCACTACTGGATGCACGCACACACCCGTAACATAGCAGCACAACTATGTTGCTGCTACCAGTATTGATAATAAGCTCATTCCTCTGCAGATAATAAGGACAAAAGTCCTGCTTAATTAATAAGCAGAGTGAGTGAGAAAAATGCGCAGCAGTGTGGTGGGGGAAATATAAGGAAACTTTTGCAGAATTTTGATCTTTGCTGTAGTTTTATTTTCGTTTCAGTTTTTCTGCGTTTCTTTTATTTTTATTTTATATTCGCTTGCATTATATAAACATATACCTTTTTTTCTATTTTATTTTCATATACATTTGTTTGTATGTGTATGTTACTCTGTGTGTATTTTTCTTTTCCGCTGACAATAGAAATGCAAATAAAATGAAATAATTTATGCGGCTGTCAATCTTTGCTGGCATATACAAATAAACAATTACGCATACAATCACACTGATATTAGGGAGATTGCAAAAAAAAAAAAAAAAATTATGAGACGAATAGGCGTAACAGTACAGTAACAATCAACAGAAGAAATAATTTTTATAGCCTTCACTGTATATTGAAGTATGCCTAAAAGTGTGTAATGAATTTTTAGTACAAACGACCACAATTCACCACAATAGAAATTCATGTGGTGAATTGTAGCCATTAGCTAGCGTAACAGACTATATGTATATTTCGGTATCGGTTTGATTACAGTGAGTTAAATTAAGAAAATAATTACAAAATTATACAGTAATATTAAACAGAAGATATAATTTGCATAGCATTCACGATCTTCGACAGTAGGAGTTCGTGTGGTGATAAAAAAATGATTTGCCATTTAGCAAAACCTTCAAGAAGCTGCCAATTACAACCATTAGTTAGTGTAAATGACGATAAGTATATTTCGGTATCGGTTTGATCACAGTGCGCGAAATAAGGAAAAGTCTAAAAAAACTTTTTTGAAATCCGTTAATACTTCACACGCTCAGTCAAAACAAACAAAGCGTAATAAAAAATATGCCTAAAAGTATGCAACGAAATTTTAGTACAACTAAGCGAACACTTTCTACTAAAATACAAATTTATGTGGTGTATCCCCAATGATTTGTCATCTAGCTGATGCTAAGTAAAACTTTGTTGCCATCAGCTAGCTAGTTTAAAAGACGTAAGGTATGTTTTAGTACACGATTGATTGCAGTGCGCCAAAATGAAAAAATTCGCAAGGTTTGAACTCTTTTGCTTAGGAAAGTGTTTTTAGCGTTTATTCTCATTATAAAATTTCTTTCATAGCCAACAAATTGTAAACTTTTTTTGAAACACCCTAAAATTCAATAAATAGGAAACAACTTCAATTTTAAACAAAAGCACACTCTGTCTGAAGCATTAAATCATTTGAATGGTGTAACATAGATTCAACGCAGCTCAATTCAAACGAGAGGCAGCTCAAAGCTACTTATAACACAGTGTGAAGCTTTACACTGCCGCCACTTGCTGCTGCTACTGCTGGTACATCAAATCAAAAATCACCATGCGATGCGGCGATGCCATGCCACAATTCAACCATTGTCTAACATTTGATGAAGAGATGATGAAATGGACTCAATTTCATGTTGGCAGTTCAATGGACGCTACACAATTGGGCGTTGGTTGGTTGGCAGCAGCAGCACCAATGCCTATTTGCAACACAACAAGAGCACATCAGTGACACCGCCACCAGCAGCAACAGCACCATTGTTACACAAAAGAAATCCAGAATATCAGATTCACATAAATACAAAGCCACATTCCCTACCGACGGCAAAAAAAAAAAAAAAGGCGAGAAAAAGAAACCATCGTATTACGCAAAAATTGGCAAACGAAGATGGATCTATTATGCTTCTGTAGAACTTTAGCCTCTGTATATGGCATCGAGGCGTTATTTTATTTGAGATTTTTTTGGGGTTGCTATTGTTGGAGATACAATTGAAATACTTTATTTAGAATTACTTGTTTTATTATGAATATAATTATTATGTACGTTTTGTCTCTACTGTAATAATTGAAAATATTTTTCTTCACTTTAAATATAAATTTCCTACAATACGTTTGTCCAAAATAAGAGTTTCTTCACTGCTGTTAAATTGAACAGGTTATGGGCCATCACACCATGGATTTTCTTAAAGGATCTTTTGCAAAATTAAACGCAGAGAATTACCATCTATGGAAGTTTAAATTGGAATTGATCTTGCGCAAGGAAGAGACATGGAAATGTATTGCGGAGCCTACACCCAAAGAGCCGGATGCTGCTTGGAAACAGTTAAGTGATGAAGCTATCGTCACTATTGGATTAAGTGTAGAGGATAGTCAGCTGCTGTTAATCAAAAAGGCGAAGACGGCGCTTGAGGCTTGGGAAATTTTGAAAAGTCAACATGAAAAGGATACGCTCGGAAGTAGCGTGCGGATCATGCGAAAAATTTGCGGAATGAAATTTTCTGCTGGTTCAAATATAAGTGAACACATCATGGAGATGAAAATATTGTTTGAAAAGCTAGAAGCACTTGGTGAAGAATTTTCAGAGCGATGGTTGGTAGCTATGTTATTAAGTAGCTTGCCATCTTCATTTGATACCCTGGTGACAGCTCTAGAGGCTCGCAAAATGGATGAATTAACACTGAAGGTAGTTGAATCAAGTTTGGTGGAAGAATGCCTTAGAAAAGGTACCACTAGCGAAGAATCAGCATTGAAATCAGAAAAGGTTTATGATAAATCATCAAAACGGTGCCATTTTTGCAAAGGAAAAGGACACATAAAGAAGGATTGCTGGAAGTTTAAGAAGTCTAAGGAATGTAAAACAACAAATGAAGCGCGAAATTGCGAACATGGTAATAGAAATTATTGTTTTTCTTTATTAAATGATCGCAATTCTTGGGTCATTGATTCTGGTGCAACTTGCCATATCAGTTCGAGGTCTACAGATTTTAAAACTCTTGACAAGTCTGTGCATGAGAAGGTCACAGTTGCTAATGGTCAATGGGTGATATCTAGCGGCAAAGGAACGTGTGAAATTGTACTTTACAATACAAGTGGCGAAAAGAGCAACGTCATTGTGAAGGATGTGTTATTCATACCATCTTTTCAAGGTAATTTGTTATCAGTATCGAAAGTTCTACAAATTGGTTTCAACATGGTGTTTAAGAAGACAACATGCAGCATTCAAACTCAAGATGGGAAAGAAATCGGTATAGCAGAAACAAACAATGGTCTTTTTCGTTTAAAACAGAATTGTGAACAGACGGCAATGGTATCACAATGCAGTTTGCGCAACTGTCAGCATTACTGGCACAAGATTTTGGGTCATCGTGATATAAACGCAATTAAGGAAATGCAGAAAAATTCTATGGTAAGCGATTTCAAAATAGTCGATTGCGGCGTGAAGGTAGATTGTGATGTGTGTATTCAAAATAAAATGGTTAGGAAGCCATTTCAAGATTCAAACATAAAATCTAAGAATGTGTTGGACTTGATCCACACAGATGTTTGCGGTCCTATGCAAACAATAACGCCGGGCAAAAAGCGTTATTTTCTGACTTTTATTGACGATTATAGTCGTTACACTACAGTTTATTTGCTTCATGAAAAATCAGAAGTTTTCGATAAGCTCAGGAGTTATGTCCAATTTGTATACAACAAATTTTCGCGTTATCCTAAAATAATAAGATCAGACAATGGAGGGGAATTTTGTTCACGTAAGGTTCAAGAATATCTTGATACAATAGGTGTACAACGCCAGTATACAGCTCCTTACACACCACAACAAAATGGTGTTGCAGAGCGGAAGAATAGAACTTTGGTGGAAATGTCTAGGTGTCTGCTAGCTGAAGCTAGACTGCAAAATTTGTTCTGGGGTGAAGCAATTATGACTGCAAACCATTTGCAAAATCGTAGTGTAACTAGTTCAACAAATTGCACTCCTTTTGAGAGATGGGAAGGTAGAAAACCAAACATAAAATATTTACAAATTTTTGGCTCAAAGGCATATGTTTTGGTTCCGAAAGAAAAACGCCTGAAGTTAGACAGCAGGTCTAAGTTACTAACATTTGTTGGTTATGATGAGCATTCAAAAGGCTTTAGATTAGTTGATGTAACCACGAAGAAAATAACTGTTAGCAGGGATGTCAAATTCATTGAAAATGGTGAAATTCACCATAATTGTCCGACTTATCCAGAAAAGAATTTGAATAATTTTTCAGAAATATCTGTTGGTGTACTGAGTCCTTCGAATCGACAAATTGAAATTGAAAGAAAAGAAACTAAATCAATATCAGAAGTATGCTCGGAAGATGAAAGCTCGTTTCGAAGCATAGAAGATATAAAAGGTTTTGAGAGCGATTCTAATAAATCGGAAAATGAGATGAATACATCAGATATACACATTCAGGGTGATGTTTTAGAGATTGAACCTTCTGTTGAAAGTCAGGAAATACAAGCTTCTAACGATACAGTTCGAAGATCTTCAAGGTCAACGAAAGGCAAAGTGCCAGATCGTTTTGGTTACCAAGTTAGTTACGATAAAATTGTTGAACCAAAAACATACAAAGAAGCTGTTAGCTCAGTTCAGCGTGATAAATGGGTTGAAGCGATGAAAGAAGAATATTCATCACTTAAGTCATCTAAAACTTGGGAATTGGTAGTACCACCTCAAAATGCTAATATTGTCAGTTGCAAATGGACTTATAAAATCAAACGAGATGAAAACGGGAAAATTCAACGATATAAAGCTAGGTTAGTAGCAAGAGGTTTCAGCCAAAAATACGGTTGCGATTACGATGAAGTGTTCGCGCCTGTTGTGCGACAGGAAACATTCAGAACACTACTTAATATTGCTGGTGATAAAAAGATGTCCGTTGTTCACATGGATGTAAAATCAGCCTTTCTTAATGGCACATTAGAAGAAGTGATATATATGCGTCAACCTAAAGGATTCGAAGAAGGGGAAGATAAAATGGTTTGTAAGCTAAAGAAAAGCTTATACGGTCTGAAACAGGCAGCAAATGTCTGGAATAAAACTTTGCACAAAGTGCTGATATCAGGAGGATTTAGCCAGAGTAAAGCAGATGCTTGTTTATACACAAAATGCACCAACAAGGAAGGATTAATATATGTTTTAATTTATGTTGATGACATTTTGATAGCAAGCGGTGATATAAGAAATATTACCTATGTTGAAAAACTATTACGAAATAATTTTGAAATAAACAGTCTGGGTGAAATCCGACACTATCTGGGTATAGAGGTACTCCGGAATAATGCTAATAAAAACTTTTCAATTCGCCAGAAAACTTATATAGAAACACTATTAAAAGATTTTGGATTACAAGATGCAAAAATTTCAACTTATCCATTAGATCCAGGATATGGGAAATCGGAATCTGAACTTCTTTTGAATAACACTGAGTATCAGCGTCTTATTGGCTCTTTACTATATTTAAGCGTTAACACACGACTTGATATAGCCTCCAGTGTTTCTATTTTGGCAAGAAAAGTAAGTTATCCTACTCAAGAAGATTGGAACGAAGCTAAGCGCGTGCTTAGATATTTGAAGGGAACAGCAGGGTTTTACCTTCATCTTAATAATACTGAAAATGCAAATAATATCCTGACTGGATACGCTGACGCCAACTGGGCTGAAGACAGAGCAGACAGAAAATCGAATTCGGGTTACATATTCCTACTCAATGGTGGTACAATTAGCTGGTCATGCAAAAAGCAGACATGTGTCTCACTCTCGTCAACGGAAGCAGAATTTGTGGCGTTGTCAGATGCATGCAAGGAAGTCTTATGGATGCGACAACTCTTAGCTGATATGCATATAAAGCAAAAGTGTCCAACAATTATTTTCGAAGACAACCAAAGTTGTTTAAAACTCATCAAAGAAGAGAAGCTCAGTAATCGTACCAAACATATTGACACCAAGATACACTTTGTAAAGGATCATGTAATTAAAGGTGATGTGAAATGCGAATACTGCCCAAGCGAAGATATGTTAGCTGATATGCTCACAAAACCATTGCCAGCATCAAAACTAAAAATCCTGCGAACAACTGCTGGAGTATTCAATTGAGGAAGGGTGTTGGAGATACAATTGAAATACTTTATTTAGAATTACTTGTTTTATTATGAATATAATTATTATGTACGTTTTGTCTCTACTGTAATAATTGAAAATATTTTTCTTCACTTTAAATATAAATTTCCTACAATACGTTTGTCCAAAATAAGAGTTTCTTCACTGCTGTTAAATTGAACAGCTATGGTATTGTTTGTGTGGTTTTTGGCTTTCTTATTAACACATTTTTGCCATTTTTCAAATTTCCTTTTTTCTTTTATGCACAAAAGTTTGATTAAAGGTGCCTAAAAGAAAAAATGACCAAATAAAATTGCGCATTTTTTGATTTATTTCATTTTTATTTAGAAACACTTGTATTTTAGTGCTTGCATACAAATTTGAATTTACGAGAAGGTTTTTCATATCGTTTTTGTATAATAAATGGTATGGAATTGGTTCCCTTTGTAGATTACTTCAAATGAAGCTTAGGCGAAATAAATGTTGTAAAGTTCTTTGATATTTGAAAAATAATTTTTGTTAATTTATTTGTGATTTATTTATGAAACTTTTATAAGAATATATACTTCAATCATGAATTGTAACATTCATGAATTGTAACTCAATGGTTTATAAAGTGTCTAAAATTTGAATAAGTTCTGTATAACTAACTAACAGCAACAATAAAATAAGTACATAAGCAGCCAATATGATACCACACAAACTCATGGCAAATGTTGCAGAATTTTAAATATTAATGCAAAAGAGTAGCATTTACATATTGAAACACAAAAAAAGAAACCACACAAATACGCATACATGTGCAAGTGCACACTTGCACGTACATAATTGCACATATACATAAATGATGAGAAGCGCTTGAAGTGTCAAGGGTTTCGTTTTTTTTTTACAACGCAACAGCAGCAGCAGCACGGATTAGAAAAGCAGCAACATCAAGAATAACAACAACAGTTTAGGTGTTAGTAACATTACAAAAATATACAAACATGCGCACGCACACACACACGCCTACACACGTTCTTAATTAATTACAGTTTAAGTTTTGTTCACAGTGTTGTAAATTTGCGGTGTTACCATAGTTTTTGTGGTATTATAAGATATAAAGAAAGCAAAATAAAACAAAACAAAACGAAAAAACTAAAGGTGGCAACTTAAATGTTTTTGTTTTAAAAGTAAAACAAAGCAGGAATTAAACCAAATTCATGGTAAATGGTGGTAAAAAAGGGGAGCATGAGGTCTCGACTGAGTAGTGAAAGTAAAAGCACATAACTTTACTTGTTTGCTTGCTTTCATTTGCTACTTAGCAGTGGCAGCGAAAAGCAATACACACACAAACATACGAATATATGTATGTATTAGTATACAAAGAGGTAGCTCATTAAAAATTTAGCTTTCCGACCCTTGACTTTGTTGCCTAGATTAAGAGATATAATATGAGAGGGGGGCTTTAAGCATGCTTTAAGCTCTTATGATACTTAATTTATGTTTTCAATTTTAAAAAAGTTTTGATTTCCAACGAAAAAAGAACAAAAAACAAAACATAAAAACAGCGAAAATAAGAAGAAAAATTCAAAAAATAGCCATTTGCACTTACCTAATTATTCATCTCAAGTCAAGCACCACAATAGCACAAATTTGCAAAAAATTCATGCTGAAGCCTTACAAATGTCGCAAATAAAAACATGGAAAGGTACCTTTTAACCGTTATAAAAGCATAGAAATAGAAGAAATGCTTGTTATCACTGAAAACTATGCATATGTGTGCTTTACGTTGAGAAATAAATTCTGAAACATTACAAATGTTTCCATTTGAAAAAATCATATTATTCCAAAAACCAAATATAAGCTGGCGAAAACACTCTCGCTATTGCACTTGCCCTATCATTTCAAACAAAGTCAAGCAATAAAATTGCACAAATTCGCAAAAAACTCATGCATAAGCTCTACAAATGTCAAAAATAAAAACAGAGAAAAGAGCCTTTTCACTCTTAGAAAAACATAGAAATTGAAAAAATGCGTCTCCTCATTCAAACTGTTCATATTAAAAGTTACCTTTTGATGTATGCACTTTAAAATCATAAATTTTCATCAAAAATTAAATACATATCATACGTGCTTAAGTCTATTTTATATTTATGTGTGTTATATTTGCGCATCATGCTTATGCGCTCCCATTAACAAGAATTTTAAATATTCATTATTTGCATGCTGTGTGCTAAATTCTGTTGCGCATCTTTTGTTTATTGGTATCTATGCATGAATGTGTGAGAGGAGTGTGTATAAGTGCTTTTGTGTGTATGGCGCGGTTGTACTGCGCTGCGTGTTGGCTTCTTTCACTATTTTCACATAATACGAAGCGTACGTAGTTTTTGCTTTCGTTTTTTGGTAAAGCTCTTTATTTGTTGTAGCTATTTAAATTAAAACATATTTTCTTCATCATCATCAACACCAACACTACCGCCGCCACCACCGTAATCTTCACTTTCATCGTCTTTATTTTGTTATTGTTTGTGGTTTTTGTTTTCAGTGCCGTCAAGCAGTAGAAATTTTGTGCAGCTTTCAATAAATTTGCATAGTTTTACACAGCACAAATATCATGGTGTGCGTTACGAAGGTTAAAGTTTATTATTATGGAATTTTGATGGTTTCCTTAAAGATGAAACAAAAGTGCAAGGGCTTTAACGGAGTATTTTAGTTAAAAAGTTTAATTTTTGACAGTTTATTAAGCTCAGAATGAGTTACTAACTTAAATGTTACTCATACGACATGGTGTGCTAGAAATGAGTTATATGGTTTAAAGGCGCTAAAATTCTTTTATTGACTAGAAAACTGCGTCTGATCTGATTGCCTTGTCGACAAATACATTTAGGGCATTGAAGTGTAGTGTAGCATTCACAGCACTCAAGTCTTCCCATGCCAATTCGTGCTTTAAAATTGCATAAAATAGCAAAAATGCATAATAAAACTCTACAAATGTCGGAAAAAAAAAACATTTTAAGAAGCATTCTAACCGTAAGAAAAGTATAGAAATAAAAAAACTGCTCCTAATCACTGAATACTTTTTATATATAACCCTTAATTTGCGCAAAATAAGATATAAAATATGAAACTGTACAAATGTTGTCTTTCGAAAAATCAAGAAAAAAACATAAAACAGCGAAAATATTTCAAGTTATAACCAATTGTACTTGCCTAGTCATTTACCTAAAGCGAAGCACAACAACACCCTAGTCACTTATCCAAAACCAAGCACCACAATGCATAAATTCACAAAAAACATACTGAAACTCTACAAATGTTGCAAATAGAAAACCTGGAGGAACACCTGAAAGCGAGAAAAACCAAAAAGAGTTCTATTTAAGGCCTCTGGTTACTAAAAGCTAAGCCCAAATAGCACTTACACACCTTAAGGTGGACAAATACAAAGTGAAACTTTACAAATGTTCTCATTAAAAAATTTAAAATCATTCGAAAACTGAATAAACTGTTTTGAAAAGTCCTTGAACAATAAAAACATTAACAAACTTAAGAAGTAAAGAAATGAATGTAATGAAAATACGTATTTAAAACTCTACAAATGTACAAATAAATATTTTAAGTATTTCGTTTAAATAACATCGTTATTTAACTAAAACTAAATCAATGACAAATACAAAACACATGACTAAACATCCTCAATGAACTCTGCTAGCATTTCACTTACAAATTCACTTACAATGTTTCACTAACAACAACAACATAACCAAGAAAACATCAATGTAAGCATTAAAATCAAAAACTGATTGCTCCTGCTGTTGCTGCCAACAACTTAAAGCCATTAGCTTTAAAATTTTTTGCTTCATCACCTTTGTAAAAAATAAAAAAAAAAAATTATAAAAAACACCAAACGATAGCAAGATGTAAATTTATGTATGTGTTGCGTTGGTATGTCAACAACACACACACAAGCACAAATAAAATATAGTGACACAAGCGCGCCAAGCAACCAACACATTCTAATAAAAGTCAACAACGCGCAAGAAAAAAAAAGTTTAAAATCATCGATGCATTTCAGCATGACACCACCAACATCACCACCAGTTACGTTACATACAGAGCAAACATCAATGGGAGCAAAATCATCACATCAATGATATTTGTTGCCTTTTTTAGTTGTTGTTGTTGTTGTTGCTTGATGAATGATGAATGAAATGCATTTTGACATTAATGTTGTGATGTGCAGAAAACGAAACGAAAGAAGAAAAGAAGAAAAAATGGAAATCATAAAAATGACAGAAAAAATCATGATTTGTGTTCATCAGGAATTAGAAAGCAGGATAAAAGCGTGGAAGCAACAAATTTTATTTGATAACATGAGTGACATTAAATGGGTGTGGGAATGACTTGAAAATGGTTTCCATAGTACGTACATGTTTTAAATATTTAGTAGCGCATATTTGATGATTTCATTACATGAAATTTTTCTGGTCTACGGGGCGTATGAGTGACATTCATTTATTTTTATTAACACTAACTGCGTGGCATTTTTTGGAAGGAAAAAATTTAACTTTTTTTTACCTTGAAAAGTTACTAAAAATAAGCAAAGAAAAGCGCTCCAATAGTGAAATATTTTTGTTTTTTTATATGTACAAATGTGACCTCATTTTTCTTCTCCATTTTGAATAAAATTCAATTAGAATATTTTTTTTAAACAAAAAGTTACCGCTGTTCAGTAAATTCATTGATTGCATTTGACTGATATTTTAACAAAATAAGTTCAAAATATTTTAAACAAAACAAATTAATCCTTTAGGGTGCAATTTTTGTTGTTGCACGGGCATTGTAGGTACTCAAAGGCATTCATGAAGCAGTAATACTGATTGGCTGCGATAGTTGAAAGTGAATTTATGCATAAAACGAAAAGTTGTTTCAAACGTTGATTTTTTTCAAAAATATAAAATTACAAAAGCCAAATTCAATGTATCGATGGGAGGTCCTTTCAATTCAAACTTGCAACTGCTATAACCAACATGTTGCGTGCAAATAAAAGTAAAAATAAATTTGAACGAAATGTTATGAAGAGATTGAATATGTGGATATCAAATAAAATTATTCGATCTTGATGATCGATCTTGATGATCGAATAATTTTATTTGATATCCATGTATTCAATCTCTTCATAACATTTCGTTCAAATTTATTTTTACTTTTATTTGCACGCAACATGCTGGTTATAGCAGTTGCAAGTTTGAATTGAAAGGACCACCTTAAAAACAAAACTTAAAGGACCTCCCATCGATACATTGCACGGCGCTGTCCTGAGAATTTAAATAACGATAACAACACCCCTCTGGGGTTATTTCATATTATGAAAGCCTATTAAATTCTGCATATTTTGGTGAATTTTTAAAAAAATCGTTAGAGCGCTTTTTGAAAAAAAGCCAAAAAACCGTTCAAATTGAAATGAAAAAAAAGTTTTGAGTTGACACACAAAAATTAAATTTTTATCAATATTTTAATAAATAATGATTATAATGTGTATATATTATAAAAGTATATTATATTCTAAAAAATATAAGACTAAGTAGAAAAAAATCGATGGACCGGTTTTCGAAAAACTGGCAAAACACCGTTAAAATTTCAATGAAAATCAATATTTTTAGTCGACATATGAAAATTAGTTTTGCTGATTATTGTAACATATAATGAAAATTATAAATATACACACATATTATATATATATCATGTATGTTTTCTATAGAATAAAATGTTTACGTTTCTTAACAAAAAAACACTGAAAAAAATTATTACAAAAATTATTTAGTTAAAAAAATATCGTTAAAATTGGAGTTAGCCCGACAAAATTCGGATTTTGCTGCAAAATAGTTCGAAGTGAAATTTTGTCACAAAAATACTCTTTATTTATGCATGAAAGATAAAGTGTGAAAAAATCATAGTGAAATCTTCTACGCATAAAAAGTTATTCAAGATCAAAGGTCGAAAAAATCAGTTTTTTGCAAATATCACACTAACGGTTGCTTTTTCAGAAAAATAGGTCTAAACAATTTTGTAGTCCTTAAAATTTTCTATGGAAAAGACCTCAGAGTGGTTTTCGTACGACTTACAGTTTAGGAGATATTCTAATTAAAAAAGTGTCAAAGCTTAGAAATGCATGCATGCGGTATATAAGTGTGCATAGCCACATGTTGATTTTTAATGTGCCATAACTTATGAACGATGAGTTGCACGAAAAAAACAAAACCATCAGGTTATAGGGAATTATATGCTCTATAAATGATAAGCAATGTATGTACACATACAATTTACCGTTTAGGAGTAATTCAATAAAAACAGATTTTTTTAATGTTGTCCTTAATTTTTATGGTTTTCATTGAATAACTCCTAAACGGTAAATTGTATGTGTACATACATTGCTTATCATTTATAGAGCATAAATTTCCCTATAACTTGATGGTTTTGTTTTTTTCGTGCAACTCATCGTTCATAAGTTATGGCACATTAAAAATCAACATGTGGCTATGCACACTTATATACCGCATGCATGCATTTCTAAGCTTTGACACTTTTTTAATTAGAATATCTCCTAAACTGTAAGTCGTACGAAAACCACTCTCAGGTTTTTTCCATAGAAAATTTTAAGGACTACAAAATTGTTTAGACCTATTTTTCTGAAAAAGCAACCGTTAGTGTGATATTTGCAAAAAACTGATTTTTTCGACCTTTGATCTTGAATAACTTTTTATGCGTAGAAGATTTCACTATGATTTTTTCACACTTTATCTTTCATGCATAAATAAAGAGTATTCTTGTGACAAAATTTCACTTCGAACTATTTTGCAGCAAAATCCGAATTTTGTCGGGCTAACTCCAATTTTAACGATATTTTTTTAACTAAATAATTTTTGTAATAATTTTTTTCAGTGTTTTTTTGTTAAGAAACGTAAACATTTTATTCTATAGAAAACATACATGATATATATATAATATGTGTGTATATTTATAATTTTCATTATATGTTACAATAATCAGCAAAACTAATTTTCATATGTCGACTAAAAATATTGATTTTCATTGAAATTTTAACGGTGTTTTGCCAGTTTTTCGAAAACCGGTCCATCGATTTTTTTCTACTTAGTTTTATATTTTTAAGAATATAATATACTTTTATAATATATACACATTATAATCATTATTTATTAAAATATTGATAAAAATTTAATTTTTGTGTGTCAACTCAAAACTTTTTTTTCATTTCAATTTTAACGGTTTTTTGGCTTTTTTTCAAAAAGCGCTCTAACGATTTTTTTAAAAATTCACCAAAATATGCAGAATTTAATAGGCTTTCATAATATGAAATAACCCCAGAGGGGTGTTGTTATCGTTATTTAAATTCTCAGGACAGCGCCGTGATTGAATTTGGCTTTTGTTATTTTATATTTTTGAAAAAAATCATCGTTTGAAACAACTTTTCGTTATATGCAAAAATTCACTTTCAACTATCGCAGCCAATCAGTGTTACTGCTTCATGAATGCCTTTGAGTACCTACAATGCCCGTGCAACAACAAAAATTGCACCCTACGAACAAGGATAAATTTATTTTGTTTAAAATATTCTGAACTTATTTTGTTCAAATAGGTTAATTATAACAAGAGTACCTTTTTTTGGGTGAATTTTGATCTTTTAAAATTGACTTAAATGAGAGACCACGCAATTTTAAACTTGAGCAAACGAACTTTATGAGGGTTATTCTCCGAAAAATATCCTGGGGCTCAAAACCGTGTTCAAATTTAATATTTGATATTTTCACTATTTAATACAGATACTTTACCAAAGCTTCTATACGAATAGCTTTGAATAGAAAATAATTATGAGCACTTGACTACGAAATCATAAAATAAAGTGTTGAAAACTCATTCCCCAGTCTGCTAAGTACTGAGTAATAAGAGTACAGAAAGCTAAGGGAAAGAGGAGACTCAGCTTTTTTTCACCTCAGTTAGTTTTGGTTTTTCGATAGTGCGATAATGCGATTTTTATAAAAAAAAATTTTGATATATTGTATAGAACATGAGTGCGAGACATTATTCCTGTAAGTTTTTTTAAAAATTTATTAATATTCGTTTAATTTTAGATAACTAAGTCAGTGAACAACTAAAATTCCTATCCACCAATTTAAAGATTTTTAAAAATGATTGCAATGTGCATCGTGATAATATCAAATATCAAATTTACTCTGGGAAAATCCTTCTCCAACGGGAAAATGTTGTTTATTGGTTAATTCATGAGACTCCTTCAACTAATTTCCCTATTTATGATTAGGTGCTGTACATAAAAAAGTGCACGGTGTGCCATAACCCGTTCTAAATCGGACGTCGTAGCACATCAAATTTTTTTCCAGATTCTGTTTACTTATCGTTCAAATGACGTATAAAAAAATTTTCACTTGTGACTCCTCGACTAAATTTTGAGATAATCGCTTTTCCAATTGGGGCTTTTTCCCATACAAAAAGAAAAAAAAAAATTTTTTAACTACATTAAACAAAAATTAAAATAATCACAATCGAAGTGTTTTGTAATGTCAAACACGAATCCAGCCTCAGAATTGCTCTCTCGTGTATAGTTTATGAGATATTGTAACCTAAAGACCAAAAAATGTCGTTTTTTGCCATTTTTTGAAGCTATATAACTATGTAACATATCATTTATTCATCAAATGTGGCTTAGATACTTAATAGTCTTAATCTTTTCTTTTAAAACCTAATTCAAATTATATTTATATCTTCATGCTTCTAAGAGATATCGTAGACCGAAATATTGTCAAAAAGGGTTTTTCGCACTTTTGTGTCTTTTTAGGTTAAGATATCTTTGAGGAAAAAAAAGATATCAACATAATTTAAATTAGATTTTAAAGGCAAAGATTAGGACTTTAAAGTTGTTTGCCAGATTTAACGAAATTAAAATTTCTTTCACATTTTAAACATGTTCAACGAACCGACCATTTCAAAATTCAGCCGTATGCCATACACGTAACAACAACACTCGGGGTGTCAAACGGCTGAATTTAGAAGTAGTCGGTTCGTTGAACATGTTTAAAATGTAAAAGAAATTTTAGTTTCAATAAATCTGGTAAGCAACTTTAAAGCTATAATCTTTGCCTTTAAAATCTAATTTAAATAATGTTGATATCTTTTTTTTCCTCAAAGATATCTTAACCTAAAAAGACACAAAAGTGCAAAAAACCCGTTTGGAGAATATTTCGGTCTACGATATCTCTTAGAAGCATGAAGATATAAATATAATTTGAATTAGGTTTTAAAGGAAAAGATTAAGACTTTTAAGTATCTAAGCCACATTTGATGAATAAATGATATGTTACATAGTTATATAGCTTCAAAAAATGGCAAAAAACGACTTTTTTTGGTCTTTAGGTTACAATATCTCATAAAATATACACGATAGAGCAATTCTGAGGCTGGATTCGCGTTTGGCATCATAAAACACATCGATTGTGATTATTTTAATTTTTGTTTAATGTAATTAAAAAAATTTTTTTTTTCTTTTTGTATGGGAAAATGCCCCAATTGGAAAAGCGATTATCTCAAAATTTAGTCGAGGAGTCACGAGTGAAAATTTTTTTATACATCATTTGAACGATAAGTAAACAGAATCTGGAAAAAAATTTGATGTGCTACGACGTCCGATTTAGAGCGGGTTAAGGTACACCGTGAGTGGCGTTCATTGGGGGTGGGGGTTTCTATGAGAAACGGCGCAGGTTCCGATAGTAAATTGATCTTTCAGGGCTGCCACCTGTTTTTATTTTATTTCTATTTTTATTTTTATTTTTATTTTTATTTTTATTTTTATTTTTATTTTTATTTTTATTTTTATTTTTATTTTTATTTTTATTTTTATTTTTATTTTTATTTTTATTTTTATTTTTATTTTTATTTTTATTTTTATTTTTATTTTTATTTTTATTTTTATTTTTATTTTTATTTTTATTTTTATTTTTATTTTTATTTTTATTTTTATTTTTATTTTTATTTTTATTTTTATTTTTATTTTTATTTTACTTAAATGGTTTTTTAAAAATCCAACATAAATTTTTCGGGTTGCCACTTGGCTGTATTCGAAAATGTTGTTTTAATCTTACTTTTTTTACTAAAATTACATTTTTAGTTTCTGAAACGCTCAAGTTAACTTTTTAAAATTGTAAAAAAAATTTTAGGAGTTGCCACCTTTTTTTTATAAATTTTGCTTAAACCATACATTTAAAAAAAAAAATAAAGATAAAATTTTGGACTTAAAACGTAACGCAACATAAATTTTTAGGGATGCCACCTTTGCTTAAATTTAAATTTTTTTCTGACTTAATTGAAATTTTTCGTTTCAGAATCGCTCAGATTCAAAAAAAATTTTCGAAAATACCAAGATGGCAACCCTAAAAGTTTATGATAGATTTTTAATAAGTTTATTAAAGCGTTTTAAGACTAAATTTTTGTGAATATATGGTTTAAGCAAAATTTACAAAAAAACCTGAAAGTTTTCTTACAATTTTTCAAAAAAGTTTCAAGAAATTAAGGCTATCATATTCTATATCTTCAATTAATAAAAAAATATGAAAAAAGGTGAGGGCAAAAAAGGCATGGTTTGATACATTTTTCGGAGATTCACCCATATAGTTATCATGTTATCGGTGACTAAGGTTTGAATTTCGTGCAAATTTGACCTATTCGACAAAAAAAATCTCTTAAGTGTTAAAAATGTGACATTTATTTTTTAAAAGAATAAGGTCTTACCTTCAAAATGGCACAAGAAAAAAGGAAATTTATCATAATCTTTGGAAAAGTTATCTACATTTCAAAATTATTTTCAATTTGATCAAGCATTACATGTCGTATGAGTAACATTTGATTAATATGCAAAGACCAAGTTTCATATGAAAAGTTTTCTGCAATTTCTCGGCATAGGAAGTGAAATTTTTTTCATGAAACCAAGAGATTTAACCCAACCGAATATTTATCTATTAAATAAAAAGACTTCCGTTGGATCTTTTGGTGTCAACATTTTGACATTATTTTGCATAAAATCCTTGCATAAACATTTAAGTCATTTCAGTGATAAGCCCCTGTTTTTCATTTATCAAATTTATAACATGATGGATATAACATGATGTTGCCATCTACCACAAGTTTTACGCATCATATTTACATGTGCTGCAACATAATCTGAATAAATGCGTCAAATTAAAACGTTTGCAGTCAGTCTCTCTCTCTCTCTGTGCGCATCTTTGTCTGTCCAATTTTTTGTCATTCAATCATAAAAAACGTAATCCATTCAAGCAACCAACAAAACCAACATACAAACGACGAACGAACAACGTCCAACTCTGCAGTCTGTCAACTTTGGCAACATTAATAATTTACAGTTATTAATTTTAGTTACTGACGTTTGTGCATCTTTTTGATCCTTTATTCGTCCTTCATATATTACAAGAAAAATAATCTGCATGTCCTGCTTTCAATATGTCAGTGTGCATATGTAAACATATGAGAAATGTATACACAGACATCATACATGTACGTACACCACATATACATCACTCTACACTCTCCGTACTTGAGCAGACAATATAATAAATTTTAATGAGAAATAATCCTTAGAACAACAACAACAATAAATGGTTTGTTTTAATTACAAACTTACAACTACAACAAAAATAACAGCAATATGACTCTGGAAGTCATAATTATGTATGTATGTATTCTCCTTTAACTCCTAGGAGGAGCATAGGGCCAATATGAAATCTCTCCATTTGTCACGATCCCTTGCGATGACTTTGATCTCTTGCCACGATTTTCCCGATTCTTGGATTTCCTTTTCCAACGACCTTTTCCAGTTGGTTTTGGGTCTACCACGTCCTCTACTGCCTTGTGGATTCCACTCAAGGGCCTGGCGACAAACTTCGCTGTGTGGTTTCCGGAGAGTCATAATTACGATATTTAAAATGATATTCTTCGGCATGATGTTTTTGCGAAAGAAAAAATCCCATCAGGATTGCCTTTTGTTCTTACAAAATGTAAATGTGTAGATGAATAAAAGGGTAATGTTTCGGTTTAGTGTTGCCAAGTCTGTTCGGGCAGCTACAGGTGTTTATTAGAATAGGTTGATAACATTACATACATATAAAAATTTTTACAAAAAATTCCCTCATTTCATTATTATGCTTGAAAGCCAATAATTTACAGTTTTTGCTTTGTTCGCGAACATTCTAACAAAATCTGGCACTTGCTTGTCTTCTATTTTAACAACACGAGAGCGAGTCACACTACAGCTAAAGTTAATGACTTCAAAAATATAAAATTCATATTCTAGTCTTTAGCCCTCATTAATTATGCAATGCCAGGGTACTGACCTCATGTAAATATAAAACTTCTGAGCATTAATTTTTCACGAAGAACTACTAAAGGCTAAAAATTAATATATTTTTGTATTTCAGGCCTCAAATTATATTTGATTTTTAAATAACAGAGTACTGATATTTTTGCCTTACTACACATATTCAACTTCAGTGAATATGTGTTAATAAAAAATGTACGGAATTCGCTGCCTTAAAATCTTTCAATTTCTCATTTATAATGCTGGGAATTTGAATAGTACAAAATTTCACTTTGCTCGCGAACATCCTACAAAAATCTGCCACTTTTCAGTATTTTATTTCAACGACAACAGCTAGTCACACTACAGCTAAAGTTAATGATTTCAAAAATATAAAAATCATATTCTAGTCTCTAAGCGCTCATTAATTATGTAATGCCAGGGTACTGACGCCATGTAAATACAAAGCATCTGAGCATTACTTCTTCAGGAAAAATTACTTAAAAATGAAAATTTTTATTTATTTTTATTTTTGTATTCCATGCTTCAAATTATACTTGATTTTTAATGACAGAGTACTGACGTTTTTTGCCAACTTACAAATATTTAGCTTCAGTGCATTGTATATGCTATATCGTTCTTCAGTCGCAGATTTTTATTGCTCATTTAATCTGCTCGAAATTCATTACTTCATAATTATTCTTTGTTTGCGAACCTTCTACGAAAATCTGCCACTTTCCAGGTGTTTAATTTTAAAAACAAGAGCGATTCACACTACAGCTTAAGTTAGTGGTTACAAAAATATAAAATTCATATTCTATTCTCAAAGCGCTTGTTGATTTTGCGTTGCCAGGGTACTGACGCATGTACATTTATAGAATCGGAGTATTGCTTTTACAGGAAAAATTATACTTGATTTTTAAATGACATAGTACTGATATTTGTGCTTTCCTTCAAATTTTCAACTTCAGTGAATATATGAATGTTAATGAAAAATGTGTGGATTTCAGTTCCTTAAGTTCTTTCAATTACTCAGCGTTCTTTAACTATGCAATGCCAGGGTATTGACTTGTTTAGTAGGGCTGTTTTAGTATATAGCAGACTTAGGACTTTTAAGTATATTTTTTTTATTCTATTTCATTGAATCATGAAGAATAGTGTGCACAAGGTTTAAATGGTAGGCAAATTTATGTGCGTAAAGTTAGCACCGCTTTTGTGGAATTTCCCGAAAAAAAATTGTGCCGGGGTGTGCTCCAATTGTGCTGCATTGTACCATATCGGTCCAAGGATTCACTTTTTATGGAGAGGTCCTTTTTTTGTGCGAAGTTGGCACCGCTTTTGTGGAATTTCTCAAAAAAAAAAGTAGCGCTTCACTTGTGCTGCGTTGTGCCGTATTGAAATAAAAAAAATCCGTCCAAGGATTCGCTTTTGTGGAATTTCCCGAAAAAAAAAGTTATACCGGGGTGTACTCGACTAATGCTATGTGTGCCGTATTGGAAATCAAAATCGGCCCAAGTATATAGATTGTATGGGGGTCCTTTTTCTACGAAAGCATGAAGTTAGACCCGATTACCCGATGGTTTCCAATACGGCACAACGCAGCATAAGTCAAGAACACCCCGCAAAACTTTTTTTTTTTGGGAAATACCACAAAGCGGGGTTTACTTCACGCACTTCGCAAATTTGTTTTTTTTTTTTTTTTTTACAAATATCTCGCTAACGTGAAACTCTGGAGAAAAATATTTGTCAACAAATTTATAGTTCAGAATATTTTCTATAAAAAAGCAATGACCAAATGACTTATAAGTAGTTTAGGAGATATTCCAATTAAAAAAGTTCCAGAACTTGTGCGTAAAAATTTGCATCGTAATAGGTTGGCTTTCACTCATGAATGGTGAGTTGCACGATAAAAAGTCTTATGATCTTTTTTATGGAAAATCATGTGTTAAGTGTTTATGCATAGTTTATCGCTTAGGATATATTCAATAAAAACCATCAAAATGGCGAAAAGCTGCAGAAAATGAGTTTATTATTGAATAATTTATAGTCAGTATTATTTACTATCTGTTATACCTGAGCTTAAAAATTATCAAACATTATTTTTCTGTAGAGAAAAGCGTTAGCGAAATATTTATAGAAAACTGTTGATTACCATAATATACTTTAATTCAAATACTTAACCATAGATAAACGATATGAGCATCCCATTAAATATTTATGATACATTTTAATGTGTGCTATTTTCGACTTCACTCACACACATTCATATAATCACACAAAAATAAAAATATATATTTTTTTTATTATCTAAGGTGCAGCATAATTTTAACTGAGAAGAGCTGGCAGCACTACACGTAGCACTACATGCCAACATGCAACATAAAAGCAGCAAAAGATGCAAATAAAAAGACAAACATAAATTATGGTAGATAGGTACTGGCCTAGTGAAGCCTTGTAAAGGATATATGAGTAAAATAACAAAAGCAACAACAACAAGTGAATGAATGCTTCACATGTAGGTAAATGAGTTACCTACGTTTTGCAACTTTGTGTAAATTTTATAATTATTTTAATTATGTTGTGCAGTTGGTAAGCGTTTTCAACTAGGAAATGAGTTCAACTTTCGAATAAAAAAAACGTAGATTAAATTTTAAGTGCTGAACACAAAAACAGGTAGTGAATGAATGGAACTTTATGAGTTGATGTGTTCAAATTTGTATTATTAACCCTATTTGTGTGAAATGATGTACGTAGTGAGGGTGGGAATGTGTTTGTGTAAATGCCAAAAATTTCATTTAAGGATATGGGTCAAATGCATAAATTTGCACAATGAAAATAAAAATGAGAATGTGATGAGTGTATGCAGTAGTTGGGCATACGTTTAAATTACATAAAGTGTTTTTATACCAAAAAATAGAATTTGAGCATAGCAAAAGAATGGAGAAACCTTTAAGCAATCATTTCATATTCAAAGAAGTTTTACCTGTTGAACTTTTTTTTTAAGTATGTAGGATAATTTCACATATGTACATAATACTCACAAAAAAAAAAAAAAAAACAGTCGGAAAAATTGGCTCCCGGATATAACCCCAGAAATTTTTTCCAAAAGTGATCTGATTGACCAAAAAGAAAGAACGCCAAAAAATCTTTTGAAAACAAAGCCAACATTTTTTTTAGCAAAAAACACCAGAAAACTCTTTTGCTCTATTTCCAAACCAAAATGGAAATAATGCCAGACTTTTGTAAGGAGATTTTCTGGCATTATTTTATTGAGTTACTTCTTACGATCCTATGCCATTGTTTCCAAAAATTCTAACGTTTTTTCTAGTCAATTTATGGCTTTATTTCCAAAAAATCTATCTAAAAATCAGAAGACCCACTCAGAGTTGCCTTCTTGACGAACAAGGTAGGAAGAGCGCCAACACTGAGTCCGATCATAACCTCTTTATGGCAATTCTCAGGCTCAAAATGATCAACGATCAATATTAAGGACTCAGCAGCACGAATTCCTAGACCGTAATCAAAAATACATTGCAAAACTACAAATCGTTTTTTTAGGAGTAAGTGCAACCATAGTTAAAGGAGTATGAAATCCTGTATGAACAGCAAAACCTGAATGGCAGTAAAAATAAAGATGCAACAAGCGAAAGAGATCGTATGTGAACAGGAGACTAGAGGACTGATGTTTCTAACGCCATTACTAAGGAAATAGAAGCCTTCTGCAAAAAAGACACTAAGCCAAATGTTCAATGACTATAAAGTCAAAATGCAAGAAATAGCAGAAACCAAAGACCTATGACCGTAATGACACGTCAGATGGGTTGAAAAAGTTCAGAAATATATAAGACTATAGAAAACTAGAATGGGAATCCACTGGTTGCAACAGACCACCAGTTTATTTGATGGAAAGAATATTTGCAATAAGTCTTTCCTCCAAAAAAACCACACTTTTCGGCTCATTCATTAACAAAGCGAAGATAAAGGTCATAAAATGTCTCCAGAACAATAAATAACAACAGATGCCAAGTACACTCTGAACTTTTTGCACCGATCTTTTCTCAAATTTAAAAAGAACTAGGGTGTAACCTTCAGCCTGGTCAAATATTAAATACCCTGCACTGCAGTATTTTGAAAATTTTGCTTATATGGGAGGTGCCACGCCCTCTTGCCCAATTTCACACAGTTTTTGCTCAGAGCATTTATAGTTCTTAGTGTCTGAATAAAATTTAGTTTGATTACCTCCAAAAACCCTTTCAGTATAGCATTTTGAAAATTTTGCTTTTATGGGAGGTGCAGCGCCCTCTTGTCTGAATTTACTCAATTTTTTCTCAGAGCTTGCGCATACAATTCCTAGTATTCATGAAAAATACTCTTAAAGTTGCATTTTGAATACACTTTTTGTATGGGCGGTAGGCATGTCCGTTGACCGATTTCGGTAATTTTCAATCCCTCGAGCTAACTTTTACATCAAAGACACTGTACTAAATTTTACCGAATTATCTTGGATAGTTTTCCTATAAAAAATATTTCCACAGACAGACAGACGGACGTGGCTTTATCGACTGATCAAGAATATATATTTCTCTGCTATACAAACGGAAGGACAAAGTGAATATGTATACTCTGGGTGAAGGTATAAAAATACATACTCGCCTACTGGGCCTTACGTTACCTGGCGAAAATTCAAAAAAAAAAAAAGTTCACTTACCACTATGGCAGGGCTAGATGAGCATTCTAGTTGGAGCGTTATTCGAGAGTAAGCGTTTCTTACTGTATATAAATTTTATGAGCATGGAACGGACAAAGATGGTCAAAAACGATGACACCCAAAAAACGCTTTAGTTAAGGTATTACAGTCAAATTGATTCAAAATGTTGACAAAAATTGTTCCCACTAAAGTATGCAAGAAACTGAAGTATGTCATTTGGAAACCCAAAGCAGGCTTCTCTCAAATAGATCGTACATTGAGCATATAAATGATCTTAGATACACTTAACATTCTTCGGTTGAAGTACTTAATTTTCTTTTCTTTTCTTTTCTTTTCTTTTCTTTTCTTTTCTTTTCTTTTCTTTTCTTTTCTTTTCTTTTCTTTTCTTTTCTTTTCTTTTCTTTTCTTTTCTTTTCTTTTCTTTTCTTTTCTTTTCTTTTCTTTTCTTTTCTTTTCTTTTCTTTTCTTTTCTTTTCTTTTCTTTTCTTTTCTTTTCTTTTCTTTTCTTTTCTTTCGGTACATCTAATCTATATCTATACTTTTTATATAAAATTATATGAAAACCTTATGTAACCCAATGTTTTCCCATTTTTTTGGACTTCTACCGATATTTAAGATGTTTTTCGATATACTTGTACCTAATTTACCGATTTCTTCGATGTAATTCAATATTTTTCGATACTTTTGGACTTTACCAATTTTAGAATATTTTTCGACATTTTTAGACCTTTCCGAATATTCTAGATTTTTATCAATATTTTTCAATACTTTTGGAATTTTACCGATATTTTGGATGTTTTTCGATATATTTGGACTTTGGTCTATATTTTAGATGTTTTTCGATGCTCTTAGACTTTTGTCGATATTTTGAATGTTTTTCAATAGATTTTGATTTTTACCGATTTCTTCGATATTTTCAATACTTTTGGAATCATACCAATATTTTCTATACTTTCAGATTTTCACCGGAAAAATCGGTGCATTTTATTATTTTTCGATACATTTGAACTTTTGCCGATATTTAAGATGAGATATCACGAAAATAAATATTTCAAAAATGTATAGCGGGTATGAAGGTATAAACAGCAATAAATGCAAAATGACAACCAAAGTTATATAGCTGTCAAAGAGCAGTTTAAAAACAAAAATGGGAAAAACTGTCGTAATTTCAACACGGCTTTGCGCACTTTATTAAGGCCATTTTTTATTCACTGCTTTTCAAAATGACAATACCTACATGGATAGATATAACAAAAAAAAAAAAAAAAAAAAAAAAATAACCAACACAAAGCCACAGCAACAAAAACAATAACAATACAAACATCCAGAGGCAAAAACATTCAATTTAATGGGATTTATTTATGTTGTTGTCTGACATAAAACTAAAAATATCAAAAAAAAAATATAATATAACAGAAACACTTCCCACATCAAACTATCATGGGAATACCTGGCATACACATATCAGTTGAAATTGGTTTTTGAGGTAACAAAAAACAAAAAAAAAAGGTGTTACTTCAAGGTCGTTCAACAACTACACACCCATGTCCAGGAAGGAAGCAAAAGAACATCACCAATAAAGACATTGAAAGCTTTACTATGACAACACTGAGAAAGGATAAAAAAAGGGATGCAAGTTAACACAAACACAAATGAGTCAAAATAGAAAATAGACTCAACACCAACGCTTATTCAAGTAGAGACTTACCTTCACAAATAAGCAAAAGAAAAAAGGATACCGAGTGAGAAGAGAGAGAGAACTTAACATGTCATTTAGGACATGTTTACAACTTTATCGTTTTAATAATGCAAATTATGGTTTTGTTAAGGTTTTACCTTCTTCTTTTTCTATTTTTTACTTAGGGGAACTTTTACAAAATGAATAGTGAGTAGATAAAATAAATGTTGACACATAGCAAAAATCACCCCAAATATAATATTTACATGATGAATAGCTCAAAACAAGTTTTTTAATATTAAAAAAATATAAATTACTCAAAAGAAGGATTTCTTAAAGAAGAATAATGGAAAAATGACAAAAAGTAATATCACTTTTGTGGACAGTTTCCCCCTAATAATTTAAAAGCTATCATTTTGTAAGGCTTCTAGGAACAAGACAACTTGTGATAAATGCTAATCACAAAACATAGGTACATAAATGATATTAAGTATAATAACAAAAGAAACAGATTGAGCTGAGTTGGGCAAATGTTGAAATAAGAATGCCCAAAAATTTTCCAGGGGTCACTGAAAAATTAAGCAATACAGTTCGAAACATAAGCAAATCAAAAAGGTTTGCGTATTGCAAAAAATGTATTCTACTTAGTCGTTGCTATAACCATTAATAGTTTTTTAAGCTACAAAGAATACAAAAGGAAAAAAAAGAAAAGAAAAGAAAAGAAAAGAAAAAAAAAAGAAAAGAAAAGAAAAGAAAAGAAAAGAAAAGAAAAGAAAAGAAAAGAAAAGAAAAGAAAAGAAAAGAAAAGAAAAGAAAAGAAAAGAAAAGAAAAGAAAATCGAATAAAGTTGGGAAAATGGTTCCCGACTCATTAAGATATTTACTATTCCGGACAAAGCCTAGAAAATTTTGAAAACATAAGTTTCACAGAACTTCAACGGGCAACGTATTTACCCATTAAAAGAAAAATGGTTCTCGAGTTGTAAATAGATTTATAAAAATTTTCCGTTTTCGATTTTTCGGGTTTGAGCCCCAAGAAAGGTGGGCAAAACAATTTGGTTTTTAAAAAGCGGTAGTTTATTTTTTTTAATGTTCAATTACATATAAATCCTCATTATTAAAATCTTTCTACAATGCGTCCTCAAGCGGGCAAAAAAATTTCGATACAAAAAACACACTTTGGGACCACTGTGGGGCGCTCTTCCTCAAAGTATGGACATCTTTAGTTATCTGCGCCAAAACGAAAATTCAAAAGCTTAGTTTATTTTGGTACTAAGCTCTACCTGGGAGTTACAGAAAAAGCGAAGAAGAACTTTTTTTGTGGGGAAAAATTAAATATGATTCAGGATTCATTGCCTTGTCACCGAGATATCTTTGTTGCATATTGCAGAAGACGCTGTTTTCAGACATATGACGTTGTTTCAGAAAACGGTATGATTTGCTACTTCTACTTCAATAGATAATAACCAGGATAGTTAGGGTCCAAGTCGAAAAGTGTAAGCGCCGAATTTTAAGGTTAAGATTGATGCCATTGAAAATGGATTACACTATATACTGGAATTACACCATATGCCAACAAGCAGGGAATATCTTAGAACTTGATTAAAGCGTAGAAAAGCATACACTTAGATCTGGTGAAAAGTTGTTTTGTGTAGGTACTTGTGTAATCGATCGCGATTGAACACTCTCTGGACAGTCTTTTGAAATAAAATGTTGTCTTTTCTGCTGACTTTCTGGCACTTGCTTCACCTGAACTGATTCTTATAGAGGACTTGCATTTAGTAGAAAGAGAAGATGGATTTGAAAAATATGCTCAAGGCCAAACAAACGATTTGAACATACCTTGAACAATCTTTTGAAAAAAGTTTTTTCTATATTTCCCGAACTTTTGGCGATAGCGTGAAGTAAGCGCCGAATCTTACTGAATAATTTTCGAATAAATGGTGGACAAACAAAAGTTAGGGGGAATTAAAATTCTTGGAAAATACTATACTTCAAAGAAGCGTTCTATATTTTTCTCAAATTCTTTGTATTTAATTAGAACTATATTTCCAAATGAAATTGATGGGATGATTTAAAGCTTAAAATATGGATGTAAATCACATGATTGACCAAATAAAAGTTCATCTGATTTTGCCGAGACTTATTTTAAATCTGCAGTTAAATCTCAGCAGAGCTGCAAAGTGCACTATTTTTTATATCAATTGCCATCTTTTAACTTTGACAATCGGAAAAAAATGTTATTAAAAACAAAGCAAATGGAAGATAAATATTGAGAAGAGAAGGAAAACTCACTTTCATTTTCTCGCTTATGACACTTATTGTCAAAAATAAATCTCTGTCAGCCTGTGAAAACGGTTAGGGTTCAAGTGACGAGATTTATATATCTCAGCACTGGAAACATAATATTACATACCTCTAGAATCAGGGTGGTAGAAAGGATTTTTTTTTTGTGAGACGAGATGGTGGATAAGCTCTGTTGCTTAGATGCACATACAAAATTCACAAAAAAAAGGTTATTTGTAATGCGAGGGAGGCCCAAGACCCCCACGCACCCTTCGAAACACGATCTTCCTAAAATATCGGCAGTATTTTTATACCCTACATCCAGGGTATATTCACTTTGTCCTTCCGTTTGTAACGCAGGGAAGTAGGCGTGGTAGATATAGAAAAGTATACATATTCTTGATCAGCGTCACCTCTAGAGTCGGTATAGCCATGTCCGTCTGTCTGGCTAGCTGGCTGGGTGGCTGTGCGTGGAAATACATTTTTTGGGAAACAGTGCAAGATAATTCAATGAAATTTGGTTCACTGGCTCCGTCGTCAAAGCTAACTCGTGGAATTGAAAATGAGAAAAATCGGTCAGCAGCCACGCCTACCGCCCATACAAAAAATATATTCAAAACGCAAGTTTGAGAGTATTTTTTACGATAATGCATCCAAAATACACATAGCTACTACGAATTGTAGGTGCATGAAAAAAAACTGGGTTCAATCGAACAAGAGGGCGTGGCACTTCCCATATAAGTAAAATTTTCAAAATACTGCAGTGTAAGGTATTTAATGTTAGGCCAGGCCACAGGTTACACCTTTTTATTTATTTCCTTTTCTTTGTTTTTTTGCCTTAAAGTTTTACAACACTAAATAAACTATAAAAGGGTAAAGAAATTTTTTGTTAAACAACAAAAGCTGACACTTTGTGCCTTTCCATCGCTCTAAGCCTGTATGTTGCTTTTGTTGTAGCAACGCATTAGCTGACATTAAAAAGGGACAAATTTTTTCGCTGGCAACACAAAGAGAGTGAGAGAGGCCTAAGATAAAAGTAAACAAAAAGAAAAAGTATTCAAAAACAAGTGTCACTTGTTTGGTTTTTGTTGTCGCTATTTTTCTTACCAACTACAACTATACCTATCTCCCATATTCCTTTTTTTTTGGTTTTTGACATCACTATCTCTGCTTTTTTGGGGTTTATTTGCTGATGTTTACTCTTGTCACCACTGACAGCCACCGGATGTGAGTGTTAACGCATCGTAATTCATGTCTATAACTCACGCATGAATATTTTAGGATTCTTTTTTCTCCCTTTTATTCCCACAAATTGTCCTTCATTTTTTAAGGTTTATTTTGTTTTTCTTTTTTTTTTTTCTACTACTCATTGTCTACTTGAATTGATGCAGGACTTCAAATGGATAAAGGCACAAAGCATACGCACACGTGCAGACATAAACGCAAACATAGACACTAACAAACTCCGACGGAAGGCTCCCAAAAAAAAGGATTATTGTTTTTGTGTTTTTTGACATTTTATATTGTTTGACCAGGCACGTTGTCATTTGTTGTTGGCTGGTGAAAACTTTTGTCCAATGATGAACTTTTAACTTTTTATTTTGTTGTAAATTGTTGTTGTGGATTTATTTTTTAACAAATGTAAGTTTAATCTCGGATTTAGTTTTTTTATTCTTTGTTACATCCCGAAATAACAAAGTTGTGATAAATTTGGTTTTTAAATAATCGTAAATAAGTTTCAGAGTGACAATGCGAATTGCTGCCTTTGAGAAAGAGATTTAGTATAGGAATTTGATTTTTCCTGCTTGCCTGTCACTAGTGGTATAAATTGTGAGCATGTGATTTCCAAGCCGATACACTCTGGGAAATTTTAATACGTTTCTGGTCAAAATTACAAAAATAACGATGCTGAGCTGAAATCTCATGGAAAGTATTCCTGGATTAAAGAGAATATTATACTTAAAAATGGGTCAAATTGGACAAGAATCATGCCCTTTTTTCAATTCCTTTTCAATTATATTATTACATAGCATTTTGTATTAAGATTAAGTATGATACGTAGAATTCTTTTTATGAGGTATATGCATACATTACAAAGGTCTAAATGTAATGTAACGAACCGTTTTGCCAGCGGTTTTGCTTGCCGGTGGTAAGGGGTTCGGCTTTAGAAATTTATAAAAGAATAGGATGACCTCTTGGTTAAATTCAAAGTCACAGGTTGGGGCTTTATTAATTTACTTAATTTTCGTATCTTTATTCGGTTTCTCTTTACTCCCCACCTCCTCTGCTTCTGTGCGTTGCTCACTCCGCAACTAGCTATGGCCTAGCTGAATGTAGAAATAGTTAGTTGCCTTGCTCACACCTAACACAATGGTATTCTCTTGAATGCGTACTCTCTAATTGTGAGTAGCTGATATCGTATTGGGCTGCTCATACCTAACGCAATGGCATTCTTTTGATAGCTGATATCGTATCGGGTTGCTCACACCTAACGAAATGGCTTCTTTTCTCTCCCTACGCTATTATCCATCCTTCTGCATCTCTCTGCGACCAACTGATTTATTATCGGGCTTGATCGTGAAGCTGTTCCTTACACTTTAGCCGTGAGCAGCTGATTTATTATCGGGCCACCCACGTCTAATGTGGTGGTTCTCTTTTCGTCACTGAGCACTATCCCCCTATACTACGCTCACGCTATTGACTAAAATGCTCTCTTATGTGCTTCTAAATACTCCTTATTCCGCTCACTACTCTGCTGTTTGCATATGTGACTCCATTTGACTCAATCGCACTCACAAATAACTGATATATTATCGGGCTACTCATTTGTACTAAGCACATACAACAGATTTATTATTGAGCTACGTGTGTTTACTGCCGCGGTCTCTACGCTACTACGCCTCACTACTTCTTCTACAACTACTTTAATTTATCAAATATTTTGTTTCCTTGCTACTTACTGCTTTATCTGCTTATTCTGCTTACTGCTGTTGCTGCTGCTGCTGTTGGTTTTTGGTCGCCGGCCACGCAAAGACTGTCGATCCACTGCCGTGTGTCTAAATTTATTTTCTGTTTTTGTGCTAGTCAACAGATCGAACGACAGCTACGTGTCAAAAACAGCTGTTGCGCAGTGTTGCCGTTGCGTCTGGTTTAGTTCATGTGGTAGGGATTTTACAAAACCTTTTACTAAAATTATGGTAAACTACTTAGTTAATACTTATAAAGTTATTTTAATTATTAATAATACAAATTAATTTTAAATTGATAAAAAAGAATATGATATAAATTATAATATTACGAGCGATGATTTGCAGGAGGAAAACGCGGCTCTACTAACTATCTTCTTTACAAGCATCAGAGGATACAGTCATCAGCAGTACGATTCCAACGGTGTAGTAACAAAAAGAGCAGAAAATCGCTTTTACATTAAAAACTTAAAATTTAACATTAAAAAAAAAAAAAAACATAAACGTCTGCAACACCGCCAGTAAAAATTTTTTAATCGCTTTATTGATTTCACAGTATTGTATAATTTCATTTTTATTATCTCATTTTCGTTAATTTACGTTTTTCCGGTTTTTCTGTTTTTCACACAGATTCTGCTTATATATGATATGCATTGCTACTTGTGCACTGGAAACTCGCGTGTAGGTGCGCATTGCTACATACTTGCTATGTAAGCGTACTTGCAAATGTTGGACACACAACGTTAAAACTGCTGTGAGTGTGACCTAGAGACATTTTCAGGATTTCCGCTCAATTTTTTATAGCATGATTTCATAAATATTTTAATATATAAAAAACGTGTGTGCACACATACAGATGCACACAGCCACATAATTGCACGTGCAAAGTTATGCGAAATATGTGTATTGTGTTAATACAAATATGAAATTCCATATGTGCAAGCTATTTGCAGTACACTGAGAAAAGTTCCTACTCATATGCTTATAGTAGAGAAGTGTTAGTGTTTTAGCTCGTAACAGTTGAAAATGTACTACAGAGTTGAATACTTAAATATCAGTATTAAATAATTAAAATATAAAATTTCAAACTTAAACACGGTTTTGAGTCGCGCGACATTGAATGGTACACTTTTCGGAGAATCACCCTTATACAATTAAATTATTTTCTCTGTGTACATGTGCTTTCATAAATAAATGAATTACTTTGCAGGAAGTTATATACAGAAAGCCAATAATTGAAATTAAAAATGTTAATATGCATTTTTTTTAACACCTACATATAAACTTTTACATACAAATATATGTATGTTCGTTTAAAAGTAAAAAAATAATCTTATCTTAAAACACTTATAATTTATGAGCTGGCGTTAAAGTGCATGATTTATATAATTTCTTAATAAATTAATTTTAAAATGGTTTTTATTGTCTCACTATGATTTACGAATATTGTGGTGATTTCATATTAAATTTATTAAACAGGAAAAATCTACACAAACTCGAATAGAATATAAAGTTATGCTTTAAATACCTTTTTTATATTGTTTTAAATTAAACAAAATTCTAAGTCATAAATTACATGAAACATACCAAACTTAAATGTTTTATATGGTAATGCTTCCCTGAATGTTGAGTGGAATTTCTTTGTGATTTTCTTAACAATTAAAATTTTTTAGATATTTTTTTTTTGTCGCTTAAGAATGACAACGCAACACAAATTATTAAAATATACTTGTATCCGTATTGTATTTTGAAACAATATACGAAAATTTATTATTTTGCGAAATGCTTTTCAGTTCAAAAGCAATGTCACATCTACAAAATATTTAGGTGCGTTGCGATTCACGTTAACAAATTGCAGATATATAGTACCTATGTGTATTAATAAATCATTTAAGTTATTAAAAAAAAAAAAAAAATAATGAATGGGTGTGTTTCTTGCAGTTTGAGGACATACAATTGCAATAAATCATATGAAAATTATACGAATTTGTTAAGATTTTGCTTAATTTGGGGAACAACTTTCATGTGTGGCTTTGTGAAAAAAACTTAATACGAAGAGGGAATTTCAGAATCACAATATAAACTGATGACTTCAAAATGAACTGTTGCGTGATTGCAGAAGTCCGTTCAAAAAGTCTCAGCTTACCTCAATCCCTTTGGTTGACAAAACTATTCTCAGTACCTGTAAATTAGTAGAGACTACCAAATTCAGTTTTAGGATGATGATTATTTTCTTTAACAAGAAAGTTGCTATTAAGGCAGTCCCAACTTGGATTTCAGGCTACCCCTAATTTCTAATTTTCCCACCTTCACAGTATCGGCTTGGCTCAATATCGTTCTAACTAAATGTCACTTACTACTATGCTTACCACCTTTACTCGCTGCCGGTCACCACTGGAATGCCAATATTTTTCCTCAATACTGAGGTTATAACCATCCCAACTCACCTCAGTGTGGTGAACAGCTGATTGCTGTGATGCATAGATTTAGAATTTAGGGAAATTGTATTTGTATTTAGTTGTAATACTATTTGTTATTACCCTATAGGAAATTCAATTGGCTTAAAAATTCTGACTTTTTTCCTTGCAAGAGTCTGGTTTATTAAACATGGCAATGTCATAGGGGCAGGGCAATTGTCCTTTTCTACATATATTTTCAACTGATTTAAAACCGGTTTATTTTCAATCGGTAAATAGTTAATTGCCCTACTTTGCATATATTTTCAACTGGTTTAAAATTGATCTTTTTTCAATTGGTAAAAAACAATTGACCAAATCTGGTTTAAAAACTAGTTAAGTAGTTACAATTTCACTACAAGAACTTCAATAGTATATATATTTTCAATTTTATTGAAACATTCATTGGGGATTCATATGGGAGCTCAAGTTTTAAAGACAAATATTAAAATGTTAATAATATTTAATTATAAAAAATAACTTAGAATTAGTATTGTTCTAAGTTAGAGCATTAATGAAAATTAAATAGGAGCTTAAGGAAAAAAAAAATATTGTGAAAATGAATTGTTTTTCTTGATAATTTGACAATTTCAGCAAGGGAAATAAAAAAATTAGAAAAAAAATTTGAGATTATGATAATTTTATATTGAACTAATTAAACAGTAATTTTTGCAATTTTTCAACAACAGACGAAAGCAAGTGTTAACATGAAAATTGATTACATATGTTTCGGCTACTTCCACATACATATTTATATATTTTCATATATAAACATGTATATAGCCTCATCAGATCAGTTTTAGTTAAATCTTGCCAGAAACCGTACTCGTAAATTTTAAAAATTAAAGTCAAAGTGGTTTTTGCTGCATATGATTTAAACCAGTTTCAAACCGGTTGCTTTTTAACTACGTTTACAACCGGTTTTTTTTTTAACCGGTATTTTTAAGGTATAATAATAGTTGTATTTGTATCTAATGTTAAGGAAATAATATATAAGACTAATTTTGAAATAAAGAAGATCACTTCTGTTTAAGCAGCCGAAACTAAATTTGGCATTTTCAATTAAACGGAAATAGGTCAACTGGGTAGTACTTCGCTTGTGGCATTCTGTGCTGGCTTATGAAACCCCTAGGGAATCCTTCCAATTTATATTACAATATGCTTCACAGCAAACTTTTTGTAGAGAATTAAATTTGCCATCGAAATAGCTTATAGACCAAAAAAGAAAGCAAAAATTTCGAATTCTTGTGTTTTTTACTCTGTTTTAGGGTCAGAGATAGGTCAAGATATAGCAGAATATCATAAAAGTAGATAAAATTTCCTTTAAATTGCTTCATTATAAAATATTTAGGTGAAAAACTGTCCGAAATATGGGGCTACTCGACCATTTAAATTTTTTTTAAGTGGTTGGAAAAATGTTTTTTAATCAGAAAAAGTCGTCTTACGAGAAAAGTGTATAATGCCTAAAATGCTTAGAATCATTCAAAGGATACGTTTAATTTTTGGGTACATTTTATAATTTTTAAAAAATTGGTCAAAAAAAAAAAAAAAATTAAAAAAGGTCCAAAAAATTCTGAAAAAAATTCACACGTTTTTCTTGGACCATTGTAAGCATTTCTTGCTTTATACACTTTTTTCGTAGATGGCCGGCCATATTTCGGTTAATTTTTGACCTAAGATTATTTGTCATTTATTTTTTCATATTGTTTAAAATATAGGTATTTTCAAATTTTGTTACGTTTAGCATAAAAATGAATGAATTCAATAAATAAAATTGTGGTTTTTGTGTTCACTTCGCTAATACTTCACTTTTTCAGAATTTTACTTCGCAACACTTCACTTTTTACAAAATTTCACTTCGCTCAAACTTTTCAAAACGACAGCACTGGCTGTGACAGCTGTTTACTGGTGTTGCCATATTGTAGTTATACTATTTTACCTAATCTATTACACTTTAGTCCAAGTATTTTGGTGGTTGAAAATCCAAGAATCGAAAATGCAGCGAAGTGCAATTAAAGTCATTCCAAAGGGTTACATTTGAAGGAATGTTATAAGAGAATAAATTTTTGCATGCAATCATTTAATTTATTTCAAAATTCTTTTAACTACGCAATAATTCACTACAAAATCGTGTTGATGATCGATTAATGCATTTTCGTTAAAAATTTAGTACAATTTTTATTTAATTCTCTGCATAAAATGGTGCCAGTGCGTGCGTGTCAGGGTAAAGAATTTAATTAATTAATGCCAGGCAAAGAATTTTATTTCAGAGACCAAAATGTTATTGAGTATTTTCCAACAGCAGCCTAAACTAATTAAAATTTTACACAATTGAAATGTTTTTTTTTTCTTCACTTTTTTGCCCATAACTACAATGCAAAATAAATAAGAACAACTTTAAAGGCGTTACAAATGAAACAAAAGTTTTTTGTGTCAGAATTTATTTTAAAGTTTTGCCAATTTGCTGATGATAGATAAAACATTACTGGGATATTTAATGCGAGAAATTAGCATTTTGTTTGCAACAACACGGACGACGAAGAAAAACAAAAGACGCACAGTTTCTTTTCGCAAATGCTATAAAATAATCAATAGAAAACAACAAAGTGAAAAACGCCGGAAACGGATGCGACATTTTCGTTATTGCCAACCAACCAACCACACAGTGAGTGAGTGCGCGCCTTCGCTTTTATCAACAAGCTATCTATGTAAGTATTCTCTATGCCATGATGATGCTGATGAATGAAAAACTTTAATTGAGAAACTTTGCAAAGCGAAATGTGCAGCAAAAGTTTATTTAATGTTTGTTGTTACTGTGTTTTGTTGTTGCACAGTGTTTAAATTTGTTATATGAATGGGTGATAAATACTATCAAAGGGTTTTCGAGAAGGTTTTAAATTTTTTGTTAAATTTTGCAGACTCATCGAATTATTGATTTAGAAAACTGCGCCTAAAAATAGGCAAAACAAATGAATGAAGATTTTAATAGCAAAATTTCGCAAGTTCAACAGTGCATGTATTCAGGCGCAAATTGAAATTAATTGAATATCATTATAAAAAATCGTTTAAAGAATTGACGCCTAAAACTATGCAATAAAAGTTTTAAAATTTTTAGCAAACAAGTTTTGGTCTTAAAAAATATATGTACTGTTCTACAATTTCGAACTTGTTCTAAAACATATGATAAAGTTCAAAAAATTCTTAAAGAAGACGTTGAAAAAAATATCCGTGTCTCGTGGTTTTTCTCCTGCACGTCACATTTTTTTTTAATCGATTGTTGAAGTTTTTTCATCCACTGTATATGAAAAAAACAAAAATACCGCATTCTTGTGTTAAATCGATGAATTTAACTTTACGATCCTTACATCTGAGCTGTATCATGTGTTCAGCAAACTTATGCAGGACATTGCGCGAAAAATTTTTGTAGAAAATTTTAACCCTGTTTGACCCCCACATGTGGGTAGTTTTTGCCTTTTTCTTAAAAAGATACATAAATGACACCTAAAACAGGGAAATATTGAGTCAGCATGTACTACAAAAATACTCGCTATAAAATTACACTTTAAGTCTCTAAACAAATAAAGGTCGATATATTCACATTGCATATTAATTACATCCCTGACGCGCTAACCTTAAGTTTTAAGAATTTTTCGTCTTTGGTAACTCTAAGTGAAATTTTTTGTAGGATATTTTTGCAAATTTTTTTAACCTATTGTGGCTCAGTTTTAGAAAAAGGGGCCAAAAAGACCCATAAAAACAGGATATACTATGTTAATGTGTTTTAGGAAAATGATCTTTGTGTGATTTCGTTATGATCTTGTGAGAACGAGTTTTGTCCAAAATGTAGTTTTAGAGTTTTATAGGGGGGTGAAATTTGGAAAATATTGATTGTTAAAAGTGCTTACTGATTTTAACGATTTTTTTTTTGCTTTCGGGATAAAATTTTGCGTTTTAGTGTTCGGCAACTATTAATGAAATTGTATAGCATATATTTCTATAGTATATACTGACTCAATATTCCCATGTTTTAGGTGTCATTTTTGTACCTATTTAAGAAAAGGGCAAAAATTACCCACATTAGGGGGTTGTACAGGGTTAAAATTTTCTACAAAAATATTCCCCGAAATATCCTGCATAAGTTTGCTCAACACATGATATACCTCAGATGTAAGGATCGTATAGTTCAATTCATCGATTTAACACAAGAATGCGGTATTTATTAAATTTATTAAAAAAAAATGTGACGTGCTGGAGAAAAACCACGAGACACGGGTATTTTTTTTTAACGTCTACTTGAAGAATTTTTTGGATTTTCTAATGTGTTTTTTTTGTGTCGAACAGTGTTATTAGTGATTTTAAAAGCAGTGCCTAAAAATAGGCAATGATTTTTTACTGCAAAATTTTACGGCTTTGACCGTGCATATTTTTAGACGCTATTTAGAAAAAAGTATCCACCGAAAATTATTTTAAGAACTAACGCCTAAAAATATGCAATAAAAATTTAAATGTTTCTAATTTTCATTGCTTTCATCACAAACACTCCTGCTTTTTTATTGATTCCATACCACTGTAGTCTAACACAACACAACAACTCAACTCAACATTTCATTCTTTAGTACGTCGAAGTTCAGCAAAGGAAAGAGACATCAAAATTAAATATTTTGTCAGAATTTCAAAGAAACATGCTGCTGTAGCTACTGCAATACAATGAAACACAAAACTTTACAGCATGAAATAAAGTAAAAGAAAATTTGCTACAAAATAATGACGGCACAGATTGTGTGCAACGCCTTCGTTTAATTGTCAGCAATGTCTATAGGGCATGTCAGGCAGTCTGCGCGTCTTACTGTCTATTTGTCATAACATTCACGCGCTGTCTATGAGCCAACTTAACTGTCTTTATGCGCTCGTACATACATACCAAAAGTAATTACTTACTATTGCTATTCTTAGATACAACTCTTAAGACACAAGTGCGATTGCTGTTCAAATGTGCGTCGCAGTCGTTCACTCACTCACTCCTTTTGGAGTTGATTCAATTAAGAATTCGCATTATTTCCGTCATTGTTTATTATGCTGCTAATGAGCGTAATCGCAAAATTATAAGGGGGCCAATACCCCCTTTTTGATGCGCATTGCTTGCTGGTGTCAAAAGCTGTTGGCATTACGCTGACAAGTTGTGACGGTCTGTTGACTATTTGTACTTGTTTGCTACTTTTTTCATTCTCATTTTGTATATGAAATAATTAGGGTTGTCAAAGGGCGTAGCATATAATTGCTTTAAGTGGTCTCAATGGGAAAATGTCTGTGTACAATGAGTATTTAATGGAATTTAGTTGTGCTTTAAAATTTACTTTAAAATCAGTTACGTTTTTATTTTTGTCACATGAAAATATATAATGAATCAAAATTTGGCTTTTAGCATTTATTTTCATGAAAATTCGTTTTCAAATTGATGTTGTCACTTCTGGTAAGTTTGATCTTATCATTATTTAGACCAGGCTTTGCACCAATACATGATCTAAACATCTCTGACTTTCCAAATAAAGAGTAAAAAATAGTCAAACGATATATAAGGTGAGATTAATATTTTGTCTAATAAAAAATTCGACAAATTCTAGTATTGCACGAGAGTTTTTAGGAAAAAATTTTACTCGAACTACTTTGCCTAAAATAAATCGAAAAAGATAATGCTTTTTGGGTTAATTATTGTCCACCACATTGGAGTTTTGATGTATTTGATGTTATAGACTTTCTGTTGAGAAAATGTGCAGTGCAATTTTTTTCTGTTAACAATGGAAATAGTTATCTTCCTTGGTATTTTTGAGACCGTTCACAAGAAACTTTAAACTTTTCTTTGGCAAAACTAACAACTCTTGTATGGAAAATTATTTTGTTTTGCAAAAGTAGTATGCCAGAAGTGTTTAAGTTCTTTTCAAGCCAAAAGTACTGTCATACACATTACGTGGCATAATAATAAGTTTTTTGAGTGTTATCATTTTCAGAAAATAAAAATTGGTGTAGAAATGTCCAAGTTATGGATCATTTTATGAAGCAGTATTGCTGAACTCCCAATAAAAATCTCAAAATTCTTTTATTCTAGTAGGGTGAACGTGGGAGATATGGCACCCTTTTCGTTAAACTGCTATAAAATTAGAATTAAAAGAGATTTTGAAAAAACTAAACACAAATTTATTTTTTTATTAATTTAAAACAAAAACTCTTAGAATAAAAACGATTGCAGATATGTTTTTCTTCATTTTAAAAAAATGCTATAAGGTGCCAAATCACCCGAGACTACAGGCGCCCTAAGTGGCTTTTAAGTTCTTGTTGCCACAATTGTGGTATGTGTGCAAAAATGATGTATATGTTTCAGCACATTACGGATTTGATCTAATCGTCTTTTTTAGTGGTTTGTCTATATTCTTTTCCGCATCCAACGCTTTCATTTTTGCCTAGTTCTTCAGACCCATCAGATTCATCTTGTAATACAACGCTTTCATCAGCTTCATATCAAGAAGCATAGTTAGTTGCCAACATGCATTTATAAGCTTACTTCTTTGGTTGTGTTTTTTTTCAAATTTTTGGGTTTCGGCTGGACCATATTTTCGGAAGATGTTAGAATCCTTTTCATATATTTTCTTGTGATCAGCTTAGAACTTTTTGATGTTTTTCGTACAGGTGCTATTTCTTTTAAGACATTTTTAGGCTTTTCTAGCATATCCTAGAGAGAACCACAAATTTATCAAATAAAAATGAAAACACAATCATTGAAGGTCCTACCAGACTAAAATTTTGTGGCACATTGAAGCACTTCAGTCTCTTGCGCACTTGAATTCAACTGTGTTCATATTTGAATGCTACAAAAGCCGCAAGTATTGAAATGCATAGGGGTGCCATATCACCCAGGGGTGCCACAACCACCGCCTTTACACTATAAGTTAGCAACAAAATAATTGTCAGTGAGCAATCAGAGCGCAGACCAGGCTAAAAAGTGTAAACGTTTTTTTTTTTTGCTTATAAGTTTGTTATTATTAAAGTCTGGTTGATTAAGCTGGTCGCTGCTAAATTATCGAAAAATCAAATTTGAAAAAATTTTGGGCTAACAATTTTAATGAAAATACTTAAATTTATTTTATTCATAACTTGTTTTATAAATTAAAATAAAAGAATATAATTTATCCCATAAAGTATAAAAGACATTCCCAGTATCATAGATATTTCATATGAGCAAAGCTTAAGTTTAAATGCAAACAAGATTGACTTCCTTTTGCTTATCCGCTTAGCAATGTTATTGCAGTTGCTCTTGCCTTTGTAGTGTAGGTGGTGGCAACAACTACTACTGCTTCATGTTATTATTATTATCCTTAGTGTTGGTATTACTGTTGTTATGGCACCAATAGTATTAGTAATGCTGCAACACCACCCGCTTTTGTGTTGGCACTTGCAGTGCTAGAGATCCAAAATGCCACAATATTTATAGTATCATTGTGAAAAATGCAGTTTTCACTACTGGTCACTTTCAACGAGTTGAGTTCAACTATGTAGCTGCAGCAGAAAACACATTAATGTCAACTAGTCAACACTACAAAAACAACAAAATAATCGCATTATTCCAGCACAAATGCTAATACTAATATATACTTACATACATAGAAGACTGCATAATGTGTGTGTTATATAAACACAAACGCATGGAAAATGTTAACAAAACGTGTGTGTGTATGTAAAATATGACTAGATATAAAAGAGAAATTTAAAAAGAGAGAGAAAGAGATTTTAACTGTGAAACATTGTTGCACTTGAATTTTTTTTGTAATATAAATGTATATCTTAATTGTTTCGAATTATTTTCAAGAGGCAATAGCCTAAAAAATTAAGCGCAGTTCTGACTTCTGAAAAAAAAAAAAAAAAAATAAAAAAAATTTTGAAACTTTACAAATGTTCCTCTTTAAAAAAAAAGTAGCCCAAAACAAAAAGTGTGCTTAAAAGTGGTACCCACAGAAACGTTGCAGTTTAGGCACGGCTAATTTTAAAATAAACTAGTAACGGTGTTACCTTTGGCCTGGCCACACATTAAATACCCTACACAGCTGTATTTTGAAAATTTTGCTTATATGGGTGCTGCCACGCTCCTGTCCGAATTCACCCAGATTTTTCTCAGAGTTTGAATTTATAGATGTTAATATTTGAGTGAAATTTGGTTGGATTATCTCAAAAAATGTTTTCAGTATAGCTTTTCGAACTTTTTGCTTATATGGGAGGTGCCACGCCCTCTTATCCGAATTCGTCCACTTTTTGTCAAAGCTTGCGCTTAAAATTCGTAGTATTTATGTGTATTTTGGTTGTATTATCGTGAAAAATACTCCAAAAGTTGCATTTTGAATATATTTTTTGTATGAGCGGTAGGCGTGTTCGTTGACCGATTTCACTCATTTTCAATCCCCCAAGTTAACTTTGACGGCGGAGGCTGTGCATTAAATTTTATTGAATTATATAGCTTAGTTTTCCCAAAAAATGTATTTCCACACACAGCCAGCCAGCCACCCAGCCAGCCAGCCACCCAGCCAAACAGACGGACATGGCTATATCGACTCAGGAGGTGACGCTGATCAAGAATATATATAGTTTTCTATATCTGCCACGCCTCCTTCTCAGCGTTACAAATGGAAGGACAAAGTGAATATACCCTGGGTGTAGGGTATAAAAAGGAAAAATAAATATTAAAGAGAGAGATTTTACAGTTCAACATTTGTAGTGTTTCATATACCCGTATATGCCTTTCTATTGTACTATTTTTTGCAGTGAATAGTTTGACCGTTTGATGAAGGATTTCTTTTGCTGGTGAGCCAGTTCAGCTATGTTTTCTTTTTGAAGACTGAGGGTACCATACATTTTTTAGAAAATTGGCATTGACTACTAAGGAACAAAAAGGCTTTTACTACATAATTGTACTGCCTTAGAGGTGCAATCTATCTTGTTACCGAATTTTATGAACGAAAAATAGATCTTTTACTGTCAAAATAAATTCGTGACTTCCTCGAAACGCGAACATCTTTTTGTATTAGCGGAAATTTGGAAAACTCTTATTGATTGAGCTGCATTTGCTTCCTTGACATTCATGAATTATTCAAATGTAATGATAAGATATTGTGGAATTTGATGTACAATATGTAAATAAGTTGTATTTATTATATGTAAGATATGTAAGTAAGATTATGTTATTTATGCAACGCCGCGTTGTTGTTGTCTGCGTTCAATTGTTACTCTTGTTAATGTGATAAGACAACTATTTGCTTTCATTAATTAAATTTGTTAAGGTTATTATGACGTATGATTAACATTCAATTGATATTGCAAAAAAAAAAAAAAATAATTTTCTGAATTTTTAATTTTCTTAGCATTTTAAATATTGATATCTTGTTATCGATATATTTTAAAACACTAGTTTAAATACCATATTTCTTTGCTGGGGATGCACTACAAAAAACTCGTTTTCTTTTTATGGCCGCCTTGATTTACAGCAAAAGTTTATGCATAATTATTTATTATTATAAAGTGTCCCATAATTAACTCAAGATTTTAATCAAATAGAAATAATTTTTTTTTCAATTGCATAATTTTTTTTTCTTGAAGCATAAAGAACAAAAAAAAAAAAAAGATTATATATGGAGTAGCACATTGGGCATTGCCGGATCGGAGAGTAATCGTACTTTAAACTTTTAAGCTTTGCTTTTTCGCTGTTCTGACCTTCTTGTTAGTCAACCTTATGTAAGTAATTGAAATCCAAAAACGGTGACTGATTTTCTGACCCAATTTCAAACAGTATAACTTTTTTCTAACACTAACTGATTTGATGCATATAGAATAAGGTGCAGCAAAATTCAAAAAAAAAAAAAATAGTGCATCAAAAATCATCATAGATTAAGATCTTTAAACAAAAACTGCATACTTAGTTTTGGTCAAAACCCCCGAAAAGATGGCCCGCCCGGGGCTTGAATGAAGGTCTAAACGACAAAAATCATTGTTTTTTCGCAGTTTTTTTATTTTATCTCAAAAACCACGAAACTATTGGTAGTAATTCTTCCTAAATCTTTGAAAGGGATTAATTTTCTACATTTTTGGTTTTTTTCTCATTGCTCTACACTGAAGTTTGCCCTATGGAAGTCCCGGAAGAAGTTAAAATTTTTTGATTCAAAAAACCGTTTTTTTTTCTATAACTTAAGAAACAAGAGACACACAAAAACTTTAGAACTCAATAAATGTAGGAAATCTGCTTTCCTATAGTTTTGCTTTGAAATCTTAATTCCAAAAGTAAACAGTTTTCCGCTAGAGGCCGAAATTTGTTAAAAATAATTGTGTTTCATGAAAAAGCGACCTTTTATTGTTTGGTTTTAAAATATACCCAAAAATTTGATTAGAAGCTAATGAAAAAACTAAAAGCTTCTAAACGTGGTCTTTAGAATGGAAATCGGATTGAAATTGCGCGAGATATGATAATTCTTACATACTTGGTATTTTTTGTAAAGATCTAATTTTGGGTATTTTTGTTTCACAGTGTGTTTTGCATCCACAACTTAAGATTTTTTTATGAGTATTACTTTACGTTAAAGGACTATAAACAGCGCAACTTTCAGGATTAAGAATATCAAAATCGGTTTGTAGTTTCGTTGCGAATTTCAGCCAGAGGGTTTGGATTTTTTTCCATTTTTGTCAAATACGGCTTTTTTGAGTATGAGCGACTGTATACCCTAAATACCGTAAAAAATGTGTACCATTACATCCCAAAAACTGTAGGAAATATATTTTGCTATATTCTGGTCCTGATAGTCATCTGTCCACAGCTAACAGTTTGTGCCCTAGAGGCCGATTTTTGTGATAAAAAAAATCGAATTTTTAGAAATTTTTATTTCGAAGCGACCTTTTGATGTTTTTGCTTGCAAATTTTCCCAAAATTTTTATAAAAAATTTAAGATAAGTTTAAAAACTTTTAAATGTAGTCCTTAGAATAGAAATCGGTTGAAATTTACGTGAGATATGACAGTTTTTATATACTCTGTGATACAAAACAATAACCAAAAATCATATCTGCACAATAAAAAAATACTCTTATGTCTCTCTCTTATATTTCTTATATCTTGCGTAAATTCCAACCCATTTCTTTTTTAAAGACTACGTTTGAAAGCTTTTAATTTTTTCTTAAATGCCCATTTAAAATTTTTAGAAAATTTGCAAGCAAAAATATCAAAAGGTCACTTCGAAATAAAAATTTCTAAAAATTCGATTTTTTTTATCATAAAAATCGGCCTCAGGAGCAAAATATAGCAAAATATATTTCTTACAGTTTTTGGGATATAATAGTACACATTTTTTACGGTATTTAGGGTATACAGTCGCTCATACTCAAAAAAAGCCGTATTTGACAAAAATGGAAAAAAATCCAAACTCTCAGTCTGAAATTCGCAAGGAAACTACAAACCGATTTCAATATTCTTGGTCCTGAAAGTTTTGCTGTTTATCGTCCTTTAACGTAAAGTAATACTCATAAAAAAATCTTAAGTTGTGGATGCAAAACACACTGTGAAACAAAAATACCCAAAATTAGAACTTTACAAAAAATACCAAGTATGTAAGAATTATCATATCTCGCGAAATTTCAATCCGATTTCCATTCTAAAGACCATGTTTAGAAGCTTTTAGTTTTTTCATTAGTTTCTAATCAAATTTTTGGGTATATTTTAAAACCAAACAATAAAAGGTCGCTTTTTCATGAAACACAATTATTTTTAACAAATTTCGGCCTCTAGCGGAAAACCGTTTACTTTTGGAATCAAGATTTCAAAGCAAAACTATAGGAAAGCAGATTTCCTACATTTATTGAGTTCTAAAGTTTTTGTGTGTCTCTTGTATCTTGAGTTATAGGAAAAAAACCGTTTTTTGAATCAAAAAATTTTAACTTCTTCCGGGACTTCCATAGGGCAAACTTCAGTGTAGAGCAATGAGAAAAAAACAAAAAATGTAGAAAATTAATCCCTTCAAAGATTTAGGAAGAATTACTACCAATAGTTTCGTGGTTTTTGAGATAAAATAAAAAAACTGCGAAAAAACAATGATTTTTGTCGTTTAGACCTTCATTCAAGCCACGGGCGGGTCATCTTTTCGGGGGTTTTGACCAAAACTAAGTATGCAGTCTTTGTAATAAGGCCTGCTCCTAAGATAATCTTTGATGCAACCTATAATTTTTCCATTATTTCGAAAAAGTGCTGCACCCTAATATAGAATAAAAATGTGCATTTGATATTTATAACATGCTAATTAAATAGTGGTTTTTTGGTGAAATTTTAATTTCACTCAAAACATATTTTTTTCCACAATATTTAGACAAAATATGTATTACAAGCTCAAAGAAGGCATTGATTAAATCAATTTAATTTAATTAAATTATATGGGTAATTAGCAATTTAACATACAGAATGTAATTTATAGCTAATAACCACACATATGCATTATGCGTATGCTAAAAATTTTAAACATAATTTGATTTAATTTTGTAAGCAAAACAAGAAAAAAATGGAATAGATTCCATTAAGTGTGTTAAATTAACAATTAAGCGAAACTTGACACATTTTTTGTCACTTTATATAAAAAAAGCGGCAATTTGTACAATCAAATTGTATAAAAAATATACCATATATATATATCAATACACCAAAATCAAATATGTTAAATGTTGTGAATTACATATAGCTAAAAAACCACAATCCATGCTGTTTATAATGAAAATAACTGTAGCCTAGGCACAGCCACCAAACATGTACGCACTAAAGCTCTTGCCTCATGAGTTTTAAAATTCAAATAAAATCAGTGCAAATTATTTAATCGAATTTCATATTTTGCAACAACACAGCATATGTTAATTTAAATAAAAATAAATGGTTTCACACAATTACTGTTGAATACATTTTAAAAAAATTTAGGGTAGCAGTAGCTTTCACTGTGAGAAGCCAATAATTGTATGCCCATAATGCATGGGGACTATTTTTTGAACTTATAAGCCCCAGTTGGCACTTGAGGGTTAGGAGATATTTAGAATCGCACTTAATATTGTCCTTGTAAATGTTAATTGAAAAAAATTCATTCTTTGGTGAGGGCTGGGTAGGCGAATGTCATAATATTGAAAATTGCGTTTCCTATACACAACAATCAATAGCTAATATTAAAAAAAAAATAATTTTTATGAAAATCTTTTCTGATTGCTTCAAAAAAACCTTTTTAAATACTCAAACTTTTTGGTGGCTTAGCTGAGAAACTTTTGACCAACTGTAAGTGCATGATAATGTGAGAAGGAAAGTTGGCGGGGCCGCATTTTCCTCCTACAAATCATCGCTTCATATAACTTGCATATTATTATACAATATTATATTATAATTTATAAATAAGTAACTAAGAACTTTTGAATTACAAATGAAATGTAATTACTTTTATTATTATTAATTTAAATAACTATTTACTGTCGTAATTAAGCAGTTAGCTAGGAAAAATGACCATAATTTTAATTAAGGGTGAATTCCACGCCACATGAGCAAAACCAGACACGGTAACAATGCGCAACAGCTGTTTTTGACACGCAGCTGCCGTTCGATCTATTTGTTGTCACAGAAACAGAAAATAAATTTAGATACACAGCAGTGGATCGAGACAGCCTTTGCGTTTCCGGCGACCGGTGAACAACAGGAGCTGCAGTGAGCAGAAGCAACATTCAAGGCGTCATGAGAAGAAAATCAGGTATTTGCTGAGTTAAAGTAGTTGTAGTAGTGGGGTGGAGTTGCGTAGAAACTTCGGCACTAAACTCACGCAACTCGATAATTAATCAGCTTCTCACTCACGGATAACGTGTAAGTAGGGGGAAACAGCCTCGCGATCAAGACCGATAATAAATCAGTTGATGCAGGTGTGGTCTCTCTCTCTGCGAAGTACAAAGGAGATGCAGAAGGAAAAATAATAGCGTGGGTGAGAAAAGTAGCCATTGCGTTAGGTGTGAGCAGCCCGATCCTATATCAGCTACTCACGACTATAGAGTACGCGTTCAAAAGATTACATGCAGTATCTGGGGAGAGGCAGCTAACTACTACTAAACTCAAGTAGGCCACGGCTAGCGGCAAAGAGTGTGGCGCACTAGAGCAAAGAGTGGTAGGAAGTAGAAGGACGTATTTTCTTTATCATATTATTATAATGATGTTGAGAGGAACCGAATAAAGAAATAAAATGAAGTAAATTATTAAAACGCCAACTTGTGTTTTTGAATTTAACTAAAAGGCCGCCGTGGAAAACAAATCCGCCCTTGTAGGTTTTAATTGTAGCTAGCGTAGCATGTCTCAAAACCAGAGTGTGTTACCAACTAACAATTTGGCAATTTTTCACAACAGACGGCGCTAGTGAGCCATATGATTTATGCATAATGGCGATCCTGCTCAGAGAGTTTACTCGTGACCTATAGCATAATCGCTTAAGCACCGCGTTCTCTTTCATTAGAAAACCGGAGTCACGGGTTCGAGTACGGTTTCTGGCAAGATTTAACTAAAACTGATCTGATGAGGCTATATGCATGTTTATATATGAAAATATATAAATATGTATGTGGAAGTAGCCGAAACATATGTAATCAATTTCCATGTTAACACTTGCTTTCGTCTGTTGTTGAAAAATTGCAAAAATGACTGTTTAATTAGTTCAATATAAAATTATCATACTTCTAAAAGGCCGTCCTTTTCCTTGATAAATTTTTGTATCCGAACTGCTGGCAAGTGGCCACCGGCGAGCAAAACCGTTGACAGAAAGGTTCCTTAAAAGATGTTTGTAGAAAGTAATGGCAAATGTAATCTCATAATGTTAATTAGCTGAGATATTGGGCAAAATAAAAAAAAGCTTTTTGCTTTCACAGAATACTTCCTTGAAAGTGTGAAATTTATGACATTCAGATGAGAAAATAATGTCGATCAGATAACTGCTTCCTGAGATGAAATACATTTGTTTAAGGCACACATTACGGCAAAATCCAAATTTTCTGGCTAAAAGTAATAATATTAAAAAATTTCTACCAATAAACCTCTTTTCCAATTTTTTTGTAGTTCACTTTATATTTTCGTTAATTCAGTAGTGCATTTGCCATACCAATGTTTAGTTTCAGTTCAGAAAAAAACACATTTTTAGAACAATCCGTTTAAAGACTCTAATAAATTAAGAGCATATATCATATCATGCAGCGCAGCGCATGCTAGTAACGCATGAGTTGCGAAACAAAAGTATTTTTTTCTGACCTCAAAAAATTGGTATAAAAAATACACTACCAAGTTTCAGAAAATTAAATGGGAACTAAAAAAAAATAATAAAATGGTATATTGATGGGCACTTTTTCGTACTAAAATTGCTGCCAAAGTCTAAAAAAATTTTTAATATCAACTTTAAAGATCCAGAACTTTGTGAAATCTTTTTAAACTCTATAAATCAAATACATTTTGAGATAGCTCATACAATTAATTAACAATTTTTTATGCAAAAGTTTTATCTAAAACGTGAGAGTGACCCAAGATATTTTTTTATGTAAATTAAATCAAAAAATCAGTTTTAAGGGTACATTTTAGACCACCCGCAGGTGCAATTTTTTGTTAGTCTTGGCCTCCTCTATCAACTCCTAGAAGCTTCGTAACCTTATCGATTACACTCTGTATAAACTTAGGGTTGAATAACCTAAAAAATTTCATAAATTTTTTTTGTAACATTTTCTCTAGAGCATACGCACATATTTTATTGATTCTTTGTTCAATATACACATATTTCATATTTTTTATGTCTATAAAATTTTAATTAAAATTTTATGGTGATTGCATGAACTGACTGCGAAGGCTTCTTTTTGCTCTTGCAAGTTACATGTCGTCGGCACCACAGTGCTCTCATAGTGATAAAAATTAATTTAATTAAAATTTACAGCAGCGACTCCTTAGAAATTTGTCTGCCCAAACAGTGGTTGTAGAGCGAGCGCAAATGGACCTTGAACTTGTACGTAGTATGAAGCTCACAAAAAGCTTTTCGTTCGTTGTCATTTCATTTCCAGCATGAAATATAATTGAAGGCCAAGAAACATTAATTTTACGAAATTCTTTTGTTTTGGGCATTTCATTGAATTAAAGGTTACGCATACGTCATGTTGTGTATGTTTTTGTTTTTTAACATTTAAAACAAAATTTGAGGGTTGTCTAATGATTTTTAAAAGTAAATTGACAATTTAAATAAATTTTTGCAGCTACATAAATCGTTTAAACTTTAAATTTACGCTAATAAATGCGCAATTTAATTCAATAAAAGTAAAAATGAAAATAAATCCACAAATCTAAACAGTAAATAATGAAAAGAGCGAGTATTGCACGTACACTACTAAGCACCAACACAAATACAACTGACTATACAGTTGGCTGTTGTATTAGTATGTGGCTGTAGATATACTGATCACATACCAACTTCCTTTGCTCTTGCTTCTGTTGGTACACCCGCAAGCGCGCTACACTATTAATTCAATTCCAAAAAGCAGGAAAAAGTGAATTTGACTTAAATGACTGTGAGCGTAGCGCTCAATTTGCAGTTAAATTGGCGTATAGTATTCCTTTATGGTCCCAATAGTATGTGGTAGTAGTAGCCAATGTTTAGAGAGTGCAGTGTAGCGCAACACCGTAGTAACCCTCTAACATCCTATGACTTGAGTTACTGTCTAATACTGTGCGGTAGTGTATTGCTTGCCAGTTGAAACCACAAAATTGTGGTCGGTTAAGTGTGGTGGGTTAAGTGTGGTCAGTTATCGCCGACACCACTAGCGCCCAACCAACTAAATGTCGTCGTCAACAATAAAATAAAAATGGTAGCAGCAATATTTTTAAGTGGAAGACGACATCATTGCAGAGTGCTTGGCAACCTTGAACAAAGTTTTTTCGATTTGGGGAGAAAAATTTATAAAATGGCGAAAACAAAAAACCAAAAGAATAAAGAAATTACATGCTCGTCGGTGGGTTAACTGTCTTAAATTCCTTTAAAAAGTTCCTTGTTATAAACGTACGATAAGTTATGAGCTTTTTATTCCGTACAACATCACGTATGATTAACATTTGATTTTTGTTTTCTGTGTAGCAGTACTACAGTACTATTCGTACTTCACACTATCCGTACTTCGTGCCTCGTACGTGCTAGTACGAAAGTTTGGATGCGGCCAAAGTATCGAATAATCGATAAAAAAACTTAAAACGTTATACCTCACAAACTATGGACGCTATTTCGATGAAATTTGATATAAAGCATACGCTGACCAAAAAAGGCGAAACTTAGCAATGCCACGCCTACTTTTCATACTCTCCACACAGGGTATATTCACTTTGTGTGGCAGATATGGAAAAGTATATATATTTTTGATCAGCGTCACCTCCTATGTCGATATTGCCATGTCCGTCTATCTGGCTGGCTGGCTGTCTGTGCGTGGAAACACATTTTTTGGCAAAACTGGGCAAGATAATTCAATGAATTTTTGTACTCTGCCTTCATTGTCAAAGGTAGCTCGAGAGATTGAAAAATCCGACCAAATTTCACTAAAACACTTAAAACAAAACTGGACAAAATCGGAATAGAGGGCGTGGCACCTGCCATATAAGAAATAGCTTCAAAATGCTATACTGAAAACATTTTTTGAGATAATCCAACAAAATTTCACTCAGGCAGTAAAAAGAGTAAATGCAAATTCTGAACAAAAATAGGCAACCTCAGACAAGAGAGCATGGTACCTCCCATATAAGCAAAAGCTTCAAAACTCTGAAGTAAAACGTTGCTTGACATAATTCAACCAAATTTCACTCAGACACTGAGAACAGTAAGTGCTTGATTTGAGCAACACTTTTGTGAATTCAAACAAGAGGTCGTATCACCTTCCGTACAAGTAAAATTCTCAAAATACTGCGGTGTGGGATATTTAATATTTTGCCAAGCCAAAGGTAACACCCTTACTAGTTGATCGTTCAAAGGATAGAGACTTAGAAACGTTATATTTTGGCAAATAAGTATACAAGCTATTTTGATGAAATTAGCATCTGCTAATCGAACTGATAAGATGAGAGGTGACAAAGTTAAAATTCGAAAAATTTTTCAAGCAAAACTCTACCAAATGACTATACTATAGAATGAAATCTTTGTTAATTTCCAAAGCACTGTATAACAACTTTGCTACATCCAAACGAATAGCAACAATTTCACTGTTTATTTGGCAATGTTGCAGCAATTTTGTCGCTATTTTCTACACTTACCACTACTACCACACTACCACGTGATAAAAGTGCCACTGTCTGTGATTATACTATATGGAGTGGTCACAGCGCACAAAATTTATAAGGACATTGGCAAGGCATTAATCTTTAGAAAATCGAATTTTTTTTTTTACTCACAATTTTATTTTTAACCTTTTCTTTCTTTCCTGGCTACAGAGGAATTTTGTGGGTGGTTCAATTTAAGGCGCTGCCAAATCACTTTATTGCGTTCATCATCAGCAAAATTCACAAATAATGGCTTAAAACAACACACACACACACACATACATATACGAACAATCAAAGTGCCCAAGTGTTTGTTAGCTCTTTTGGCGCTTGCAAGATCTTTTGGTCTACGCTTTAATGATGTTGCTTTCTACAGTTTTTGCGCTTTGCAATAAAAGTAAAGTGTAAAGGCGACCCATGATGATTTTATATAAAAGTAAAATGGCTGAAAGAAAGAAAAAAAAAATTATATTTTCTCTTTTGGCCACAGGCAATAAAATACTGATTTTCTCTTCCTTTTTTTTTTCTTATACAGCGCATTTCTTTTCATAGTCTGCTGCCGGTGGTGTGGTTTGTGCTTTTGTTGTTGTTGTTGTTGCTGTTGTTAGTGTTGTTGTATGTTTGTTTGTTTGTCTTCTTGTTTGACTGACATTTTTGCTTGAATTTTATTTATTGCTTTATAGGTGAATGGTTTAACTTCGTAGTTATGCCACACAGCACTGGCAGCCAGCGGTGGCAGTTCAAAAGACGTAAAATTTTGCTAAAGAATTTTTGCAATTTTTTTTTTCTTTTTACAATTTTTATTTTAACGTCTTTTAAAAAATAAAAAAAAGTATGGTCCTTTGTGTCAGCTTTTTATATTTACAATGTCATAAGAGGAAGGAACAGTAAATGCCTTCCGTTTTGCTTTGTGCACATTTTGGTCAGAGGCGAAAGAAAAAGAGTAGGAAATGCTTTTTGTAAGAAGCTTTCTATTTTGTTGCGCTCAAATGAAGGGTTAATTTTGTTATCTTTTGTACTATAGTATATTTTACAGATAATGGTTTATTCAAATTTTTTCTTTATCTGTTATATAGGCATAGAAATATAATGAATATGGCAAATCATAGTGGTTTTGTTAGCCACAATGTAAGTATTCATTAATATTACTTTCTTTGCTATATATTTTTTTAAAATCTTTCTTTGAAGTTTCATTTGTAAATGTTTTACACTAAATTTGTTGAATTATAATTTGTGTGGTCTTTTCAAAAGTAAATTGTAAAATTGTCAATTCTTAAATCTGTCAATATTCCTTGAAAATCTGAAAGTTGATGACAAAAAAGTGAGCTCGTCCCGGCGCAATGGTATTTTTATTGTATCGTATAGTGTTTCAAATCTTTTGTCTTGATTCAAGTTCAATTGAAAACGTTAAAATCTTAAGCTAAACATCAATTGTATATTAGTTTGTCTTAGATATAATCACTAAAAATACCGTATTTTCAAAATTTGAGGCCATTGTGAAGTTCTTGATTTTCAATTTGAATAAGTTCTATCATCTGAAACTTAAAATGAAATCATACATGGAACATTATTCTAACAGACTAACTGAAAAGTTGGTATCGTTTTGAAGAATACAGAACTTTTTTGGTCAAAATCAATTTTAATCTTAAACATAGTTTTATTTTAGAGCGATACACCTTTTCCAGTGTTTTAAAAAAATCCAATGAAAAATTTTCAAAAATAGAAACATAAAAAAAAAACATCCAAAAAATATCCAATAAAAAAATATCCAATAAAAAGATGTCCAACATTCATTTTCCTTCAAAAATCAATCAAATCAATTTGATAAAATCGATGATTTTTTATTGGATGTTTTTGGAACTTTTTAGGATGTTTTTATTTTTGGATTTTTTTTATGTTTTTATTTTAGATGTTTTTTTTTTGGATATTTTTTGTAAGATGTTTTTATTTTTGGATGTTTTTTTGGATAATTTTATTTTTGGATGTTTTTGTTTCGGATGTTTTTTGTTTTGGATGTTTTTTTTGGATGTTTTTTATTGGATGTTTTTTCATTGGATGTTTTTGTTTTTGGATGTTTTTGTTTCGGATGTTTTTTGTTTTGGATGTTTTTTTTGGATGTTTTTTTATTGGATGTTTTTTCATTGGATGTTTTTATTTTTGGATGTTTTTATTTTAAAATAGTTTTTTTTTGATATTTTTTTATTGGATGTTTTTTCATTGGATGTTTTTTTTGGATGTTTTTTTTTGGATGTTTTTTTTGGATATTTTTTGTAAGATGTTTTTATTTTTAGATGTTTTTTTTGGATGGTTTTTTTTGAATGCTTTTATTTTTGGATGTTTTTTTATTCGATGTTTTTATTCTTGGATGTTTTGGATGGTTTTATTTTTGGATGTTTTTTTTTGGATGTTTTTTTATTGGATGTTTTTTCATTGGATGTTTTTATTTTTGGATGCTTTTGTTTTGGATGTTTTAATTTTTGGATGTCTTTATTTTTGGAATGTCTTAGAATATTTTTTTATTGGATGTTTTTAATTTTGGATGTTTTTGTTTTGGATGTTTTTTTTTTGTTTTGATGTTTTTTTTTTGGATATTTTTTTTTTTGGATTTTTTTTTTTTGGATATTTTTTGTAAGATGTTTTTATTTTTGGATGTTTTTTTGGTCGTTTTTTTATTGGATGTTTTTGTTTTGGATGTTTTAATTTTTGGATGTTTTTTTGGATGTTTTTTTATTGGATTTTTTCTCTCTTAAAGTGAATATATGTAGTTATTGTAAATTGAATGATATTTGTATATATGGTCATAATATAAATTTTGTATAAAACTAGCACTTTCCGGTGTGCGTTGTTAACCCTGTCTTGTACTAGTGGCGGAGCATTACCAATTTTTTGATGGCATGTAAATAGTTCCGATGCAATTGCTATATGTCCCAAATCTCATCGTTATGTATTAAATACTTTCAAAAATATGGCGACATTTTTTAAGAGCACGGCACCGCTTATTTTTTCAATGGACATTATTTGTCCCTGTACTCTTTATACATATACCAAATTTCATCCATATCTGTTAAATATTTTTAGAGATATGATGAATTGATTTTTCTGGGGGCGTGGCACTGCCCACTTTTCAGTTAGTATTACGAATTAGTTCTTAGGGGAGCGTGATATTCTTTTAGCCTATGACCTAGCTTGATAAGTAAGGTATTGTGAAAATTTTATTCAAATCGGTCTATTAGTTTCCGAGTCTATAAATAAGAAACATTCAAACAAACAAACAAAATCTCATTTTTATATATTAGTAGATGGTTTAAAATACATTCGTATGAAATTCTTTATAAATTTTATACAAAAAAAAATATAAAAGATTTTTATGTGGTGATACTATAGAATTTAAGCCAAAATAGTTTGAATTGTGCTAATACTTTAAGTGTATACATTATATACAAACAAGCATAAATGGTTTGTATACTAAATTGAAACATAGATTTTATAAGGTACATTAAGCTAGCGGAGCGAAAATGGCAGAACTGAAAAAAAAAAAAAAAAAAAAATGCCAGAATTATAGGCTAATTATAGGCTAATTTTGGGCCCGAACGCCGAATTTTAGGCTCCTCATTTTTAAAACAAAAAAAAAAAAACAGCTCTGCTAGCTTAAGTTTAAGCCAGCAGAGCTATTTCGAGAAATCACATACGGGACGTATATTGAACTAAAGTAAGTTGTCAATAATTATAGGCTAATTATAGGCTATTTAAATGGCCAATCTCCAAATAAAAAGCTTTCCATTTAAAAAAAAAAAAAAAAAATTCTGCTAGGTTAAGTTTAAGCTAGCAGAGCAATTTCGAAAAAAAAACATTTTGAGCTAAAGAAAGTATTCAATAATTACAGGCTAATTATACGCTATTTAAATGCCCCATCGCCTTCGAACTTCGAATAATAACAACTCCAGAGAAAAAAAAAAAAAAAACATCAACATCAAAAAGTACAACAACAAAAATTTGCTACTACTACAACAACAGTAATTTTACATAAAAGTAGGGGTAAGTGGGCGGCCTGCGGATTTAAACCCGTCAGACATCCAACACCGGCTTTGCGGCGACCTTCGGCCGCGGATCAGTCTTATGCAAGCGCAGTAGCTACTTATAATTTAAAAAATAAACATTTTTATTAAAAATTGCGCGCGCAATTTGACTAGCAAAACTATTTGTTGGATATATTATAGACTGATCCGCGGCCAAAGTTTAAACTAGCAGAGCTATTTTTTTTTTTTTAAATGAAGAGCCTAAAATTCGGCGTTTGGGCCCAAAATTAGCCTATAAGTAGCCTATAATTCTGGCATTTTTTTTTTCAGTTCTGCCATTTTCGCTCCGCTAGCTTAATGTACCTGATTTTATACCAAGTTTGGATTGAATTTTATACTCAGACTTTTTGCTGTGTACCAAAGCTTTCAAACGCAGTTCTTTAGATGTATTTTTTTCTGACTTCAAATTAATTATTGGTATAATGAATGTCATACTGAATTAAAGGAAATTTAAAAAAAATTTAAAAAAAAAAAAAATAAAAATTTAAAAAGTGTATAGTAGTAGCATTTTTTCTAACTAAAGTAGCCGGCAAAGTCTAAAAAATGTTAAGTGTCAATTTCAAAGGTCCAGAACTTTGCAAAATTTTTGTAAACACTATAAATCAAATACATTTTTGGAAAGCTCATACAATTAGCTAAAAGTTTCAAATTAAAAAAAGTTTTTTCTAAAACCTTAGGGTGGTCCAATAAATCAGTTTTGACGATATAACTCCTTTAGGCCTATTTTATTACCCCACAGAAACTTATTTACCTTATCGATTACATCCTGTATGTAAAAAGATGTTTTATTTATTGTTTATTGAATTTTAACAACTGGATAAACGTTACAAAATGGAAATTATAATATACTCTAAGGCATTTTAAATGACACTTAAGCATTCCAGCTAATATATTTACAACACTTAAATTAACATAAAAATTCTTTAAGGACACGCATATATTTCTAATATTTATACTATGAAACTAACTAAAGCATTATTAGCATGGCGTCTACATATGTTTTGTTGTTGTTTTTTCTTGTTCATATACATACGCCTACTAACAAATACATTCCCAGCAAGATAAAATGTTTCCCATTTCTATTTACAACAGACAACAGACGCAACGCATAAGCTTCATGTTCCATATTTAATTTGGTAAATTTTCAGGAAATCTAATCTTGCATCGTAATGTTGGACAAATAGTCTTGTGATGTGTGGTTGGAAAATTCAAAGATTATTCAACACATTAACACAAACACTTATAATCACACAAACGTAGTTTTTTTTTTGCTATCTATACTACACTGAGACGCATAAAATACACACGACTAACACATTTTGAAAAGAGACATCCACTCACTCACACAATAATACAAAAGGCAAATGTAAGTAAAAGCAAATATGATTACATTTTGTACATGCATACATGTTTGTGTAGCAAATGTAAATGTCGTCATTTAACATATGCACAGACAAACACATGCCGTATATGTATGTACAATATAGGTTTTTGTATAGATCTGCCTTTTAGATGTGTCTGTGATTAGCTGCCTAACAAGTAACTAATTGTCATATAGAATGGTTTGAAGAAGAAATGTAAATAAATATTGTGGAATTTCGATTTTTTTTTATTGTTTCTGACTTATAGGAATATTTGAGATTTTAAGTGAACTATTTTATTCCTTAACTTAGGGTTGAGCTTAATAAGGTGCTGAAAAAGTTCGAAAAATAAGAAATTGAGTAAAAGCTCAGATTAATGCATACTCGTGAGTTAAAAACCCATAATACAAGGCACTATAATATCCAACCACATGTAATTTGCGGGTAAATTCTACTGTATCAAAAACCTTCCCTCTTACTACAGCCCAATGAAACATGCTTTGATCACATCAATATATCACGCCTATTTGCAATAAATATATCAAGTATTCAACAACAAAACTTCGCTTGAGATTCACCACTTTTTATGGGCTACTACTGCAAATATGTTAAAAACTTAGAACTGAAACACCACAAATGTCGTATTAGTTATAAACATTTCCGAATTCGGTTGCTTTTTTTACTTGTAAGTTTAAGTAATGAGAGAATTTCACTTATTTCATGGTTTTGCAGTTAATTTTTTGTTCAATATAATGTTGGTTTTTATTTATAATTTTTGACAGAGACATTTGTAAAGTTTCGAATTTGTTTTTTTCATAACTTTTCCACTAACTTTCATTCAGTTTCGGATTGTACGTAAAAATCTAAGTTAAAAACTACTTGAGACCATGTATCTGCGGTGAATTTCGACTCAGCCAAAAATCGTTTGAAGTTTTAGGTTATTTTCGCTATTGCGAGACTGTCTTTGATAATTTATAACTTCCAAACAACTTGTTGTATTGCTATAATTTTAGCACCGTTAGAAAGATGTTATTGCGTAGTATCAACGCTTTGGCTAATTTATTGAAAAAAAAAAATATTTGGTTCAAACGTTATGATCTTTTGAATGAAAATATATAAAAACTTTATACAAAATGTACCAAAATTTTCATTATTTTAAAAAAAAAAATGTAGTTTTAAATTTTTTTATAGTGTGTGAAAAGAACTATCTAGAGAAGGTCTATTCATCCAGATACGGCTAGTCATTTCACAGTTATGACCTTTTGAATGATGACCGATAAAAACTTCATACAAAGTATATTAGAAATTTAATCTTGGTAGAAAAAAAAACCGTGATTTTCGATTTTTTTTTTCTATAGTCTATTAAAAGGCCTTTCCAACGCAGTTCTGTTTTTTAAGATACGGCTAGCCATTCCAATGTTATGACATTTTGAATGAGAGCAGATGAGAACTGTTGACTGAAAAAATATTTAAGGCAAACTTGAACAAAAAAAATTTTTTTTTTAATGAGTTCTAGTGAGTCGAAACTCACCGCAGATATATGATCCCAAGCAGTTTTTAACTTAGATTTTAACGTAGAATCCGAAACTGAATGAAAGTAAGTGGAAAAAAATTTGATCCTCTCTAGTGTAGATATAGACTCTGGTAAGAATATTCATGTTGTGAGAAGCTTACTGCGCTTATAGGATGTTCCTTCCACCAAAGCAACTTAAGCACCTGTTTTATATAACAAGAAACTTACATATCCGCACTTAGATTAAAAACCCGCAATTTTGACTAAAAAAATCTTATAACAGTCTTCTTTCGAGGCCGCAAATAATTGAAATAGATCAAAATTATCATAGTAAACGAAAAAAAAACTATGAATCATTTAAGAGAGGGATTTTATACCACGGTAAAGGCATACTGACTTGAACAATAAAAATTTACAAAATGTTTTGGATGCGTAGAAGATACCTTTTGAAAAAAAAAAAAAGTTAATATGTTAAGCTCATAAGGAGAAGAGGTATTTTATACCACGGTAAAGGCATACTTGTTCGTACAATCAAAATTTATGAAATTTTTTGTGTTGAAGACTAACATAAGAACTTAAAAACCAATTCTGTATGAAGAAATAACTTAGTACAAATATACAGGAATACGAATTGATTGTACTTTTTAAAGTTTGATTTCAATTATTGAGATTTAACCAAAAATTAATGACAAATCAATCAAAATGTGAGAGCAAATTGTTTTTCCACTTAAGGTGTATATTAACCAACGAGCTTCTAGCCACGAAAAGAGTTAGTTTATTAGTTATATTTTAAGGAAGTTTTATGAAACTTTCTAGTTTTTGAACTTCAAGGTAGTTAAACTTGGTCCGAATTGAATTGTTGCTAATTACAAGTACGGTACAGGCAATTTGACCTCTTTAAAGCTCTTAATAAGGCCAAAAGGGGTATTCAATGGAACTTTACCGAACATCTGGAAGATCTCGACTACGCTGACGACATCTGCCTCTTATCGTCCAAACATTCAGATATGCAAAGCAAAATTGAAGACCTTGTCTTGGAATCACAAAAGGCCGGCCTAAAAATCAACGTATCCAAGACTAAAAGCATGAAGCTAAACGCAAGCAATGACATGACGTTTAAAGCTGGCAGTGATGACATCGGAAACGTCGATAGCTTCACGTATCTAGGCAGCATTATCTCCATGGATGGTGGAGCAAAAGAGGATATCAACTCAAGAATAGCAAAAGCAAAAGGCGCGTTTGCTCAACTGAACAAAATATGGTCTTCATCCGTTATATCCACCAAAACGAGAGTGCGCATTTTTGATTCGAATGTGAAATCGGTTTTGTTATATGGGTGCGAAACATGGCTTGTTACTGAACAACTAACAAACAAGCTGCAAGTATTCGTCAACAAATGCTTAAGGCGTATATTAAAGGTTTGGTGGCCTCGCACTATATCAAATGCCGAGCTACATCAAAAATGCAAACAGAAGGCTATAGCAAACGAGATCAAGCTGCGCAAATGGGGATGGATTGGTCACACTCTCCGGAAACCACACAGCGAAGTTTGTCGCCAGGCCCTTGAGTGGAATCCACAAGGCAGTAGAGGACGTGGTAGACCCAAAACCAACTGGAAAAGGTCGTTGGAAAAGGAAATCCAAGAATCGGGAAAATCGTGGCAAGAGATCAAAGTCATCGCAAGGGATCGTGACAAATGGAGAGATTTCATATTGGCCCTATGCTCCTCCTAGGAGTTAAAGGAGAATACATACATACATACATAAGGCTCTTGTATGGTTGCACAATAAATGAATGATGACAGTAAACTATGCAGCGTATAGAAAATTCTAGAAACTAATAATATCATTTGAGTTCTAGATTTGACTTATTTTTAGGTTAAAAGTTAGCAAAATTATGGTATAACTCATATATGAAACACTACAAATGTTGAAAATGCAAAATGTTTTAGAATTTAAATTAATTTTTTTCGTTTTTAAGACTTCGTAATGATTGAATCGCAATGGTACTGTGGGTAAAGACTGTTTTTGGTCCCGTTATTGAATATAAAGGGTGTTTTTTTTATTTTTTCATTAGAAACATTTGTGCAATTCTGATTTTGCAAAGCGAAATTTAGTTTGTTTTTGCAAAAAACCACTACAAAAAGTTATCTTTTAATGTGTTTGTTAGAAACTCAAATGATTTGTATTAATATGTACTTTGAAGAAAGAGCAGCACTACATTCCTACAAGTTATATGTGCATTATTGAGCATATGCTGCAAGAGTCTTCTATATTTATGTCGACAAGGCAAAACACTGCAATATATAGAAAATTTGCTGTAAATTTAACAAGAAAATATTTAAATTTTTTTTAACTAAACACAAGCATAAGCCACACACACATAAATGGTACTTTGCATAGCATAAATACTTTGCATTTATGTGAAATTCAATTATGTCATCCAATAAAATTAAAAAAATATAAAAAAACAACAAAAAGAACAACTTATCGTTTAGCGTAAGCATAAAACTCTACACTCAAAGCATTCAAATTTTGATATCTCGTCTCATTTGGTTTTTTGTCAAAAGATTCCCACAGATATGATTGTGTTACCTTTTGTTTGTGTTTGTGCAGATCACGAGCAACGTCAGTGCTCGTCTGCGCTTAATTTTATGATCCATAAAGATTTAAGTTATAAAGCACATCAACTTGATTAAAAATACCAACGGTATGCTTGCTATTCATGCCAACGACGCAGCAAAAAAAAAAAAAAAAACAAAAAAAAAGAGTAGTAGAAAAAAGTACTTTTTTTTTGCAAATGAATGGAAAAAGGTAACATTAAATCGTATTTTTATGCTGCAATTGTCGAGTAATAAATCAAAGATAATTTTTTCCTCCTTGCTTTCACTCTGTTTGAGGTAGCGCAGCTAAAACCACAGAAAAATAACAACAAAATAAATAAAAATAAACGCACTGTACGCGCAGCGAGCGAGTACCCCCAAGTATAATAAAATCCATTCATGACCTGGTGAGACCTACAATGGAAATGGCCACAACAAATTGTGTGGTTAAGCATAATATTGTTGTTATTTTTTTATTTTTTTATTATTTGTTGTATTTTTTGTTGTTGCAACTTTTAGCTTATGCTGCGCTACAATTTCATTTGTCGACATTTGCTGCTACAAGTAATGGTGGTGGTGCTACGCAGCAACAGCAACAGTCGTTGGCAAAGAGCATAAAAGCACTAAAAAAAGCCAAGAGTTAAAACCGGTAAACCATTTTGCGGTTATTCTTATAGGTAGCTATACAGGGTATGCAGGGGATATGATGTTACACTCTGTGGAGAAAAGTGTTATTTATTGCATTTTAAAAAGCTGCTGATGCATATGGAAATAACCATGGTTACAAATAAACATTATGTTAATTGTAATAAGGGAATCGCTTGACAGAAGGGTTACAATAATGTTCTTCGAATTGGCTGCTACATAAATGTTCTTTAAGTTTTTAGGGAAGGTTTCGCAATGATCTGTAGTTTTAAAGGCTTCGTTTGTTTATTTGGTCTTATGTTGTAATGAGTCGTATCAAAAAATTTTAGATTTTTTAATTGGAATCGCTTTGTTTTGGTTTTTTTTTTAAACAAAAAATTGTTTTTTTGCAAGTATTTCGCTAAAAAGTGCTTCCGCAGAAAAATTATTGTCCACGTTTGTGAAGTTTAGAAAATTTCCAACATAAGATTGTGAAAATTGCTTTCGCGCTACTTATAGTTTAGAAGACACAATCCCAAGATATAAGATTTTACACTTTTTCTATAGTTAATTTTTTATTCAATATTGTGTTAATTTTTTTTCGACAGAGACATTTGTAAAGTTTCAAACTTATGTTTTGCAGGCAACGCTTTCTAACGCATTGTAGATGTCGACTCTGGTAAGAATTAAGTAAACTAAAAAAAATGTTTCAATTATATGGCACATATGCTTTGAATCTATCGAGAAACTTACATACGTGAAACACTACAAATGTTGAAATGAAAAGTTTGCGAATTTAATTTTTGTCATTTCTAAAACTTTGTTATGTGTGAATCGCAATGGTAATGTGGGTAATGACTGTTTGTATAATACAGTTATTGAATATTATGAGGATGGAAACATATAAAATTGAAAAAAATTGTTTTCGCGCGATTTATAGTTTTAAAGATACTTCATGTTTTCCCATTTTTAGCCAATTTTCTAAGGGTGCCCTCAACAGACCTAAATATTTTTTTGTCCAAAATAATCACTTCACTATTTTTTTGATATAATTTTTCCAACTAACGAAATCAATTTACTTTTGTCACCAGTAGTTAGCTAAGGTCCCTAGCTTTCCTCGGATACTTACTTATATGTCTGCATAATATACATTCGGTCCAAAGATATGAGTCGAAAAGTAAAAGGTGCCCACACCAAACACTATTCCCCCTACTCTATTTTTGATGACTACTAGGATATTTAGACTTCTTTTAAGAGAATTATAGTGATTCATTATGTATTTATTCAAAAAACATTCCATTTTTCATTAAAAAATATAAAACTCCTATTTTTCGTCAGAGGCATCGGAAGAAATTCTATTTTATGATGAAATTTACTTTTCATAAATTTTTATTATGTTCGAGCTTTCGCCAGATAAATGAATTATCCTAATCAAATAAAACATCAATAGCATTTTAAAACTTTCATTTCCGCTTAGAATTTTCTGTTTCAATATATTGACTTTATTATTAATTTACTTCAATTTAATCAAAAACACTAAATTAAGTACTCAAGTAAGTGCTACAATTTGTGTTCTAAGGCCACTTGTCACCATAGTGATTGCAATTGTTTGTTGTTGTTGTTCTTCTTGCTGCTGTATTGTTATACTATTAACATAATACAACCGCAGGGTTAACAAAGGATTATGGATTTGTTCAAATATCACAGATTGATTTAGTATATACACTTTCAATGTGATTATTGTTGCTGTTATTGCTGATTTCCTCAATGTTATAATTATAGCAGCTTAACAATATGATTAGCGGAATTACATTTTAGTGCAGGGGGAGGGGAAGAGTATTGAATTGAATTAACTGCAACAATGGTCAGCTTAGGAGGGAGTTATTATGCAGCTCTAATGAATTACTTCCACTACTAAGTATTCATTCATCATTCGTACGCAATTGGAGGGCACACATTCTAATTAAATGTTGCTCATACGCATCGCTGTCCACTAATTAGCATAAAATTGTTAATCAGCGCTAGCGGTTAACCCGCAATTGCCACGATTATCATAAATAAAATCATATTTCATATGCCATTGGCTATTAGTTGTGCAAATTAATTGAGTTTTAAATACGCCTCGAGGGCATTCATTTTGAATTTTATTTTTTATTGATGCTGCTTTCATTAGTAAATATAATTAAGTAGATAATTAAATATTTGCCTATAGTAGTAAATTGAGCTTAATTGATTTGATTATAAACTCTAATTTCATAATTGACAATTGATAAACTACAGCTAATCATTTATTTTTCCACGGGCAATTGAAAAATTCAGCAGAAATTAGTTAATACGGTTATGTAATTCACACTATATAATGAGCGAATTGTTCTTGAAAATATCCTTTAACCAATTCTGCTTAAATGAAAAGCATGAAAAATATTGCAATTAATTAATTACTCAAATAACTCGAAATTTCATACAAATGTCTTATATAACTATTTCAAATTAAAAAATCTGTATGACTTTGTAAGCGGCCATTTATAAAAATTTAAGTTTTGGCAAAACTGTTATTGCAGAAAAAGGTCTTTTTCGGTTTTTTTTCCAACTTAAAAATGTTACTCATACGTCACGTCATTGTTTGTACTACATTTAAACGGAGTCATGCAATGGAAATAAAGAACTTTTATATCATTTGGCTTTTGGCATAGGCATACTTTTTGTACTTTTGTACAATATACAATTTTTAAGAACAATTTATATACTAGAAAAAAATTTTTTCTTATAACTATTTCGAATTGAAAAATCAGCCAGTTTTTGTATGCGGCCATTTATAAAAATTTAAGTTTTTGGAAAACTGATATTGTAGAAAAAGATAACTTAAGCATCAAGGTTCTAACAGATATCGAAGGCCAGCAATTGCTACAAGTTTAACACTTTTCGGTTTTTTTGCCAATTAAAAAATGTTACTCATACGTCATTCTTTTTATTACTTTTCAACGGAGTTATGCAATGCTTTCTATAAGATATTTGGAAATCTTATTTACTTTTTATTTAATTTGTTATTGAATTTAAGTGTTGTGGAACTTACCAGCTGTTTTACCTGGCCTTGCTCGGGTTTTGCTTAGTTGGTGAAATTTCAAAAGCATAGAAAAATTTCTAAAATGTTGGTAAAAGTCCAAAAGTAGGTACCTATTGAAAAATATCGAAATACACCGAAGAAATCGGTAAAAGTCCAAGTGTATCGAAAAACATTCAAAATATCGGTAAAAGTGCAAAAATATTGATAAATATCCAAAAATCGGTAAAAGACCAATAGTTTTGGAAAAAATCGAAGTAAACGGTAAAAGTCCAAATATATCGAAAAAATTCCAATGTACGAAAAATGTTTCGAAAAATATTGAAATATATCGAAGAAGTTAGTAGAAGTCCAATTGTATCGAAAAACATCCAAAATATCGGTAAGAGTCGAAAAATATCCTAAAATCGGAAAATTCTAAAAGTTTTGGAGAACATGGAAGGAATCAGTCAAAGTCCAAATATATCGAAGAACATCTAATATATCGAAAAAAGTCCCAAAGTATCGAAAAATATTGAAATACATCGAAGAAATCGGTAAAAGTCCAAGTGTATCGGAAAAACATCCTAAGATCGGTAAAAGTCCCAAAGTATCGAAAAATACCGAAATATTTCGAAGAAATTGGTGAAAGTCCAAGTGTATCGAAAAACATCCAAAATACGGGTAAAGTTCCAAAAGTATCAAAATACATCGAAGAAATCGGTAAAAGTCCAAATGTATCGAAAAACATTTAAAATATCGGCAAAAGTATAAAAGTATCGGAAAACATCCAAAATATTGGTAAAGGGCAAAAGTATCGAAAAATCTAAAATATCGATAATGGCCTTGAAATGTCGATAAACATCCTACAATCGGTAAAATTCCAAGTGTATCGAAAAACATCGGTATCTTTTAAAAATCAAAAAAATAAGTATGCAAGTTTGCTCCCCAGCACACGTGTAATGTTGTATGAAAAAAATTATTAAAATCAGTTCGGTATATTTTATACTAAAGCGTTACATAGGGTTTCCACATAAGCAATTTTATATAAATAGTATAGAAAAGCCTTTTGCAAAACATTGTATACAACACATTTAATTTATTTAAGTCGTACCCTTCAATATCATGAGTAAAACAGCTGTTATGACACCTTTGCCACATAACACCTTTTTGTTTATTGAGCTGACAAATTGGCAAATATCTAAAGTTCACAAATGTAGAAACAATATTTGTACAAAGCAAATGAGTGATATTTAATTGAATTAAACTTTTCAAGGACGCATCGTTCATGAGAAAGTGTGTGTGCATAAGAAATTACGTACACCTTTACATTTTGACCTTCAATTCTGTAAGTCAACGATGTAAAATGTTTGCAATATCGTCATGTCAGAAAGGTGAGGAATTCAATAAACCCATGCATTAGACTACAAAGTGACATGTAGATAGCATGTGCAACTTTTTGTAAAAATTTAAAAAAGATTAATACGAAAAGTTTATTTTTGCCATATGGCATATCAATTATTGAAGACTAAAATGTGATTCATAACTCTAAATTTATGAGTTTAAAATATATAAGAAGCAATAATTGAATATTGCTTTAAAATATAGGCATAAATCAGCATACAATATTTTAAATATGTAGTGCCTATTAAAAAAATTTGCATAACAGAAAAATAATTGAATCAAATGACAAATTTAAGTGTAAATGATATATGTGTTTATATGATTTTCAGTTGACAAAGCATTCAATATCATAACAGTGAAATTCATCTTAAGTTGAATAAACAAATGTGTAAATAATAATGTGAAAATGCTTACAAATGATTGTATGCCTATTGTATAAGGGTGGCCATTAAAGAAATATATTTTGTCGAAAGCAAGTAATAATATAAGATTTATGCAAATAATAGTCTGTGCTTGAAAATTTCAACTAAAGTTCAAAATCAGATTTTCCTACCATTTCCCTATTTATAGCTCTACTACGAAACGATAGCAAATAATTTTTAAATTTGTTTTTATTTTCTTTAATTCTGAAATTTTGTCTTTGAAATGATGCTCAATCTATTAAATTCTCATAATTTTTACAGATTTAACAACTATTTGAACATTTATTCTCATATAATTTGTGCTGGCTTTAATTGAATGTCACTCATACGTCATGTTGAGCCAAAGTACATAAAGAAAATGATATGATAACAATTTAAAGAGCTACGACTTTTGCAAAGATAATGACATTTCAATAAATTTAGCAGCATTTGAAGCACAAAGTTTTCAAATTTCAAATTTTTCTTAAGCTTTAGCAAAAATCAAAGTGGCGTATTCAAAAAAAAAAAAAAAAAATAAAACAAAATAGGCGGCGCAAAGTGGACAATCTCAAAAAAAAAAGCAAACAAATCCATAGAGGCGTTCGGCTGGTTTCACTAAGAACGTCTCACATATGTACTCGCATGTATTTCTTATATTATTTATGTATTTTATGCAACGATTGCTATATACAATCATACGTATGTCGTTTGTTATTTAAATTTCTGTCAACGCGCACAACAACCTTTTTACCTACATAGCTACATACATAACAATATACGTATTACTTTCCTTACTACTTACTTTTTTTAATACATATTTTATTTCTTTTATGCGCTTTGAGTTTTTCTTGCTTTTAAGCATATTTTCTTTTTTCTCATTTTCTTTAGTTTCCTTTAAGCCAGCATGCCATCAGCGCCGCAGCTCAGTGATGTTGCCTTGGTAATATATCATTTTTTTCTGCTCTCATTCGATTGACATTAAATCACCCAAAGGTATGCCAAGTTTGCTTCTTTGGAAAATGGCGATGAAAGCAAATATATACAAATTTTGCTGAAAACATTGAGGAATGGGACAATTCCATGTGGTGGGGTACTTTGATAAGTTAAGTAGATCACTTGGTTTATTTTAAATAATTGAAATAATTAAATCAATTAATTTAATCAATTGAATCTTTTTGGCAAGTTAAAATCTAAACTAAATCAGTTTAGCCAATGAAATTAATTTTGTAAATTAAATCTAATAAGGTCAATTAAATCAATCAATTAAATTAAGTAACTAATTCAACTAATTACATAGAAGCGTTTTAGTCGAATTAGTTGATTGAATCAAATCAATTAGTTATATTATATAAACTAATGTAGTTTGTGTATATACATCAAATCAATTAAGCCATATTTATCATGCAAATCAATTGATTCAATTAATTAAATTAAACTTAATTAATAAAGGCAATTAAATCAATCATATTTATTAACCAAATCAATTCAAATAAAATCAGATCAATTTAATTAATTCGATTAAATCAGCAATACAAATGGATTCAATTGAATTAAATACAATAATTTAAATCGTCTGAAACTTGGCAATTAAATTTAATCAATTGACTCAATGAAATCAATTAATGGCTTTAATTTAACTAAATAATAAATCAATTAGAACCATTTATTCAATGTAAATAATGAATTTGCTAAACGAACCAAATTAATTAATTATACTGTGCTCGAATCGGAGCAATTTTTTTTCTAACATTGATGGGTCCCATGTAGTAAATATAATTCGGGTATGCTGATTTCAATGGTTATAGTAATTTTTATGGTTTGGCTCTTGTTTTTGAGAAATTCAAGTTTGAAAATTTGATTAAAAAAAAATTTTTTGATAAAAAACAGGTATATTTTTTTCCATTTCAACAATTTTTTCGACAGGTACCTATTCAGTTTGGTTGAATTTTTTTCTTTGTTAACTTATTGAGTGTTCACGACCACCAAAGTGCAGCAACATGTTAAAAAAATCTTCTCTATTGCCAAAATTTAGAGTTTTTACACGCAAAAAACTGTTTTTTTACCAATTTATTCTATTTTTGATACTCTTTCTTGATTTTTTAATGAAATTCTAACATTCAACGACAAAAAGCAATCATTAATTCGTATGCCAGTGAATAATTTTAACGGTTGGTCATATTAAAAGTAAAAATTTAAAAAAATGAATAGCTTTGCCAAATTGAACAAAGTAATATTTGAGAAAAATTTACTATTTCGTCAAGGAAGCGTTGTGGGAAACCACGGAAGGGGATCATTTATACTTTGGTAAACATATATTTACATACGAGTAGTTCGTGATGTAAAATGAGCCCGTCTATTATATGTACAGGAAACTTGGTATATGTATAATCCAGAAGAATGTTATGCGTGCTTGAATTCTAGAAATAGCTATCAAAATTTATTCAGTCGCAGTTGCCGCATTCGGGAAATATTCCCGTTCTAATCAGACCAATTTCAATGAGTGAATATTTGCAACCATCATTGGAGAGCATTAAAAAACCATCTGAAGAATTGTTTCAACTATCAAATGTAACTCCACAATGGAACCACATCAAAATTACGCAAAATCGTTTAGATATGATTGTACGACGTCTCAAGTTTTCGCAATGACAGTCGATTATAAGTGAAGAAGAAGCATCAGAAGTAGAATAAATCTGATAATTTTTTTTTTTAAATTTTCGATACTTTTGGATTCTTACCGATATTTTGGATGTTTTACAATGCCCTTGGAGTTATACCATTTTTTCGGTGTTTCAATATTTTTCGATACTTCTAGACTTTTACCGATATTTTTAGGCTTTTATAGATATTTTGGATGTTTTTCGATACTTTTGGATTTTTACCTATACATATATTAGATGTTTTTCCATATTTTTATATTTTTGCCGATATTTTAGATGTTTTTCGATACATTTGGACTTTTGCTGATTTAAGGATGTTTTTCGATATTTTTAGACCTTTACCGATATTTTAGATGTTTTTGGATACTTTTAGATTTTTATACCCCACACCCAGGGTATATTCACTTTGTCCTTCCGTTTGTAACGCAGAGAAGGAGGCGTGGCAGATATAGAAAAGTATATATATTCTTGATCAGCGTCACCTCCTGAGTCGATATAACCATGTCCGTCTGTGTGGCTGGCTGGCTGTACGTGGAAATATTTTTTACGGGAAAACTAACCTTGATAATTCAATGAAATTTGGTGCGTTGGCTTTGTCATAAAAGTTAGCTCGTGGGATTGAAAATGAGCGAATCAGTCAACGGACACGCCCACCGCCCATACAAAAAATATATTCAAAATGCAACTTTAGGAGTATGTTTCACAACAACTCAACCAAAATACACTTAAATACTACGAATTATTAGCGCAAGCTCTCAACAAAAACTGGGTGAAATCGGACAAGAGGGCGTGGCACCTCTCATATAAGCAAAAGCTTCAAAACGCTATACTGAAAGAGTTTTTTGGGATAATCTTACTAAATTTCACTCTATTACTGAAGACTATAAGTGCACGCTCTGATCTAAAACAAGACGAACTCGGACAAGAAGGCGCGGCACCTCCCTTATAAGCAAAAGCTTCAAAACACTATACTGAAAACGTTTTGTGAGATAATTGAACTAAATTTTACTCAGACAATAGGAACTATAAATGCAAGCTCTGAGCAAAAACTGGGTGAACTCGGAACAATAAATTAGAAATTTTTCGATACATTTGGACATTAACCGATTTTTTCGATGTATTTTGATATTTTTCGATACTTTTAGAACTTTACCGATTAAACAAATCCCGAGCAATGCCGAGTAAAACAGCTTGTTAATTTAATAAATGAAATAAGTCAATTAAATTTAATCAACTATTGCAATAAAACCAATGATTAAATCGATAAAAACCATTTACCAATAATAAATTTAAAATCATTTGCTTATATCAGCATTCAATCAATTTAATTTGTTTTAACATTTTAGTTGTCCACCTATGTGTTAAAGAATTCAATCATTTTTATGAAAAAAGTGCATAAGTATACGAATTTCACTATCGATTTTTGTATTTAACATTATTGAATTTGATTGACGTTGTTCCCATTTTTTCATATCTTGGACTTTCTTGACTGCGTGATAAATTAACCTAAAAATATTTTTTTTGTATGTAAAGTTTTCGACAACTCTATACATAAAAAGTGGCCGACTAATAAATTGTTAGATTGATTGATTAATTTCAAATTTCTATCCATCGATGGCTTACAACTCTATATGATTATTTTTGGTTAAACATTTTCTTATGAAAATGCCGCTCAAAGAAAAACGTAATAAAAAAGCGACGCACAGTGGGGCAGATACTCTCAATACCTGGCGATAATTCAAAAAATTAAATGTTATTTCAGGATATGCTTTTATATTGGTTAGGTACAATACTAACCGACGTTCTATTTGCCATTTTTCAAAAGACTTATAACAAGCCCATTTCATCACTACAGCACGCTAAACTTTAACTTTGTAGACTGAAATAATTTTTATAAGTTATTTCCATATTAATCAAAGCAGTTTTTTGCTAAAGTATATTAACACTTAGTGTTATTTGACCATGGAGCCTTCATCTTCAGGTATGTAACCGTATATAAACAAGTTTTTTTCCTTAAAAATGTTAACACATTTAGGTAGGTAAGTTAAATAAAATGGAGAAGAAAAATTTTACGAAATTAATTAAAGAATAGATAATTTAATTAGGTTCCAAGCCTTTCCAAGCATTAGTTATGATTCAAAAATATTCCGTTTAGTATTGACTTTTAGAAGCGACAAGAAAATTTTGGTATTTTTTGCTACTTTAAAATTTACATCGATTTTTAGAACGTAACCTAAAATAAAATATTTTTTCTTGCATTGCCGACATTATTCAAAATTTTTAATTTTGTTTTACAAATGGCCTCTAACTTATTATTTGTCACGAGACAATAACTTATAAGGATTATGTATGGTTCTGGACAGGATAATTTTGAACAGCAATTCGGTTTTTTGTTAAAACAGATGGAAAAGAGGACAGCTGGACATCACGAGCACATAAGTAAGAAATTATCTCATTTCAAGTCCCAATATTGGTCAACATATCTGAAAGCGTGACTCTAATTTTCCTATCAGAGTTGACCTTTACTATTCGTAGCGATTGTACCAGATTTGCTTCGATTATCTCAGAAAGCACTCTCAATATAGAGTTTTTAAGATTTTGCTTGTATGGGTGGTACCATGCGCTCTTAACCGAATTCGCAAATTTTCCTACCAGAGTTTACCTATAGTATTGGTATCAAGTGTCCGAGATTTGGTTTGATTATCTCAGATAGTACCATCAGTATGGAGTTCTTAAGATTTGGCTTGTATGGGAGGTGCCACGCCCTCTTGTTCAAATTCGATCAAATTTTGTTGAAAGCTTAAGTGATCCACCCTTAGTAAGTATATGTAATTTGGTTGCAGTGCGTAGCTCCGTTTATTTGATGCTACATATGAGAGCTCCTTGCCCCACTGTGCGACGTTAAATTTCTTAAAAGGACACAACTTAAGAATGCTTAGATCCTTGCGTTGTTGCTAACGCGCTGCGTAAGCGCATAAATAATGACATGGCAACGCCAAATGGTACTCTTGGGACTCATACTCACACTTGCTGGCGCATGCAGCATACATATTAAAATATATCAAACACACACTGCTGCACAGATTTGTTTCCGCCTCTATATAAGTGGTTTTTCTTTTTGCCCATTTCTACGTTGGCTTTTTTTTTTCTTTCAATATATCATTGATTTTGAAATGTCATCGTTAGCGTTGTTTCCTTTTCTAATTTTTCTCATACTGCTGTCATCGCGCTTTGTTTTTAAGTGGAATAAAGCAAAGCACAGCAAATCAGAGGAAGAGGTGAAGCAAAAATACAAAATTAATAAAAAATGCTAATTTGTTTTTTTATTTTGGTTTTTTGCCCGGACTTTGTTTGAAATTCAATTCCTTTTTTTGTTTGTTTTTCTCTTACTTATACTTCCTGCCTACAACTGCGTGTGTTGACATTTGTGGTGTTTTTAGTGGCGTAGTGTTAGTGTTGACTCCTTGTTTTGGTTTCTTTTGTATTTTTCTACTTGGTTACTGATGTGATCGCTTCATTTCACATAGAAATGTCATGCTGCCTGGGACCTGCTGCTGGAGTTTTTGATTTTTTTGTTTTTTCGTTATTGTTTTGATGGCGCTTCGTAAGACATGATTTATGCAACATAGATTGTGTGGGGCTAAGAGGACAGTGGATGGAATTATGTCAAAATTGAAAAATTTTGAATGTATACAAAATTTGCTTAAAATATTTTCGTATTCGTGCTTGTGGTCAAAATGTGCATAAAAATTTCTATAAAATTTTGTATAATTTTTTTCATTTGTTGGTTTATTTGTTGTTAAAAAAAAGCAATAAAAGAGATTTTTAGGAAAATAAATACATTTGGGCTGCTTTTTTATTGCACATTCCGAGTAATAGACTCAAATACTTGTTTGAATTTTAGTACGGTCTCTTACTCCAGAATTACATGTTGCACTATGTGGTTGAAAAAAAAAATTTTTGCACGAAATGCCAATGTTTTTTTGAATATCTGCTAGCCTTTTGAATTCGAAAATCATATAAGAAACCAGTCTACTCAGATTGCATACCTGGTCACGTTAGCATCTTTGGATATATTTTTGTGAACAAAACAGCCAAATTTGCAACAACAGCTCCAATAATCGTTCAATCAGTATTCAAGAAAACCGATACGCTGAGAAAATAAAAAATTCTTATCTGTTCCAAACTGGGCTCATATATCACTATAATCTTGTGAGCTCTGAATGCAGGACCCCCAATTTTCCTATCCAGACATACCTATAATTCACTTACAAAATATATCTGATAACGTTTGGGCAACACACTCTTAGCAAAACAATCATTATTGATATTCAATTTATAATTTTTGCCAATCTAACACTCTAACAAAAGCCTTTATTATCAATAGCTGCAGCTTTATCAATAGTATTCAAATAAACTTTTTGTGCAACATTATACTACACGTAGCTAAACCCATATTATAAGTAAAAGCTTGTAACAAACCTTTCTGTCGGTGACCAGTGTCTTAAGTTTTCTTAAAATAGTAAAACACGTCTCATTTCTCCCGATCAATCACTGCACTTATGAGCTGTGGTCTAGTTTTGTGTAGTAGTGGTATGGCCTCTTGCAAAATATCTACGTCAGAGGCTAAGTGTGTTTTCAAGAAAATTAACCGTACACTTTTTTGCTTTCCTATGTGTGTCTACTTTGCTTCTAAAAGAGAGCACACCTTCGCCAAACTGATACATTATATGGTTTGCGAGTAAGTCTGGTATCACCACTATCTTATAATCGGCCCATTTACGACTAATGTGGTGGTCTTCTTTACCACCCTAAGTTACTTTCTTGATCTACGTAATTCTTCTCTCACTATTCTTGCTACGCTGATGCTCCCGTGTACAAAAAAAAAAAAAAAAATTCGAAATTAGGTGGCACCTACGAAAAGCTGATTCATTATCGGACTATTCGTTTGTGTGGCCCCTCTCCCTTGCGCTAATCACAGGCAACTGATTCATTATTGGGCTACGTGTCCTTAGTGTAGCGGTTTTTACTTTACCAATACCCACTAATACCACGACTACTTGACTACACTGCGTTAAATATACAAGGACCTTGATTCCTTTCTGGTTGCTGTTTACTATAACTTGTCCGTTGCTGCTGCTGATGTTGTGTGCTTGTCGCCGGCCCCGCAGAGACTGTTTCGATTCACTACGGTGCAGTGTTGCCAGTAAAATGATTTAAAAAATACCTCATTCTTCTTAAAATTTACCTTTTTTGGCCAAAAATTACCACTTAAAAAAAAAATTTATAAGATATAAAACTTACCTTCAGGTTTAACATAAATAATTCAATTCATTAGGGGTATTCACGATCTGGAGTAACGTTTTGAGTAACAGGGTAACAGTGCACAACTCCAACAACAAAATATACGTAAGTTACTCTTTCACCCTTTTAGTCAAGCTATTTTCTAGTGTAAAATAATCTTTTCTAATCTATTTCTAATCTATTTCTATTTCTATAGAAACGTTTGAACTTGTTTACTATTGAGAGATAATTTTCGTTCATCAAAAATAAAAATTAGAATGAGAGCAAAATATTCATTTAAAAAAAATTTTTTTTTTGTTGTCAGTTGAAATTATTTTGATAAATAAAAAAAAATGTACGTGCAAAAGTGTTGAGTATGCTCTCAATTCAGAGTAACCGAGTGCACTTTTACCATGTTACTCAGCTCGTTACTCCAGATCGTGAATAAGAACAATAAAAAAGGAACAAACCATTTACTGTATTGATTTTTCATTTTAATTCATTTAAATGTATATTAAAACATATTTTTAAAAACAATTTAATACAAATTTTTTGTAAAATGCTTGGCTAGGTGATTGACACTCAAAACAAAATCAGATTTCCTTCCTTGGGGGGTCGAGCGTTAAATACATATTGTCGTCTGAGTTCTCATTTAACCCATACGCATATTTGTTAAAAAAACAAAAGCAAATAACTTGTGTTTGTGTAGACACAAGTTATATGATTTTGCTTTTTTAACGAATATGCGTGAGAGAACTCTGGCGACGATATAGCATTAAGTAAATCTTTTACCATTTTATTTCTTTTATTATTTTTGACATCCGAAACTAAAGAATATATACTCTTAGCTTCAGCATTAGAATGGGGCAATATTGAAGTGTAAAAAGCTAACTTGCAAAAGCTTGAAAATTTTATCTCGTCGTTAAAATTTTAAAGATGTTGAATTTCCGAATACATTTCATCTATTGGCATCGAAGAAACTTTTTTCTTTTCCTAGTCATTAAAGCAAACATGCCGGGCTAGGTGGAACCGATTTAATTTTTAATAGATACCACCCGCATGTTTTCTTTTGAATAGGTATCTGGAGACTTTCAGGTTTAATACCTCATTTTCCATTAAATCGTACGTGTGGCCGTTTTTGAGAAATCCCAGTTTAAACGAAATTTCCCGAACCAAAAATCAAAAAAGCTAAACAAACAAAAATAGTAATTTTAAATGTATTTTTCTATGTTGAATCCGAATCCGGCACCTGTATTGCGCTCGCTTTTTGGATTTTGAGATATCGTAGCCTATTTTTTGCACTTTCAGATTAGAGAAGAAAAATTTTGATGGATTAGAGAAGGGCCGTCGTTAGTACACGTTTTTATCGATTTATAGCAGTGTTGCATTATCTTGTTTGTTTACAGGTCTTCTGTTTGAGGTATTGAGCGAAGTTATAAAAATTAAGTCCGCACGCAAAATTAACCACTTTCTGTTTTTTCTTACCTTTTTTACCTCGGGAGCTGCAAATTACCTGTTTTGGGTAAATTTACCACTTTTTGGCAACACTTGTAGTGCTTACATTTACTTCACTTACTTGTTATCCTATATCCTTTACCTTATGATTGTTGATCAATGTATTTTTGTTTTTAAATTTCGAAAATGATTTTGTATTTTGTGAGATTGATAAAAATAATGTATAAATAAAATTTTCTTAAAAAATATTAACTATTAAAAATATTGATGAATATAAAACAACAACTGCTGAATATAATTTATAATCAACAACCAATCCGTTAAGAAAACTAATACTACACACTGCTGCGGTGTTTATGTTCTTTCTTTGACATCTGTCAACTGGAAGTCCAGTTGCGTGTCAAAAACAGCTGATGCGTAGTGTTGCCGTTCGCAAGTTCTTTGTTTGTGTGATGGAGATTTTACCCTAAGCCTAATTTTATGATTTAATACTTAACTAATTAATTAATTGCTTCGATCAATTCAGTTTTTACTTATTAATAATAAAACTATTATAACTTTAAATAAATATGGGCTACATAACAAGTATATCGTTTGAAGCGATGATTTGTAGGAGGAAAATGCGGCTCCGCTAAGTTTCTTCCTGACAATTAACAAATATAAGAACCACAATAGAAATACTAACAACTACATTTTCACATATTACGTAACTTAATTTTTGACCAAATTCGACATCCCCTTTCCCTGTCGTAACACAACGAAAAAAAAGTACAACCCTCTCCCTCACTTGTAACGTAACAAGTCTTTACTTTGGTAATTTTAATTTGAACTTTAGATCGCATAAAATTATAAAATCGACGATATTGTATCGTAGTACATGACTCCTCCCCCCATATAGCACTTTGCAATAAATTGTCCGACACCCACTCCCCTTGGCGCGTTACGTACTGTGTCAAGAGCTCCTTATACGACATTGATAATTATCAATTAGGTTATTATCTAAACACAGCCAAGTTCGGTCATTTTATATAAAATACAAAATTTAGAAATATTTTCAAAAACATTTTCTTTGATCTTAATACACCACTGTGCAAAAATTATGCCGCCTTTAAATAAATTTAAATTTTCTCTGACATTTCAGTCACTGTTGTAGTGACGTTGTCACGCTGTGTATATGAAAGCCAACAACCTATATGTCAGCAGGGAGTGTCTGTCCATTTTTTTTTTCTTTTCTGTTTGTCTTCTCTCAATTGCTCCAATTTCCACAGCAGTTTTTATTAGAAATGATTTTTCTTCAAGGATTCTAATGCTACAACAACGTAGCAATTTCGATTTGGAAGTTTACTTTGGTGATTTTTTTCTTACAATTTGTTTTAAAGTGTTTTCTTATCGACCTACAATATTTTTTCTAGTATTTTTTTTTTCGCACAGTTAGTGACCGTTTTTAAAACACTTTTTATAATATTGACGCTTTGATTTGTTTTTTTTTTTATTTTTTTTTGGGGCAAATAAGTATAAAAATAGATCATACCGCTTTTTCTTTTTATCAAAGTGAAGCGTGACAAAAGCAAATAGACCAAATTTACATGAAAAACTTGAAAAAATTTGTAATAAAATATACATGCGGGTGGGTAGCAAAAATATTTGCGTTTTCCGTGGAAATGCTGTTTGAAATTTTTCTAAAGAAGTCTACAAAATGTAGTAAAAAAAAATTCTAGAAATTATTTACATTACTTGGCAATGCTTCCCGTATTAGGTCAGTTTGCAGAGCTAAAAAAATTTCAATTTTTTTCTCTTTCTATGGTATTCGAATAATATATCATCATAAATTCCACAAATTTGCTATTTTGCTATTCACATTCTTTTATTTATTCTATTTTCTGCTATTTTATCGCATCACCTCCTTTGAATTGTTAATCAAATGTACATAAACACAAAGCTTTTGATGTTAAGTTCTGTTGAAAAATATTTCTTATGAAAATGATTTTCTTTAAGAATTTATTTTCCAATTGAATTGTGTTGAAATTTTGCAAATCGTATTGATTTCTTTTTGTTTTTGCATGTTTTACCTTTGCGTGGGTATTGGTGTTAACGCACAACATTTACGCTGTTGCCATAAATGCTGCACAGCACTTCTTCGTCCTTGCTTCCTTGCAGTTGTGCTGGCTGTCTATCAGTTGCTTGTGCTGTGGCATAGGAACAAATTTACTCAGCACAGTTTATTGTGCATTTCGTTAATTGCATTCATGAATAAATATAATCAAATTCAATTGATTTTACATGGGAAATTGTTCGTTCATTCGCATGTTCATTGAATGCGTCGTCGTCGTCATCATCTTCCATGTTGTCTCTCGTTGTCGTCGTTGTAATGCCGGGGAAATTGGTGCAATTTGCATTTTGTCGGTATCAGTTGTTGCTGCTGCTGCCAATGGCAACTTGCAGTTCACTTTGAATGCTCCATCATTGCGAGTAAAAAAGGAGTTAATTGAATTCAGTTGGAATTAATGCGATAGTATGCAATTTTGCTGCTGTCAAAGTAATTTGGATTTTTTATTGAATGATTTTTGCAAATTAAAGTCATTTAATTTCTGTTGTGGCAACAAATTCCTTCAATTCTTTTACAAATTCTTATGAATGAAAAGTCTCCATCAAATGTGATCCTTTGAAATGACATTGATTTTTAACCATGGCTTACTCGATTCTTGAAGTTCTCTTTGCAATGAATGTTCACCACATACTCTTGTAACTTGTAGTTTTGCGTAAGCATCTGCGGCAATTATACCAAAGAATGTTAATTTTCTCATTAAAGTATGTGGGTTAAATAGTTTCAGGGATATGACATTTCTTTAAGGCCATGGTACCGCACATTTTTATTTGTGCCGAAACTTTAAATACATGTACCAAATTTCATCCATGACCGTTAAACATTTTCAGCTATACGATATGATTTTTTTGGAAACACGAAAAAAATTTTTTTCAACTAAAATGTCGTTAGAAGTCATGAAACCCGTAGAAAAAACGAAAAAAAAACCGAAAAAACTAATGATGCAGAAACACGCGCCGTACCCAAAAACTATCACTCCAAACAGAGCTTGATAATTAGTTAGGAAATGCTTACATTAAAGTTGACAAAATCTATTTGTGACTATTGAACGTTGATTTGCTTAAAACTGTGAAATTACGGTGCGTAAAATTATGCTCAAAAGGATGACCGTATTTACAGCTAAGTATCTATCGGTAATGGTTTCATTCTTTTTCTGCCGAGAAGTGTCACCAAAAAATGTTGTTATGTCATAAGTATTTCGACATCAACTGTGGTAATCACTACAGGAATGGTGATTTGAAAAATTCAAATTTATTCGATCACTAATAGAATTACCGTGTTTTATTTTTATATGACATTTTCTATTATGGCATTGCTTTTGCACCTTAAATAGACGTATTCCATAATCAAAAACAAAAAAAAAAAACCTGTTTAACCACAAAATAGGTAATAAATAAAATGATAATGTAATAAAAAAACTTAAACTTTTGATACTGTAGTAAGGCTTGAACTTTTTCAAATGGTTGGTTCGGAAAAACTTAGCGGGAATGAATATAATATGATTTTAGCACATCGAATTTCAATGCCTCAAGCTATTTGCTAGATTAACAACTAAACCATATATATTTCTTAAAATGGTTTATGTTGACTATATGAAAATTATACTAATTTTACGAACTTTTAGTCATAATTTGCAAGAATCTAAAATTCTATGTATTTTTAAACTTAGAAAATCATTACGATAAGGATTAGAGAAAAAAACCACTAAACATGGCTATGGTGACATAAGTATGTTACCAAACAACAACAATAGCAGGAGTCATGAAAAAGTGGAAAAGGATCAAAAAATCTCACTACATGAATAAAGGCACTTAAGCTACCAATTTTTCTGAGGGTATATAGCGCAGTCCATTGATAAATGCGCTATGTAAGAGATTGACTTCGAAAGTTCCTGATTCAATCCCGGCCTCAGACAAAAAGTTAAAAAATTTTTCCATTGTTATTTCATTTAATTTAAAATAAATTAAATAAAACATAAATTGGTCTGAAGATGGTTACGTGGCGGTAACCGAAACATATGTCACCATAACCATGCTTAGTAGTTTTTTTCTCTGATCCTAATTGTCATGATTTTCTTAGTTGAAAAATGCATGGAATTTTAGATTCTTGTAAATAATGACGAAAAGATCGTAAAATAAGCATATATATTTCTGACAAAATATTTAATTTCAAGCATTATTTTTGGAACATTTTAGTGATTTTTCTCCCATGTTTTACCCATGTTGTAGTTAAAAGAACAACTCTTAAAGACTACGATTTTCACTTCACCAGAGTGTTATCTTAAGCTAACAAAGAAATTTCAAAGTGTATGCTAAAACTATATATAACATACGTCAGGTATATGTAGAAAAACAAACAAACATGCCCAAATGTATGCAAATACAGACGTAAAATCAACGTCAAAACGGTATCACAATAATGCAAGTGCGCGCGCGTTAATTTGCATTACGAGTAGGTGCAGCAAACAAATCAAAGTGCTGAGCAAATACTTCATCGCAGGAGAACAAAAACAATCAATGTAACAAAAGCGCAATTCTAACGTCAGTCAGCAACGTCAACACACACTCGTACAATGCATACATGTATGCATATGTGCTGCACTTTCGTCTACAGGTATAAGTTAATTGCATGCTTATAGGCGCGCGCCATTAGTATAAACAGCAAACATTACTGTTAAATAAATTTCACATATAAATACAAGTGATTTCAAATGTGCGCCGTAAGACAGATGATATTCGTGCCATTGAAATTAATGTTCACTTCTGTTCTTGTGTTGTTAAGTTGGCAATTGTTTGTTTGTTGAAATTTACACCTTAAAGTATACATCAGATTTTGTTGTTTAATAACTAAACAGTTTCAGCAATTCTCTTCTTTTGAATGCTGCCTTAATGTAAATTACTTTGATTATGCATGCATTTCAGTTTTTTGTTGCTTTACTCTCTTCTTTTTCTTCTTCTTTAACCCTTTTGAATGGAAATTACTTTTGGCAGCATAAATAATTATTCAATATGATGAAAATCAACAGCAATGGAATTTTAAATGAAAGCAAATGAATGGAGAATTAAGCTTAGGAATTGATAAAGGGAATGCCATATACTTAGATGATTCATTGTGCATATTTTCATTCTTAAGGAAATAAATACTTAAATATCACATTAAAAAGATTATTATTGTTAAACTTGCTTGCAGTTTTAATAATTATACAGGCCCACAAAAAAAAGTACACTTTTTTTTGACGACACATTTTTCAAAACTTTTTTGGCGACACATTTTTTGACACATTTTGGCAACATATATTGTATACTTTTTTGGCAACACATTTTTCAAAACTTTTTAAACTAAAAGATAAATTTGCCGACAGATTTTAGCGACAATTTCTAGGCGATGTATATTTTTTGACACCTTTTTTGCATTTTTCGACAATTTTTTGGAGACACATTTTTCAAAACTTTTTTTGCGCATGACTTATGGCTAATATTAATAACAGAGGCTCAAAAACTTGGGATTTGATATAAAAATGCTGCTTCTCAGACTGAAATTTTCAACTGCAACAGTAGCAGTCAAGCATCAACTGCTTGCTGTTAGGGATAACAATGTAAATTATTCACTCAATTTGCAATGAAAGGCTGCATGCTTGCGTATAAATTAAATAAAACTACTGAATATTCAACGCTGTTAAGCAAAAAATAGAAAAACGTCCAGTTAACGTGGCTATGGACAGAAGACAGCTTCAAAGTTTCAAAAATTCTGAAAACTTTTATCTTTCGCAAATCGATTTTAAAGCGATTCATTTTCATTTAAATTTGAATATGCAGCGTGGAATAATAATTTGGCGTCTCTACTTACAAAAAATACTAAAAAAATTAGCATAGTCTACTTTTAGGATTTCTGACACAATTTCAACTGCAACATTTGCTGCTGCATTTGAATTTAATCACTTTTATTTTTGCTTTCGTTTGTAGAAACATTGTGATTCAGATTTTAATTGTCCTCTTTTTTTGTTGTCTTTCATTTTACTTGCGGTCATTTGTCTTAATTGAGGTATGATTCGTCCCAGTCATCATAGTCATCACTTACATAGCTCGGCGTTTTTTATTGTGGTGGGCTGGAGGCGTTGGTGGACTGCAACTAAAAAGCAATTTGCAAATTATGATTTTTTGTTTTTTTTTTTTTTTGTTGTGGCCTCGGTTTTCATAAATTTGTTGTACACAGCCTTAACCCATATTGCCTATAGAAAACTTGGCCTCCATACTGTTGCCACTGATATTCTACTACTGCTGCTACTGTCTTGTCAACTCTTGCTGATGCTCAATCAGTTATCGAGGTTGGCATGATTTCAATTCTGTTAAAATGTCAAAATGTTCTGAAAACTGTCAATGTGCAAATATTGAATGGAATTGAATTGTCGGAGATTAAATCAAAAGAAACCAAGCAAAAATTTCTCAACGATTTCTATATGTTAACGAGTGATTTTCAAGTAGAAGATTTTAATTGACAAATTGCATTGCATGTATTGATGGTATTGGTGTAGGGTGGTATGCAGTGGCTTTTTATTTAGATATTGTAAGCAATAGCAGTGTACTGCTGTATTGTGGGGCTCTTAACTCTTGTAACCCTCAGATGTATGAAGTTGAGAAGTGATTAGCAGAATGTTTTTTCTTGTCGGTTTGCTTTAAGTAAGATTTAAGGATTTGCAATTCTTTTGTTATGTTATTGAAATCATCCTTTTTTTGGGGTTTGTTCGCCATTGAACAAGTTGATTCATTTTAATTGGATTGAAAGAATGTGTACATACAATATGTTAGCATTTGTCGAAAACAAGTGGCCATTGGAAAATTGCTTTTTGTACTTATTTTGTTATTTAATCTGAGATACTTGATTGGCTCTCAAGGATTTTTTAACAAAGAATAGTTCAGAAAACAAAAATCAAAAGTTTCTAAATTGTCAAAATTAAAAAAATATCTTAAAAATAAAAAAATAAAAAATTAAGACTATATATAAAATCCGTAGACTACATTAAATGAACAAATGACTAAATGACTAAATGACTAAATGAACAAATGAACAAATGAATAAATGAATAAATGAATAAATGAATAAATGAATAAATGAATAAATGAATAAATGAATAAATGATTAAATGAATAAATGAATAAATGAATAAATGAATAAATGAATAAATGAATAAATGAATAAATGAATAAATGAATAAATGAATAAATGAATAAATGAATAAATGAATAAATGAATAAATGAATAAATGAATAAATGAATAAATGAATAAATGAATAAATGAATAAATTAATAAATGAATAAATGAATAAATGAATAAATGAATAAATGAATAAATGAATAAATGAATAAATGAATAAATGAATAAATGAATAAATGAATAAATGAATAAATGAATAAATGAATAAATGAATAAATGAATAAATGAATAAATGAATAAATGAATAAATGAATAAATGAATAAATGAATAAATGAATAAATGAATAAATGAATAAATGAATAAATGAATAAATGAATAAATGAATAAATGAATAAATGAATAAATGAATAAATGAATAAATGAATAAATGAATAAATGAATAAATGAATAAATGAATAAATGAATAAATGAATAAATGAATAAATGAATAAATGAATAAATGAATAAATGAATAAATGAATAAATGAATAAATGAATAAATGAATAAATGAATAAATGAATAAATGAATAAATGAATAAATGAATAAATGAATAAATGAATAAATGAATAAATGAATAAATGAATAAATGAATAAATGAATAAATGAATAAATGAATAAATGAATAAATGAATAAATGAATAAATGAATAAATGAATAAATGAATAAATGAATAAATGAATAAATGAATAAATGAATAAATGAATAAATGAATAAATGAATAAATGAATAAATGAATAAATGAATAAATGAATAAATGAATAAATGAATAAATGAATAAATGAATAAATGAATAAATGAATAAATGAATAAATGAATAAATGAATAAATGAATAAATGAATAAATGAATAAATGAATAAATGAATAAATGAATAAATGAATAAATGAATAAATGAATAAATGAATAAATGAATAAATGAATAAATGAATAAATGAATAAATGAATAAATGAATAAATGAATAAATGAATAAATGAATAAATGAATAAATGAATAAATAAATAAATGAATAAATGAATAAATGAATAAATGAATAAATGAATAAATGAATAAATGAATAAATGAATAAATGAATAAATGAATAAATGAATAAATGAATAAATGAATAAATGAATAAATGAATAAATGAATAAATAAATAAATAAATAAATGAATAAATGAATAAATGAATAAATGAATAAATGAATAAATGGATAAATGAATAAATGAATAAATGAATAAATGAATAAATGAATAAATGAATAAATGAATAAATGAATAAATGAATAAATGAATAAATGAATAAATGAATAAATAAATAAATGAATAAATGAATAAATGAATAAATGAATAAATGAATAAATGAATAAATGAATAAATGAATAAATGAATAAATGAATAAATGAATAAATGAATAAATGAATAAATGAATAAATGAATAAATGAATAAATGAATAAATGAATAAATGAATAAATGAATAAATGAATAAATGAATAAATGAATAAATGAATAAATGAATAAATGAATAAATGAATAAATGAATAAATGAATAAATGAATAAATGAATAAATGAATAAATGAATAAATGAATAAATGAATAAATGAATAAATGAATAAATGAATAAATGAATAAATGAATAAATGAATAAATGAATAAATGAATAAATGAATAAATGAATAAATGAATAAATGAATAAATGAATAAATGAATAAATGAATAAATGATTAAATGAATAAATGAATAAATGAATAAATGAATAAATGAATAAATGAATAAATGAATAAATAAATAAATGAATAAATGAATAAATGAATAAATGAATAAATGAATAAATGAATAAATGAATAAATGAATAAATGAATAAATGAATAAATGAATAAATAAATAAATGAATAAATAAATAAATAAATAAATGAATAAATGAATAAATGAATAAATGAATAAATGAATAAATGAATAAATGAATAAATGAATAAATGAATAAATGAATAAATGAATAAATGAATAAATGAATAAATGAATAAATGAATAAATGAATAAATGAATAAATGAATAAATGAATAAATGAATAAATGAATAAATGAATAAATGAATAAATGAATAAATGAATAAATGAATAAATGAATAAATGAATAAATGAATAAATGAATAAATGAATAAATGAATAAATGAATAAATGAATAAATGAATAAATGAATAAATGAATAAATGAATAAATGAATAAATGAATAAATGAATAAATGAATAAATGAATAAATGAATAAATGAATAAATGAATAAATGAATAAATGAATAAATGAATAAATGAATAAATGAATAAATGAATAAATGAATAAATGAATAAATGAATAAATGAATAAATGAATAAATGAATAAATGAATAAATGAATAAATGAATAAATGAATAAATGAATAAATGAATAAATGAATAAATGAATAAATGAATAAATGAATAAATGAATAAATGAATAAATGAATAAATGAATAAATGAATAAATGAATAAATGAATAAATGAATAAATGAATAAATGAATAAATGAATAAATGAATAAATGAATAAATGAATAAATGAATAAATGAATAAATGAATAAATGAATAAATGAATAAATGAATAAATGAATAAATGAATAAATGAATAAATGAATAAATGAATAAATGAATAAATGAATAAATGAATAAATGAATAAATGAATAAATGAATAAATGAATAAATGAATAAATGAATAAATGAATAAATGAATAAATGAATAAATGAATAAATGAATAAATGAATAAATGAATAAATGAATAAATGAATAAATGAATAAATGAATAAATGAATTAATGAATAAATGAATAAATGAATAAATATTGTTTTCCTGCGTGCTCCATCAAAGCACTGATTGGCAACTTTTCTTTGATTCTTTACTGATGATAACGTTTATCTGTTGATAGCATCTATTCATCATCATAGAGGATAAAGGTGCTAAAATTTGGGAAAATAACTTAATAATTTCTTTCTTGCATTAGCTACATTGTTACATATATTAAGTATAGTTCATCTACATTTTGGCGGTTTTTAGTCCATTTGGATTAAAATTTTCTGAAGTTTTTGATTTACTTTAATACAAACATAAAGCTGCGTTTTTTATTCTTCAAATAAGTTTCAAATATTTTCACTTCAAGGCTTCTTATCAAAACATAATATCAAAAAAGCGAAAAAATGCCAGCTTAACTAGAAAATGAAAAAACAAATTTAATAATAAGCAGATTAAGCTAAATAGATTTGGAATAATGCAAAAAAATAAGAAAATAAGTAACTTCACGAACAAATTCCATCAAAAAGGACTTGAATGTACAATTAAAATAATAACAATATTCGCGCCCCTATCAAATTTAGAAGCAGCTGCTAATCCTTAACAAAAGCTCTTGGCCAATTTTCAAAACAAAACTCTGCTGCTGCTGCCATTTGAGAAGGTACTAAGGGATTTTTTGCTCATTTTAAGTTGTTGGCAACATGTCCTTCAATTTTGTAGTAGTCGTCATCATCATCACCAACATCATCGTCACCGTCAGTCAGCATTCACCTTTCACCTTTTCAACGTGTGCGTATGTGTGTTTGCCTGTGTCTGTGTTTGCATTTATTCTTGTGTGTGCGTATTTGTGTCAATGTTGTTGGCGCATTTAATAAGCTTACGAGAGTAGGTACCAAAAATAAATTCGTTTTGCATCAGTTATTTTGGGTGCTATGGACCCTTACTTTTTTACCATTGCTCACTTTAAATTTTTTTCTCTTTGAATTAAATGAAGAAAGAATGAAAGTAAAATGAAATTTCTAAAAGAAAATGAAATCACAAGTCTGGAAATGACAAAGGATGTGAGCTGATTTGCGATTGCAAATGATATAACGCGTCGAGTATGGTTGAAGTTCTTTGTTATATTTTTGTATTAATATATTACAATTTTGGGTGTGGGAGGATGGGAGCGGTTGGCTGGATTTAGTGAAAATTAAATTACGTTGATATGCGTCATACTTAATGAGTGCCGTAGGATATTTTCACAAGAATTGCAAATTGCAAATTCAAAAATCAAATTGAAAAATTTTTGTGAAAATAATTTTTGCGCAGGTTAAGATAGAAAACAATTTAAATACTCCAGCTTTGAGCAAAAATCATGCTCACAAACATACCGTAAAACTTAAGTAAATGTTTCTTGCGATAAAAATGTAAGTTACAAAAATTTCATGTAAAAATCGCATGCGGTTAAAATATCGTGCAACAAATATTCATAGAAATAAAGAACAGAATGCAGCAAATGTCACATGATATCAGCTGATATAGTATAGCATACTTTCTAATCGTGAGAAACTGATATTGTATCGGGCTGCTCACACCTAACGCAATGACTACTTTTCTCACTCCACGCAATTATTTATTCTTTTGCATCTCCTTTGTACTTCGGAGCGAGAGAGAGAGCACACCTGCGTTAAACTGATTTATTATCAGGCTTGATCGAGAGGCTGTTCTTGCACTTACACTTTAGCGGTGGGCAACTGATTTATTATCAGGCCACCCACGTCTAATGTGGTGGTTTTCTTTCCGTCACCGAGCACTATCCCCGTATACTACTCTCACGCTATTGACTACAATGCTCTCCTATCCAGGACAAAATACCCCTTATTCCGCTTACTACTCTGCTGTTTGCATACCCGACTCGATTTGAGACTAGATCACACCCACGAATAACTGATATATTATCAGGCAACTCACCCTCACCCTTATACTAACCACAGGCAACTGATTTGTTATCGAGCTACGTCTGTTTAGTGCCGCGGTCTCTACGCTACTACGCCCCACTACTACAACTACTTTAACTTATCAAATACATTGTTTCCTTGTCTGCTACTTTTGCTCACTGTTGCTGCTGCTGTTGTGCACTGGTTGCCAGCCACGCAAAGACTGTGTCCATCAACTGCCGTGAATCTTAATTTATTTTCTATTTTTGTGTCAAAAACAGCTGTTGCGCAGTGTTGCTGTTGCGTTTGGTTTTGCCAACTTTCTGCCTCACACTAGTATATCCAGATATTTTTCGCTTAAGCTATGAAACCTGGAATGATCTTTGGAAACCTTCTGGTGTAGCATAAAAACTTACTTGAGATGTCATCAGGAATATACGTAATCATAACCAAAGCAAAGTACAAAGCACTAAGTGAAAAATGCCTTTATTAAGTAATCGAGAAATTATGATTTTCCATGAAAACTTCTTCCCCAATTTTTCCTCCTGTAAGCGATGATCTCAGAGACAGAATATATAATATGTCTTTTCTAGGCTCTCAAGCTATCTTAACTCAAATTTCATCTAAATTGGTTGAGCGGCTTAGGCGTCAAATAGTAACATGAAGACTAAGCAAAAAGGAGAAAGTAAAATAACTTTCCAGGAAAACTTAAAGACATTTTAGCACAAAGTAGTAACACAAAGGTAATAAACTAAAGCAAAACTCAATTCAGACCATAACGCCTAATCAACTTTACTTATCAACCAAGATTTACTCAAGAAAAACTCTATTGCATTAAATTTATCTTAAAGAATTTGGTATTTTATTTCACTTTTGTTGTTAGTTTTTTTTTGTGCAATATATGTCTAGATTGTCCTTACAAATAGCAAAAAAAAAAAAAAAAATATTTTACCTGTTTCTTTTCTTGTCACGTTGGTCACATCTGTTGCAAATTGTTTTTCAATAAAGTTGTGTATTTTTTTTGCTTCACTTTTCGTCCTTCAATTTGCTGATATTATACGATTCTTTGATAGTCTTAGGCACGTGGTCTTGTATCATCGTCTTAATACCTACTACATACATACATACATATATACTATGTACGTATAATAACACACAACAACAAAATAAAAAGTCGTAAAAAAGAATGATACTACCCTGCAGTGTTTGATAGCTTTTGAATTGGTTCTTTTAACATTTTTACGATTGAAATGAATAGAAAAAAGTAAATTTATTTCCATAGTAAATTATGATACGGAATGAATGAATCAGACAACTAAGAAAAGAACAAAATTTGTATTTATTAAAATTGATAGAATAAAGAAAACATAAGTTCAACTTAGATGAAACAACAGATAAATCGACATTTATGAACATATTTTATTTGTGTTGAGTTTTTATTTTTAATATAGAGATTAGCAGACCAAAAAATGCAATAAACCTTAAGTGAGCTTGAAACTTTTGTCAAGTCTTGTAAATAATTTATGTTATTTGTAGATAGTTGCCAACAAGAATCATGCTGGGAACGGTATCAGTGAATTTTTTCAAGGTTACGAAAAACATTTAACTTACTAAAGACTATTTTATGCCAACAACTCTTTTTGATAAATGTTGCTTGTATTTTTAAATTTTTATACAAAGACCACTAACAGAGCTAAATTTAATGTTATAAAGTTTTGTTTTCAAATAAAAATAATCTAAGAGACTTAAATGTGTATTACCATATGAGAAGAAAAAAAAAAAAAAGTCGCATGCGACAAAAATTATTATTATGAGAAAAAAAACAAACAAAAATCGCATGCGACAAATATATAACGCGCCAAAATAGCATGCGAAAAAAATTGGAAGCATCCAAAAAAGCATGTGATTCAAATATCAATTCGCAAAAATATTTTGCTTAAAATATCATGTGATAGAAAAAGCTTTTCATAAAAATCTGATGCAATAAATTTATATTGAGAGAATAACTAGAAATCTCATTCGATAAATATAGCATCCAAGTTCCAAACGCTGAGATATATTATAGAGTATATAATCATATAATCAAAATAACGTGCGACAAATATCTCATGCAAGAAAAATCAAAGAGACTAGATTCTACATAAAATCAAAAATATTGGGGCTATCGTGAATAAATATTCCTGGGGAACTTTTTTTAGACTGCTATGGAGAATACATGACAGTCTGGGGAAAAGTTTCTGGAAATATTTATTCACGATAACCCCCATTATGGAGTTTTTCCATGTGATGAAAATAGCTATCGATAAAGTTTTATGCAATCAATATGCATAATATGAGAAATCGCAGAGTTTTTGCGGAGTTTAGTTTTCAAATAAAAATAATCTAAGGGACTGAAATGTCTTTTGAGATCACTACAAGAAAAAACCACATGGGATAAAAATAGTATGTGACAAAAAATATCAAGCGACAAAAAACAGCATGCGAAAAAATAACGAACAACAAAAATAGCATGTGATAAAAATTTCAATTCACGAAAATATTTTCTTTCAAATATCAAGTAATAAAAATCTGATAAAGTTACATTGTCAGAATAGTTAAAAATCCAATTCGACAAATACAATATGGAAACACCTAAGTCCCAAATATTTAAATATATTATGGATTACTAAAAATCAACAAACCAAAATAATAATCGTATGAAATCAAAATGGCGTGCGACAAAAATTTCAAGCGAGAAAAACCGAATGTGGCAAGATTTTATGTTATCCATCTGATGAAAATAAGGTGCGGCAAAGTTTTATTCATTCAAAATACAGAAAGTGAAAAATTGCATGGAATACGTTTGGTATACAAATTGCATGAGATAAAAATTGCATGCAATTGAAATCTTACAAAAAATCTTGATCAAAAATATGTATAAAAAATGTCGTGATAAAAATCGCATGAGATAAAAATTGGATGACATAAAAATTGCATGAGATAAAAATTGCATGCGATAGAAATTGCCTGCAATTAAAATTTTTCAAAAAATCTCAACTAGCAAAATTTAAAAAAGGAAATTTCTGAAACACAGGTCAACTTTCATGATATTTAAATATGCATTTCCCGAAAACGAATATTATTATTTAGCATAAGCAGCAATAAAATTTGTACAGATTTCTTTCAATATCCTTTCTATCCCCTTGGCGCACAATTATAAGCTCAAATTAAACGATCAAAATGCAAGATTCTAACGGTTTTCCAATGTCCTCATTGCTGTTGCTGCTTAATTAGAAAATTTACACACTTGTACGCATTCCTGACAAGGGTTTGGCACATCACAGCACACTCCACATTCACTCTTTCTGATACCGGATTACACTCCCGAGGCTACGCGCTTTACTGTGCAAGTTTGTGTGGCTGTGTGTTGTGCGAAGGTGTCAGCTTGTAAGTATGAGTATGCCTCAATATGTGCGCTTTGGGTATTTGTTCGCAAGTACGTGTGAAACCTCAGCACACATTAATTTACACCAAAAGGTGGCGGGAGCAGCGGCGAGTGCACAAAGCATTTGTTAGCCAATAAAAACCAACAAAGCTAAGAGAGCAGTCAAAGCGGCTAAAACTCCTCTATAGAGGATATGGATATTGTAAATATTTGGTCGCTGTGGCTGCCGCTGCCTGCCGAACATTGACCGTTTGTTGTTGTATGCTATTTAATTAAGTTAAAAAAGTTTGCGAATTTTGAGGAGGCTTGCATGTGTGTGTGTTCACAAAAATGTTTAAATATTTAAAGTGGTTGGCACATTTTTGTTTCGTGAAATACAAGTCCCTTATGTTCATATGCATTGTATCGTATTCGTATGTATCTTTATTTTTAGGCCGGAAATCAAATAATCTAAGGGCACCTCATATGCATAGGGTTTGCTTTGGGTTTGTAAGCATAACCGGAAATTTAAATCTACATTTTTCTCTTGTAAGGGTGAGCAACAATTGGTGCAGGCAGTTTTACACTAAAAATTAAATTATATGATTTTTGGAAATCCTTTTGCTAGGACACACACTAATCACTCTGTGCAAAAGCTGGTATTGCAGCTTTTTATAATTTTTCAGGAGAGCAAGTTTAAAGTTTAAATTGATATAAAAAAATCACAATACTCGACTTGGTCAAGTAATTTTTCTTAGTAACTCTAAGTCTTTGAGAATATCTGGTTTTGCCAGAACAATACCCTGGATACCATAACTCATTTAAAGAAAAAATTATCTATACCAGGTTTTGCCATCTGAGCACAGAAATAGCAGTATGAGCCTTTTAAATCGTATAGAACGAAATTATAACATCGCATGGTCAAAAAATCGGGTAGAAAAACAATCACCTAGTAAAGAAATCTGATGATACAAATTTCTATTGACACAAATAAAATTCATTATACGAAAAATTTCGTCATACAAAAATTCTGTTCAACAAAAAATTCCATCGTACAAAAAATTTCATGATTCAAAAATCTCATGATACCAAAATCTCATTAAACGATAATCTTATGGTACAAATCTCATGATGCAAAATATGTCATGATACAAAAAATCTCATGATATAAAAAATCTCATGATACAAAAAATCTCATGATACAAAAAATTTCATATTAAATCTTTTATCGTACAAAAGTTTCGTGGTACAAAAATTCTCATGATACAAAACACAGAAATAGTGTGACACAAAAATGTTATGATAGAAAAATCTTATAATACGAAAATCTCATTTTACAAAAATCTCATGACCCAAAAATCTTAAGATACAAAAATTCCATGACTCAAATATCTTAGGAAACAAAAAGCTTATGATACTCATGGTGCACTATCTGCTTCTATCAGAGCACTCTTAGATTAAACCATTATATAAGTAGAAAACAAAATTAAACTATTATTTCGTTTCAGCAATATTCGAAATGGTCAATGCAAATCTTGATACGCAAGGCATAGAATGGTTGATAAGACTAATAAATGATTTAGTTTATAACAGCATAATCTTTAAACAAATTTTCTTTCAGTGCTGCTAACCTTTTACATACATACATTTTGGAGTCAGAAGCTATGCTTCAAATATTGTTCCATAGATAGGCAATATACCTTTTTAACCAATTTAAATTAATGTTAACTTACGACTAAAGTTCGTTCTTATATAAAAAAGGGTTCAATGTCTTTAGGGGTTTTTGCCTGTGCACCTTTGTTCTAAAGCATTAATATTAAAATTTAATTGTGCTATTTCTCAAACTCTTCTCAAATTGCAATTCAGTAATAAATATTAAAATTTGAAACAATTCAAGCAAAAATTTAATAAAATTTCGTTTAAAAGTTGAATATTACTTTGAAGTTAATTTGGCTAGTTTTATTTTGGCCGAAATTATAATATTTTTTTATTTTTTTTTTATTTAAATGAAAACTTTTTGGCTGTTATACGAAATGCATCCGTTTACAATTTGTTAAAAATATTTACATCAAATTTAAGTAAAAGCCTCTTAGCAAACTCAACAACATTAACTACAAAATTCTTTCCTCTTAAATTGTTACCTACTTACCTACCAAGAGCAGCAACAACTCTTGAGTTTCTCATGTTTTGGCCATATTTTCCGCTTGTTAGTTTAACATAGTGCAGTTAGCAGATTTTTGTGAAGATATGTTGAGTAGTAGTGAAGAGAAAAACGAAAAAAAACACAGATATTTCTACTGAAAAATATGCATAGTTTTGTTAGTAACGAAAAGGAGTTGTTTGTAGTCTCTTTTTTATGTCTTTTTATATTTTTTTTAAATTTCAACGTAAATTTTCGTTGATGCGCTTGTTAACGTCATTGCAAATGATACTCTTCTCATTTTAAAGCATGTTTTTTTTATTTTCCCGACAAGTTTAGTAACTTCTTCCGTTAAGCATTTATATTAGTTGTTAGTGGAAATGTTAAGAAAAATTCGCGAAAAAGTTTATTTTTCAAAAGATCTCTAGCTAAAGAAATGACTTGAAAATATGTTTCTTTCTTCAAGAATTCAAAAGAGTTGTTACATGTACGCGTAGTATTTAGCAGAGTTTTAACATAACTGCATGGTTTTAAATGCGAAGTGACTCAAAGTTTTATACGTATTGTTGGATGTATTTTATAATGAATATGTCATTTGAGTTTATAATGATATATTCTTAGATGTAATTGTAAAATAATATTTGTTCTTATAGCTGCAATTTCCAACTTCAGTATGATACTGGAGGTTTTGTCTCATACACATGTTAGCTAATCATCAATTGCACTTATACCTTAGGACAAGGTGCTTTAATTGATTTGACTGTACACTTTTTTTTTACACTGTCTTAAATCGATTTTTTGACTTATGGAAAATGCTCTTAATTACGGTTTCTGTAGACCAATCAATTTATATTTTTGAGAGTGTGGAGAACTTAGCTTAGATTTCAAAAGCCTTGAAGTCTATTCCTTTATCTTATATAAAAAAAAATTTTTAAAATTGTAAAAAAGTAAAATTTTCGAATTGGAATAACTCGAAAAATGTCGTTTAGCACAAATTTTCTACGCTACTAGACATTAGCGATTTTTTTTTTGGTTTCTTTGTTCTTGAAAAATGCCGTTTTTGTTTTCTGTGAAAGAATTAAACAGTGCTAGTTTTCCTTTTATTTACCTCATAGACAATCCTATGCAATCCCATGTTCTCAGATAAAAACTTCGAAATTTAAGAAATAGAAAAAAATGTTCCCCTACACGGACCAAACCTTAAAATTTTTTTATAAAAATTAAATATTTTTGATAAATTTGACTTAAATTTTTTTTTCTGCGCTTTTCAAAATTTTTCTCTAAAATCAACTAGTTTTCTTTTATTTTTCCTCAAACAAAAAGTTTAAATACGTAGGCTGCTCGATATATTTCTGGCCTAGGCAAAACTAGGCGTTGCCGGGTGCAATCTGACATTTCTATTGGAAAGTTTGTTATTTTTTAGCATAAACGTACTCAGAACGTTATGACGTACGACCATCTTTTGTGTTGTTCACAGTGACTTGAAAAAATCAATTTGGCAAAAAAATGGAATTAACTCGTGAACATTTTCGTGCGTTAATTTTTCACAACTTTCGACGTGGATTATCACGACAAGAGTGCATCGATGAACTTAAATCTTTGTATGACGATAAAGCACCATTTTATAACACTGTGAAAAACTGGTTTAATGAGTTCAATCGTGGCTGACGCTCGCTCAAAGACGAATTCCGTGAAGGTCGTCCAAAAACGGCCGTTGTGCCAGAGAACATTGATGCCATGCGTGAACTGATAATACAAGATCGTCATGTGACATACCGTGCGATAGAAGTATTCTTGAGCATTTTTCTCATTAGCATACATTTGATATTGCATGAACACCTGGCCGTAAAAAACTTTTGTTCTCGTTGGATCTCGCACAATTTGACAATCGCTCAAAAAGAGGCTCGGTTCGATTGGTGCAAAGAAATGTTGAAAAAATACAATCGCGGTGCTTCAAAAGACGTTAATAAAATTGTCACAGGTGACAAATCATGGATCTATGCATATGAGCCCAAAACAAAACAGCAATTGACCGTCTGGGTCTTCGAAGACAAGCCACATCCAACGAAAGTTGTTCGTGGAAGAAACCAGCGCCTTTTTGACCGGCCAAAATGTCGAATTGATGGGTCATCCGCCGTACAGTCCTGACTTGGCACCCAATGACTTCTTTTTGCTCCCGCACATCAAGAAAAAATGCGTGGTCAATGATTTTCGTCGCCAGAAGATGCTGTTGAAGCGTTCAAAAACCATGGTTTGGAGGTGTCTCAATCGAAGTGGAAAAAGTGCTTCGACGATTGGTTTGAGCGCATGCAAAAGTATATAAATCATGCTGGAGAATACTTTGAAAATCAATAAAATCATTTTTGATGATAAATATACGCATTTCCATTATAAGGCCAGAAATATATCGAGCAGCCCACGTAGTTTCACATTTTGAGTAGTAAAAGTTAAGAGGAAAATTCTTCATCGAAGAGAAGATCAACTTTTTCAGCTTTAATAAATCCTTTCTAATCCACAGCATTATTAGTGATGTATAGTCTGGCTGGTAAATTTTTCCAAAGTACCGAAATATTGTTGTATATATTATGACCTCTTTAATTTCAAATTAAATAAATATTTTATCACTATCGGAACGTTTAGACATGTTTTTACTCTATCCGAATTTTTCCCCGAATACAGTTTTTTCACCAAAGTTTTTCTCAAATAATTTTTTCAAAAAAATGCTCTATTGAGATCCCTGGTGTGATGTACCTTTTTATATTTCTATGTAATGTTATAGATTCCCTTCATGAAATGCATAACAATAATAATAAAAAACTAAATAATGTCATGTGTTTACAACCCTAATAGATCATTTAGCCTTGAAACGTTCTTTACAGATCTTAACTTCAGAGTAATTGATTATGAACATTTTGTAGTTTGTGGTGACTTGAATGTAAATATTCTAATGCGTGAAAATGCCACTGAGGGATATCTTGAGCAGGTCATTGCAAATGGGTTATCTGTTGTCAATTCTGTGATGCCTACTCGTTTTGCTAATAACGCAAGTCCTAGTTTACTTGATCTTTTCATAATTTCTGAGGAATTGGAGTCTTTTAATAGCAAATTTAATAATTTTGTTAATGCCCATGTACCAACCAGTACGATTCAGGTTAAGAAAAGCTCTTGTCTATGGTTTACTCTACGAGTCAAGTCTATGTTTAATAATAGAAACCGATTATATGTTTGATGGAAAAGGTGGCTGACCAGTATCAATTGGGAAGCGTTCAAACACGCCTTAAATACTGCTATTTCTGTAGTTGGACAGCCAAAGAGAGAATTTTATTACTACAAGCTTAATGCAGTAATACTGATCAGGGTATTGTTGAAAAATATCCGACAGTTAATGTTCACAAGAATGATAAGTGTGAGTGTACAACTGACCCTGATTTATTGAATATTTTTTTCATTCAAAGCAACTCTTCTTATCCCATAAGTAACCAACAGCCTGGTGTTAATGTTTTAAGCTGCGCAACGAATATTTTTGAGTTTCATGTCTCATGTTTCAATTTTATTTTGCCATATGTTTTTGGCCCTTTAACGCATGTTTTCAATCATTGTATTATAACTTCTTGTTTTCCTCAAATCTAAAAGGTGACTGTTGTTATTGCCGATTTCAAAGACCATCTGCTATCAATCCAATACGTATTTTTCCTGTGCTATCTAAAATATATGAAGCACTTTAATATGAGCAAATAACTGAATTTTTAAATAAATCCCAACTGCTTTTCCCATTACAATCAGGTTTTCGTGTTCGGCATAGTTGTTCAATAGCCCTGTTAAAGGTTCTAGATGACCTTTGTATTGCATATGATCAGGCCTAACGTACCTTTTGGACTTTTCTAAGGTATTTGAAAGCGTTAACCAACACTTATTGTGTCAAATATTGAAGAATTTTGTTGGATTTTGTGAAAGCTCAGTCTAGTTAAGAAGAAGCTATCTTCTGGATAGATTTAAAAAAGTAAAAGTAGGAGATAAATGCTCCAATTACAAGCAGTGCACTTTTAAGGTACCATAAGGCTCTATTTTGGGGCCACTCTTGCTTAGCATATTTTTAGATGATATCTTTTCAGTTACCAAAAATGTTAAAATGCATGCATATGCTGATGATATACAATTGTATTTGTCTGGTCGATTGGGACATGTTGAAGATTTTGCAAAGCTAAAGATGTGAATCAAAATCCATATAAAAGTTTTTTTTTTTTGGTGCTGTGGGAGCGAAATTCCAAGAAAATTTTTAAATTTTTAACCAATCTTATGATTATTTCATTTCCTTGGAGGGCATGATATAGCCTACTTTTTTAGCCTATGACCCAGCATTTTTCGAAACTAAGTAATGCACTGTGAGTTTTATTAAGATCGCTCAGATAGTTCCATAAGGAATAATAGCAAAAATGTCTGTGGGATTTCTGCATTAAATAGAACGGCAACATTAAAAATTAAGCATATCTGGCAGCTTTCGTAGATTGAAAAAGAATACGGAATAGAAAATAGCAATTGTCAAGTTGTCAAGTTGCATTGCTTCACTTAAGAAGTCAATTTTTATTATTAATTATATATTAAATGTAAATTCAAATTAATGAAAAAGTTCGTTATAAATAATAAAACTTGAATTAAATAATAAAATAACCCACATGTATTTAAAAACTTTTCTTTAGCAATACAAAACCAATGCTTTGAATATGAAGAAGAAATGTCTTAAAATCAAATTGAACTAAATTTATACTTTCTTCGCATGAATTTTTTTAGGTTAATAAGCTTAAATATGCAAAAGATGTTAAATAAATTGCAACAGAAATATTTTGGTCTAAAAGAATTTCTATTTTAGGATTAAACTTTTAATTAACCTGATTTTGTGAAAAAGTTTCAAGAAAACAATTATGAGCTTCTTTTTCTTCTGGAGCACTTAGCAAAAAAAAAGGGAAATTATTGCCCAAAACACGTAATTTGTTTTAGCCATTTTTTTATCAAGCAGCCAACTTAAGAAAACAAAACTTCGTAAAACGCAAACAAAAAACACAAATTACGAGAAGCAACAACAAATACGAAAACAAAATCAAGCGATAATAATAAATCGAGAGCGAATTAAACAAAATAATGGCAGTAAGGGAAGATGGGGTAGATTAGTACAGTTTCTACTTTATGGCTAAAAATAAAGCAAGCTACCAGCTTTTTCAAAATAACTAGTATGCAGTAAAATAAGTACAATATTAAGCTTTTAATGTAGTGTATGCTAAAGACGGTCCGATTTATCATTTAAGAGCAATGACAGATTTTCTGAAGTGGTGTATACGTGCAACGGTGGATGCAGAAATTAAGGCGATGAAATCGTATGTGGATCGAATGAAAAAGTATAAGTATAGAACATCTTTCGCATGCAGATCTGCCATAGAACTTGACTGGTAAGTCCCAACAGATGCAAAATCTTCGTCGCTGCAAAAAAGTTAGTTAAATGGCCATATTCTTGTTATTTCAAATGCACTTGTAATATTTTTACCATGACACGATAGAAAACTTTAGCCAGACTTGGAATATTGTACATAGTAGTAACTATTCCATGGTTTTTCACATTCCAATCTTTGAATGCAGTTTTTAGTTTTCAATAAAAAGGCCCAATCAAGCCTCTATTGGTTGGAGACGGTGTGAAAAGTGTGAAAGGAGTAAGGAATAAACTATCCCGTTGCCCCAAGCATAATTAACTGCATCTATTGAGAAATGACTTTCATAGCTGTCGACTAGCGGTATATTAAGGTTATCTTTGGAGTATTGCGTTTGTTTTTAGACGTGTTTCAGTAATTCCATGAATTAGTTGGTAATTATACATCGGCTCTTAATTTTGGTATACTAAATAAATTGAAATTACGCTTCATAGGGGTAAATTTGTGTGTACGAATGTACCCCGTAACAATAAGCACGAATGTGCCCCAAACTGATCAATATAGATTGTTGTTATTTCTATTAAAACTATTAGCAAAATCGCGAAATTAGTAAACACACAGTAAAATAGCATATCTGTTTTTGAACTAGCAGAAGTATTTTAAAATTTTAGCATAAAGTTATTACCATTAAACGAAGTTAAAGTCAGATAAGAAAATTAATTTTGCACTGGAAAAACACACAAAGTCTTTTTTCGTCCAAGTCAACAATCGTACCACCGCCACATTTCACAAGCTAAATGGCTGCAAAAGCACCAATATTGCATGTGAAGAAGCGGACATGCTAACTTCTATAGTTTTCGAAATAAAGCCACTGTACGAAGGTGCCCCGTGTACGAATCTACCCCGTCTTCCCCTAAATGAATAAAATAGGAAGCTGCATTAAAAAAAAATTGGGGTGACGTAAAAAAAAAAAAATTTGGAACAAAACGACTCTCTTATGAATTTGAAATGTCCAGACAGCATTAATCTAAGTATCAATCACCACCAGTACCACTACTTATGGCACACAATACAATGCAGCAAATATTTCATCACAACTAACAAACTTTGACATGCACCCTAACACATAAATTTTGTAAGCCAAATCAATGACTCTGCTTTTGTGTTGCCGACAGCACGTGCCAATGTGGCAAATGATTTCCTCCTCTACACACACTGCGACGGTCCAAAGTCCTTCCAAAAATCGTTACAAAATAAATAATTGCCTAGTGGCCTCGTAACGTTCAATCTCAAATGTCTGTGATTGTTTTGAAGTTCATCAGTGTGGTGGGAGGAGAGGAGTGCGTGGTGGATATGGAGTGGAGCTTATCACAGAGCAAAAAACTTTTGCTATTTAAGTTGTTGTTGATGATTTTCTTTTTTTTTTTGTTGTTTTTTGCCTGCCGCTTTGCTATTTACGAGTGTAATTTTAATTGAATTGTTTGTAAATGAATCCCTCTTTTTGTTGTTTTTGCATTTTTTTTTATTGTAATTTTTTATTATCACTGTTTTGAATGGTTTTTTTTTTTTTTTTTGTGTTTCAATTTATTTATTTTTTGCGTAAACTCAATTTACCTGTGATGAAGGTCGAAAGCGAGAAAAAAACTTTATTGAATTCAATTAAATGTTTTTTAAGTATTTTGTCCTTTTTTTGGCTGCTTTGCTTTTATTTTTATTGCTTCCTGTTCAAATTATTTACACAGAAGTTTTTTGTGTGGGAAACATTCATTTTATCCGGATTTAATTGTTTTTATCACACAAATTGCGTTTCACTTTTGTTTTTTTTTTTGATAGGAGGGAAGATCTTATCTGTTGTATTTTTGATTGTTTGTTTGTAAGTTCCCACCTGCAATTATAATATTTTTGACAGCTTTTGTGTACTTGCATAATTTACTTTTTCAAGTATATTTTTATTTCGGCGTATGACTTACAAGAAAAGCTAAAGTAGTTAAAAAAGTTTAAAAATTTTTAATTATTGTACATGAAAAATTTATCCATTCCACAAAGGAAGTCCATGTATAAAAAGTTTTTTGAAAAGGTTTATCTTTAAAATGGTGAAAAAATGTTTAATTTATCATAATAGTTCCAAAAGTTATAGCGATTGAAAGTTATTTATATTCTAATCACGCACAGCATGTCGTATGACTAACATTTAATTAACATGGAAAAAATCTGATTAGTGCTTTTCTGCTTCTTCTGATTTTTCTGCGGTCAATAACACTCAATAAAAGTGAAAAATATTTCATGAAACGACGAAATTTTGCCGAATTGAAATGGAATCTGTTGAATAAGTTTTGGAAATAGTGCTATATATGGGTATTTTTGTGCAAAATGGAAATTGTACTTTTGTTATCAATCACAAAATATTGAAACAGTTGATGCTTTACCTCAGTGATTATATACTAGATAAAGTCAAAATTAACCCAAATAAGTCTAAAAAAATATTGTGAAGGAGAAAAGTAGTTATTTTTGCAAAATTTTACTTAAAACGGATCCAGACATTTTTAAACTTCAAACAAACAATTTTATTCAATTTCATTACTTTTGGAGCCGTACTACTTATATATTTGTTCGACTTTTTTGGTATGTCAGTCGATATTGTGTCAATAACCTTGTAGCAACAGCTATTCTAATGCAGAAATGCAGGGGTTGAAATAAGAAAAAATTATTATTACTGCATAATTTTTTTTTTGTTTTTATTTGCAATTTATAGCAAAATTTTTTTAGTGTCTTATTGAAGTGATTAATACTAAATATTAATATTAAATAGCAAATATCATGGCAATGCACTACAGGTCAAAAGGCACACTCTTTTGGCCAAAATTCATAACGTCCATATTATCATGGATACCGACTGCAAATGTAGTCCTTATGTTGACTCTACCCCAAAAGAACAATTCTGAAAAAAATCTTAACCCTTGGACTACCGGGTCAAAAATGGCACGTAATAAATTCTCTAAATAAATAACACATACCACATAACTGCATGCGTTGCATCCGAATCCGAGGTCAGAATTGACCCACCACTTCAAGATTTGGAGATATTTGAGGTCAAACTCATCAAAAATGGCTATTTTAGCTATTTTTGAGGTTCGATGTAATCTGCAAAAAATGTTCATCATATTTTTTACCAAATGTATCACGTAGTTCTATTATGTTTCTTAAAAAATGCCATACAATACTTCCTTTAAAAGTTATGGCCGATTTGAGATGACATGTCATGACATCTTGAAATCCCATAAAACGGTTAAAACGACACAACTTTGGATTTCATGATATCATCTTAAATCTGCAATAACTTTTGAAGTAAATATTGTTTTGCACTTTTTAAGAGCTCATTTTGAAGGTAAGAAGTGGTACTCAGTGACAAATTAAAAAATTTTGTGCAGTCTACAACTAACTTCAAAAGTAACGAAAGTACTAATTTTTTCTATTTTTCGAAAAACCTAATGCAAAAATTATGCGCACTTTTACCCAAGTTACTTAAATTAGTAGTATCTTCAGTATTTTCTAATAAGAAATTGAAAAAAGCTTTTTCGGTTTCTTTTTGGTCTGTCTTTTGCAACCAGATTTCGAATAAATCGAAATTTTGGGAGAAAAGTTACCTGACAAAAAAATTCATTAAAAAAAACGGGCAAAATCGGGCGTCTACATTTCTAAATAACATTTACAATAGAAACGTCATACTAGTTACGGGTTTCTTAGGACTAACAAATTCCAACAAAATTTTAAAAGCTTAGACGAAGTTCAAAATTTAGCAACACGATTTTGAAATTTCAAAAAAAAAAAAAAAAAAATCCGGACAAGTTCCGGCAAACGTCCCGGCTAGGGTTCAATTTCTTTTCCCCGTATGTCCCATGCGCAATCATAAGAAAAGTATTAATCGAAACCAAAATATATTTAAATGTTTTGAACTGCATTGCATTATACATAACATCATCAATTTTATAAATTTTTATTTTAGAAAAAACCAAATTATTTTAATTACTTTTTATTGATTGAAAAAAAGAGCTAAAATCACGACTTTTTATACCCTACACCCAGGGTATATTCACTTTGTCCTTCCGTTTGTAACGCAGAGAAGGAGGCGTGGCAGATATAGTAAAGCATATATATTCTTGATCAGCGACACCTCCTGAGTCGATATAGCCATGTCCGTCTGTCTGGCTGGCTGGCTGGCTGTGTGTGGATATACATTTTTTGGGAAAACTAAGCAAGATAATTCAATGAAATTTGGTGCACAGCCTTCGTCGTCAAAGATAGCTTGGATGATTAAAAATGACCGAAATCGGTCAATGAACACGCCTACCGGCCATACAAAAAATAACTTCAAAACGCAACTTTTGGAGTATTTTTCACGATAATACAACCAAAATACACATAAATACTAAGAATTGTAATTGCAGGTAAAAACTGGGCGAATCCGGACAAAAGGGCGTCGCACCTCTCATATAAGCAAAAGCTTCAAAACGCTGTACTGAAAGCGTTTTTTGAGATAATCGAACTAAATTTTACTCAGACACTAAGAACTATAAATACAAGCTCTAAGTAAAAATTGGATAAAATTGGACAAGAGAGCGTGGCACCTCCCATATAAGCAAAATTTTCAAAACACTGCTGTGTAGGGTATTTAATGTTTGGCCAGGCCAAAGGTAACACCCTTAATAGTTTGATTTATCTCAGTAAAACGCAAATGCATCAACTTTGACACATCGCTGATGAACGGAAAATTATTTTACCCCAAAACAAAAAAACATTTTTTCTTGTATTGATGTATTCTCCGTTACACTGCATCAACAAAATTTCAATAGCAATACTTGTAAAAATTTAATTTTGGCCAAAAAAGTGTGTCCTTTGACCTATAGTGCAATGATTCAATTTAAAATTGAAAATTTATATCGAAATTTTCTTCGAATGCATCTTCATCTTCGCTATTTTCCATTTCTCTTGCATTTATAAAAATATGTTTAAGGTAGAGTTTCCGAGTACTACATTTTAGCCCAGATTGGTGAGGTTAGATAACTTAAGCAATGATTATATGCGAAACAAGATAAGTATTTAGTTTCCACCATTAACGCAAAACAAAGTAATATGAATTTGGGTAAAAATTATTATTACAATTTTTTACAGTATTCTGAAGTTATTACTGCAAATTTGAAGTTATTACTGCAGAAATAGGGTATTACTGCAGCTTATTTCAATGCCTGCAGAAATGATCACGATATACATAATTTCCAAAAATTTTGAGAAGCAATATCAATGCAGTGAACTAACAAGGGACAGTGCATTGGTTGTTATCATCCCATGCTGGAAGCTTAGCTTGGAGTATGCACAAAGGCAAATTGTCAACTTATTTATCTAATGATATGTATATTTTCGTAAAGTTTTGGAGCTTGGATCCTTATTTCTTCATAAATTTGCAGTTGCGAAGTTTCCAGTTTGTCCATAAAAACAATTGCTTCAGCCTCAGAATCTTCATCAGTGACATTACAAAGACAATTTTAGGTGGAATTGTCTTTAAATCTTTGGAACTAGCAGCTTTGTAACGATTTTCCTCCAAAAAAGTTAGAGTTTGACACAAAAAAATGCTCTGCCATAGATAGATATGAGTCTTCCTTTGCGTTACAGACCAAGATTCGACTTGACATCTCCCATTTTTTTTTTTTTGAAAATTGGTGAAAAGTATTTGACACACATATAACAGTGGTAAAATGATTTTCTGAAATTCCAAAAATTTCCAAAATGGCGGCCGTAGGAAGTTCGATCCAACCTTTGGATACTCACACATTTGAAAATTCATAGCTTCTCGGCTTCTTATCCGATTTTAACGAAATTGTGGTATGTTTTACGGTTATCAAGTTATGAATTTTTGAAGTTGTTTAATGTTGTTTTTATGTTGTTTATGCGCGTGCGCTACCATGCAGGGCTGCCACCCTCCGGACGGTATTTTTTTTTTTCAGTGAACTTTAGTGAAATTTTTCATAAAATTTGGATGAACTGGTCAAAAAGACCCATAAAGACTGGATATAATGGGTTAAGGTGTTCTAGAAAATTGTTCCTTGCTTGATTTCTTTTCAACTCTCTAGAACTAAGAGTCGTTCTTCCTTCTTCAATGCCATTTTGAGGCTTGGGTCACCTTTTTTATATTTTTTGAAATATTATTATTTAAAAGCAAATTTTAATATAATTATTTCCCGGCCTTCGAAATTGTGGTATGTTTTACGGTTAACAGTTATATTCCGACTTGTTTCGCTGAATTCTGACTTTATTTGAATTGGCATGAAAAATACTTCTATTTTTGTCACGTTCGTTTTGCGAATTTTTTGCGTGTATTTTGGAACCAGGACTTTGCCTGCTACTAACATTAGCACTATTTATAGTGGCACCTAAGAGCTATAATATTAAGTAAAAACTAAAACAAAATATGTTTCACTTTCACTTTTTTGCACTTTAAAGGTGTGCGATGGTCACGTTCGTCACCTGAGAAATGTTCATATGTCGGTGCAGGAAATGTCGCATTGTGGATATCTGCTGGCGCACAGTTCTAAAGCGCCTGAAAAATAGTTTTCGTACATATTTATCCTTTAACTCCGTAGGGAGCACAGGGTATAAATGAAACGTCTTGGAATCCATGTAAGATTTCTCGCAAATATATTTGGTGTTTCCTCTACATTGTAGTTTTTGATCTAGAATGAAGCCTCCTCTTAGCTAGAGAGGACGTTTGAAGCTAGGTATTTGTTTTTTGATGTAAAGTATAAAATTTTTCTCCTAGGTCACATGCATCACTTAAAGATTGCATTTCTTCTTTTGAAAAATGCTATAAATACTTTTTTTTGAGCTTGAATTCACAGCTTAAGTATCCGTAGTTGAAACAATAGCGCTGCTCTTGTAAATTTTCAGCAGCCAGTGATCTTTTCTATAAAAAACAGTAAATTAATTTCTTTTCAATATGAGATACAAGTCACTGACATATCGTGACATCGAAGTAACGTAAAATGGATTAAGATTTAAATGGATAAGATTTAAATGGCTTCACTCAACATGACGTATGAGTAACATTTAATCAATAAAAATCTGTTTTTCTTTATAAAGCGCTGTAATTTTTGAAGTATCAAAAATCACTTTTAACCTACTGCCTGTTAAAATATGGAAATATTTTTGTATTTGTTGTGCCCTGTATAACTGCGAGAAATGTTTTACGCCAAATTGATATTAAAGTATGTCAATTAAATTTCTCTCAAAAAGACTTTATGCGATGTTGAGAACTGAATGAATGAATTTATCCAGCAAATAGTTGTTAATTGAAAGTGAGGCAAGCCAATTTGACAGTCAGTAGGTATGGGTACCATAAGGGTATCGTTATTTTTGGCAAAATATTTTTTGTTTTTATTTTTAAATTTTTTACTGCCATTTGCATGCGTGCCAATCTGCTGCTGGCTGTTGAACTGACGCAGTACCCTCATATAAATAAATATTTAATATTTCATATAATTTCCACGAAACTGCCAAATTCATGCATGTTTCTTTTAAGCATTGCAATTTTAACTCAAAATGAAAGAATTTTTTTGTTTTTTGGTCTTTTTTGTACAAATGAATTGTTTTAACTTCGAGTATGTTGCCGACTGCTGTCTGTAAAAAATCATTAAAAACAAATTGAAGCATGATGACTTTTCATATTTGTATTTTTTAATTTGACTGATTTTTGCATTATAAAACTTTTGATGAATTGCAAATTATTGTTTTTTTTTGGAAACTTTCTGAGGATTTAAAAATTACAATAGTTAAAATTAAATTCAAAAAATGACAATGCGATTAATTACATTTTGAACTTGAATTCTCATCCTTGAAGAAAAGCACTCAAATAAGTGTTCTGCAGTAAAGCAAAATTTGCTTTTAGATACGTGTATTTAAGGCCTTTAAAAGTGCGCCTAAAAATATGCAATCATTTTTTTTGTGGTTCGAAATTTTATCATATTTATCAGTAAAATTTGTTTACACAGTTTAATTGAAATATTGCAAAACATTTAAATTAAATTCTTCAATTTAAGCACAAGCATATTTTATTGCTTTGCAACATTTGATTTTTCACATAAAAGTTATATGCCCAAAAATATGCAATAATTTTTTTTTCTATTTCGCCATATATTTTTCTATGCAAAATAGCAAAGTTTAAATTGTATTTTTCAACGTTAAATTTTTTTTTCTGTTTTGACATAAATAACAATACATATCCGCAACAATAATGTCGAAAATTCACTTTAAACTGATTTCTAACAAAAAACACGAAAAAATTAAATTTTTGCCAAATTAACGCAATTGTCTGTTGGATTTTTACCAAATGAATTCATTTTGTAGACATCGTAGCGCTTCACAGTAGCGGCAGCAACATTTTAAGCTGATAAACTTTTTTATGACTTTTTAGAAAAAAGAAAGAATAAAACTTGTGAAAAGCACGAGGCAAAGTTTTTGAATAAGTTTGGAGGGTGAACGGGTGGGTTATGACAAGGTCAGCAGGTGTAGCTTTTAATGCATAAAGCGTGACTAAGGATGTGGCATCAAACATCGATTAGAGTTTAGTGATATTATTCTGTTATTATTGCAGTTAAGCTCTAGCTTTCGAAATATTCGGGCTTGGAAATCTGTATTTCTTAGTATGTTTCCTCATAGACTTCCAAACGCCCCTAAAAAAAGAAATTTATAATTTATGAGATCTGTTACACATGTAAAACAGATAGGGACAAATGGCATCCTTTGGAAAAATTGCTGGTGCCACGTCAACTTGACAAGGTAAAGTGAACCAACATTCACTGCGAAATTCTGGTTTTTTGAGAGACTTTCAATTTAAATTTTGTATGGTGGTAAAAATGTCACGTTCACATTGTCACGTATAGATACAGATTATGATGAAAACAATGAAAAAGTACAGAAGATATTTGAATCAAACAAAATACATAATAAAGTAACATTATTGCATAAGATTCTAATATTAGACGCATTAAAAATTTCTGACTTGTTTCGCTGAATTCTGACTTTCTTTGAATAGGCACGAAAACAACTTCCATTTTTGTCACGTTCGTTTTGTGGCTTTTTTTGCGTGTATCTTAGAAACTGGACTTTGCCTACTATTAAAGTTGGCACTTGTTATAGTGCTACCTAAGAGCTATAATGTTAAGTAAAAACTAACATAAAATTTTGTTTCACTTCCAATGTTTTGCACTTTAAATGTGTACGACAGTCACGTTCGTCACCTGGGAAATGCCCATATTGGAATATAAACGAAATTTTTTTTCGTGTTTTCTCCGCGTTTCATGACTTTTTACGTCATTTTAGTGATAACAATTTTTTTCACCCAATGGTCCCCCCTTGGATGTCAACCAAAAATTTAATAAAGTTTGTGTTTTCGTTTTTTTGTGTTTTCTTTGTGTTTCATGACTTTTTACGATATTTTAGTGGAAACAATATTTTTCACCCAATGGATATCGGAACCAAAAATTTAATAAATTTTTTTTGGTTTTTCGGGTTTTCTCGGTGTTTAATGACTTTTTACGACATTTTAGTCGAAACAAATTTTTTCACCCAATGGTCTCCCCGTGGATGTCGGAACTAGAAATTTAATAAAAATTTTTTTTCATTTTTTCGTGTTTTTTTTAGGCATTTCATGAATTTTTACGACATTACAGTGGAAAAAATTGTTTTCATCAGAAGGATTAGGATGTAGGAACCAAAAATTTTAAAGATTATTGTTTTTTTTAATTTTTTTTTTTTTAAAAAAAATTAATTTATCATGTCTCTGAAAATATATTACGAACATGAATGAGATTAGGGGCAATTTTGCGTAGCTTTTTAGTAGCAATTTTTTTATCCGCCAAAGAAGTTTGTAGTGAAAAAGTATCGATATCGAAAACATGCCCATTTTCACTTAAATACAACGTTAAAATCCCTGTGTGTATAGATATGACATTGATGACAGCCAGTGGCGGATTAACCCTAACGCACCAGTAGGCACCTGCCTAGGGCGGCAGATTTTGGGGGGCGGCAAATTTTCGGAGTGATAAAAAAAATAAATTTAGGGGGTGGCAAAATGGACTGTAGGGGCGGCAAAATGAGTTATTGAAATAGATATTGTTCTATAAGGACTATAAGATCAAGAATTCTGATCAAATGCAAAATGGACTGTAGGGGGTGGCAAACTGGACTTTAGGGGGCGGCAAAATGAGTGATTGAAATAGATATTGTTCTATAAGACCAAAGGACTATAAGCTCAAGAAAAATTATCAAATGCAAAATGGACTGCAGGGGGTGGCAAAATGGACTGTAGGGGCGACAAAATGAGTTATTGGAATAGATATTGTTCTATAAGACCAAAGACTATAAGCTCAAGAACTCTTATTACGGGAATTCGTGAGAATGAATTACGCGGCTGCGAGCGTTGGTCGGCTCATGGTGATGCAGTTCGTGTTCTCTGTGAACATTTACCCAACGTTTGCAAAGCTCTCGAAGCCATTGAAAATGATTCCAAGAAATAAGGTAAAGTACGATGTGAAGCTCAAGGTATAAGAAATAAATTAGAAACATTTGAAACATCATTTGTTTTGTGTATATGGAATTAAAAAAAAAAAAAAAAAAATTAACGCCGTTAGCACGATGTCAAAACAAACCTGGGGAAAGTGGTTGAAATGTACGATGGCCCAATCAGTAAAATTCAAGCTACTGGTGACGAATTCGATCTTTAAGAAAAAAAGCTCTGGAGATATTTGTCATTAAGGAACACATAACGGTTTCTTCAAGAAACAGAACATGTGCACTGCAGTTTGGTGAAACAAGAAGTGAGGAAATTTCAGAATTTCTTCATTCAATGTAATTTTAGATCAGTTGATCTATGATTTAAAAATAAAATCTGTGTCATACGTGAAGGCAGTGGAAAAATTTGGCGGTCTAATTGATATGACAACCTTGGGAAACAACGAACTACACGAAAAAGCTGAAATATTACGAAAAAATATTCCTGAAGACTTAGAAAGATCATTAAGCGACGAATTTCTCCAGTTCAGGTCTTATTGTGCTGAAAAAGCTTAAATACAAAATTTGCCTTAGGATTTGCTTTAAATTTTTCGTAGAAATGATCTCTGCACATTGTTCCCAAATGTTGACATTGCGTGTACAAACTTGCTGTGCTACAAAATTAGAGACCAATATTTTTTTTCGACAAAAATTAGCATTAGTGAGATATTTGCAAAAAACTGATTTAAGCGACCTTTGAGCCCGAATAACTTTTTATGCGCACACGACTTCGCAATGGGCTTTTCACACTTTGTATATCATGCATAAATAAAGACAATTCCGGTGAAAAAAATCCACTTGGAATTAATTCGCACAGCACCTCTTTATTCGTCTAATTTTCCTGGGCTATAATGTAACCTATTTATTAATTTTTATTATAATTTTCTTTTACTATAAAAAAAATCTGAAGGGGGGGGGGGGGGCGGCATAAAAATAAGTGCCTAGGGCGGCAAAATACTTAGATCCGCCACTGATGACAGCGCAACACTGACTGCCACCAACGAATAAAAAGCCAAGCGGACATCTTAGCTGCTACAGTGCACAGGTGTGCACTGAATACCAAAATGAAAGTCAACTGGAAAATTCCAAGAAATTAAACAAAATCCCATCTACTTTGCAGAAGTGCAGTGCTTTTACCAACGAAAAACTTTTTTGAACTTTTTTTTTGTTTTGTTACTTTTTGATTTGACTTTTCTAAAAATTTTTTAGAAAATTTTGTTACATTTTACCTTAACATTTTGTCACAGATAAAATTTTTGTCAGTTGCTTCAAGTGGCTTTGATATTGAGTAAAAATTCCTAACTTTAAATGATGTGCGGTTTTTTACTCAAATTAAAGTTAAATTTCATTGTAAAACTTCTCAACTGACTTCAATGTAACATCACATCTCAACCGCATAAACTTTGACGTTTTTCAATGTGAATACACATTTTTTTGGTAGCACACATGCACAGAGAATTGATTGTGCACACACTTGCACAATGATAATATGTTTTTGTGCAATTGAGTTTGGTATTGGAAAGTGAGTAGGTACTTCTTTTGAGAAAACTTTGCAAGGAGCTTTTATTTTACTTTAGATTTTTTATTATATTTTTTCTGTTTTTTAGCTGCTTATATTCGTTTTGGTTTTTCTTTTGAAAAATCCCTTTGTGTTTTTCACTTTTTTAAAAAGAAATCCTTTTATTTTTAGTCATATGACTTTTGAGGTTATTGGTGCGTATTGACATCATTGATATTGTCTTCAGGTAGAAATTTATAGGTATTTGTTAGAGATATTTATATACAATATATGTCCCATGTTTGTGCAATTTTTTCGCGAAATCCAATGATTATTTTTTGGAAAAAATATTTCAATTGAACTTTTAGTCATATTTGTGCAGAGCTCGATTTTTAAACGCAATAAGGACAAATTATAAATGGAGTAACCCAGAAAGCCATGAATTTTTAAAGAACATTATTTTTATTTTTTTCTTCGTTCATGATTTTTTATATTTTTGTGTGCATATGGGCACGGCTACCGTTGGCAATGTTACGTTCGCACGCACATTTTTGCCCATATCCCTTTGAAAACTAATCAAACATCATGATATCTTCAGTGCATGTAATAAGGCTCCCTAAGGCCAATATCTCAAAGGAACAAAGTTTTTGTCTATCGCTTTGGAGTTATAAGAGTTTAAGTGCCGTTGAGAACGTTATTTTTTTTGCAAGCGATTTTCGAGGTCAGTGCACATTTTTTAAAAAGTCTGCAAATCTAGTAATGTATTTTCCCGGCACATTCTATAACTTGAAGATAAAGGATCAAAGTTCCGATTGAATTTAAAATTGCGCTGAAAAAATTATTTTTGGTGGATTAATAGACGTTAAAGCAACGTTGGTTACGTTATGCAAAAGCATTGGTAACGTTATGCATACAAATTTTCATGAATAAATTGAGGGCAAATACAGCCAAACAGTCAAAATATCGATAAAGATGAAAAATGTGTGGAAATTTTATTCCTTTGAAGGTTCCCGTTTACACTACATTACAAATTTTTTGATCCAAGACCTCGATACATCTTTTTTTTTAAATTACGATTTCTCCCAAACGGATAAAGCTATCTACATGAAACTTGGTACAGATAATACTAAGAGCTATCTTCTAATCAAGAGTGTGCCTCTCATATATGCTAGTTGAAATATTGTATGGGAAGTTTGCGTGAAGATTAACCGATCACCTCCAATTTTAGTCTCAGGCAGTTTAATGATATTGTCGTTACTTGTACCAAATTTCATGCATCTAGCTTAATCCGTCTGGCCGCCAGTGAAATCGAAATTAAATTGTTTTTGGTTTTTTCAGATTTTTATGTTGAGCCCTGACTGGTGGCTGAACGGATTAGGCTAGATGCATGAAATTTGGTACATGTAACAACAATAATACTAGGCTGTCTGGGATGCTTCAAAAAGCCTATAAGGAACGAAATATTTGTGATATCCTTAGCACTCTCTCTCCTCTCAAAATAGCAATTGGCGTGATTTATGTCCATAACTTCCTCTTCAATCCCCCAGTTCTTATTGTTTGATTTAAATTTTTGTAAGGAATTTCTATCTCTTTCAACACAGCTCATCGCGTGGATTCAGAAGAAATTTTAGCAGATAAATATAACTTATGATTTTTGATTAAAAAATGTTGGTAACGTTATACATATTTAGTGGCTATGTTCACCATGGTAGATACTTTATTTAGGTAATTTTAAAATGGATTCAGAAACTATACTGAAAATACTCGAAAAAGGCGATTGCATTTTATTATTTTACCCATTAACTTCCGCTACAAGAAACTTCTTAATGTATTTCGTTGGCAACGTTATGTTTTTTTTTTGCGGTAGAATTCATCGCCAACAAATATGCATAAGCAACTAGTTTTACTTCAAAATATCAATGTAAATCCTTAATTTCAAACATTTTCTCTCTGAAGAAATCAAAATTGCACTAATACAATAAAAACAAAGCAAATTTTTACCTTCTTTTCGGGACTTGTTTTTTTGGCATTTTGTTTTCTTTTCACAAGCAAGAGTAAGTTTTTATGAAAAAAACACCCCTAAATCAACTTATATACTTGAAAAGTATTTTTTTCGACAGTATTAGATATAAACTAGTGCAAAATGGGCAAATGAGTGGGATATTTAAAGAAGTTGTATAGCTTTGTCTTACGTGGCGGTGCCCATATATAAAAAGCAACGTATATTTTTTTCTATATTAAATTTGCTTACTAACGTCGAAAAATATACATAGATATTTAAAATAAACTGAGAAGCATTATCTTCTTATCGAAAAGCGCTTGCTTATAAACAATCATTATTGTTCAATAAAACAGTAAAAAGCTTTAAAACTTACGGATATAAGTATCTTAAAGATTTGAATTTGTGATTCACTGCATAAAGATTTCTTACTTCAATCACTTTTCTGGAGTGATGCTCGTCGTCTACAGTTCTCGTATTTTCTGCACAATCATCTCAATCACTTTTGCTCTTTCAACATTCATGGTTCATAATTCATCTTCATATGGTTCATTATTTTCATGTAAGTACTTCATGTTACTCGTCAACGTTAGTTGCTTACGTTGCACAGTAAACTATACCTGAAAGTTTTATTTCTGCAATATAGTGGGGAACTATCACCGCAAAAAAAAAAGTAGAAAATGATGATTTTTTTTTTGTCATCATTGACTAAAAAAATGACAATCAAAACGACAAGCACCAGCACAATATCAAAGATTGCAAGTGAGGACAAGAAATTATAAAAAAAAACTAGTAAGGGTGTTACCTTTGGCCTGGCCAAACACTAAATACCCTACACTGCAGTATTTTGAAAATTTTGCTTATATGAAAAGTGCCACGCCTTCTTGTCTAAGCTCACCCAGTTTTCGCTCAGGACTTGCATTTATAGTTCTTAGCATCTTTGTGCAATTTAGTTGGATTGTCTCAAAAAACGTTTTGAGTATAGCGTTTTCAAACTTTGCTTATATGGGAGGTGCCACGGCCTCTTGTCCGAGTTCATTCAGTTTTTTTCAGAGCTTGTATTTATAGTTAGTGTCTGAGTGAAATTTAGTTGGATTATCTCAAAAACTCTTTCAGTATGGCATTGTGAAACTTGTGCCACGCCCTCTTGTCCGAATTTGCCTAGTTTTTTTCCAGAGCTTGCGCTATTCATTGTTAGTATTTATGTGTATTGTGGTTGCATTTTCGTGAAAATACTCTTAAATTTGCGTTGACCGATTTCGCTCATTTTCAATTCCTCGAGTTAACTTTTACGCCAAATCCACAGTACTAAATTTCATTGAATTATCTTGCGTAGTTTTCTCGTAAAAAATATTTCCACAGATGGACAGCCAGCCAGCCAGACAGTCGGGCATGGCTTTATCATCTCAGAAGGTCATGCTGATCAAAAACATATTTGTGGCCGCGCGGAAAAATCAGGTAACTCCATTTTTCAAAAACGGGAGAAAAACGCGTTTAAATTTTTTGACGAATTTAGCATGTTTTTTCATTTTTATTCATTTTCTGACGTAAAGTAACGTTGGTAAACTCTATTTTGAATGAGAATGAAGATTTTTTAAGACATTTCACTCAATTTTAGACACAAATACAGCTAAACACGGTCAGTTACCTGGTTTTTTCGCAAAAATGGAGTTACCTGGTTTTCCAAAAAGATGTTCTATTTTCAATATATAAGAATGTTACAACCCAACGAATTGCTTTGAGCAAATGACCTGCCTAGGTTAATTTCTGCGCTATTGGATACGACAGAGGTGCGCTTCACTACTGCATTAGAGCGCTACGGAAGCACTATTGCTGCGCTCTGCTCCCCATTGTTAATCATCGAATGAAGAAAGCTAAATTGTGAGGAAATCGGCAAGGTTGCGAAGAAATGTAGTTGTATTTCATCAAAGCAGCCATTTGAAATTAATCAAACATGAAATTTTTTATTTCCATGATACACTCAGAAAAAAGATTGCTTGGAAAGTAAGTATTTGCGGCAAATAATCGAATATTTGAAACAAACTCTTATTATTTCAAGCAAACATTTATCTTTTGTCCCAAGTGTTAAGTATTTGCAGCAAACACTTGGAAAAATATTTCACTTGATACAAATAAAAAATAAGTCGTCGGAAATATTTCTGTAACTTCGACGAACCATTTCAGGAATTGTTGCAACCAAATCTTTTTATCGCTTGCGACAAATCATAAAAATATTTGGAATCCATGGGCGCGGGTTCAAATCCCAGTATAGGTAATTTTTTTAAATTTTTTTTTATTTTTTTTTCATTTTATATTTTTTATTTAGTTCACTTCTGCATTTTCTTTTTTTTAATTTATTTATTTTTGTTTAATTAAATTGAAATTAAACACACAATGAAGCATTCGAATATTAAATTGTGTATACAAATTGTATGCCTATTTGTAACATACGTCAGTGTTGTAGAGGATAAGCTACAGTCTATCAGTTGGAAGGTCCTAGGTTCGAACCGTGGTGCGGTCATTCGATAACTTTTTTTTTTTAATTTCAAAAACTTAAAGTGTTTGATTCAAAAGATTATTATTATATGCCGCAAGTGTTAAAGTAGTTCCATCTAGATCACTTGTGGTAAACAATTTTTTTTTAGAGTGTATGAATGTGCAATTTTGAAAAGGTCTCCTGAACGAAGCAAAAGGAATGTCATAATATTGATTGGCTGACATTTTGTTAGGAATGAATAAAATTTATCTCTGTTTCCACGAAAAAATTACTTGATGTAGAATTAAGCTGAAAAAATGGTATCGATCAAATAACCGATCATTATGGCACATAATTTATATGACTTTACTTTTGTCTCGTTTTGGAGATGATATCTTTTCGAAATTGCACAATCATATCATGGAAATAAAAAACGAAATGCTTCAAGAGCAAGTTTGTAGAAACGTTACCGAGGCCAAATAACTGATGCTAAGGCACTTTTTGAATGGGCAAATAGTGAAAAGTCCGACATAATTTATCATTATTGTGCAATTGGTGAATATGAAGCAACTGCATCGCAACTCTCCAACGCTTTTCAACATGTAAAAGCCATACCAGGGACCCAGAAATTTCATAGTTTTGTTCCCTTAGGCCGTAACCGTATTGCAGCACGGCGTATTTTATTTTCAAAATCATTCGAGGAGTTTAAAATGATATAAATTACAAAAAAACTTACATAACACGAAATATCGCATGTACTGAAATCACTTCTCCTGTACCATTAAAGATACCATCTTAATTTTTAATTCATGTGAAAGGTAGTTTTGTCTTCTATTCCAGGAAAATATTTTGGATGGTCGAAAAAAAGGTACTTTAGCGATTTTTGTCGCTTAGTATTAAAGTAGTAGTTAATTTAGTACTTTGTTCCTAATAAAAAAATTACTTTAAGCATATATCGATACCTTTCTAAAAATGGTCCAAACATGAAAATGTATTAAGAAATGTTTCAGTTATGGGCCATTTTGTGGTCGGACCATTTTTTCAAATTTTCAGAAAATCACAGCTTCTAAGCCTCGAGACATACCAACTTTCTCTCTTTTTCATATTATAGATAATTTTTTTGTCTTTCCAAAAAATATATTTTGAAATGTAAAAAGGTGTACCTGGGCACGTTTTTTGTAGTTTAGTACTAAAATTGTAGTAAATTAAGTACTTGTTATCAACTACGAAAAACAGGTCTAAGCATGAAATTCGGTTAAGAAATGACCAAGTTATCGACAATTATTTGAGGAGAGTTCGTCACATTTTACGGATTTTTCCATTTTTTGCATTCCACAAGCCATAAAAAATATCGCAAAATTTTTTTTCCCATTTCTCAAAGACTAGGCATGAAACGAAACCATGTACCAAATTTCAGCGAAATCGAAATCGGAAATGGTATTTGGATTTCTTTTGAATTTTCTATTGTAGTTAAATTAAAAACTTTGTGGAGTTGCCTGGTTTTTCCACAAACGGTATGGAGTTACCATGTTATTTCCCAAAATGTATCATTTACGGAATTTTTTTTTTCTTAATAACTTGGAAATGATATGCATTATTCAAATTTCGCTCTGATAGAATGATTGTAAATCAAAAAACATTCCATTTTTCATGGTTTTTTTATTTTTCAAAAAAATAGAGTTACCTGGTTTTCCGCGCGACCACTGATATATACTTTTCTATATATGCCACTCCTCGTTCTTTGCGTTACAAACGGAAGAACAAAGTGAATATACCCTTAGTATAGGGTATAAAAATTGGATGAATAGAAAAATTGAACCGCGCTTTCTTAGAATGGTTTACAATTTTGAAAAGGTTTAATCATTTAAAACTAAAAAGAACCTTATATATGTATATATTAAGTTACTATTATTTATTTCATTTTAGCTTATAGTTCTTAAAATAATTAAATAAATAAAATAAGTTCGAAAAGCATCGAGATATCCATTACACAAATGAAAATGGCATGCATTTTATATCACTCTTGTTCATAAAAGTTCAAATGGTTACAATAAGTTAACTTTGTTTGTTTTTTTTTTTAAGTTTATAAAAAATATTTTTACGAGTACTAATCCCTTTTAAGTTTTTTGGTTCAAATAACATACAATTTTAGCAATTATTAATTTGATTGCATAATCTAATATGATCAATAATAAATACAGATTAGCTCACTTTAAAGGTTAACCTTTAATTCCCTTAAGTAATTGGCACTGCTGCTACGGATATGTGCAAAAAATTTACTGTTCACATAAAATTGCAACCCATCAATTTGTCTTTTTCACATACGTAGGTAACCATGATTGGAGAAATTTTTTGCTTTCTCTGCTCTCAGTTTCTGTGTTCCGTGATGTTTTTCTGCAAATTCACTTCACTTCCACATTTGACATTTGGTCATTTGTTTTTTTTTCCCTTCTTTTCGTTGGTATCCAAGGACAACAGCTGCTGAAGGTAGCAATTTTTATTTTCGAAAGGATGTGTTTTTTGCTTTATTTGAATGAGATGAAAGCCATTAGAAATGAGTGCAGTTAAAGCAGCATCAACTTAAAAATTTCGTTTTTTCTTTATCTTTGTGTTGTATTGTAATGTTGTAGGTACTTGTGTAAAAGTTTGTTAAGCACCCAATCGGAAGACAAATTACTGCAAAATTATATCTTATTGTCATTATCAAAAATAATGCTCTTAGAAAAAATAACAGCATGGTTTTTTGTTAAGTGGATACTCTACCTACCACACCGTTTAAAAATTCGAACTTTTGTTTCTCTGAAAGTAATCATAGATCTCAAGTTATTGTGGAAGAGAGAAATGCGCCTTTTACTTTTGCCTGATTGGTTTCAGTTGCGTACTTTCAGTTTTATATGCATCGCTTTATAGTCGACTGTGAGGAGGAAAGTTGCTGGAGCCGCATTTTCCTTTATTATATTTTTTATTTATATATAAGTAAGTAACTAGTTATTTTTGAATTACAAATGAAATGCAACTAATTTTATTTTTACTAATTAAAATAATGATTTATTGTCGTTATTAAGTAGTTAGCTAAGAAATATAATTGGCCCTATGCTCCTCCTAGGAGTTAAAGGAGAATACATACATATATAAGAAATATAATCATAATTTTAGTTAAAGATAAAGTACCCACCACATGAACAAAACCAGACGCGACGGCAACACTGCGCAACAGCTGTTTTTGACGCGCAGCTGTCGTTCGATCTGTTTGCTGTCGCAGAAACAGAAAATAAATTTAGACACATAGCAGTGGATCGACGCAGTCTTTGCGTGGCCGGCGACTGGTGATCAACAGCAGCAGCAGCAGTAAGCACAAGTAGCGGACAAGGCAGTAAGCAGTAACCGAGAAGGAAACAAGGTATTTGGTGAGTTAAGGTGTAATTAGTCAACACGTAGCGTTCCGTAACTTGCCAGCTGTCAAAACCTATCAAACGACAGAGCGTGTAAGCGATTAGTGAAATCGTACGAAGGGTGTTTTGTAGAAGCTTGCTTGTTTTTTAGCTGTTTCCGTTGATATAGGGGTTGAAGTACTTAGGCCTGTTGCGCAAAAATAGCAATTCTGTACGTAGGCATGGAAAGTAGTTTTTGAGATACGATGAGTGTTTTTGTGGAAATTCGCTTCCTTAGCTGCGTTCACAAAACATAACTCCATTTGTTGCACAAACTTGTTGTACAACCTAGCTAGTAAGTGTGTGAAACTTTAGTCGAGGAATTGTCATTTATAGTCAAAAGGAAGCAGAAATTCCCTTACTACGCTAGGACATAAGGAAAGGTCAACAGAAAGGAGTGTTAGCAACTGACATCACGTAAACTTTTGGTCGGAACTAGAAAGAGATATATTAGGATTTAACTACTATTATTTAAATAAAAAAATAATATTAAATCGAATAAATAAACTTGAAATCGCGTCTTTTATTTAATGACAGCAAGAAGCTGTCTCTAAATCAAATAAATTTTTGTAACCGAACACTTGGCCACCGGCGAGTGAAGACCACTGGCTAAAGTGTCGTTACAATACTTAAAGTGTTTTAGAGATAATACAACCAAATTTTAGTAACTAATGATCTTAATGAAAACTCTCATCAGAAACCTGGGTATTTCAGACAAGTTTTCAAGATGCTATATAGTGCAAGCGGTATTTGAGCTAGCAGAACCAAATTTCGCACAAACACTTGAAATAGTTAACGCAAGCTCTAAGAAAAGTTTCGTCTATTTTACGTCTTTTAAATAAACGTTTGTGTTTTGTTGAAATATCATGCATTTTTCCAATTGGGAGTCTGTATCATAAGGTGAGTTGTTGATACTTTGATTTTCCCATTTTTTTATTGTTTTTTTGTGACTATGTATAAAGTCAGTACAGACATATTTTCAAAAAAAAAAACGATTGTTGCAACAATTTTATGTTACCAACAAGCTGAAAAGAAAAATCCTAAAAAACATGATATTGATTAAGAATAAGCAATTGAAAGACATGTGTAGAGAGAAAGACAGCTATAGGATATTTAGTGTGAAAGTGAAAGCAAGCATTAAATAACGCAATTTGTATAAAGGAGTTCAATAGCAATTTTGTAGGAAAATATTTGCAAAAGTGTGTGTGTGTAACGCAAACAAATAAAACAAATACAAAAAAATCCTAGCTGTGAGTAGATGTATGAAATATGAGAGGAGTGAAAAGATTTGCAAAGTTTTTGAAAAAAAAAATATACTTCAAATTTCAATTCAATATTCAAGTTCATAAAATCCAAGCCCATAATTGAGTTATCAATTGTGGCCCACAAAAATCCTTTAATTTTAATTGTATCATCCATATCCTGTTTTTATTGCCTTAATTCGTAAAGTTGCTCTCTCTCTCAATTCGATTTATTTGGGTCTTTTTAATTTAATTTTAATTGTTATTTTCTCTCAATCCCACAAAAAAACAAGGCAGTTCGTCCTTATGTTTTGTTCTGTTGTTGTTGTTATTTTGTTAATCATTCTTTGGGGCAAAATCAACTTTACACCAAATTATTCATTTCACCATTTTCGTTTTGTTATTTTCGATTGTTCTACTATTGTTGTTGTTGTAGTTGTTGTTACAATTGTTGTTGTTGTTACTGTTTTGTAGTACGTAGTTTGCGCCGTGTTCGCATCCTTGGGGAATACATGTAAAACTTTCTCGTTTACGATTAATTATTAATGTTGGTTGAATGCTTCACCAATAAATATTCAACAAGGTTTCTGTGTATGTATGTGTATACTGAGTTGCTTAAGCTGTATTGGTAAGTCCTGCGGTAAAGAGTTGAGTTGCGTTCCATAGCTTTGCTTTAATCTGCGGTGCGAAAGTTGCGCGCGTAGGCGTTAGAAAATCAAGGTAACATATTTTGTATGTATGTGTGTGTGCTTGAAAAGGTCAGACACGGTAACAAATACGAGGCCAGAAAATGTGGCACCATGAATGTTGAAAAAAAAAGTAGAAAAACGAAGAGTTCAAGTAGATGAAGTTGCTTGGCTGTAGAAGATGATGATGCAGAAGTCAGTGTAAATGGCAGCTAAGGACTTTTGTACTCTGTGCATTATTAAAAACGTTCCAAAAATCAATAAAATTCAAGAGTTTGGGAAATGAAAAATGTTGCAAGTAATGAAAAATTGAAGTTACTTTTCAGATTACAAGCTTAAAGTAGATTGGCTCTGTGGTGGAGTTTGCAAACTGCTAAAAAAAATCAAAATTATAATTGGATTTGCAAAAAATAATGAAATAAAGGATTATACAGTAAATTGTGTGTGAAATAAATGATGCTTTGTAACAAACGTCTTTTACCTCTAGCCAGAGAGTAGCCGTCGGTGCCCAGGGTATGTATTTCCCCGACAGGAAAGAAACACTTTTCACAATTTTCCGGGTGTTATTTCAGAATTTTATTTAAATGTTTATATTTTCCCTGAAAAGCACTCTTAAGATATATGAAAATACAAACTCAATAACACGGGTGACGAACGGGGTAAGTATGGGTGATGAGGATATCTGTAACAATCGATCCAGGAGTTGTGCCACCACTGTCTCCTTGTGGACTTGTTGCGTCGCTGGTCTATGCTTCCGTCCAGACTTCAGGATTCAAGAGAGTTGCGCCACCGCTGCCTTTCCCTTGTCCTATTTTAACCTGTCTTGTTTGTTCACGAGAGCCCGCGCCACCGCTACACTCTAGGTTCAGGTCAGGAAATTCTCCAGAAAACAAAGCCTACGGTCTTAGTCACTGTCCACTGATACGTATGTACTGGGTTTTGCTTGAAAGTTTGAGTTTCGTCCGCGGATGGTTAAAATATTTGAAGAACACGTCTTATTTCGTTGCCGGTTGGGTTACTAGAGAACGATTCCAACGGCGGAACTTGCAATCCATTATTCCATTTTCATCCACGATCAGCTGTATCCTTTTATCGAAAGGATTTGACAGTTGGCACTCACTGTTTCGGGACCAGGGTTGCTGCTGCATGCAATAATCATACAATTCGTGTCCAACTGTTTGTCAAGTGGTTACACGATAGTTTGTCAAGCCCGTTGGATGTTATTGCCCTAAAACTGTCTAGTTACTGAAAATCCTTAGTTATAAACTTATTCTAGACTTATTAAACTAGAAATTCTTTACTTAATTTAACCTTAATTAGTTATTATTAATACTTTAAATGTGGACGCAAATGAGGGTTCCAATTCTTTGTAAAGTAATTATATATTGAAGTCTTTGAGAGCATTTTTTCAAAGTATTGATTTTTTGAGTTATGACAGTTTTGTAGAGTTTTAGAAATTTTCAATCACGCTTCTAAGGACTGCGTTCGATAAAATTGTCCGATACAAAATTCAAAAAATCTCTAGAACTTGTAGTCCGATTTTAAAAGTTAGACTTATTCTTGAACCAACATTTTATTACAATTTTTATAACGTATCTAGAATTTTAATAATATTTTTTTTTACAAATTTTTTTGTAACTTTTCTGACACTCCTTCCATTAAGGATTTTATGGTATTATTTGATAACTTTCTAGCTGCTGAACAAAACTTTTTTTGAAAATTTTTAGCAACCCTGGCAACTTTTTTATTGTCTTTATCTTCTTTTTGACCAAAGCCCAGTATCTTTCAATTGGCCAGAGTTCTGGACAGTTTTGAGGATTCACGAGGCACCAAAATCACATTATTTCTTGTGTTACCTCCAAGGCCAATTTACTATAATGACAAGATGCTAGGTCTAGCCAAAAGAAAGTGGAAACTTCATGCTTACGTAGGAAAGGCTGAAGTTTTTTTTCAAGCATTCCTTAATATAGAATTCAGAGTTTACTGTTCCAGTGATTACAAAAGAATTTCTCCTTTTGCCACAACTGCAGATTGCTTGCCAAACCAAGAACTTACGAGGAAATTTTGATTGCTTTTTTGACTAAAGCTTTTTGTCCACATTTCCCTGCTAGTCTACAGTGTAAAATTTTTGGCCTGAAAACTGCGTAAAATCGGCTAAAACATATGCTTCGTCGTCGATGATGCAACATTCGAATTTTTGGAAAAAAATTAATTTTTAATTTTATGGCGTGCTGTTTTCCTTTCGTGTTTTTCATAGCATTTCTGTCAGAAACTTTTTGTACCTTAAACGTCTTCAAACCAATCTCCTTTTTGGCGAACTAAAATCTCGGAACACTTTACCCTCTGTGCCAGTTTTCTGCATGAAATGTTGGGGTTCTTCTTTAAAATTGTGACGAAGTTCTTATTTTTGTTTTGGTCACGGAAGCCTTTTTCTTTTGCGGAACCTGGCTTTCGAAAGACATTCGAGTCTTCCTTAAATTTTTTCAGAACTCTTAATACCAATTTCACATTAACTTTGCTACTCCGAGCAATTCTATTTGTAGTCCATCGCGGGTGGTCTTCAAAAATGTTTATTATTGACTTTCGAACTTCTAGCTCGTTTGCCATTTTTAAGTAAATATGACTGACTATGGACAAAATTTGAAAACCATAGTTTTGGTACATTCATTTCGAAGCCTACTGCGAAAAAAAATTTTAAATTGAGTAATTTGAAAACAAGTTATTAGATAAAATGTATCGGACAATTTTATCGTACGCACTCCTTACTAACCCTGGCCACGTAAATATAACGGGAGAAAATTAACAATTTTTTTTTTTTTTTAGGAATATTGTTCAAAGTCTCTGAGAACCAGTATTCTGGTATATGTTCTTCATCGTACATTTGCAAAGATCAATAATTTCCTGTAAAGTCTTCTCAAACCTGTGAGGACCTTGTCATGCAGAATAGTTAGTATTTACTTAAGCTTGTGAAGTCAGGAAATAGTACCGTTGGACCAAGCCGTACAAAAATGAATGGCTCAAAAAAGTCTCTTCGAGCCTGTGAGAAATTTTTTAAATAGAGTATTTCGAGCTTAAGCAAAAGTTAGGTCTAATATTTTTTTTAGGAATTTTGAAGTTAAGTAAGGGAAATAGAATTAGATAAGGATAGCTGGGACCTTGAAATAAATATTTTGTAGCGCCCCAGGAAAAAAACAATAAAAAACTGAAACTGGAAACCAGCGAGTTTAATTCTAGACGCAACGAAAGTCCACTACGAACTTATACTGCTCTGTTACTTTGAAACATTCTCCAGCATTTCTTATTTACTTATGGTAATGTAGGCAGGTATGATATCAAACGCTTAGTCTTGACTGGGAGAACTATCAGATTTTCGTTCTTGGTAAGACTCGGTGAGATATTATCTCTTAAAGATTTCATAGTTTTCTTTTTTCCATTTTAACCGCCCATTCAGGATTTTTTGCATATTTGTTTAAAGAAAAGTACGTATGTCGTTATTTTTAGGAAAAATCTTTTTTTTGTTTGCCACTTCTTAGGGCTGCTAAGTCTCTTAATTTGTTTATAAAGTCCGAAGAAATTTACATTTTATTAATCAAAGCAATTTTTTCATAAAAAAATGATAATGTAATGTGTTACGCGTAAGAAGATTGCTTTATAAGAGCATAATATGAATTTTATAAAAAATGGATTAAAATACTTTCATATGAACTTCTACATAAATTTTATACAAAAAAAGTATAAAAGATTTTTATACAGTGATATTATGAAATTTAAACCAGAATAATTTAAATTGTGTTAATATTTTATGCGTTAGCATAAACGGTTTGTATACCAAATTGAAGCATAGATTTTATGCCAAGTTTGGTGTGGATATGTATTCATTCCAATTTGGTTAAAATTTTACACCCAAACTTTTTGCTGTGTTGAATATTTTGTGATAAAGGGAAAATCACCCATTAAAGGTCGTTGTAAAATTAACTCCAAGAATCGAGAAAGTAGTAGAGAAAAATATATGTCGTCGCAAAGATCCGCATAAGATAAAAACGTAACATTTTCATATGAATATATCAATATCATAACATAAAAACAAAATCTACAAATTTCATTGAAGCTATTTTGTGAGATTGACTATAACAAACAACTAAATACACAATACAGGACTTTGTGCTTTGTAAATTATTAATATTGAAAATTCATTTTCAATAATCTAAAATTGAAAGAAAAAAATTGAACAAAATGTACATAAAAGAAATACGTAACATTGACAATTTTCCTGAAATCAAAACAGAATGGAATTGATAAAAAAATGCTACCAAGCCTAGAGCAGAGCAATCAGCAAAAAATTTGTTAGCAATAAAAGGCATTAAGAAGGAAATCCCTGTGAAAATGTTTTACAAATTTGTTTTTAAGCTCAATAAGCTTTAAAGATGAAAAGGACAGTTTTTTTTTTTTGCCTCTCAGCTTATAAACAAATGATATAAATGGAAAAAAAAGCAAAAAAAAAAAAAATAACAACAGATAAAAGCTAAATAAAAAAGGATTGAAAAAAAAAGGATTGTTTGCTAAAAAATGTGTCTTACAAAGAGCAAGCGTTTATTTGCGTACTTCATTAAAATGAATACTCTGTGAAATATTTCAATGTTGGCCATTCCCTGTAAGAGATATACAAATTTTTAATACAAAGGAATATTATTATTCTTTTATTTTATTTTATGTTTATTCCACTGAAATTCTCTCATAAAGCCATCATAGTCGGCTTGTAATATCAATAAGAATATGCAAGGGGATTTGTAATGTAAGACTTGGCGTATTTAAGGGTTTTAACTTTCGCTTCATCGGGTAGCAATAAAAAAAAACTAGTAAGGGTGTTACCTTTGGCCTGGCCAAACATTAAATACCCTACACTGCAGTATTTTTAAAATTTTGCTCATATGGGAGGTGCTACGCTGTCTTGTCCGAGTTCACTCAGTTTTTGTCCAGAGCTTGGATTTATAGTTTTTAGTGTCTGAGTGAAAAACGTTTTCAGAACAGTGTTTTGAAGCTTTTGCATATATATGAGGTGCCACGCCCTCTTGTCCGAGTTCGTCTAGTTTTAGCTTAGAGCGTGCATTTATAGTCTTTAGTATTTGAGTCGAATTTGGTTTGAATATCTCAAAAAACGCTTTCAGTATAGCGTTTTGAAGCTTTTGCTTATATGGGAGGTGCCACGCCCTCTTGTCCGAATTCATTAAATTTTTTTTCAGAGCTTGCGCTTACAATTTTTAGTATGTATGCGTATTTTGGTTGCATTGTCGTGAAAAATACTCCTAAAATTGCATTTTGAATATATTTTTTGTATGGGCGGTAGGCGTGTCCGTTGACTGATTTCGCTCATTTTCAATTCCCCGAGTTATCTTTGACGACGAAGGCAGTATACCAAGTTTCATTGAATTATCTTACTCAGTTTTCCCAAAAAGTGTATTTCAACACACAGCCAGCCAACCAGCCAGCCACCCAGCCAGCCAGACAGACGGACATGGCTATATCGACTCAGGAGGTGACGCTGATCAAGAATATATATACTTTTCTATATCTGCCACGCCTCCTTCTCAGCGTTACAAACGGAAGGACAAAGTGAATATACCCTGGGTGTAGGGTATAATAAAAGAAATGGAGCAAATATTGCATGAAATTAAGGACAAAGTTTCAGTTTTGTCACAAGAAAGGCTAAAAAACATTTTTTTTTTTTAAATTATAACATAATATATATGTTTTTTTTTTAAGTATTTTTTTTCTACGTTTTTCGTTGAATTTTTGCGGTCATTCATTTCGGTCTTGTCGCATTTTTGACAGAGGTAAGTAGATTTTATTAATTTGTCATTTCTTTTATTTTCCTTTCTGCCCTTAATGCTAAGACATTTATTCTTTAATCCTGTTTAGAATTTTACAAATTCTCAGCATTATTTACTCCCAAATTAATTTAGTGACATTGTGCGTCCTTTCCATTTGTCCCAAGCGAACGCACACTATTTGCTTTAGAACTACGATAGACCTTAGTGTAGCCTAGATTGGCAAAAGAAGTAACGTGCGTTATTCTGCAACAGAACTGTCAAATAGTAGATTACAATTCTTCAAAAAGTATCATCTGGAAAGACCTGAGATAAGGAAATGCATGATATCTACTTTTGGCATCTATCATCTTAGTAAGCATGCTAAAAGTTTGAATGTTCCTCACAATGATTTCAGCAGAAGCTGTAGCCTTGAAAACTGGGAGAAGGAATTGGTGACGCACTTCTTCTTTGATTATCTGGCTCTCTGTAGGAACTTATTTAAATGGATAGGAGCTACTTATCTGACAAACTGTGTAACTTTGTCAACACAATGAGTCTTATCCATCAAAGGATCTAAATGAGCTTAAGAGAAGAAACGGTGCTGTTTGTTTCAAAGTATTTTTATGGTATCACAAGGGGTCTAATCGAGTCCGTAGATCTTTGTTTTCTAGAGATCCCATTCCTTTGCGACATTTTTTGTTTCATGTCATAAATTTTCATTTGAGTTTTTTTTTTTCTTATTTCTCATTTCTCACTCATTATTCATAATTTATCACTAATTACTCTTTTAAGGCTCATAATTTTTAATATTTCATTCACCATAATTTTAAATTATTAATGCTTTAATTTTAATATGCTACACCCAGTGTATATTTACTTTGTACTTCCGTTTGAATCGCAGAGACGGAGTCGTGGTAGGTACGAAAAATCAATTTATAAAAATTGTAGGTTGTCTGTGAGTTTGTTCGTTATTATGGACTCAAATAACACTCGACTGATTTCGATAAAATTTTCCGAGTATGTTTGTATAGATCAGGAGAGGGCCACGTTTGACGCACAGCATTGAAATTTGACATATATGTAAAGGGCACTTAGCCAAATAACACAAAATAGAAAAATCGGCGGAGCCACGCCCTTAAAAAATTAAATTTGACAAATCTTAGAAACTGAAATCTGGCACATAAATAAAAGGCACTTAGCCAAGTAATACTCATTTGAAATATGAACGTTGCCACGTTCCTAAAAATTTGGTACACCTCAGAAACTGTTTAACGCGTCGTGATGAAATTGGGCACATATGTTAAGGTAACTAAGCCAAATAACTTTTACATGTACCTCTCAGGCGGGTGTAATAGGATTTCAGTGATCGTTCGTAACAAAAAAAAAGCTACCGGGACAATGGTATATAGCTTTGTCGATGTGTCTATCCGTGAAAATAATTTTTATGGAAAAACTAAGCAAGAAAAAGCATTCAAAATACTCACAAATACTAAGCACTTAGGCTCTGATCAAAAACTAATAGGATTCAGACTAAAGGGTGTGGTACGTCCCATACAAGCGAATTTTTAAAGCTGCTATACTGAAACATTTTTTGAGATAAACCAACCCAATAGTAAATGGAAGCTTTGAGTAAAGTTTCGGCGAACTTGGACAAGAAGGCTTGGCACTTCCCATTAAACAGAAGCAAAAGCTTTAAAATGTTGAAAGCTGAAAACGTTTTTTGAGATAAGCCAACCAAATTTTTCGCAGACACTAAGAATAGTAAATGCAAGCTCCGAGCAAAATCTAGGCGAACTCGGACAAGAGAGCGTGGTACTCCGCATATAAGCAAAAGTTTTAAGGGGACATTCGCTTTTGTAATTGAAAACAAAAAAACACTTTTTAAAAATTTTATTATGAAAAAACTATTTTATTTATTGACAAAATTTCTTTTGGACATTGTTTAATATTGTCCAAAAAATATGAAAAAAATATTGTATGAAAAAATTTTTTTTTTTATTTTTAGTTTCCCTTGGCTGCTGTAGAGGGCGTCATCCAAAAGTTACTTTTTAAACTGGTAGGAAATTTTTCTCCGAATCTACTCGACCGATTTTAAAAAACTAAAGAGCATTCGATTACTCATAAAAAATATTAAACAATAAACCTCTGAAAGTTTTAAAAAATACCCCCCCTTTTTTTTACGGGGCATTCCCTCAATTTTTTCGCATTTTTCATAGATATTCATACAAAAACTTCAAAATATAAAAAAGTATGAATTTAAGACGCTTATTGTATAGTTTTGAGTTTCAAGAATAAAATCCATTTCGAATTTTTCAAAAATCTGTTACAGGAGGTCTACAACATTTCCTACCGTTTAAAAAGTAATTTTTGGATGACGCCCTCTACAGCAGCCAAGGGAAACTAAAAATAAAATAAAAAAATTTTTTCATATTTTTCAGACAATACTTAACAATGTCCAAAAGAAATTTTGTCAATAAATATAATAGTTTTTTCATAATAAAATTTTTAAAAAGTGTTTTAAGTATGTTGCAATTACAAAAGCGAATGTCCCCTTAAAATGTTAAACTGAAAGCGTTTTTTGAGATAAGCCAACGAAATTTCCGTCAGCTACTAAGAATAGTAAATACAAGACCTGAGCAAAAACTATGTGAACTCAGATAAGAGGGCGTAGCACCTTCCTTATAAGTAAATGTTAAAAAAAAGCTGTGTTCTAAAAAGTTAACATGAAATCAAGCAAGGAACAGAACATCTTAACCCATTATATCTCATTTTTGTGGATCTTTTTGACCCCTTTATACAAAAACTTGGTTATATAGTGACACAAAAAATTCTATGAAAAATTTCACTGAGGTTAACTGAAAAAAAAAAATACCGTCCGGAGGGTTGCAGCCCTGCATGGTAGCGCACGCACCCCAACGACCCGTGATAAACACAACATTATGCAACTTCAAAAACTCATAACTTGATAACCGTAAAACATACCGCAATTTTGAGGAATGGAAAATAAATGTAATTAAATTTACTTTTAAATAAAAATATTTTTAAAAAAATAAAAAGGGTGCTCCAAGCCCCAAAACGGGTTTGAAAAAGGAAAAACGTTTTTTTTTTTCAACCAACACTAAATTCAAATTCAAATTCAAATTCAGTCAAATTTTTTTCTTCAAAAGCTCATATTTTTTCCAAAAATCTTGAAAATTTCATTAAAATCAGTTAAAAAGCCGGAAGCTATAAATTTTCAAACATGACAGTATCCAAAGGTTGGATCGAACTTGCTGTGGCTGCCATCTTAAAAATTTTCGGAATTTCGGAAAATGAGTTTGCTACATATATGTGTGTTAAATACTATCTTTTCACCAATTTTCATAGAAATCGGAGATGTCAAGCCGAATCTTGGTCGATAACGCAAAGGAAGTCTCTTATGCAAGCTCTATCAAAAACAAAGTGAACTCGGAGAAGAGGGCGTGGCACTTCCCATATTTAGAGTTATCAGAAATATGAGCAAACACTTTGTGAATTTGAACAAGAGACGTAACACCTGCCGTACAAGTTATATTTTCAAAATGCTGCAGTGTAGGGTATTTAAATTTTGGCCACGCCAAATGTAGCACTCTTACTGAGTAGTTAGTACTTAATGCTCTTCATTATCACTCTCAATGTTTCGTTTTTATTTTAATTTTTATTTCTAATATTGAAAATTTCATCTCTTATTTTCTCATTTCTTATTTCTGTTTTGAATTATTTTCTTTTGTGGCTCCTTTATTCTTCATATTTCTCACTTTTTCTGTCTCAATTTGTTCTTCCCGTCTTTCTTTTTTTAATTTTTTCTGCTCTTTCCTTTCTGGTTTCCATTTTATTTTGTTTTCTAATTTTTATCTTATTTTTGGTTGCTTTCTCATTCTTAAATGCTCATTTTTAAATTGTTCATTCATTCTCATTTCATTTTTAGTACAAAAGTTGTTTTTCATTTCTCATTTCTTATTTCTCATTTTCTGTTTCCACTGCTTTTATTGTGCTAATTTCTTAAAAAACATTTAATTTTGAATTTAGTTTTTTTTTTCAATTCATCTTCTTACAAATGTCCTTATTAAACGCTGTCCTTTTGCATAGTGAACAATGGCCACAGGATGTTGCTGTAAACAAATTCATAAATATCCTGTTTTCATAATAAAATGGTCATTCCGTTGCTTTGTTTCTATCGGACATTTAGTGACGGCCTTTTTTTCTTTTCTTTAAATTTTCCTTTTCCTTTTCTTTTTTTTTGTATTTTTGCATATAAAATTTTTAGCATTAGGGATGATGATGTTTTAGAAATGGCCATGGCATGGCATGGTTTCATTTCTTCGTTTCATATTTTTAAATTTCCATTATTTGTACCACATGATACACAATAAGAAAATTCGTGAAATGTCCTTACAATATTATACAAATTTAATGAGGCATTATAATAAATTGTTGGCCACAAATTGGTCGTTGTGTGTAGAGTAGAAAAAGAGAGAAAACAAAACCAGCAAGAAATTAAAGTTCTTAAATTAAATGTTAAAACATTTAAATGTTGTATACAAACGCAAGTCCATCATTTTTGCACAATTATTGCGGATTTAATTTAACTTAATCGCTTGATGTCCTCAATATGTCGCCTGCTTTTAGCGGTTGTTTTTCCGCAGCCTACTTTCCATTAAACTGTTGGTAATGCTTTCGCAATCAATATGTTCGCCTTTTGAAAGCTGCAATTAACAGCGTCAACAATCAATCAACAGCGGAGCAATAACAATGCAACTGCAATGGCAACACACACACACAGCTGCAACTTTAGCAACACTTTACGCGCATATGTGCGTGCACCACACAAAAGAAAAATTAATGCAAGGATATTATGTTTAAGTTGTGGTAATGAAGAATTGTGTTGAATACAATGTATGCAATCGTCAGGCTTGAGTGGATTGAATGGAAATTCGTAAAGTTTTTAAAAAATTCGTAGAAATTTTTTTTTTACATTATTATACCCTACGTCCAGGGTATGTATACATAAGTATTTACATTGCCCTTCCATTTGTAACCCGTGTGATGAAGCTTTTGCTACGGCCAAGGTCTTGGCTTGCCGGTGGCCAAAGTTTGCATCAGAAATATTTTTATTTTGGAAAAAGGATTAACAATTATAACTATTCTGGTTTTAAGTTGAATATAAACAACGGCTTTCGTTCTTTATTTCCAAAGCAAAGCAACAAAAGTCAGCAACAAAAGTATTGATGTCTGTTTTCTTCACGAGAGAGGAAGTTGTAGCTGCTATTCCCTTGGAAAAAGGTCGGACGGTTGCCGCTAAGTGGTATACCTGCTTACCAAATTTTTCTAAAATTTATTGTGAAAACGCCAAAAAAAGGTGCTATGTTGGCCCATGGACAAAAATAAAAACAAAAAACATCATTTCTACAACGTATATTTCAAAAACGTATATTTTAAAAATAAATAAAAAAATCGTTATGTATGGGGCTTAAGAAAATCTTCCTAAATACCTGGTTCTTAGCAAATCTATAAAGTTTACAACAAATCTGAGATCATTTTTGAGCTCACCAACCCCAAATTATTAAAGTTCATCGATATCCAACCACTCCTTCAATTTTTGATCATTGTTTGTATGGGCTCAACGCAGTGTGCGCCACTACTTTCTACATCACAATAATGCGCCAGGGCAAACTGCTGAAAAAATTACCGATTTTATTGCGCTTTCAGGCATCGAAGAAATTCGACCAGCACCTTATTGCCCAGATCTAGCGCTTTGTGACTTCTATTCCAAAAATAAAAAAAATAAAAATTAAGAGGTAGAGTCTTCAACAGCAATGAAGAGATAATAAAGCCGATTTTAAAGACTGTTTTTCAAGAGGGATTTATCGACTTCAAAAATCTATCAAAATAAATGGCGATTACGTTGAAAAAATACAAACAGATGAAGAATAAAGTTGTAAATTTAAATAAAATTTTACCCAGTTTTTTCAATTCTGCTACGCGAACTTTTGTAAGGCCCATAAGGCTCGTATATTATCGGGCTATTATAATAATAATCGAGTTTAGCTACTGCAGCTAATAGCCTTCTTAGCCAATTAGCAAAAAAAGGCTATAAATTAAATTTTTAGCTTTTTATAAAACTTTCTGAAATATGGGATAAAAAACCATGCAAGTTATATTTTGTTTCGTATCCCGCAGCTATATCACACTTTCACAACATACCGCTCTAGCCTATATGTACATAAATATGTAAGAGTGTTTTCATACACCTGCATATAAATATTCATACAAATCAGAGATGGGATGTTTGAAAAAATTTAACCCTGCATGCTGTTTGGCTCGGACAATACACTAACAAAAAACATGCAAATACGCAAAATATGACAAAAAAAAAATCGTTCTAAATGATGACAAAGACAACTAACTACAGTTATTTTTCAATCTAAGTTTGAGTTGACCTTTTGACAAGTTAACATTATAAAATTCACAATTATTGACAAGGGTTGTCATTCGATTAAAAGGAGCTGAAAACATATAATTACTTCTGCTAACTGGCTGATAAAATAATTGCGGAGAATTACGTTCGCTTCTCCGATTCAAATTGAAAAAAATATAGTTAAAAAGCTCTGGAGCAGCAAGGGACCCAGTGATAAGTTGGTGCAAATAAAGAATATCTGTATTATCTCTGCGTTCCCGTAGAGACTGCATTTTAAGTAGCTTCAAACGATCCTCATAAGGAGGAAGATTTGAAGAATCAACCCAATTTAGGCCATTCAGAGCAAATCGAATAAAATTTTTTTGGATTCTTTCGATTCTATCAATATGGACATTATAAAATGGTGACCAAACTTGACTAGCGTACTCCAAGTGAGGACGCACAATCGTATTATATAAAGTTATCGTTACTAATGAATTATTAAATTCTTTGGCCCACCTTTTTATAAAGCCAAGCAGAGAAGCTGCTTTCTTACATATTTGATTTATATGTTCATTAAATGTTATTTTGTCATCAAAATAGACACCTAGATCTTTTACAAAATACACACGACAGATGTTTTTGTCTTTCAATACATAATCAAATTTTATATTGTTTTTCTTCCTAGAAAACGTTATTGTTTGGCATTTATCAGGATTTAGATGCAAGTTATTTTTAAAGCACCACGTTTCAAATGATTTCAAATCAGACTGAAGCATAACAGTATCGTTATTTTCCCTCATATCATCCGCATAAATTAGCAAATTAGAGTTTTTAATGATATGGGTTACATCATTTATAGCCAAGATAAATAGTAACGGTCCTAGGTGACTACCTTGTGGGACACCTGAAGTCGCCGTAAAGGAAGAAGATAACACTTTACGAAATCTTACTTGATATGATCGATGTAATAAATAAGATTCAATCCAGCCGATGAAGATGGAAGGAAATCCAAGTTTTTCTAATTTAAACATAATTAAACTATGTGGTAGCTTATCAAATGCTTTACTAAAGTCTGTGTAGACGCAGTCAACTTGGCAGCCAGAGTCTAATGAACTCAAAGCAAATGAAGAAAAATCAAGAAGGTTCGAGGCTGTAGATCTACCATTAACAAATCCATGCTGACGTGTTGAAATGATTTCACTGCAGTGGACTTTGACTTGATCATAGATAATCTTTTCAAAAAGTTTGGGAATTACCGATAACTTAGCTATTGGTCGATAGTTAGACACATCACTCTTACATCCCTTTTTAAATATACGACTTATAAACGATTTTTTCCATTGTTTAGGAAAATAGCTATCATTTAAAGATTTATTAAATAAAAAACTGAGCGACTGGCTCAAAATTGAGCTACAATTAACAAGTACTATGGCAGGTATGCCATCAGGTCCTGGGCAAGAACTATCTTCAACTGATAAAATATATTTCACTATAAGCTCAGGAGAAAATGAAAACTCAGTCATTGAAACTATTGGATCATTATCCATAAATTCGAAATAATTTGCATCAGGAGAAAATTGATCTGTTGAAAATGATTTTTCGAACAAGTCGGCAAACAACTCGGCAATAATTTTAGGGTTATTTGTATACCCTTCCGATGCCTTGAATTCAGACGGAAACCCGTCCGATTTTTTTTTAGAATTAATAAAACCCCAAAAGTTTTTGTATAAGAAAGATTTTCTAAGCAAAACTTTAACGCAGATAATCTCCAAATCAGGCGCACAAGGTATTTCGAACAGTGAACTAGTCAAATAATTTTTAATAGCTATAAGTACACCTCCACCAACAGAGGAGGAATCATCCTTATATCTATCCCTTCTAAAAACATTAAAAGTATGGTCAAACAGCTCTGAACTCAGTATATTTTTACTTAACCAAGTCTCAGTAAAAATAATAATATCATCAGAGAAATTCTGAGTTTCTAAAAAAACTTCATGCGTCTTAGACCGTAGACCCCTTACATTTTGATAATAAAGGGACAATCTACTTAGTTTTTTGGAATTGAACGCTGAGTATTTTTGGAAGTCTTATTGTTGTGCTTGGGCTTAAACTCAGATATATATATATTATCAACCCATAGGCTTGAATTGATAAGTGCATCGAAATTGCAAGAAGCCACTGTAATAGTAAATGAACCATGCGATGGCTTATTACCAATTTTTTTACAAGATAGAAAGGCATCGGAAGGAATTATATTATTTTGATTTATAAAATCTTTAATATTGTCAGTTGTTGTGTCCGGGTGCAAGCGCGAAATGAAAATTGTCCTTGGTCTAGGTAAAGACCTCAAAGAAATAGGAGGATCAGCGGTAACAAACGCGTTGATGGCTTGCACGGGCTGAGATGCCAATGGAGGATCATTGGTTGAAGGAATTAATTGGGTATTGCATGAAGTGAGGGCCTGATTACTAGGCTGAGCTGTTGAATTATTGGCTTCGTCCCCACTCACAATGATTAAATTTTTGCGAACTTTTCTCTTTGTATTCCTTTTTTTCTTTTTTAAAGGAATGGGAGATTTAGGAGAAGAGGCCAGTAAAACCCCAGGTGCTTTAGTAATAACTTCGTTGAAAGCCACAGTTTCATTAATAACTGTCTCATTTATGGTTACATCCATAGAAGGAGTAACGTCATGATAGTTGGAAATAATATCTTTGAATTTAGAATTCAAATCGTTCAAATTTTTCGCAAATATCATAATCTTTTCGAAAAAAGACGAGGGAGAAGTTGTTCGACAAGAAACACAGTACCACTGAAGCCCTGAGCGCGGAGAATTAATCACATCAGTTATAGAATTAGAAAAACCCACGCAAGATGCATGAAACATCTGTTCGCATGGACCTGAGCAAGGAAACATTGCGTGTAAAATGTTATGGTTTTGACATTTTACACCCAATGAACATTCTACAAGATTATCCGAAGAGAAATAATCCATTGAGAAAGAAAAAAATAATTTTTTAAAAGATATAAAAACTAAAAAATTTTTTTGAACCGCTGGGCTAAAAGGGGTTAAGAACTGAACAACAACAGCAGCACAAAAGAGGAAAACGTACACTTGTAATCGCAAAGGAGAAAAATAAAATATGTATGTTTTTATTCAGTTGTCAATATATCAAAACTGAATTTTTAATATTGTTCTTTAATTTAATTATATAGGCTCTTGTTAAATCACACGAAAAAAAATTAATTTATCAACCGGCAAACAAAATACATTTTTTTTTTTTTTTTTTTTTGTTACTAACAAAGCATTAACATGCATATGTACATATATATATATGCATGCAAAGTAAGATGTTGAGCAGAAGCAACAACAATACTGTTGATGAACTTCGCGAAGCACAAAAAGAAATGCAAAACAAGACGAAAATGCGCGCACTTACTTTGTAATTTTTAATGCTTTGTTAATTTGGTATTAAAAACAAACACATTTAATATAAAACAACTAAACGAAAATACGAAAATATTCACTACGTTTGTTTAAAACATAAATTAGTATGAAACGAGATTTAAATCAAGAGTTATTAAACACAAAATAATAACATTACTCAGTTTAAATTTACACGCAAAATACACACAACCGCCACCGACTATGTAACGAGATTTTTCAGGCTTTTACACGTTTTAAGGAATACCCTCAATAATACATATATTATAGCCTGTAAAAAAGGTTAGGACTTAACGTCAAGATTTATAGATCTCTGCATAGCTAAGTCTCCGGAGGAAACGCAGTATAAGGTCTAAAAAAAAAGGATTTAGGCTATTCGATGCCATTGGCAAAAGCAAATTACACAATAAAACATGAATAAAATAGCGTTTTTTGCACTTTAAATCAAAAACTACTCGGAACACAGACCTGATTGAGCAAAACGGTTGCCAGATTCTGAAGCAGCGGCTTTAAATTAACCAAGAAAAGTAAACAAAATTTAATGGAAATTTTTTTTTTTCTCAATTTGTTGAATTAAATAAAAACCACAAAAAATTCAATGCATCCCAAGGACAACATAGAATTGTCCATATAAACAAAAAAACAACAAGCGGACATTATTAGTAAAAATTTCAAATTCCATCGCATAGATAACACTCTGTTGTGTCAATGCAAAGGAAGAAGATAAATATCGCCATTATCAGAATGAAATATGCAATGTCGCAACACGGCGGTGGTGTAGACACATCCACCACATGCACAGAGTCATCAATTTAGAAAAAACGAAAACACAACACCCGCAGGTGCAACATACGCTGTAGTGCTGCTGCGAGCAAGCAGCATAAATAAACAGTGCAACTACTACTACTACTACAACACTGAAGGATGCATAGCATACGCGCGACAGTGAAACTTTAAGCGAATTTACTGTGCCATTACGTTGTGGCATGATAAATTTCGCTGCAGTCAAGAAATATCTCTTTGATGTTTGTCAACGTGGGAAGTGGAAAGTTTTTTCCTTTTTCCACTAATATGATTTTTCATTTTATCATGAAGTTGTAGTCTACTGAAAGTTTATTTAGCTTAAAGCATATTTAATTCAATTTTAAATGATTGGCAGCGTTTTTTCTATCACAAACAGTATATTTAGTTAAATTTTTCTCTAATTTCTTTTTCGTTTCGTTATATTTTAGTTTCAATTTTTAGTTGTTCTTATTTCCTTGCCATACTACAGTTGTATTTGTTGTTGTTTTCATAAATCCAATTGTATATGCAATGGACAAATGGCAGGTATTTCTATCTGTCAATCTACTTACATTTGCCATTTCTATCTTCATTATCATCATCATCATCAACATCATAAGCATTTTTCCTTCACTTTATATTGTGGCTTTTGTACAAAATACAATTTGGCTTTTGAAATCAATTTTAAAATCAGCATGCACACATACACACACACACTCACTAACACAAAGTGTTAAAGGCATAAGTACATAAACAAAAATTTTTCGTAGCATATGCTAAGGCGCTTTAGTTTTGTTTTCTTTGCTGTGAATGTTTTTTCTAGTTTTACTTTTAGAGCCAAATCTGTTTATTTGTAAACATTGCCATATTTCGGCACTGAACGAACACATAATGAAATATTGAGGTTTTTTTTTTTCATTTTCAGGGGGAAATTACTTTCTTTTTGTGAGTAAAAGAAAGCAAAAGATTTTGTAGTTATTGAAAATTCGATTCGATTTCCGCAATTTTAACAAAATTATCTTTAATGAAACTGAAATTCATTTGACCAAATAAAAATGACAGTATGATAGAAGTCAATAGTTTTTAATTAAGATATGCTTGCAAACATATTACAGTGTGCCAAATTGTATGAAAGAAGTTTTGCCCTATATGAAAGTTCATTTATTCCTTAGAAAAAATACACAAAGAATTATAACTACCTCTATTTTAATGGATATTTTGCATGGCTAGTTTCTAGGATACATTTTATTTCGGAATAACCAGGGCTTCGTCCGGGTTCTTGGAAAATCCTATAATTCAAAAATCAGTTATCAGGTGAGAGGCTGGAACAAACTATAATTTGAAACTCTCTCAACTTCGCTAGGAATATTACAAAAATGCTCGCAACAGCAAAAAATAAAAATAACATTCTGAGACTGTTTGACAGAGGTGTCTAGGTTCACACAATTTTAAAGGGTATCGAGAACGGGCAAAAGAACTTACTTCCGGGGCAATAAGTGATATTATAAATGCAAAAGAAACTTTGTCTGTCTGTTACCACTTTGCGCATAATCCGCTTAGCTGATTTATATAAAATTTGCTACAAAGATAGTTTTGAGACCCTAAAAAAGACAAAGGATTGTTTCCATTACTAAAATCTTACCTTTAGGGGGTGAAAAGGGAAGTGGAATTTTGTAACATTTCACTGAAGAACTATTCGGCCAATAGAGCTGAAAGAGAGTTAAGTTGGGATACAATAAGGTTTTCATGCTATACACTAAGGTTATCAGAAGGTTTCATAGTCAAAACGAAGAATATCAAGATATATATTCCAGTAGAAAATAATCTATGGCGGATATCAGCATGCTTTAATTGAATGTAAGCATGCGACATCCAACGGTTTCCGAAGGTCACCTGAAGGCTTTATGGTCAAAACAAAGAACTTAGTTACTTCTAAATTTTCAGCCCTAATGTTTGCCTTAAGCGGGAAATCGCAAAATTTGGCATTCTGCGGATCGGTGTGATATAAGTCGCAAGCATTATGTAGCAAAATTCAATTGGAAAAGTTCGTGAGAGTTGTAGGACCAAAAATTGCCAAGGTTATGAAAATAATTAATAATATTGCACAGGATTGAGTTCGATGAGGATAATCTGCTTATATACCGTACATTTATAAAAGTATGTCTATATGTTCCTCATACGGCGCGTGGTTTTGCGTCATTAGTTTTTTCTGGTACAGCGCGTTTTTATTCACCCAAGTTCCCCCCTTAGAAGTCGAGACCAAAATTTTGTAAAAACTTTTTTTTCCTTTTTTTCGTGTTTTCTAGGCATTTTGTGACTTTACGACATTTAGTGTAAACAAATTTTTTCAAACACGGGATGTTGTTCCCATAGGATGTTGGAACCAAAAATTTTTAAAAATTTTGTTGTCCTTTTTATCATGTTTTCTACGCGTTTCGTGACTTTTTACGACATTTAAGTGTAAAAATTTGTTTTCACCCGAGGATCCTCCCTTGGATGACGGAAAAACTTTTTTTTTCGTTTTTTCTAAATTTTTTTTGTTGATTTTTTACAACATTTTAGAGGAAAAAATTTTTCTTCACCCCAGGGGCTCCCCTAGGGTTTTGAAACCAAAATTTTTTAAAACTTTGTTGTCCTTTTATTTGTGTTTTCTACGCGTTTCATGAATTTTAATGAAATTTATAGTGGAAATAAATTTTTTTGCCCTCTTGAATGTCGATACCGAAAATTAAAAAATTTTTTTCGTTTTTTTCGTGTTTTCTACGCGTTTCATGATTTTTTACAACATTTTAGTGGACGCACACCGGGAAATCATAGTTATCTATTAAAAAACCCTTGCAAGTATGTTACATATTTTTACTTAAATTTAAGTTTTATTCACAAACATATTGGCAATTTGTCTCGTTTATTCTCCATTTCTTTTTGTCATTTGAGCCCAACTCAACGAATATTTATTCGTTTAATCTACCAGTTGCTATTGCAACTAAAATTCATGTCCTCATGTCCATCAAAGTAAGCTCCACTATCACTTAGCGGAATTCTTCGAAAGCATAAAAAATGAAAAAAATGGAAAAAACCAAACCCTCGACATTTTTCACCCTGAAGTCTTATGTTGCAGCCATTTAAAATGATACGCACGAGGAATTTTTGAATTGCGTTACCATGCAAATGCCCGGAATATGCATACATACATATGCACATGCATACACATACGCCAACACACAAACAGATAACAACGAAATACCAGGCTGATCCTAATGCCGATGCCAAGCCAACGTTGACGACAGTCACGTATATTAGCTATGCTTTTAATGCATTGGTTTAGGACTGAAATAAACGACGAGAATGTGCATGCATGTACATACGTAAATGTATTAGTGAGGCTTTAAATATAGTTTATGTATGTATGCGCGTGCGTGTGTAAAAACGTTAGGCTGCCAGCGTCGTCGAATGGATATAGTATTCTGAGAAAATATGGTTTATTTTCTCTTAAATACACAGTACTTGCAACATTTGTTAATATTCAACAGCTGCAAGGCTGCAGGACTTTGGCAACTAAGTGTAATGAATATGCAGCAAAACAAAGGACCTTGAAAAAGATATGTAAATATTTCATTTTAGTTTGATAAAGTCTTTTCTGCATGTGAAACTTAAAACAAGTAATTTAAAATATCAAAAAAGGTCATAAAATAAATAAATAATTTCTTTCAGTGTATTAGAATTTGTATCACGTGTTAATCGTTGATTTTAATTTAAGTATATCTTGGGTCCATTCACTGAGGTCAAGGTGGCCATACGTCATTATCGATTGTACGTGCTGTCGATATCCATTCTATTGGCAAACGTACGCAGCAAGCACAGTGACTTTGTTGCAAGTTCTACACGTACATATGTTTGTGTGTATGCATATAAAGGAGATTTTAAAGAATGTGATAGAGAAAATACTTTTTAAAGATTTGACAGAAAATGATAAATGAATCCAATAAGTCACGGTGATACGGAAGAAAATTATTTACGTGTAAAAGTGTCGCTAAAATCGGTTGATATGAAAAAATTTGTGTTTTTTTGCTGATTCAGAATCTGTTTTTAGCGAAATCCTATCAGATCCCCTTCAAAAGTTATACTAAAAATACCTTTTAATAAGTATTTTTGGAATTCTTCAATTAAAAATATGTTGCTACATTTTCATAAGGTTACGAAGCTTCTGGGAGGCAATAGGGGAGGCCTAGATTTACAAAAAATTGCACCCGGAGGGGGGACTAAAATGTACCCCTAAGGAGTTATAGGGTTAAAACTGATTTTCTGCCTCTTTTCAGAAAAAACAATTTTCTTGGATCACCCTAACGTTTTATTGAAAACATTTCTATGGCAAAGATTTAGCTAATTGTAAGGGCTTTTAGATAGTGTATATGGTTTATAGGGTTTAAAAGGATTTCTCAAAGTTCTGGACCTTTAAAATTGATATTTTAATTTTTTTCCCCCATTTTTTAACTTTGATGGCCTTTTTAGTATGAAAAAGGTCCTATTAATATAGATTTTCGTAATTCTTTTTGAAATTTTCGTTAAATACATGCGGTGTCAAATTTTATTTTCGTATGGCGTGGCACTGCCCATTTTTTCATTGAAAATTTTTTTTCCAAATGCCTTTTGCATATGTGCCAGATTTTGTCTATCTACGTCAAGCAGTTTCTGAGATAAGGGCTTGGGACCGCCCACTTTTCTAGTGAGAACTTTTTGCTCTAACTATCTTAGCATATGTACCCAATCATATCTAAGTGCGGCAAATCTTGTCAGAGAAATAATTTTTTGAGGGCGTGGCTTCGCCCATTTCTCGGGTGAACATTATTCGTTCTGATGATTTTTACATATTAACCAAATCTCATTTATCTGCGTCAAAGGGTTTCGGAGATATGATTAGTTGATTTTTTTAAGGACGTGGCACTGCTCACTTTTTTAGCATATAACATAGCCTTTTTTGTACTAACAAAATGTAACAACTTCTTTAAAAACGGTTAGTTAGTTTCCGAGTCAATAAAGGACAAATACACAAGCAAACAAAATTTAGAATTTTATAAATTAGATTTTCGTTTATTTCGCATAACTTGAAAATTATAAAGGATACCTCAGAATTTTTAACATTTTTGAAATTAACGGGGTCAAGTTGTTGGAAATTGATACCCATTTTGAAAAAAAATTCCGACCACGCCCCAACTTTGTATGGGAGGTAGGCGTGTCCAACGGCGGATTTTGTTCGTATTCACAGATTTTTTTTATTTTTATGTAAAAAACATTTGCACCAAATTTTAATAACCTAGCTCTATCATTACTATATATGACCGCCGTTCCATAGAAACCCTCCCATTGTAAAATCGACTTGCGATTTCGATTATTTTTTCAGCCTAGTTTGGCGTTTGAAATATTACGTAATCTCGAGCTGCCTCTCTTGTACTTTAACGCAAGGTCATAGTTTCTAGCACAGATTATTTTTCTTCTTTGCAAGAGTAATATTGTATACGTTGTTATTGATTTCCAAAGCAAAAAAATGTTAAAAACGTCATTGGATAATTAGGAAGACACCCCCGCGGTACGTAAATAATGATAATCGATACTAAATTGGAAAATATTAGTGGTTTTTTGAATACATAATGTAAGGTTAGCTGCGAGAGATACAAATTGGAGAGTCATAGAGCTACAAAAAAAGTTCCACATGGTTCCACTCTGGCGACGACGGGGTCTTTTTGTCAAATGATTTTTCTATAACTGAGGAGTGCCCGTACCAAAGGGCCTAAGTACCATTACGAGGCAAAAGTAGTGTCATAATATTAATCGAGTGGCATTTTGTTACAAATGTTTAAAATTGTTTTCTGTTTTCACGAAAAATTTTCTTGATGGTTTGGAATTGATGGCATTATATTGAAAAAATAATACCGGTCAAATAACTCATTATTATGGCACATAATATGTATGACATTACTTTTGCTTCGTAATGGTACTTAGGCCCTTTGGTACGGCCACTCCTCAATTGGTGAAAAAATTGGGTGCTAGTTTTTGCTACTTTGCTTCCTATGCTTGCTCACAGTGAGAGATTCTGCCAGTCCGGATGCTCTTAATAAAATTGCAGCCGTAGTTTGAAAGATACCTTCTTGAAATTTAGTCAAATAAAAGAATTTTTCTTTTTCTTTCCAAAAAATATATTTTGGAAGGTAAAAAAGGTGTACCTGGATACATTTTTTGTAGTTTAGTACTAAAATAGTAGTAAATTTAGTACTTTTTACCAAATACAAAAAATTTCATCTTGAGCTTATAGCCTAATTCAATACATTTGCAGGAGTGGTCCGAACATGAAAATCGGTTAAGAAATGTCTAAGTTATCTTCCTTATAGGAGATAAAATTGTATGTACTTATGTATGTTTGGAACGGGCAAAACTTTTTCTCGAAAACGGCTGCAGCGATTTTAATGAAACTTCGGATAATGTTAGATATTAGCATACAATGAAGAATGAGCTAGGTTTAAACTTTGTTAATGCCCACCAGAGGGCGTGGCACTGCTCTAAATTTTAAAATTGATTTAGTCATAACTCGCAAACCATTCAAGTTATTTAGATGAAATTTAATGAGCGGGTACGGCTTAATAATACCTTGTAACATACAAAAAGTGGGCGGGATTGAAGAAGTCGCACGCCCACTTTTTGGCCCTTGAAAATTTTGATTCAATATTACTCGAAAACGACTCCAACAATTTTAATGAAAATTTATGAGATGTAACCTCTGCAAATAAAAATTATAATGTGATACGCCGTAATATTGGGAAAACTCATTGAAGGGCGTGGCACCGCCCACAAAAATATATAACGGTATAAAAAGAAAACTAATAAAGCAAACATTCTGAAATTAACTGTGAGAAGCCTAATTACTATATGAAAGTGAGCAAAATATCGCCGTTTCGCGTGGAACCTCCCATACAAGCAAAATATGTTAAATGCTATTTCTCGCAAATTTTACAAGATATTTTAATGAAATTTGGTACGCAGGTACTGCTTAATAATACCTTGCAACAAACGAAAAGTGGGCGGGATCGAATAAGTGCCACGCCCACTTTTTAACCCTTGAAAATTTTGATTCAATATTACTCGAAAACGACTCCAACAATTTTGATGAAAATTTGGGAGCTGTTACGTCTGCAAACAAGTATTAATATGTGATATGCCATTATATTATGAAAACTCGTTGAAGGGCGTGGCACGGCTCACAAAAATATAGTGCGCTATAAAAAGAAAACTACTAAAGCAATCTTTCTGAATGTAACTGTAGGAAGTCTACTTGCTATTAGGCACCTACGACCTGAAATAAGGCAATATATCAAAAGTGCGCGTGGAACCTCCCATACAAGTAAAACACATTAATTGCTATTTCTCGCAAATTATGCAACATATTGGGTGAAAAACTTAAAAATCGGAATTTGACGGTGGATGTCCGTACTAACAAATATCGTGAAAGCTCGAACTTTATGTATATGTCATTTTGAAGGTACATTTGACAGCTGTCAAAATCAGTCAACAAAACAATTTTATCTTGTGTGCATCATTATTATTTTTCACGGTGAATAACTTCGAAAATTGGAGAAAAAGACAGCATATGAGGGGGGGTTCTAGTGGGTCATTTTTTTGCAAAGAAAACTGCTGCGGAAAGTCATAGTTTGCTTATAGAAGTTTATTGCGACAATGCTTTAGGAAAAACACAGTGTTTTGAATGGTTTAAACGCTTCAAAAGTGCCGATTTTGACATCAAAGACAAAGAACGCCCAGGACAGCCAAAAAAGTATGAAGACGAAGAATTAGAGAAGCTACTCGATGAGGATTCGTGTCAAACACAAGACGAGCTTGCCAAATCGTTGGGAGTGACTCAGCAAGCCATTTCAAAACGTTTGAAAGCCGCCGGATACATTCAGAAGCAAGGTAATTGGGTCCCCTATGAGTTGAAGCCGAGAGAAGTTGAACGGCGCTTCTGTATGTCTGACATGCTGCTTGAGCGCCATAAAAACAAATCATTTTTGCATCGGATTGTGACTGGGGATGAAAAATGGATCCATTATGACAATCCCAAGCGCAAAAAGTCATACCTGAAACCCGGCCAACCAGCCAAATCAACCTCGAAGCCAAATATCCATGGCGCCAAGGTTATGCTGTGTATTTGGTGGGATCAGAAGGGGCCGTTATATTATGAGTTGTTGAAATCGGGCCAGACAATCACAAGTGACCTGTACCAAACACAATTAATTTGAAGCGTGTCATCATCGAAAAACGCCCGGAAAATGCGACCAGACACGAAGCAATAATTTTTCATCATGACAACGCTCGGCCGCATGTTGCAAGACCCGTGTAAAACTATTTGGAAAATAGTGGATGGGAAGTTTTGGCTCACCCGCCTTATAGTCCGGACCTTGCTCCGTCTGACTTTTATTTCTTTCGCTCGATGCAAAACGCCCTCACCGGAATACGCTTCACATTAGAGCAAGGCATCCGAAATTGGATTTTTTGGGATGGAATTCATAAATTGCCTGAAAGATGGGGAAATGTTGTAGCTTCCAATGGACAATACTTTGAATAAAATATATTGTAACATTTTTCCACGATAAAGCATCAAATTTCGCTAAAAAACTCCGGTTTTTAAGTTGTACACCCAATATTTTGATGAAATTTTGTATGCGGATCTGGATCAGGAGTATCTAAGGCATAAGAAAAAGAAAGCTCTGTTTAATAATTGCCACGCCCACTTTTTTTATCAAAATAAAAATTTTGGTTAATAACTCAGGCACAAAAAAATGGAATGAACTGTTTAATTCTTATATGCAGTATTATGTACTTTTTGACGCTGAATCCGTCTTCATCAGTAGAACTGTCATTATACCTGCAGGATTTTGAAATATCCTTGCTTGAAGTTGAAGAAAACGCTGTGTTCAGTCTGACAGCGTAGCTACAAGAAAAGGTAAAATTCCTTTATAGTAATAGCATCGAATAGTTACACTCTTCCTTATCCAAATTTTTCTAATAGGATTCTTATTTTCCGAGTAATGATACTTGGAAGATAAGAGATTTCAGATGCCATACAAAATCGAAATATTTTGGGTGCGTGACATATCCCATTTATTTATTTAAGGGCATTCTATTTCACCATAAAAAATTTTAGTTTTTGATATTTTTCTATTCCATTCGATGCTTTCCGAGTTTTTTCTTATTATTATTCTCATCGGCTTACTTATCATTTTGAAAGCATGACCGTTAGAAGTGAAAAGATATGAATAAAAACATCGACTAAAATAATAAGATTAGATTGTTGACCGAGCAGGGATCGGTCTCCAGGTACTTGGCAATTATTTGAGGAGAGTTTGTCACAATTTACGGATTTTTTCACATTTTGCACCCTTCCACAGGCCACGAAAAAAATCGCAAATTTTTTTTTTTTTTTGCATTTTCTTGAAGACTAAGCATAAAACAAAACCATGAACCAAATTTGAGCGAAATCGGAAGGGGTGTAGCAGATCTTGTTACGCTAGGCATGGAATAGCTGTATTGGATTTCGAATTCTTTATATATATGGGAGGTGCCACGCCCTCTTGTCCTAGTTTGCCTAGCTTTTGCTCAAAGTTTTCATTTAATATTCTTAGTATCTCAGTGAAATTTGGACGGCTTATCTTAAAAAACGCTTTCAGTATAGCATTTTTAAACTTTTGCGTATAAGGGAGGTGCCACGTCCTCCTGTCCGAGATTGCCTACTTTTTTCTCAAAGCTTGCATTTAATATTTTTAGTACCTGAGTTAAATTTAGACGGCTTATCTTAAAAAACGCTTTTAGTATAGCATTTTTTAACTTTTGCGCATATGGGAGGTGCCACGCCCCCTTGTCCGAACTTAACTTTTTTTTATTCAAAAGTTGCACTCACTATCCCTTGTGCCTACTTCGATTGGCACCTGCGTGCGCCGGCGAAAAATTTTTAAAAAAAATTTAGCGCAGATTTCCGTGTTCTTTCCTATTTTGGATAAGAAATAAATCTAGCTATTATCACAGTATTATTTTTGGTGAAACTCTAAGGAGTTTTGCTTGAGGAGCTTAGTAGTGGACACAAAAGTTAAAATCTCTAATGGACATTGCTGCCTTTTCTTTTATTGAGAGTTTTCGAACATAGATATAAAATGGATATTGACGTATTTGATATTTCTATTTTGACTGATCACAGGCTTTCATAAAATGCTACTAGAAGGCATTATCAGCCACATTCATGAAAAAAGTGGAGATTGCAAACTTTGTTTATATAATATACAATTTTTTAAATGCTTTGCACTTTTCAATATAATCTTATTTTGTTATTATTTTCCTGCCAAAAAACAAAAACTGTTCAATCTTTTATTGTAATCTGCATAAGACTTAAAACCATTTGAATTTAATAACTATGAAATCGGCTTAATTCGACTTAGTGCAAGAAAATCTATTTTATTCTGTCATGCTTAATTCCTTCTCTCTCTCACACACACTCGGATCCTTTCAATAGAACTACGCTAACAATACAAAACAAAAATAAACAAAATGTATAACTCCAATACAAAAAGAGATACTCTTACTACATACAAACGAAAACACAACACACATATATGCACAAAGTCAATCCTGTGAAAGCTTCTTAGTATACTCATTCTATAAAATGCTAGAAAAGTTTTCTTCCAAAATACCACCCACCCATATGAGTACACACAATACACAGAGTTCCATTCAAAATGATTTTAAAATTGATTTTCAAAGTCAATTGTATTTTGTCGAAAATGAAAATCAAGTTGAAATGATAATAAAACCGTACCTCTCGTACCTGTGCGAAAACAATGGGATTTTGTAAAGAAAATAAAAAAAAAACAATTTTGTAAAAAAACATAAACTAAAATGCAGCAACAACTTTATAAAATCACAGAATTTCAATATTGGTAATATAATGGAATATGATAGTTGAAGGAAAAAAACAGAAGAGACAATTTGATTTGAAACCTTTGGGGGAGTGCTACGCTGAAACGCGCAACATGATTTCAATTTGCAAGGACCTCACTTATTTGATGTCATTCGAATGCACTACACTACACAAATGATTTTATAATTTAGTAAAGGAAATGAGAAATTCATTTTTTTTTTTCTTGTCAGGTAAATAGGATTTCTTGGCAAATGAATTCTTCAATGAAATGTTGCACTAATTGTATGTCGCAGGAGTTATGCAAATTGAACTAATGAAGAAGCTGTCATTTATTGCTTTTTCGAAGAAAACTTAATATGTGATGTTTTTGATAACAAATGTAAGAGCATCAATTACTGCAGTATTCCTACTAACGATTTACATATTTTTCTACATATTATAGTTGCATATATGATTTTCCATTACTACGGGAACAAAATGTGGCTCAGCTGGGTTATATACATATATAAATAGCATTTCTCGGTGTGCTTTGCTCCATCTTCTTTTGTACAAAGGGCGGGGCATCTCTAATCAAATTATACCAAAGAATGTTTTATTGTCTCATCTAAGTATGTGAATTAAATAGTTTCAGAGATGACATTTCTTTAAGGGCGTGGTACCGCCCATTTTTCCCTTGGACGTTATTTGTGCCGAAACTCTTAATACATATGAAGGGGCTTGTTTGAAAGTGGAATAACTTCAATTTCAGAAAAATCGAGTTTATGGCAGTTATAGCTAGCTATATATGCCCTCTTCTTATACTGAAAATTACAGACTCGTTAGACCACGATTTCATCATAAATTACTCAAAAGAACTTTTCATGAAAAGCATTTTTACAAAAATGATTTCTTGAAAGTGGAATAAGTCCATTTTTTCATCTACTGCTATACAGAAGGTTTTGCTTTTAAATCAATTTAAAAATTTAAGCAAACGTTATTAAACTGGTGTTAAGTGTTTACCACTGTAAATTAATCAAATTTTGTCAATCTGTAAAAATTTTTGCAAGTGTAATATAAAATAGTTGAGTTTTTTTGGTCTGAATCGACTTATTCCACTTTCATTTATAATAAATTAAAAAATTTGTTATACTTTTGTATGGCTTATTCCATTTTTACTCACAAAATATTTTGTTAATAAAAGCGAAGGAATATTAAAACTTTACTTTTACTTTTACTTTAAAAACTGTTGTTGTTTCTTTTCTTTTCTTTTTGGCCAAATAGGGCTCTGGAAATAAATTATAACAACAATAACAACAAAAAGTTCTTGTCGGGCCTACTTTCGGAGATATAGCCACCAGAAGATCAAAATATATCTTTTATAAAAATTATTATAAGTTGGGAACCCCTGGAAGAATTTTGATAATATTAGTGTCATACGAAAGATATGTCAACTGGCTACAGAATCTACCTACAAAAAATTTAAATCCGAGTCGTGGTTTTAGAGATACTGCAAATTTTCAGAAATTTTGACTTTTAGTAACATATTATAAAACCCCAATGTATTTCCTTTCATTTAACATGCAATTTGTATCCGATTTCTTGCATTAGCATATTTTTTATTGGAAAACGATTTGCGATTTACGCTTGTGCTTTACGCTTTGCCCTTAACTCTTTACGCTTTGCGCTTTACGCTTTGCACTTTTCGCTTAACGCTTGGCATTTTACGCTTTGCGCTTTACCCTTTGCGCTTAACGCTTTACGCTTTGCGCTTTCCGCTTTAAGCTTTTCGTTTTACGCTTTGCGCTTCACTCTTTGCGCTTTACTCTTTGCGCTTTGCGCCATACGCTTGGCGCTTTAAGCTTTACTCTTTACGTTTTTCGCTTAACGCTTTGCGCTTTACGCTTTGCGCTTTACGCTTTGCGCTTTACGCTTTCCGCTTTGCGCTTTTCGTTTTGCACTTTACGCTTGGCGCCTTACGCTTTGCGCTTTACTCTTTGCGCTTTGCGCTTTACGCTTTGCTCTTTACGCTTAGCGCTTAACGTTTTGTGCTTTGCGCTTTACGCTTTGCGCTTTTTGCTTTGCGCTTTACGCTTAAATTGCGCTTTTCTCTTTGCGCTTTTCGCTTTACGCTTAACGCTTTAGGCTTTGCGCTTTGTGTTTTACTTTTTGCGCTTTTCGCCTTACGCTCTATGCGTTGCGCTTAACGCTTTAGGCTTTACGCTTCAGGCCTTGTCTTACTCTTTAATTACTGAGGTACATTAAGCTAGCAGAGCGAAAATGGCAGAACTGAAGAAAAAAATGCCATAATTATAGGCTAATTTTGGGCCCAAACCCCGAATTTTAGGCTCCTCATTTTTTAAAAAAAAAAGTCTGATTTGGTTAATTTTTTTTTTTTTAAATGAAAAGCTTTTCTTTTGGCGATGGGGCATTTAAATAGCCTATTATTAGCCTATAATTATTGACTACTTACTTTAGTTCAATATACGTCCCGGATGTGTTTTCTCGAAATAGCAAACTTTTTTTTTTAAATGAAGATCCTAAAATTCTTTGCTTGGGCCCAAAATTAGCCTATAATTATGGCATTACAGATTACGGTGTTTACAGAATCCAATAGTCTTTTGAACGGTTTTTTAATTTTTTTGTACGACTCCTCGTTAAAGAGTATTCGCAATTTTAAAAGTAAAATATTTTAGTATGAACTTATAAGTAGCATTTACATATAAAAACTGTGCACAACTTTTTAAATTGAGTTATCTCCTAAACTATAAGCTACACGAAAACATTTTTTACACCTTTACATAGGAAATTTCCTGTGTTACAAAATTGTGGAGAAAAATTTTTCTGTAAACGTGTGCGTTAGCAAGATATTTGCAAAAAACTGATTTTGGCGACCTTTGAGCCTGACTAACTTTTTATGCGCACAATGGACTTCTTACACATTATTCATCATGCTTTAATAAAGACAATTGCGGTGAAAAAAATTCACTTGGAATTAAGGGTGTACAACTTAAAAATCGGAATTTTTTTGTGGAAAAATGTTAAATATATTTTATTCAAAGTATTGTCCATCGGAAGCTACAACAATTTCCCATCTTTCAGGCAATTTATGAATTGCATCCCAAAAAAATTGCGCCGGCTTGGCGGCCAAAAATGAATCGAGCCAATTTTCGATATCTTGAACTTAAGTGAACCGTATTCCTGATAGAGCATTCTGCATTGATCGGAACAAATGGTAGTCTGATGGTGCAAGGTCTGGGCTATAAGGCGGGTGAGGCAAAATTTGTATAGATTTCCCATCCGTTGTTTTCCAGGTAATTTTTGACTGGGGCAGCAATATGTGGCCGAGCGCTATCGTGGTGGAAAATGATTGACTCATGTCTGGTCGCATACGTTGGCCGCTCTGCCTGGATTTTCTGCTTCAATTTGATCAATTGTTGACGATAGAATTGAGCATTAATGGTTTGGCCACCTGGCAACAGCTCATAATGGATCACACCTATGTAGCTGGTCCTGACCAAAACGTCCTTTGTCTTCGACATCAAAATCACCACTTTTTTACCGTCGAAACCACTCACGACAGCTTGATTCAGCTAGAGCATAGTCCCCATAAACTTCTACAAGCAAACTATGACTTTCCGCAGCAGTTTTCTTTGCAAAAAAATGACCCAACAGAACCTCCCGCAAATGCTGTCTTTTTCTCGAATTTTCGAAGTTATTCATCGTGAAAAATAATAATGATGCACACAAGATAAAATTGTTTTAATGACTGATTTTGTACCTTCAAAATGACATATATATAAAGTTCGAACTTTCACGATATTTATTAGTACGGACATCCACCGTCAAATTCCGGTTTTTAAGTTCTACACCCAATATTTCGCACAGCAGCTCTTTTTTCGTCTTATTTTAGAGCTATTAAAATTTTTTAAAGCCAGTCTTCACTGCTTTGGTAAACTTTGTTCAGGGCTTTATTTTGGGAGTCATTGGAAATATAATTGCTAATGTGTCAAAAAAATTTACAAATAAAACACTTGATTTTGTTTTTTATTTATATTTAAAAATTTTATTGTATTTTATTATTTTCACTAATTTAATTTTTGTTGTTTTTATACTTGTTAATATGTTTGTTATGTACTCTTTGGACTTTTATAAATTATTTGCGTTGTTATATGAATGGTTGTTTTTTATTACTTAACATTTTTTGATGTGTTAATAATAATATTTACATATTTATTTTAAGTGTTTATATTCATTGGTACTTATTCGATATTTTATTACAATATGTTTATATTAAAAATTACAGCTAAGTATATTGGTATTATTATTTTAACAATGTATTATTTATTTACTTATTGATGGAAAAAATACGTATGTATCAATAACAAAAAACAGGTGAAACTTTAATTGCGTACTAAGCAAATCGCATTATATGTATGTACATGAGTCGTTTATTTCGAAAGTGGTTTTTTTTGCACTTTCCCCGATTCAGTTATCAAAGTGTTTGCGTTTCAAATGATGACAAAAAAAAAAAAAAAGAACAATGAAAATAGCAATTATTTAAAAAAAATTTTAAACCGGTGGATAGTCACTCTAATTGTTAATTGATTTAATTATCTAAATATAAAAGAATAAGTATAGTTATCGGCCATTCCACGGAAAATTTTTCTATTGTGGAAAATTTAAAAAATTTTTTTTCATTAACTTATTTGTTATATCCCTAAGTATTACAAACACTTTTTTTTTTTGTCTTTGATAATCGCCTAAGGTAAATTAATTAACATTTTTCTAAGCTAAGCCAAAATATTATTTTTATATGAAAAAATCTCTTATGTTGCACAGTTGCCCATGATAAAACAAAAGCCGCAAATGTCATTTTCATTATTTAGTGATATTAATTATTTTGTTATCTATGTCCTCGTTAATAAATTTTATTAAATTAATGCAATCTTTCCTTAGTCCGACCAAATACTAGTAGGAACCTAGTTTTTGTCCCGTCCATCCTAAAATAAGCATTTTTTTATCATGATTACTGTAATAGAGGTTTTTCTTAGAATAGGGTTCCGTTATATGTAAGTAAGGATAGCACACAACATTTTTTTGTCATCATATGATATCAAAGATAGTTACTGCAAGATTAAGTTATACTACGAAATCTGTCCCGTCCATCCCAAATTATTTATAATTTAATAACTTTTTAATTATTGCATTTTTTATGCATTTTACGCATTATTCTTAAGTTTTAAACATTTTTCGGCTTTGAAGACCCCCAATGAAATTGTCTGTAGAATATTTTTGTAGCACACATTAACCCATTATGACTAAGCTGTTGGAAGGAAAACAGGGGTCAAAAAGACCCATAAAAACAGCATGTAATGGGTTGAGATGCTGAAGTGAATTGTTTATTGAGTGATTTCGTGGTGTCCTTGGAATAACAAGTTTCATCCGACATGAAGATTTAGAGTTTTACAGAAGGGTGAAATTTTGAAAACACGTTTTTCGCATGTATTTTAGCTAAAAAAATTGATTTATGGTTGATTTAGGTACAAGATTTTATTTTTTTTATACTTTGATTCAAGATAAAAAATTTGAGATATCGTACAACTAATTCCAAGCATTTTTGAGATCGCAATAAAAAAAAACCGCATCAAGCCAAGATTTTGCATTAATCGACGTTGCGTGATCTCTAAATGACCTTGAAAAAAATTTTAAAAGTCTCGGCTCACTTATTTGTCACCGTCTTTCATATTTTTCGGGGTAAAAGTTGTTTTTCAAAAAAAAAAAAATTTTGTTTTGAATCAGTCTACTGTTGATGCACTTCCCAAAATTTAATCCAAGCAACTCAAATGTTATATTTTCGTAAACCATAAGTTTATAAATAAATTTTAGCACAATTATTTTTTGTTAAAATTTTGTCCTGTCCATCCCGTCCCGCCCATCCCACACAATTTAGTTCATAATTAATTTGTTTACAATGCTCTCAAAAATTTTGAAACATTTCTTGAAAATATGAAGCATGAATAATAAGCATACAATTACTTTGTTAACCCAATTTAAGTCATTTCGTAGAAATATCAAACCGAAAATGTGTCCAAAAAGCAAAAATTTTTTTGTGTCCCGTCCATCCCAAATTTTCTGAGCCAATTCTTCGGAACAAGAGGTTTATATGTAGACTAATATATTGCTTGTTAATCTGAAAATATACTCCTTTAAAAGAAAAAACAATATCGCGGTTCATACCTCTAAATCAGCACTTTCTATCAGTATATCTCTACGAAATGTCCCGTCCATCCCCGTGGAAAGGCCGTTATATAAAAAAACCTTACAGGGAGAATGATACACACTTGCGTTTTTTGAAAAAATTTTAAAATTTTCTTAAAAAACAATCGCACTAACACTCACTAACGAAAAACCAAAACTGAGTGAGCTGAAAAATAACTTAGCTCAGTTATCTTTTTATTACGTATTCTAAAAATTAACATTTAAAATAGGAAACACTGAACGCAGATAATCTAAAATGAGAGACCAAATTCTATGTATGTTAATTCATTATAAATTAATTTTTTTCAAGGAGTTAACAGAGAAAAACAGTAACTTAAAAATACATACAAACAAGTTCGTATAATTTTTTATAAATTATGCGGAACGCTCAAATTAAGTGCACAAAGAAGTGGTTAGGGATAACAGGGAGAATGACTTTTTAACAGTTTAAATTATAATTTCATTGTGAAATATTTAAAAGTATTTTTTTTTTAAGCTAGTCATATAGAAACTCTTGTTTAGTATCTGTATTAAATAGTTTATCAAATTCTAAACTTAAACATAGTTTTGAGCCACGGGAGATTGAATGATACATTTTTCGAAGTATTTCGTTTGAATTGAGACAATCCAAAAACGTCAAAAATTAAAATATAAAAAAAATTATCAAAAACAGACATTAGATAGCTGTGAATGTTGTCGTCTGAAGCGTCGTGAAAATAAACCCAGGAAGAAAAGCTAAATGAAGCTGAAAAATAATGTATTAAACTGAAAACACTTAGCACAACGGAAGAGTTTTTTGATGTCATATGTTTTGTGAAGAGTTTAAGGACACAAGAAAACTTTTGTTCCAGACTTGGAGTTATACCACTTTCAAAATAAAAGACACATAAGTACATATTGTACACTCTTTCAACAAGAACAAAACATTTAAGCTAAATACATAAGCCGCAAAAAACAAACAGTATAAAACTTCATTATATTTAAAGTATTTTAGTTTAAATTGATTTGCGGTTTCGTAATAATCAACAATTAAAATTATTTAAATTATATAACAGATAAAAGTACATACACAATACATTCCTATACTTTATTTATTTATTATATTAAGTTTTTATGCATACCATGCATAGCTATATCAATAATGATGTAAAAATTAAAAAAAAAAGACAATAACAATCACAAAAAATTATAATAAATGACAAAATAAAAATAAATAAATATCAATTTCACATTTATTTAAATTAATGTAAATTACTATCTTGTCAATAAACTGCACAATAAATTGTAAAATATTTGTATTGTTTGGATTAAACCAATGATATGAACAATTGTGACTATAGTTGTCATACGCTGCTGCTGCTGCTGACACCAACAATGTTGGCTAAATTGTAACCAACTAATTGCTATTGTTGTTGCACTCATTAATGTTGCAGGTGTCCAGTTTGATGCCGCTGCACTTTTTTGCATGGCTGCTGGATTTTCATCTATATTATCAAATATCCGGGAAAATGTTTTTTTATATTCAAGCATCATTTGCAAAAAGAAAGAAAAAAAAAAACAAAAATATTGAAAAGCATTAAATTTTAATTTATGTTGAAAGTTTTTGAAATTTATGTATTGTAATGAATATGTGTTTTTTCTCCGTATTTTTACCATTAATCACATGCACCATAACACTGGCCGCCTCAGCGGTAGTCGGCATGCAGGTGTAATTTCCGGAATCTGCTGTGTGTGCGTTCGCAATGCGCAGTCTGAAAAGAAAAAATCATGAAAAATATGGAGCAAATTGAGTGAAATATTGCGCAAAGTTAGAAAAAGTTCATAATAATTAAAGAAATTAGTTAAATTTGATTTTAATTAAATTTTATCAATAGTTCTTCATTGATACAATGCAAAAATATCATTCAAAATTTTGGTATTGGAATTACTAAGGGTCAGATACACAGTCATTAGTTAACCAACTAGTTAGCTAAAATGGTGACAAGAGTTTAACTAATGTTTCATAACTACAGCGGTTTGGTTAACTAAAATAATCAAAAAAAAATAAAAATTTGGTAGCACGATATAAGTTGGGGATTTTGTTTCTGGAATTTGTGAAAATATACATTTTTTTTTGGCTTAAGGTTGGGAAAATAAAATAAAAAAAACGCTGGAAAACGGACGCCTAGCAAACCTTATTGATGAAGAAGTAAATTTTTTGATCGAATTAGTGGAAGTGCACAAAAAATATAATTGAAAGCAAAAAAAAAAAAAAAATCGAAACTTTTATGGCTTGTGAAAAAAAGTTGCGTGGCTGTTCAACAACTGTTGGTTAGCTATTGGTTAACCAATGAAAAAATTTTGTAGCTTTTCATCAGCTGTTATTTAACTTATGGTTAACCAGAGAAATTTGGGAGTTAAATTAATGACTAACTTATGACTGAATATAAAATGTTGGTTAAACTGTAGTGTTGTAACACTTACATCTACACCACTTGTATACATGTAATCATTGTTCTCATCTTTTCCCTAATGGGTAATCAAATAACGTCATCACATCTCATCTTTCCCTAATGGGTAATAATTACATTATGTACATATGTACTTGTCTTTTAAACACAATTGGTAGAATCCACGCACATAAGAAATGATGCAAATTTTGAAAGTTCAACGACACTTGCAAGGTCGCGCAATGCACAAATTTGATTAGTTAAATGCAATAACAAAAACAAGTGTCACAGCGCATGCGTTGGAATAATGGCAATGTGTTAACATAGAACTGATTGTGGATCATGTTGATCTTGAGTTCCACAAGCTAGGCTTAGAATAAGAGAAAGAGAGATGAAAGCAATGAATACATTTTTTTTGCATAGATTTAGGATTTAGGAAAATTGTATTTGTTTTTAGTTGTAATATTATTTGTTACTATTTTTAAGGTATTATGATAGTTGTATTTGTTTTTAGTGTTAAGCAAATAATATAAAAGAAAATGTTTAAACTAAATAAAGACAATCCTGTTTGAACAGCCGAAACAACTTGGCATTTTATTTCAAACATATGCCCTTATAGGATTTACTTTGCGGCGGCTTTTTCTGCCAAGTAAATTCTCGTTAGGCCTTCATCATCCTCAAACATTACATGGCGATCCTGCCACTCTAACCTGATAGAGTCGGTTTTTTTTTTTTTTTTTTAAAAAAGGATATATTTTGATTTTTTTTGGCGGTTTTAAAATTTTATTTATATATGGAGACAGGCGAGAAAATAAAAGAAGGTCCTGTAGCTTTAACTATCGAGGAATTAAGAAGGCGAGAGCTCCGAAGAAAAGAAGCTAGGGCAACAGCTATTCCAAAAGTCGATACGTCTGTTTGCAGGAAAAAGAGAGGTGGAAAGAAGGTCTTCTTAAGAAGGAAATTAGCAGAGCTAAAAAGAAGGGTGAATTCTGACCCACCACCGTGCTGGGACATAGCCAATGAGCTGTGGCAACAGATATTTGTAGTTGAGGCAGAGCTATATAAAAAGAAATAAATTAGATTTAAGGCTTTGTTTTTGAAAAAATATATAAAAAATAAAAAAAAAATAAAAAAATAAGTAAAAATGAATATAAAAAGAAAATGAATTGAAAAAATAAAAAGAAAATTACCAAAAAAAAAAATTTTAATTTAAAAAAAAAAAAAATTATAAACGAAATGAAATAATAATAAAAAAAAAAACAAAAAAAAAAAAAAATATATAACAAGATTGAGAATAAGAAAAAATGAACTGAAGAAAAAACGAACAAAAAAGAAAGAAAAATGAATAAAGAAAAACAAACATAAAGAAATTAAAATAAAAATTTAAAATAAAAGAACAGAAAAAAAAAATTTCATTAAATCAAAAAAAAAAAAAAAAAAAACACGCATATTTCGAACAAAATTCGAAAATTTCTGAAAGAGATTGATGAGCGAGACGAAGCGAAATGTCAGTATCCTGTGAGTAGATCAATTGAGAAGAAATATACATCGGAAGCTGAAGCAGATTCGGTGTCTGGAACGAGGAAGCTGAGGATTTTTGATATACATCCTTATTTTTTTTAAATTGTATAATTATATTTATACATAGTTTACATATAAATATTTTGTATTGTTGTTTTTTATGGAAACTTTAAAAGAGTTCAAGAATGATTTAAATAGGATTTATTTAAATTTTAAGAAAGGTAGGAATAGGGGATATACTGAAGGAACGTATAGACGAAAAATATACCAGATAAAATTAATTAGGCAACGTTTTTTTGAGTTGTGCAAAAGCGATAACTTAGAAAAGGAGGTGGAAATTATAGAAGATTTTGAAGATTTGTATAAACAAGTAGAACAGGCTTTAGAAGAAAGTTCAGAGGTTTGCAGCCATAGTTCTGAAGAAGGATTAGGAGATATAAGTGAGATATTTGAAGAAAAGACAGAAATCGAAACCAAAATGTCGGAATTTAATTTAGAAACAGCTGTGAAAGCAATTCCTTTATTTAGCGGTAACTTTAGAGAGCTAGAAAGTTTTCTTAAAATTGTAGAAATTCTGCATAAATCGTTATCATCGACAGGCAAAAATTCTTTGATAGACTTTGTGGTTTATGTTAAATTGTCACAAAATGTTCGTACTGCAACATGCGTTACCTCTATACCAAAAACTTTTGATGAGCTAAGTACGGTATTGAGTAATACGTACAAAAACCAAACAACGATCCCTAAATTACAAAGTATTCTTTCCAACTATACTCAAAACACTTTGAGCGTTACTAGTTATAAGGATAAAATACTAAATTTAATAGGAGACTTAAATAAGCTGCAAATAGGTCAATTAGGTCAAAATGCTAGTACAACGGAAAAGGCAGTGGTAGTTAAATTAAATGAACAATTTAGCCTTACAGTTTTTAAAAATGGCTTGAATGATTCGTTTAAGCAAACAGTATTTGCATCAAGGCCAAAATCTTTTAATGAAGCTGTAGATTTAGCCTTAGAGCTTGAAAATGAATCTAATAGCAGTCAAGCGAGGGTTATGCATTTCAATTCGAATAATAAATATAAAAAAAATTACAACAGAAATGTTCAGTCGAACCAAAATGGTAGTAACAGTTTTAATAACTACAGGAACAATAATAATTTTAGTAATTCCAATAATAGTTGGAACAACAGCAAATTTAAAAACCAGCAGAATGGTAATTTCAATAGAAATAAAAATAATAATTATAACAACAATAAAAATCATTATAACAATCGTAATAACGGTTATAATAAAAATAAGCAGCAAAGTCAAAACCAACAAGATAATCGAAGTAAAAAGCAAATAAACGTAATACACGACCAGGGAAACGAATTAGGCCCGGAGAGCCAGCAAAACTCTCTTCCGGGGAGCCAAAATTGAAAATTTATCAAATATCGGATAATATAACTAATTATGTCACCTTGACATGTAAAAATTCAAAGCTGAGCTTGAAATTTTTAGTTGACACTGGAGCAGATATTTCAGTGTGCAAGTTAGAAAGCATTTTACCAAACAGTGAGATTTTTCCAGATAAAAAATGCAAGCTTACTGGTATCACAAATCAAGAAATTTTTTCAATAGGAACAACTGATTTACATTTTTGCTTTACATCGCAAAGTTTGAAACACACTTTTCATTTGGTGAATGACGATTTTCCAATTGAAACAGATGGAATTTTAGGGCGTGACTTTTTGTCTAAATATCTTTGCCAAATAAATTACGAAACGTATACTTTGACATTGGTTTTGGGAAAAGACGATATTGTCTTACCAATGGAAACGAAATTGCGTAAAATTTCAAAAATTACTATACCACCAAGGAGTGAAATAATACATCCTATAAATTTGCAGATATGCGAAGATAGTTTGATTTTAAATAAAGAGATTAGTGAAGGAATTTTTGTAGGTAATACAATTGTACCCCATAAAGGTATTTGCCATATTAAATTATTAAACACAACAGAATCGGAGATAACTTTATCGCGCTTAGAACTAGATATAGAACCGTTGAAAAACTATGAAATAATGAAAATCAAGGAAAATATTCCTCAAGATAAAAGTAGATTCGAAAAACTTTTAAAAATTTTATCGATTGATGTTAAAGATAGCGAGGCGCGAAATTCTCTTATTGAGATATTTAAAAAATATCAAAATGTGTTCCATTTAGATGATGAACCACTTTCGGTTAATAATTTTTACACCCAGGATATAAAAACAACAGATAACGCACCAGTTTATATAAAAAACTACCGTTTACCACATTCTCAATCTGAAGAAATTAAAAATCAAGTCCAAGATCTTTTAGATAATGACATAATTGAAAATTCGGTCAGTCCTTATAACTCACCATTGCTTGTAGTGCCCAAAAAGTCCAACACAGGCGATAAAAAATGGCGACTGGTTGTCGATTTTAGGCAGTTAAACAAAAAGATTGTTAGAGATAAATTTCCATTAACAAGGCTAGAAGATGTGTTAGATAAGCTAGGAAGAGCAAGGTATTTTTCAACTTTGGATATGACGAGCTCATTCCACCAGATTGGTCTCAACAATAAATCTAAACCACTAACAGCGTTTTCAACGTCAAATGGTCATTACCAATTTAAAAGATTACCGTTCGGTTTAACGATATCTTCCAATAGTTTTCAACGAATGTTGACTATTGCCTTGAGCGGCTTAGACTCGAGTGCATTTTTATATGTTGATGATATAATTATATTTGGTTGTAGTCTGAAACACCATAATTCAAATTTAGAAAAAGTCCTTGAACGATTACAAAGATACAATTTAAAATTAAATGCTGGTAAATGCAATTTTTTAAAGACAGAAACGGTTTACCTAGGGCATTTAATAACGCAAAACGGTATTAAACCTGATCCGTCGAAATACGCGACGATTGAAAAATATCCTATCCCCACAAATGCAGATGAAGTAAGAAGATTTATAGCATTTTGCAATTACTACAGAAGATTTATTGCAGATTTTGCGAAAATAGCAAAAAGTTTAAACAATCTTTTAAAGAAAAATCAACCATTTATTTGGTCTGATGAATGTGAGAGTTCATTTTTAACTCTAAAAGATAAATTGATAAACCCACCGATATTACAATATCCAGATTTTAACAAAACATTTGTATTGACCACCGATGCATCCAATTATGCATTAGGAGCGGTGTTGTCACAAGGAGAGATAGGCAAAGATTTACCAATATCATATGCTAGCAAATCGTTGCTGAAACATGATATAAATAAACCAATCATTGAGAAAGAACTTTTAGCGATTCATTGGGGGATCCAATTTTTTAGACCTTACCTTTTTGGAAGAAAATTTATAGTGGTCACGGATCATCGTCCCTTGGTATCACTATTTTCTCATAAAAACCCATCGTCGAAACTAACAAGAATACGACTTGAACTGTCGGAGTATGATTTTGAAATAGTTTATAAAAAAGGAAAAATGAATACAAACGCTGATGCTCTATCGAGGGTGAAGATAGACTCAGATATGCTTAAAACATTGATGCCAAAGAGGGGTGAAGAAGAAATTAACGAACACAATTTATTGGTAGTAACTAGAGGAATGTCTGCAAGAAATGAGGCAGATAGATGCAGTAAAGAGAACTGTAGACTTTCAGAGGAGCCTGATCAACTTCATATCTGGAACTGCACGTCTTTAACTGACATCAAAAATTTAAATAAATTGAAATTTATAGTCGACAAAAATAGAAAGAAGGATATAATTGAACGCGTTCGTGATGAAATAATTGTTAGATGTAGTGATAATCCATCGAATTTAGGTTCGCTTTTGGAGAAGCTATCATCGAAAATGGAGAAGTTTAAAATAAAAGAGTTAGCTCTTGATAGTAACGATGAAATATTTAGTTACACACTGGTGAATCATTTTAAAAATATATTTAATGAGCTACAAATTAAAAATAAAGGAAGTTTGAAAATTTTACTTTACGAGGCCCCAAAAAGAATAACAGATGATTTGTTGAAATACAAACTTATTGATGAATATCATAATTCAGTCCATTCGGGACACTTAGGCGTCAGAAAAACTGAGCTAAAATTGAAGCAGCGTTTTATTTGGAAAAATATGCATAAAATGATAAAGAATGTAAGATATGTGCATGTAACAAACAAGTTAGACACAAAAGAGAAAATGGTCATAACCGATACACCAAGTACAGGTTTTGAAACAATTGAAATTGATACAGTAGGTCCTTTAAGACTTTCAAATGGTTATAGATATATTTTAACCATGCAGTGTCTTTTAACAAAATTTGTTGTAGCATATCCAATGCCAACGAAAGATGCAAAAACAACAGCCAAAACGTTAGTAGAACAATTTATTTTAAAATATGGTTTTTTCAAAGTACTCAAATCGGATAGAGGAACGGAATTTGCAAACGAACTTATGCAAAATATTTGTGAAATTTTAAAAATAAAACAAACGTTTTCAACACCATATCACCATGAAAGCGTTGGTACAGTAGAACGGAACCACAGGGTTCTCAATGAGTTTTTGTTAACTGTAGCCGATGATAATGAATGGAATGAATGGATTTCGTATTTTACCTTTGCGTATAATACCACGCCTCACGTGGATACAGGATATACGCCTTACGAATTAATTTTCGGAAAGCTTTCACATCTACCAAGTGATAGTTTAAAAAATAGAGCACCATTTAATAATTTAGATGATTATGCTCAAGAACTTAGATTTAGATTACAAGTTTCAATTAGTAAAGCTAGTGAATTAGTTCAAGTAGCTAAAAATAAGAGGAAAAAATTTTATGATAGGGATTGCAATCCATCGTATTTAAGAGTAGGAGATTTAGTTTTAGTTAAAGTAGGAAATAGGAAAAAATTAGATAGTCCATATCACGGTCCATACCGTATAGTAGAATTAAGAGGGGTAAATTCTGTATTAGATATTAATGGAAGTTATAAAGAATATCATAATAACTTATTAAAAAAATATGAAGCTTTACTTTGAATTAAAAATAAAATAAAAAACTATTAGCATAAAAACACTTTATTTAAGCGTATATTAGTTTAAAGAACTTATAAAAAAAAAGAAAAAAAAAAAAAAAAAATTTTGATTCATGAATAACTAAGAAAAAAAAAAAAAAAATAATTATTTAAATTTATCAATAATTTTATTTTTTTTATCTCTAATTAATTGTTAGAAAGTATCTTAATTTTAGTTGAATTTGAAATTTTATTATTTTATAATTAAATGTACACAAATTTTCAAATTTATCAAAATTTATTCAAAAACTTCATAAATTTTTCTTTAAAGGGTAGGGGTGTAGTGTTGTAACACTTACATCTACACCACTTGTATACATGTAATCATTGTTCTCATCTTTTCCCTAATGGGTAATCAAATAATGTCATCACATCTCATCTTTCCCTAATGGGTAATAATTACATTATGTACATATGTACTTGTCTTTTAAACACAATTGGTAGAATCCACGCACATTAGAAATGATGCAAATTTTGAAAGTTCAACGACACTTGCAAGGTCGCGCAATGCACAAATTTGATTAGTTAAATGCAATAACAAAAACAAGTGTCACAGCGCATGCGTTGGAATAATGGCAATGTGTTAACATAGAACTGATTGTGGATCATGTTGATCTTGAGTTCCACAAGCTAGGCTTAGAATAAGAGAAAGAGAGATGAAAGCAATGAATACATTTTTTTTGCATAGATTTAGGATTTAGGAAAATTGTATTTGTTTTTAGTTGTAATATTATTTGTTACTATTTTTAAGGTATTATGATAGTTGTATTTGTTTTTAGTGTTAAGCAAATAATATAAAAGAAAATGTTTAAACTAAATAAAGACAATCCTGTTTGAACAGCCGAAACAACTTGGCATTTTATTTCAAACATATGCCCTTATAGGATTTACTTTGCGGCGGCTTTTTCTGCCAAGTAAATTCTCGTTAGGCCTTCATCATCCTCAAACATTACAAAACCCTTGTTAACTAATGACTGTGAATTCGGGTCTTAGTAATGAAATTTATAGTACATAAGCAAAGTTAGCAACTGTAAGTTCTGAAGATTTGAAGATGTTGGTCATTCAAGGTAAAAAGGATATATAGAACAATGTTTTGAGCTCATGACCTCATATTTCAACTTTTGACTTTTTGGACTTTGGCATTAAATCAACGGTATCTATGTATATATAACTAGGCAAACGTACCTGTTTCTATACCTAAGTCTCATCATATTCGCTTGATTTTTTTTTTTGTCGGAAAGGTTGTGAAAAGAAGCAGAGCATAGGATTTTCTTCTCTTTTTTTTGAAGTGAATGGTGCCACGTCCCTAAATAGAAAACCAGTGCATCGATTTTTATGAAATTTTGTACAGAGACAGGGTTAATACCAAAAAACGATAATATGTTCTTAATGTCTTTAAGTGAGCGGTGCCACGTCCCTCAAGAGCAAATTAACAGAAATAGTTACTAATAAGATTTTGTTTGCTTAATTTAAGAGCTGGGTGGTCTTTTTAAAGTCAAATCGGAATCAGCCACAAGGCAATCTCTTGTATTTTTTTTTCCATCAGTCAACAAACCGGCGTCACTAGACCTGAATGGCTTCAGGGTAGTCCCGACACTGGGTTGAAAGTGGCCTAAACTACTTAAATATTGAGAAAAGAAAAAATGTCAAGGTGGCTATGGTGATAAAACGAGCAATAAACAGGCAGACTCAGAGAGAAGTGTTTAAATAAATTTGTTTTAGAATTTCTTCTGACTTTGAAAAATTTAATTTTTGCACAGTTTTGCTAAAGCGACTATGAATAAAAAAAATGTATTTTTAAAGATCAAGAAATGTTAAATTAATCGCTCCAAAAACAATTTTGTTGAATTTCATCGGCCCAGAGTTATTGGACTTCAAAGCAACACTGACTTATAATAGCTATTGCTAAATATGCAAATGTCACTCATACGTCATGATGTTCCAAAATAATATCAGTTTAAACCGAAGCAGCCGCTATTGAATCTCACATTTTATTAAAAGGCAATTTAGTAGAGTAAAATGCCAATAACACTAAGGTGATATATTGCATCTGAGTTTAGACATTGAAGTTTTAATTCTTAATCTTCTTAATCTTTTCGCGTCTTTGAACATGTTGATTTTTAAGACAATAAGATATACACAAACTGAACGCAAGAGGGGTATGTGTTTGTCTGTCTATCTTTTTTGGACATTGAAACACTTCGACTTGTTTCAAAATCAAACATATTGTATCTTCCAAAATGCTAAATTAATCAATTTAACACTTAAAAGTATATTGTTAAAATGTTTTTGCAATTAAATTTCAATATTAAACTTCTCGCGCTCACAATATCATATTTCTGCGTCATTCTGAAGGTCAAATGAAATTATGCTACGAAAAAATATCAACAAAAATGACACTTGTAAAAAATACTGCAAAACCGGAAAAAAAAAACTGAACCGCAATTCATGCTCAATGAATTACGCCTGTAGCAAAAAACAAAAAATTCACCTTGATTACACAAAACTGAAAGCAAAAAAAAAAAAAACCAAAATTTAATCTGAGCTTAATATGACCGAACTCAATTGAGCGGAAGGACATTGGAATTGAATCGCACATCAAAAGCTCAAGCTGAAACCAAATGATACATTCACACACAAAAACAAAAACAACAACAACAGAAAAATACAGTCAACACTTTCGACAGAGTGTGAACCAAATGTGAACATCAAAGTGAGCAACCAACCAAATTGCAAGTGGCAACAAAAAAAGAAAAAACCAGTGTAAAACCTCAAAAAACGAATCGTATGAACTCAGTTAATTTCAATTTTGCGATTTTTCGTCTACAGCATTTGTGTGGTTTTCATTTGACCAGAAAAAAAGGTGCTTTTCGTAAAATTGTCATTTTTGTTGTTATTTTATCAACACTCACCTGGATTTAAGGATGTCTCCTAATTGTGATTCCATTGATATGCGACGTGAAAGATCGATTGCCGCATCATTTGGATGCACCACAAACGGTGTGATAATATACGGCCCACGATACCAATGTATTGGTCCAATATCCTGTGATGTAGGCTGTTTCACATGACAGGTGAGCGTAATGGCGCTACCCACTTTAACGTATAAATCCGCTGGTCCGGCAATAATTGCTTTCGAGTCGGGCGGGGTGACTGCAAAAAACAAAGTAAAGGGATGAAAAAGAAATGAAAGTAAGCTGAAGTAAAATTAAATGCTGAAAGAAAGGGAAAGCCAGAAATTCTGTAATAAAAAGGTGGTGAACTTAGAACGTCTTTACGCTTGGCTGCATTCGTTAAGCGGTCAAAGAGTTGTGTGTAGTTTTCAAGTTTAATTGTAATTTTCGTTTTCATTTCAGCGCATATGAGTTGAAGTGTGGTGTTAACAAAAAAAAAAAAAAAAAAAAAAATGTACAATAAATTATTTGTTGACTTTAAAAAATTTAATTTTTACCATTTTACTTTAGCGGCCGTGAAAGAAAACTTAAATTTTTAAAGCAGCAGAAGTGTCCTATAAAAAGCTTTACATATGATGTTGTTCGATTGCATCGACTCTGAGTTATTAGATTTCAAAGTGGCACTAACATATCTTGCAAAATATAAAAATATAACTCATAGCCTCACAGTTTATCTTAAAGCAATTAAGTGGCGTAATATAACATTCACACTAAGCTGTTATATTGTAACTGAATTCCGAAATTGAAGTCATAACTTTTCATTTAAAATTAATTTTCAAAAGTAAACAATGCAATAAAAAAAAATAATTTTGAAATTTTTGTTGCTTTCAATAAATTTAATTTTTTTTTATTTTGCTTTAGCAGCCATAAATGAAAACTAAAATTTTTAAAGTAAAGGAAATTTCACATAAAATGCTTCAAATACAATGTAGCTCAATTGCATCGACTTCAAAGTGACACTTAATTATCATAATTAATGCAAAATATAAAAACATCACTCATACGTCATGTTTTTCAAAAACAAAAATCACTATAAATCAAAGCAGCCACAGATGAGTCTCACAGATTATGTAAAAGCAGTTTAAAGACATAAAATAACAGTGACACTTAGCTGGTATATTGCATCTGAGTTCTGATATTCAAGTCTTAACTTTTCATTTCAATTTAATTTTCAAAAGAAAATAATGCAAGGACAAAAAAAAATTTTAAAAAATATTTGTTGACTTTAAAAAAATATAATTTTATATCATTTTGCCTTAGTGGCCACGCATGAAAATTGAAATTTTTGCAGAAAAAAAAAATTCTGTTCGATTGCAACGGCTCACAGTTATTAGATTTCAAAGTGACACTCACTTATCATAATTAATGCAAAATATAAAAATATCACTCATACGTCATGTTGTTCGAAAACGGAAGTCACTGTATATAAAAGCAGCCAAAGTTTAGTCTCACAGTTATTTAAAAGCAATTATAAAGCGTAAAATAACATTAACACTTGGCTGTTATATTGCATCTGATTTCCGATATTAAAGTTTTACTTTTCATTTCATTTCAATTTAATTTTCAAAAGTTAACAATGCAATGAAAGTTGTCTCCTCACGGCCAAGCTGCGCTTTAAAAATGCATTTATCTCCTAGAAAACATTTTCAGCTCATAAAAAATTTACAAAATAAAGCGATTGCTTAAAATGCTGCTAAAAAGTTTACGCAATGAACAGTGATTTAGTCGTAAACATTTCACTTTAAAAATTTTTTACAACTTGAATGCATTTTATCAACACAACTCTACACAAACTTTTATCATAAAACTGCGTTTAACATCACCACAAAAATGTTGCTTGGTTACAAAAGAAATAAAAGTGAAAAATAAAAATGAAATCTTTTCTTCACTTCCATAAACGCAACGCTTAAACTTCGTTAAATTGAATTTAAACTTTATTTTTAGAGATCATTTATTTGCAATTTTACAAAAACCTGTCAGCCAGCCAGCCAGTCTATAAACTGACAAAAACTAATTCACCTCAATACACCATAAGGGATGAAAAACAATGAATTTTACAAAGTCAATGAAGGCCAAGATATGCGATAAACAAAGTGTGTTATTACCAGTGAGAGTTTTGGCAAAAAAACACAAAAGAAATTTATGACAAACTAAATTGACATGAAAACTTAATATGACGACACAAATGTAAGGATACTAAATAAGTATATGGGTTGGAAATGCAATCAAGTGATATTAGAGATGTGTTGTTTTTAAATAACGATGTTTTTGCTTTGCAAATAAAGATATGATAACCATGTAAATCAATTTTTCATCATGAGCAATTTTTGCTTATGAGTACTATTCGCCGAAAGAATTATAGAATAGCCACATTCTTTATATAGCAAAAGGCGAGTTAAGAGCTAAATCTTGTTCACGTATTATCATCCAAATATTTTTGCAAGCAAATTCTTTCCTCATGAGTACTATTCCCAATAATAACATCGCACTATTTGTTTAAAAGTACTGTGCTCATTTGTACTATTTGATCTTGAGTACCATTTTCGTGAAAACTCTTTGCTCATGAGAAATCTTTGCTAATGAACACTATTTGCTACGTTTGGAGTTTTCGTTGTTCATCTGCGATTTCAGTTAATCTGTGACTCATAAAACTGTTTCAGCTGACAAAATCATCGAATCATTCCGAGTTATGAAATCTTTGTGCTCACGCAAATATACTCTTACATACTCTCTTCTCATGAGTATTCATTGCATATGAACATTATTTGCTCATGAGCTCTGATTGGTTATTGCATATGCGCATTTCTTGATAACGAATTCTATTCTCTCCACAGCACTTCTTGCTTACTTACACACTAGTTGCCCCAGGAGCGACTTCGTTCGCCCATTTTCAGTACCGCTTACTTACATATTAGGCGGGTTCTATTTTGTATGAATCAAAAAGAAAAGCATCCCGAAACCTACTCAAAAGTTAAAAGGACCCTTAAAAATGATATCTGCATAATGATGGCCCATTTTGGCTAAAAAAACGTTTTTTTGTTCATAACTTTTTTTTCATTACCAAATAGGGTGCTTTAGAAATAAAGACTTTATTCTTATAAAAATTTTGGAGTTCAAAAACTATAAATTTTTTTTTTGGGGTACAGATAATATTTGCGTTCCAAAATCGATTTTTTTACGTTTTTCAATTACGCGGCCAGAAAACCATTTTTATATCAAAAGCAAGGCATCTAACGAAAAAGTGTCTATCGTAAAAATGCTTAGAATTGGCCAAGAAATACATGAAAATTTTTTTAGAATTTTTGGAAATATTTTTTGGCCATTTTGAAAAATTATAAAATATCTCAAAAAATTCTGCAAAAATTTACATGTATTTTGTGGACAATTCCAATAATTTTTTGCCATATACACATGTGTTTATCGTTAGATGCTTTACTTTTTAGTAAAAAATAGATTTTCTAACTTTTGAGTCAGTTTCGGGAAGAATCTTAATTTCGACCCTATCTAATGCATATATGTATGTACCTTATCTCATCCATTCAAGTCAGACAGTTTCAAAGATATGAATAATTTTTTTTTTTCATATAAGTATGCTGGAGTTTCCCATTGTTTTACCTATTTTTTTACTATCCCGTTCAAATCAGATAACTGGTTTTCAATTTATGGAAGCTTCCCGGGCGAAGCCAAGGGTATAGCGAAATAAAATATATCCTAAAACATTGTTTACGTCGTGCTTTATATGGAAGTACTAGTTGTCCTCGAAGCGGCTTTGTTTGGCCGTTTCCGATGCCCTTTACAAATGTACTCGTATGTACCTAATCTCATCAATCGCTGTTCAACATTTTTGGAGATATCAAGAAACGCAGGAAAAGACAGACATTTGATGACACCTCGGGCGAAACGAAAGGAGTTTTCAAATAAAATATGCCCTATCGTTTTATGGGATAAAATACACATGACTGGAAAAAATCACCCATTCGGTAGAAAGGTTCTCGAGTTATGAACTTTTTGCATATCTCAGCCAAAGCCGAATAAATTTCACATTAGAGTATGTCCTGGAATCTCACCGGATAAAACGTTTTTGAAGGAAAAATCATGCAAAAATGTACCCTTAAGACTCAACAGGCTAAATATATATGAACGAATGGTTCTCGATATATGGAGACACAGACAAACGTTGTATTTTATATACGAAGTAGTAGTAAGTATGATGAAGCATAACTTGCTGGTTCGTATGCAGTTAAGGTGGGCAAAGTCTGGAATTTTTTTTGGTTTTTTATACACAAGTAGAGCACAAAACTAGCGGAAAATTTTATCTTCGATGGGATGTTTATTCGCTTTCTCTTATAATTGAACTATTTATTTAAAAGAATAAGTTTTTCAACAATAACTCGGAATTTCGGGCTTTTTTTTGTTCTTAATAAAGCTACTCTTCATGTAGACTAATTTTTCATGAGTATTAAAGTACGTTCATACTTTATGCTCATAACTTTCATCATGCGACTGTTTGCACAACCTTTTACTTGAATCATCCTTCTTCCTTAGTACGTACTTCTTTTATTTTTCATGCATGAAATAAAGTCTTAGTGATTCAAAAATGCATCCGATACTTCAATGGGAATTCCTTAGATTTTCCTTATTGAATATTTTTTCAAAAGAACGCAGCTACCAGCAGTTTAAACCGTAATATGCTTAAAGGCAGCTTGCACACAATGACAACAACAAAAGAAACAACAAAGTTAGTGTCACCAACATGCGACTGACTGCTGGAGCCAAAAATCGAACGAAGCTTGAAATCAGAAAAGTAGCAAAAGGCAGACAAACAGACAGGCAACCAGGGAAGCGAATAAAAAAGAAGCAAAATCGCTGCGTGCAGTTTGTGTCCTTGCGACAAAATCTTAACGAAGCATAACTGTTACCACCAAAAATGCAGACAAACATACACTGAGAAGAAAAAAATCTGCTCTTAAATTAAATAAAAACGCTTTTGCCTTAAAAGTCTTAAAATTTGAAAGATTTTCATTTGATTCAAAAGAATTTGCACTAAAATCAAAAGCATCTGCTTTTGTGAAGAAATATTTTCTCAAGTTCAATAATATCATTGGACTTTGTGATTCATAATGACTTGTTTTTTGCGTTGTCGTATTAATTTTTGAGGATTGCTGTAAGATTCGGAAATTTTTATTAGGCTTTTGTATCGAGAAAGAATATAAAAGCAAATGCTTTTAATTTAAATACATTTGCTTTTGATTCAAATGTATTTGCTTTTGATTTTAGAGGATTTTTTTTCGGTGCACACATACATGCAGCTGCATGCAGTAACTTAACCTGTTTTTGGCTAAAGTTGCTGAATGAAAAAAAATAAAAATAACATTACAAATCAATTCAAAAAAATATTGAAAGGACAACGCTGACACATTAAATAGAATTCATAATGTAGGAAGAGCTAAAAATATATATAAATTTTTGTACCTACATTTGCATTTAAAATTAAATTTCTTTTTAAATAAATTGAACAAAATGGGTTAAGTAATCTTTCTCAATGCCACTATTTAAAAGTTTCCTTTAGTCCGGGGCAGTGCTAAGTAAAGAAGTTTGCAAACTTTATCCTTTTGCCAAGTGTCTTTATACTGCGTGTTGTTATTGTTTCATTTTTTATGCATATATATATTTCTTAACATTATTGTTGTAGTTCAGGTAGTAGCTTTATACACACATTGATACATAGCAGCCAGCATAAACCAAATATGAAGTCAAATAAAAAGGCCACAAGGCACGCGGATGGTTAAGCAAAAACACAAAACTTTACGTCTACTGTTGGCACAGAAACTTTAACAGCACAGCACCATGAAGTCAAACTTTCCGTGTACTCATCGCTGTCATATATAAACAACGCAAAAATGATTAATGGACCAAACGATGGCAAGTCCTTGAGCCTCTCTCTGTTTACTTGCAATTTAAAGTTAATGGCATTTTGCACAAAAACTTTAATTTAAGTTCAAATTGTGACTTTAAGCAACAAAATATACGCGCGCAACTTTGGCATTACAACGCTCAATCATGTTTCTGCATTGGAGAAAGGAAAAATTTTGAAGTTTGAAGGATGTTTAATTGAAATTTTATGTGCAGGTTGTAAAAGTGAAAAACATTTTGTGAAATGTACAAAAAAATCTAATCAAGCCAAAAATATCATTAGGTAGGTAATTTAAATTTTAAGAAAGTTAAGTCTTGGTTAGAGTTTTATTTACATATCTGTAGTCAAAATTTGTTTGACCGAAAACCTTTACTTCGTAAATGGGGATTGTGTCCGAAAATTTTTCAGTCAGAATCCCCATTTTGGTCATGGGGGTTATGTCCGCAAATTTTTCGGACATAATCCCAATAGGGATTATGTCTGAAAAATGTTATTAAGATTGAACAAAATTTTTGCAATAATCCATTTAAAAAATTTATATAATGTTGGATGTTATAAACTAATCCGCGGCCGAAGGCCGCCGCGAAGCCGGTGTTGGATTTTTGGGAGTTTTAAGTCCTGAACTGGGGCCACAGGCCGCCCACAGGCCGCCCACTTACCCCTACTCTTATGTAAAATTACTGTAGCTAGCAAACTAGGTGTTGGATATATTATAGACTGATCAGCGGCTGAAGGCCGCAGCGGAAACGGTATTGGAATTTTTTGGAGTTGTAAATCCTGAGCGGCGGCTCTTGTCAATAACAAAATATCGTTATGGGGACTATGTCCGTTTTTTCCTGGGGATTATGTCCGCAAGCGGTGCCGTGACATAATCCCCACGGACATAATCCCCATTCACGATATGGGGATTATGTCCGCAAGTTATTCGGACATAATCCCCATTTTTTCAATGGGGATTATGTCCGCAAGTGTTTCGGACATAATCCCCATGAAAAAACGGACATAGTCCCCATAACGATATTTTGTTATTGACAACAGAAGTAGCTCAGGATTTACAACTCACAAAAATTCCAATACCGTTTCCGCGGCGGCCTTCAACCGCTGATCAGTCTATAATATATCCAACACCTAGTTTGCTAGCCACAGTAATTTTACATAAGAGTAGGGGTAAGTGGGCGGCCTGCGGCCGCAGCTCAGGATTTAAAACTCCCAAAAATCCAACACCGGCTTCGCGGCGGCCTTCGGCCGCGAATCAGTCTATAATATATCCATCACCTAGTTTGCTAGCCACAGTAATATTTCATAAGAGTAGGGGTAAGTGGGCGGCCTGCGGCCGCAGCTCAGGATTTAAAACTCCCAAAAATCCAACACCGGCTTCGCGGTGGCCTTCGGCCGCGGATCAGTCTATAACATCCAACACTATATAAATTTTTAAAATGGATTATTGCAAAACTTTTGTTCAATCTTAATTAAATTTTTCGGACATAACCCCCATTGGCATTATGTCCGAAAAATTTGCGGACATAACCCCCATGACCAAAATGGGGATTATGTCCGGTAACCTCCGCAAGCGTTTCGTTTTAGAAATGGGGACTATGTCCGAATTATTGGCGGACATAATCCCCATTTCGTGAATGGGGATTATGTCCGTGCGGACTATGTCACGGCACCTCCGGATGCTCTTAATGAAATTGCAGCCGTAGTTTGAAAGATACCTTCTTGAAATTTAGTCATATGAAAGAATTTTTTTTTTTCTTTGCAAAAAATATATTTCGGAAGGTAAAAAAGGTGTACCTGGATACGTTTTTTGTAGTTTAGTACTAAAATAGTAGTAAATTTAGTACTTTTTACCAAATACGAAAAATTTTATTTTGAGCTTATAGCCTAATTCAATACATTTCCAAGAATGGTCTGAACATGAAAATCGATTAAGAAATGTCTTAGTTATTGACAATTATTTGAGGAGAGTATGTCACAATTTACAGATTTTTTCACATTTTGCACCCTTCCACAGACCACGAAAAAAATCGCAAATTTTTTTATTTGCATTTTCTTGAAGACTAAGCATAAAACAAAACCATGAACCAAATTTCAGCGAAATCGGAAGGGGTGTAGCAGATCTTGTTACGCTAGGCATGGAATAGCTGTATTGCATTTTAAATTCTTTATATATGTGGGAGGTGCCATGCCCTCTTGTCCTAGTTCGCCTAGCTTTTGCTCAAAGTTTTCATTTAATATTCTTAGTATTTCAGTGAAATTTGGACGGCTTACCTAAAAAAAACGCTTTTAGTATAGCATTTTTAAACTTGCTTATATGGGAGGTGCCACGCCCCCTTGCCCGATTTCACCCATTTTTTGTTGAGAGCTTGCTTTTATCATCTTTAGTGTTTCAGTGAAATTCGGTTGGACTATCTCAAAAAACGCTTTCAGTATAGCATTTTTAAACTTTTGCGTATATGGGAGATGCCACGCCCCCTTGTCCGAACTCAACTTATTTTAGCTCAAAAGTTGCACTTACTATCTCTAGTGCCTAAAAACTGATTTTCAAAAGTTTACGTGCAGAATTACATTTTTGGCCAGATTTTACTTCGATTGGCACTTGCTAATTTTGCAGAAAACTGTTTTTTTCAAATATTATTACTTATGATATAATATTTTTCTAGAACTTTTAACGCTCCAAAAAAACTGTTGAATTATATCTCGGAAACGATGTTTAGAAAGATAAAAAGTAGGTGGTCAAAAATTTCTTCAGTGAGCCAACAAAGAATTTGAATGTAAAGTTACTTCAAAAACATTGTATGTATGTTTTTAGGACCAATTTTTGGAAAATTCAAAAATTTCTCAGTAAATTCGGAAAAAATTCGCACGTATTTTTTAGACAACTCAAATCATTTTATGCCTTATACACTTTTTCGTAAGATGCCTTGCTTTTTTCTACAACCGAAAAAAAAGCCGCGAAAGCCACCTTATTGTTAATTACTTTTGAACCAATATTTTGAAGGGGACTCCAAAAAAAATTAAAAAGTGGTACGTCAATGTGACCCTTTGTATACTGAAATGGCCGCCAAAGTCAAAAATAAGGAAAAAACAAGTTGAAAATATCAACTTTAAAGGCCCAAAACTTTGAAAAAACCTTTAAACATTATGAAACCCTTAGAAAACGCTTAAAAAGCTCATAAAAATTTATAAAATTTTTCTATAAAAATATTTAATATTTAAAATAAAAAAAAATAAAAGTTTTTTTTAAAACAAGTCGAAAAATCCTATAACTCTTCAGGAGTACATTGCAAACCACCCCAAGATAAAATATTTAGTTAGCCTAGGCATCATTCATCATCTTCTAGAAGCTTTGTGGCCTTATGCGATTCATCCTATCATTAAGTATGCAAGCTATTTTGATAAAATTTGTTAAGCAGATGCTGAACATACATACCATAAACTGGTCAAAAAGTGTGTGTCACTAGATGAGTGCCACGCAAACTCTTCAAATATAAGTTTCATTTCATTTACATGTACAATGTTCCACGCGTTTTTTTTTTTTTTATAGCAGTAGAATTGTAACGTTTTAAGAAGGAAAATGTTGCAAAAGTCTTAAAATTTTGAGCATGTCAGAAAAAGGTTTGAAAAAGTCAAAGAATGTTGCCTAGTGAAAAAATATTGCTGAAGTCCAAAAATGTCGTTAAAAATGTATTATGTTGCTGAAGTTGAAAAATGTTGCTAAAGAAGGCAATTGTTGCGAAAGTCTTAAAATTTTTGAGCATGTTGAGAAAGTTGCTGAAATCGAAAAATATTGAAAAAGTCTAAAAATGTTGCCTTAATGGGAAAATGTTGCTGAAGTCCAAAAATGTCGTTAAAAACGTATTATGTTGCTGATGTTGAAAAATGTTGCTTAAGAAGGCAATTGTTGCTAAAGTCTTAAAATTTTGAGCATGTTGAGAAAGTTGCTGAAATTGAAAAATATTGAAAGAGTCTAAAAATGTTGCCTTAGTTGAAAAATTTTGCTGAAATCCAATCATATGTTGCTTAAGAAGGAGATTGTTGCATAAGTTGAAAATTGTTGCGAAAGTCATAAAATTTTGAGCATGCTAGAAAATAGTTGAGAAAAGCGAAAAATGTTGTTGAAATCGAAAATTTTCCAAAAGCTTAAAAATTATTTATGAGTCGAAAAAATATTCAACAAGTCAAAATATATTGCCAACTTTAAGTTGAAATTCTTAATAGATTTGAAATCGATGCAAAAATTTCTATTAGAAAATGAACTATTCGTATCTCAACTTGTTTCCCATGCCTAAAGAAGGCTTTGTAAAAATTAACAAACTTTGAACTACGATTACTAGAAAACACTATTTTCAACATTTGAAGGTTTTTTAAGAATATTTCCTAAAATGGAACTTTTAATGTTAATACTTTTAATGCATAGAACATATTGTTTTTACCGTACTACTCAGAATTTTGTTAACATTAGGTAAACAAATTCGAATTTTTTCAAAAACTTTATGGTTTTTGAGAAACATGTTCTAAGCCATGAGTCGTAGGAAAAAAACAGCAAAATGTTTTTTGAAGTATATTTTCTAATCTAAGTAGATACATAGTTGAATAAAACTTTTCTACAGAAAAAACTGTAGGTTAGAATAAAAATTTAATTTTTCAATACGATTCAACCAACTAAGCATAAACGAAATGATACTCTATCATGCGAGTCTTTAGTATTTGGTGCAATTTAAAGTGACAGCTACATGCTAGTGTGACGTGTGAAACTTATGTGATTTTAACAAAGTGTGAAATCGTTCCTTCAGCATTGTTGTCAAATCAAATCCATGCACTTTCATTTATTTTTTATTTTTTAATGTGCAGCACTGAATGGAATTTTTCCACATTGCTATATGAATACAAAAAAAAAGAATGAAGCATGTAACGTAGAAAATATAAAAAAAGGACGGACTCTCTCTCTCTCTCATGCCCATCAAAACTTTAAACACAGTGTGTCTCCTTAAGCTAAACAAAGTAAATTTCCCTTCATTTTCCTGTCATTTTCCTAAAACTGCAACTACGTTTCCTACACTATTTGTCATTTTTCATATTTCCTGCGACTGTGCATTTTCCATGGTATTCGCTCACTCTCTATGGCTGCAATTTTTGTCCCGACCACAATGTTACGCTACGCTGCACTACGCTACATCTTATCACCATCATCATCATCATCATCATCGCGGTGGAGTGCAGCGTAGAGCGCACGTGCATTTGTTCCTTACTTCCCCATAACATGATCCGCATCATCCTCGACACATTCAATGCCCCAATGCACATGCTGTCAGTACTATAATCTTCGCTTGCTTTTCTTTTTCTATTTTCCCTCTTTGGTCTGCTAACATTTTCTCATCATCTTCATCAGTAGCAGTGGCGGCAGCACTTGAGCAAGCGTTACCAACGTCAGTCTCGTCTATTTTAAGCAGCCTGCAGCGCGTTTATGTTAATGATCCGAAAAATGTTTTTCATATCTTTTTTTTTAAGTTTTTGTTGCTAGACTTTGTATGAAATTTATGACTTATTCACAAACTTCGTGCAATTTACTTCGTTCTCATTACCGCGTGCCGTCACCATTGTCATCATCATCTTCAGCGTGCCACCGGAAATGATCCGTTAGCTTGAGTTGATAATCCTTTTTGCGTGCTTTGTGCTCGTTGTCAAGGCTTGTGCCTTAATATTAAGACAGCAACACTTTTGCTAGTGTCGTCGTCATTGTGTCCATTAAGCAAACGCCCGCTTGCTAGGTGTGGTATTCAACTCGTTTAACTTTAGAAATGTTGCCAGCATCATGAATTCTTGATTTTTATGTATCAAATATTTTTGAGAAAATCTCACACAAAAATACTAATATTTCTCATGAGAAAACAAAATAAGTTAGTCATATTATGTCGAAGAATTTTGAAAGAGCCAAAAGTTGCTCATAAATTCCAAAAGATCTGGAAAATGTTTCCAAGTTCGAAGCATGACAATAAAATTCAAAATGTTGACGAAGTCTATAGATGCTAAAAGGAATTTTGAGAATGTCGAAAATAGAAATAAAAAATTAAAAAGTCCGGAGAAAAACATTGTGAAACCTCCAAAAACATTGTGAATGCCGAAAAGGCTGGAAAAGTCAAAAAATGTTGCCAAAGTGGAAAAAGTGGCTGAAGTTCAAAAATGTCGTTAAGAACTTATTATATTGCTGAAGTCCAAAAATGCTGCTTAAGAAGGAGAATGTTGCGAAAGTCTTATAATTTTGAGCATGTTAAAATATGGTTGAGAAAGTCGAAAAATGTTGCTGAAATCAAAAATTTTCAGCAAACTTAAAAATATTAAATGAGTCGAAAAAATATTCAAAGAAATATTGCCAAAGTGGAAAAATGTTGCTGAAACCCAAAATGTCGTTAAAAACGGATTATGTCGCTGAAGTTGAAAAATGTCGCTTAAGAAGGCAATTGTTGCGAAAGTCTTAAAATTTTAATCATGTTAGAAAATAGTTGTGAAAGTCGAAAAATGTTGCTGAAATCGAAAAATATTGAAAAAGTCTAAAAATGTTGCCAAAGTGGGAAAATGTTGCTGAAGTCCAAAAATGTCGTTAAAAACGTATTATGTTCCTTAAGGAGGAGATTGTTGTGAAAGTCTTAAAATTTTTAGCATGTTAGAATATAGTTGTGTAGTTGAAAAATGTTCCTAAAATCGAAAACTGTCCAAAAGCTTTAAAAATTATTAATGATTCAAAAAAATATTCAAAGTCAAAAAATGTTGCCAAAGTGGCAAAATGTTTCTGAAGTCCAAAAATATCGTTAAAAACGAATTATGTTGCTGAAGTCGAAAAATGTTGCTTAAGAAAGAGAATGTCGCGAAAGCTGAAAATTGTTGCGCAAGTCTGAAAATTTTGAGCAGGTCAGAAAATGGTTGAGAAATGTTGCTGAAATCGAAAATTTTTCGAAAGCTTCAAAATTTTTAAAGAGTCGAAAAAATTTAAATTTCAAAAATTGTTCCAAAATAGAAAAATATCGTTTAAAACGAACGTTGCTAAAGAAGGAGAATGTTGCGAATGAAAGTAGTTGCGAAAGCATGTCAGAAAAATGTTGACAAGGTCGCAAAGTGTTGCCTAAGAGGAAAAATGTTGCTGATGTCCAAAAATGCTGAGGAAGTCTTAATATGTTGAGGAGATCAAAAAAGTCTAGGGTGTCGTAGAATTTTGTAAAATGTTGTGGAATTCGAAAAATGTTGCAGAGTTCGAAAAAAGTTGCTGAAGTCCAAAAATGCTGAGAAATCTAAAAATGACGAAAAATGTTGCAGAATTCGAGTAATATTGCTAAGGTCGAAAAATGTTGCGAAAGTCTAAAAATTTTTAGTAAGTACATCAGAAATATGTTGAGAAAGTCGGAGAATTTGGCGAAAGCTTAAAAAGTTTGAATGTGTCGAAAAATTTTGGTGAACTTGAAAAATGTTGCGAAGGTCGAAAATGTTGCTGTAGTCGAAAAATTCGGAAAAAGTCGAAAAATGTTGCTGAAGTAGACAAATGTTGAGATGGTCTGAAAAAAATTGCATAGTGGAAAAAATTATGAAAGTCGAAAGTTTTGGAATAAAAAAGGTTTTAAGAAAATCAGAAATTTATTTGTAACAAGCTTTGAAAATGTAAAAAAAAAGTGAAACATTTCTTAAGAATCAGTAAATATTTAATGATTCCAAAACTGACGTCAAGTCAAAAAATGTTGCAGAAGTAAAAAAACTTTAAATTTGTATTAATAAAATGTTTATTATACATGTACAAAAGTCAACTCATTTACCACTCTAAGAACGTTTTTTAATGTTGCAAATATCATTGGCAAAACTAACGCAACAGAATTTTTGTCTTCATGAAATTGCCTTCTGCATAGTGTTTGCCTCTCTTTTGCTTTTTCTTCCTAAATGCTGATGACAATGCAGGAAAATGTGAATTTTTTCCTTAAAGTTGCGAAGCTGCAAAAGACAGCATGCTGCTACAAGACACTGTTGTTGGTACAATTGCTGTCACCTACGCTAACGCAACACCCAACATTTGCTGCATGCTGCTACATATTTTTTACACATCTTTTATATGCAACTGTCGTTGGCATCGCTACCACAGCTCTTGTATGTTGCTTGTTATTATTGCAGTTTTTGTTGCTATTGCCATGCAGGATGTCAGCTGTGCGAATGAAAGCATTTGCAGTACATATACATAGCTGCAAGTGAAATTCAATAAGAGGAAGATGAGATAAAACCAACAACCGGATGCACAAAACGAAGAAAGCAGAAGCAAGAGTTCATTTACAATTAAATTTTCGCGTACCTGAAGTTTTTGTTGGATTTAATTTTGTACCTTTTTTTTCAGAGTTTCAAAGTTGTTCGCCTGCTGACAGCATACACACGAGATGGCAATGTGCGGGTGTTGCACTGCGTGCAAAATGTAACTTGTCTTTTGTGTTCAAGGCGCGCTGGCAAAATCAGCAGTCAGTAATTGAAACAGCAAAAAGTTACTTTTAATTTTTATCAAAAGTTATGATGATAATTTCATTAATTAAATCGTTATTTCATGAGAGAGAGAAAATTAATTTTAATTTTAACTGTGCCAGAAAAATGTTATAAAAAATGGCATCTGCAAGAAAAGAATTCCTATCAATTTTAATTGCACTAAAAGTACTTTAAGTGATGAAAAGACAAAAAGTCCATTATTATGCAAAGTAATTTGACCATTCAACTAGCCATAAAGAAAAGTCATGCCAAAAATAACATATAAAACAATTTAGATTTAAGTAAATGCTAAAGGTTATTGAATTTTCGTCACAGTTGAAGTTAACAAACCAAATATTAATTTATTTGTCTGTCAAAAGCATTTACACAGAATGTCAATAAAGATTCCAGACAAGACTTTTAATCAATTATTTCTATACTTAGAGCTGTGGCTGTCGACAACAAGCCATAACGACCATGCCGATGATGATAGACCACTTAAACCAGCTAAAACCACTTAAATGCTTTTGCAAAAACAATAAGATTAGCAACAACAACAACAACAAAAAACTAACATCAACCAACGCCACCACCATCATCACCACAAGACTTCACTCAACTCATTAAGAATCATTAAGCATCCTTAGACGCATCCTACTTACAACTTGCTTACTTTTCTTCATGCTACCATACTCAAAGTTGTGCCGTGTACTTTCTTCAGTACTTTTTTTTCTACTCTGCTGCTTTTTTATTTAATTGCATGCACAAATAATTCTTCACTTGACTTCAGTGCGAGTAGGTAGGTGGTAGTGCTGGTGGCGTCGAATGGATTGAAATATATTTTTAGTAGTAGCAGTATAAGGTAAAATTAGCTGCTATGGTCTACTTTCAAAAAAAAAATTAACTTTAGTTGACATTGTGTAGAACATGGACGAATGCGTGACATGTAATCACTATATAAAAGTCATGTTATGCATAACGATTAAATTGAACAACTCAAATTCGATACCACTTAAGACATTAGGGTTAACTTTAATCATCTCACATAAATTACCATTTTATGAAATACAAGTTTAAATCATGGCCGCTCGATAGTTTTTCTACAAAATGCTCATAAAATACAAATTCAGCTCATTACATTGAATTTTTTTTACATGACGCATAAAACCGAATTTACCCTATTCCTTAGCGCTCTAATATTGCTGGCTTGGTGGTAGTGGCGGTCTTGTCGACAAACAGCTGATAGTACCGTTTTTGTTGTGTGTTGTAAGCAAGCAACTTCATTTTTATGAGCATTACTTGTTTTCCCACTTATTTTTCTTTTTTACCCTCATCCTTATAATTCATTAAACTGCATGCAAAAATAACTTAATCGTCGTTACTGCATCACTGACACTGACAACCGCGCGGTGTTGTCGTTGGTCTTAGTCATAGAAAGGATATACCAATAAATATGTATATGTATTAGTGTAGTAAAGTTGAAAAAAGCAGGCAATAGAATAAATTTCATTGAGTAGCTTCTATTAGTGAGCTCCTTAGCAGTTGGAGTGTAGTAGTAGATTGGCGGATGAAGTGAACATGGTATGGGTGATTGAATGATATTTATTTGTTTGTTTATTTGCTTTGCTTGTCCAAAGGTAATACCTGCTGCCTTAAATAGGCTGCATGGATACAAATGGAAAGCTACTTGAAGGTGCTGACAACACTCAAGCATCAAGTGTACACTTAACTTCATCTTTATGCAGTCTCAGCTTTAAGCTTGAGCTTAACAAGCAGGTAAAGTAGGAATGATTCAAGGGAAAACGAAATATAGGACACAGAAACAAAATTGCTGAAGATGAAAAAGAAATTAAATACACTGCAAGAAAATTACACTTTAAGTAAAATGATTGTATGTAGAGGGATTGAGTTTTGCTAAAATTGTTTGAGTGGTAGGAAAAATTAAGTATTACTCATACGTCAGGTTGTCTTAATATTATTTTATTACTTGGAAATAATTTCTATGAGCCTAAATCCATTAACTACACTAAGTGCCACTCAGTTTTAGTTAGATATGACAAGAAAAATATTAAGAACTTAATATCTCAGGTTCGATGCTACTTAATTTCTACACCGCGCTTTGAAATAATTCATTTTTAATTTGTGGCCTCGTTCGTTTAATTTGATTTTTTTGAACTTCAAAAATAAGTCATTTGATGCTTTTGCTAAAAAAGCCAGACCTCATTTTTTGGGCACAATGCAAAATTTGCTTGATTAAAATAAAATAGTCAGTTTTCCAAGTAAAGTTTAAGTGAAAATAAACCAAAATGGTTTAATGATGTCATTGTGGCGTCAACATGACGTATGAATGACACTTTTTTCTCTTGATATTAATATTTAAACTGCAATATCTCAAGTTTGATGCTATTTACTATCAAAATGGTAATGTTTTTTTTTTTTTATAAGACTTTAAGTACTTAAAAATAATCAGATTTTTATTTGTGGTCTCTGACTATTTAGTCGATTTTCGCTAGCTCGTATCTTCAGACCTATAACCAGCATAAAAACAAAACTTTTCTACAGTGTATTGAAAAAGGAATTTCTGTAGAATTCAGAAGTTCAAAAAAATTAAATAAGAAAAATAAGAAAATCGTATACATCGTTACTTTTGATGACCTCGTCAACGTTACTCGAATTCCATCAAAAATATCGTCATCGTCATCATCATCATCATCGTCATCAACTGTAATTTCAACTCCAATGGACATTCTCGTAGTTGTTGCTGATTGCGAAAGTGATGATGGCGATGATGATGATCTCTTGATGGCAATGTGTTAAGTGCTATTCAGTCAAATATACAGGCGGATATTCAAGTTGTACGTACAACAGTAGCAGAGTAGGTGATTCACTTTTACACAATGGCTGAAAAAAGAAAGAGAAAAAAACGCATTCGAATGTTGTCTTCACCATCGTTGTGCTTAATCGAAAGTTTTTAAGTGTAATTGAAGAGGTAGGCAAATATTATCCAACATCCTCTTTTTTTATTCTGCTTGCTGTTGAAGTGGCATTTTTCGTTTGCCTTTTTTTTTTTTTTTTTTGCTCACATTTCTTTAGGTACTTTTCTAATAACATTGGTTGGCATGGATGTCCTGAAAAAAGGCTAAACTGTTTGTGTAGCGTAGATGTAAAGAAGGAAGAAAAAAGCTGAAAAAATTGCGAATAAAACGCTAGCTAGCTGGCTGAAAGAAGGCTAAGCCAAAAGAAATGCTGCAAATGGACTAAAAGTTTTTTCTCTGCTGTTACCAATTTTTCATCACTCACATGATGTTCGTGCATTTCTTGGTTTTTCTCATCGCTACCTTTCGTTTTCCTTTATTTTTTTTTTTTCTTTATGTTGTTGATGTTCCTAACTATAGGTATTAATGGTACTGTGCTCTATTGTGCAAATGTCTATAGCACTATGGGTATGTATGTGTGTGTCAATTTGTGTAAGTGTGAAGTAGTCTGTATTCCTGTGCTACGTTCTGATAACGTTGACACATGTCACTCAAATGTTCGTCTCTACTTTTTTTGCGCCAATTTGTATTATGCGTGTGTCTCCTTGAGTTCAGGGAAGCGGATTATTTTGAATGTCCTTTTGCATAGTGCGTTCGTAGAAATTGGTTTTTTTTTTTGCCATAGTCATGTAGGTTTTTCTTTACATGTGTGGTGCTGAAATCTTTCAATTAGTAGCGGTGTTTTTTTAACGGTCACGTTAAACGTGTTATGTTCTTGTAGCCTTTTTCCGCACTTTTTGTAATTGTGGTACTTGTCGAAAATCATATAAGAAAACTCAAACTTTATGAAATAATTTGAATTGACAAGAGTACATTTATTACGATACGAATCGGTAGACATCTTTAGAATCATTCAAATTGGATTTGTGGTTTATTTTACGTCAGTCATCTTAAAAGGCTTTTATTTATAATAAACACAGGCATTTCTTGATGTGCGTTGCTACACCTTCCCTTATATAGTGGGCGGGGCAGCTCCAATTAAATTAAACCAAAGAATTTAAATTGCTTTCATGCAGCTTATAAATGCACCAAATCTCACCTATGTGCGTTGAATAGTTTCATAGATATGACATTTTTTCTAAAACGTGGCATCGCCCATTTGGTTACCGGACATAATCCCCATTTCGTAAATGGGGATTATGTCCGAAAATTTTTCAGTCATAATCTCCATTTTGGCCATGGGGGTTATGTCCGCAAATTTTTCGGACATAATCCCAATGGGGGTTATGTCCGAAAAATTTAATTAAGATTGAACAAAATTTTTGCAATAATCCATTTAAAAAATTTATATAGTGTTGGATGTTATAAACTAATCCGCGGCCGAAGGCCGCCGCGAAGCCGCTATTGGATTTTTGGGAGTTTTAAATCCTGAGCTGCGGCCGCAGGCCGCCCACTTACCCCTACCCTTATGTTAAATTACTGTGGAATTTTTGGGAGTTGTAAATCCTGAGCTGCTTCTGTTGTCAATAACAAAATATCGCTATGGGGACTATGTCCGTTTTTTCCTGAGGATTATGTCCGAAACACTTGCGGACATTATCCCCATGTCGTGAATGGGGATTATGTTTGTGGGGATTATGTCACGGCACCCGCCCATTTTACCCTTGGGCATTATTTATTTCGATATTCTTAATACATATAATCCATATCTATAAATATTTTCAGAGATATGATAAATTATTTTTTTTTTGGAAACATGAAGCAGACGTAAAAAATTTTTCCTTCTTCATCTAAGGGGGACCCTTCAGTGAAAAGAAAAAAAATTTTTGCTCACTAAAATGTCGTAAAAAGTCACGAACTCCGTCGAAAATACGAACAAAACAAAAAAAAAAATTTTAAATTTTTGTTGCCGTCCTCCGCGGAGGTCGAAGGGGACCTTTGGGTGAAAAAAGTATTTTCATTAAATTGTCGTAAAAAATCATAAAACGCGCAGAAAACATGGAAAAAACGAAATAAAAAAATTTTTGATTCCGACCCTTGTGTGAAAAAATTTTTTTTTTTTTTTCGCTAAAATGTAAAAAATCATGAAACGCGTAGAAATCACGAAAAAAACAAAAAAAAAAAAATCCTTTGGTTTAAATTTTTTTTTGGGACATCTAATGGGGAAACCTAAGTTGAAAAAAATGTTTTTAAAATTTATTTAGTAAAAAGTCATGAAACGCGTAGACACTACGAAGAAAACGAAAAGAAAAAATTTTTAAATTTTTGGTTTTAACACCCAAGGGTGACTCTCAGGTGAAAAAAATTTTTTTTTTACTAAAATGACATAAACAGTCATGAAACGCGCAAAAAATACAAAAAAAAAAAATTCTAAATTTTTGTTTCCGACATCCAAGGAGGGACCCTAAGGTAGAAAAAAAATTGTTTTCATTAAAATTACGTAAAAAGTCATTAAAGCGTAGAAAAAACATAAAAAACAAAAAAACATTTTTTTTTTTTTTGCTTCCGATCATATCTGTGTATAAATTTTCACGGTGATCATCATTACATTTTGTTAAACATATATATAAAGTTATATTTGTACTTGCCACGTCATGATATTTGTACATTACAAATTTTTGTAAAGTCGAAATTTCTACGGACCGATACAACTTAGACTTTACTTGATGAAGGTGATAAAATAAACTTTAATTGGCCTAAGAACTATTTGACTTTCACTCTTGGCCTTACATGTCTTCACTGATTTTAGCCTATTTTGTTTATAACAATTATGTAAGTTTCATGACGTATGATTAATCTTTTAATATTAAAATAATTGTTGTACCTATAACTTGGTTCTTGATTCATTCGTACATAGAAAGTTGCGTAAAGTCGAAATATATAAGGAACGACACAACTGAGACTTAACTTCATGATGTTGCGATAATACACTTTAATGAGTCTTAAAACTATTTGACTTTAATTTTTGGACTTGTATATTTTTACTAATTTCAGTCTATTTCGTTTATTGCAATTATGGTATAATCAATAAGTAGTACCATGAAGTATGATTAACATTCTTTTATAATTAAAATAATTTTCTTGTTTTTTTGATCCATTCGTAAATAGAAAGTTGCGTAAAGTTGAAATATCTAAGGACCGATACAACTTAAACTTTACTTGATGAAGGTGTAATAATAAACTTTAATTGGCCAAAGAACTATTTGACTTTCATTCTTGGCCTTACTTGTCTTCACTGATTTTAGCCTATTTTGTTTATAACAATTATGTACGTGTCATGACGTATGATTAACAATCTTTTAATATTAAAATAATTTTTGAACCTATAACTTGGTTCTTGATCCATTCGTACATAGAAAGTTGCGTAAAGTTGAAATATCTAAAGACCGATATAACTTAGACTTAGCTCGATGATGTTATTATAAAACACTTTAATGTGTCTTAAAACTATTTCAATTTGATATTTGGCCTTGCATAATTTCACTGCTTTCGGCATATTTGAAAATTATGCAATTTTTATTTATAACAGTTAAGTTTACTACTAACGGGAATCATGACATATTATGAACATTTTGTTAATTTGATTTTAAACGAATCTTTGTACCATATAAGCAAAAAATGCAAAAAAAAATTGCGGCAATAAACAAATTATTCCTTTAAATCACAATTCAAAATAGACCGAATAACCCCAAAATCCAACCACTAGCTTACTACTTTTGTTCAAAACTTTTGTGATAAATCTTGCAGACAAAACAGAGGGTGTCGTAGTTTAAATCAATGAAGCAAATGATGAATGATAATAAAAGTCATTCAATTAGACAAACAAAAGAAGCCAACGACATCTCAAAGGGTACAAAACAAATAAAAAAAGAGATAGAAAATCTGAAAAACTTTCACCAGTCAGTCAGTCAGTCAGTTAGTTATAACCATCATCACTAACAACATAGCAACATGATGCACAAGCAGACAACAATTACTATTACAAAAAGCTATTATTGTTGTTGTTTCTGTTGTTGTTCAAATTAAACCCTTGCTATGCTGCGTAAAACTTTCGCTATATCTCTCAAATCTCTGAGTTTCACTTAAAACATTTATTTGGCTGGCTAATAGCGCCATAGAAATGGATGGGTAGCCACTTTTTATCACTACCAATAATCATAACCAACATTTTCACAACAACACGGAGTAAACAAACAAGCGACGCACATGACGACAACATGTTGTTAACCCTTTTATTTGTTGGTGGTGGTAGCAACGTTAGTTGTGTGCCTACAAAATGCATACAAAAATGAAAGCCAACTCATATTCATACGCACGCACGCACACACACACACACATTACTTGGTAACTAAAACAACAAAGAGTGTGCATTAAAATAAAGCTGTTTACATACAAACAAACAAATATAGAACTCGACGGTAAATACTTATGGCTTCATCCACATATAAAAGTCAACATTTGTAAGGTCAGCACAGTGAAAGATCAGAACAGCCACTGTAACAGCTGTTGCGATGGGATGTTGCTCAGGCTTAATGCTACTGTATATATGTATTAAGAGATACTTTTTATTATTCTTAATTTGATATAATTGTACAATACTTGTGAGGGTTTTGAATAAATCTAGAAACAAAAATGCTGCTGAGACACAAACATTGCCTTAAAGTTCTCAAAATGTTGTTGAAACATTAAAATTATAAAATTGAAGAAAATGTTTCTGAAACATTAAAACTCAAAAATCGCCTTACGATCAGGAAAATGTTGGTGGATGTTTTAAAACAAGCTTTAAAATCAAAAAATGTTGCTGAAACTTTAAAATAACAAAAATCGCTCACCAGTCGATAAAATGTTGCTGATTGTATCAAAGCCACAAAAATAACCTTAAAGTCAACAAAATGTTGCTGAAACATGAAGATTACAAGAATCGCCTTAAAGTCAGATAAATGTTGCTGAAACATGAAAATAACAAAAATCGCGTTTAAGCAAAAAACATATATTCTAAAGAATGGCATTCCGGTGAAGCAACAATGTTTCGCAACTTTATCTTGTGCACAAGTCCAGTTGGCCTAAAATTTCGCCGCACTAAATTGAAATTTTGCGAGAAAATCCGACGAGATTCTGCAATTCTGTAAGGCAGTTGAGGAATACTCTGCTGTCATATTGGTTTTTATTTTGAGTTTCTCATTTGTGCAGATCTCTCTCATACATTGCGGTAGAAATTTAAAAATTTCAATAAAAGAAGTATTTTTCATTTTTCAATGAATGAGAAGCCTACAGTCGGTATATTTTCAACTTATTTAAATTGCAACATGATCAAATAGAACCAAAAATTTTACAATTGGATTAATTAAGCGCTTTAGATTTAGAAAATTATATGTATAAATGGGCTATTCCACGCAAGAAAAATACATTTTATTTTGTGTAATTTCTTAATGATTCTTTATTAAAAAATTTGTAATTGGTACGCATTCTTTAATTTTAAGTTTTGGACAGAATTAGCAGAGCAAGGTATAATTTTTGTACTTAATTAATTAATTAAATTTGTTTGAAAGTTAAGAGTTTAAGCTCTATAGAAAAATATATTCTATAAAAATCGGGTAAAAATTCACCGAGCTAAGGCCGATATCATCACTTTTTTCGCATATGTCACATAGTCTTTTAAGTCAAAATCCGAATTTTAGGGGTGTAAAATTTTTCTTATCAAAATTGCATAAAAATTCTTTTCCATACAAAAAATATAAGTTCATAATGACGGTAATTTGAAGTTGCTATGTGTAAGCTAAAAAGCAATTTTTTTCAGAAGTGGATTCTCATATGATTTTTAACTCTTATCGTCCTTTAACGTAAGGTAATACACATAAAAAAAATCTTAAGCGAAATACACAGTGAAACAAAAATACCCAAAATCATAACTTTACAAAAAAAACAAGTATGTAAAAACTGTCATATCTTCAACCGATTCCTACTTTGAATACCATGTTTGAAAGCTCTTGACTTCTTCATTAGTTTTTCATCATAATTTTGAGTATGTTTCAATAAATGTATACAGCCAGCCAGCCATAGAAACTTCAAATGACTGTCTATTTTAACTTCTATTCTTTGTCTTGAAAGGATTTTTTATGCACTTTTGGTAAAAAATAAAAAAAAAATATTAAATCTTAAAAATTAGGATTTTTGTATATAATTATAGTTAGGATAGAACGGGGTTAAACTGCCACGGGGTTAAACAACCAATTGCCTCTAATTTTTTTTAATAAAGTTGAATCGAACGACCGTTGGTATAGTAGATAGTGATTAATACAACGAAACTTTGGCAAAAGGTTCCACTACCGCACGCGTGTTATAACCTGAGTTTTAATGAAAGAAAGATTTGACGCGTCCTCGCCGCAATATTTTCAGTCGACAAAAGTTAAAAATTCCACAAATCAGTGAAGTGCAGAAAGAAAGGTAAGTGTTTTCTAAGAGCAGAATTACATGCTGAATCCAAATCTGTAATTGGTTTTGCAAAATTTAAATTTGTTAAAAAGTTATTCGCCTTAAAATAAACAAAAGCACGTGGGGTTAAATAGCCAAAAGGAGAAACAGGCATTGACGATCACGGTAAGGTCGGAAAAAAAGATTCTAAAGAAATTTTCCGAGCAAAAACCAAGACACGGCAGCCAAAAACAATACAATACATGCAACAAAATAATAATTAGATTTAAATATTGGTTGAACTGCATTTGATTTGTTTGAATTTCCAGGTTTGCTTCTTAAGTGTCCATACAATTCAAGTTTTCATATCAATAAGTTGATAACATACCGACTGTAGGCATCACATTCATTGAAAAATGAAAAAATACCAATTTTATCATAGTTTTGAAATGACACTACTTCTACTACTTTAGTACACTTTTTCGTTCTGTTGTACAACAAAAACATGAAAATTTAAATTTTACAAATACATGTTTAAGATTTTTCTTATATTTACACGTGATCCTCAATACATTTATACATTTGAAAGAGAGAGAGAGCAGAGGATCTGCACAAATGAGAAACTCAAAATGAAAACCAATATGACAGCAGAGTATTTCTCAGTTGCCTAACAGAATTGCAGAATCTCTTCGGATTCTCTCGCGCTCGCAAAATACCAATTCAGTGCGGCGAAATTTTAGGCCAACTGGACTTGTGCACAAGATAAAGTTGCGAAATATTGTTGCTTCACCGGAATGCCATTCTTTAGAATATATGTTTTTTGGTTTAAGTCAATAAAATGTTGCTGAAACACGAAAATTTAAAAAATCGCCTTAAAGTCAATAAAATGATGCAGAAACATGAAAACTACAAAAATGCCCTTAAAGTCAGCAAAACATTAAAATAACAAATATCGCTCTCCAGTCGACAAAATGTTGCCGATTGTATTAAAATAACAAAAATAACCTTAAGTTCAACAAAATGTTGCTGAAACTCGAAAATTTAAAGAATCGCCTTAAAGTTAATAGAATGTTGCAGAAATATAGAATATTACAAAAATCCTCTTAAAGTCAGCAAAATGTTGCTGAAACATGAAAATTGAAAAAAACCCCGTTAAAGTCAAGAAAATGTTGCTGAAAGTATTCAAATAACAAAATTCACCTTGAGGTCGACAAAATGTTTCAGAAACATGAAAATTGTAAAAAAATAAATGTTGCTGGAATATAAAAATTTTAAAGTCGCCTCAATGTCGTCAAAATGTTGCTGAGTGTATTAAAATAAACTTAAAGTCAACAAAATGTTACTAAAAATAAATAGAACGAAAATCGCCTTAACTCAACAAAATGTTGCTGAAAATCATAAAAATGTTGCTAACATATAAATTACAAAAATTGCCCTGCAGTCAACAAAATGTTGCTGAGTATATTAAAATATTAAAAATCAACTTAAAGTCAACAAATGTTGCTGAAACATAATATTTTAAAAACGCGCCTTAAAGTCAACCAAATGTTGCTGAAACCATTTAATTTACAAAGATCTCGCTTAAATAAACAAAATGTTGCTGAAACATTTAAATTACTAAAATCGCCAAAAGTCAATAAAATGTTGGTGAAACAACAAAATAACATAAATCCTCCTTAAGTCAACGAAATGTTGCTGAAAAATTTAAATTAGTAATGTCGCCTTAAGGTTAATAAAATGTTGCTGAAACATCAAAATTACAAAAATTTCATCAAAATCTTGCTTAAACATAAAAAAATAAAAAAATCGCCCTGTACTTAACAAAATGTTATAGAGTTATTAAAATTAGTAAAATGAACTTTAACTCAACAAAATGTTGCCGCTGCCCCTGCTTAGAATTTAATAAATTTAATGCTTTAAGAACTATTTCCCAAATATATCGATACATTCACTTTCTCATTATTTAATTAGTTTGTGCTCCTGCTACATACTACTAGATTCAATAGGCATTAAAATGGCTTAACTTCACATTTTTAGGGTGGAATGTTTTCTTTTATTTGAACTTTATTTTTTTTTTTTGTTATTTTTTCTTAAATATTTTTGTCAATAGGAAGTAATAGCACTGTTATAAATGGCGCCAAAAATACACTAACACACGCGCACGTTCATATCGTCAGCAGCACTTACTCACACTAAGCCAACAAGTACGAACTACTAGCTGGCACACAGCATTGACACAGACGCATTTGATGCCTTTTTTATGATTATTTGTTTTGGTCAATGTATGCTGTGATTTTTATACCCTACACCCAGGGTATATTCACTTTGTCCTTCCGTTTGTAACGCAGAGAAGGAGGCGTGGCAGGTATAGAAAAGTATATATATTCTTGATCAGCGTCACCTCCTGAGTCGATATAGCCATGTCCGTCTGTCTGGCTGGCTGGCTGGCTGGGTGGCTGGCTGGCTGGCTGGCTGGCTGGCTGTGTGTTGAAATACACTTTTTGGGAAAACTGAGCAAGATAATTCAATGAAATTTGGTACACTGCCTCTGTCGTCAAAGTTAGCTCGGGGGATTGAAAATGAGCAAAATCGGTCAACGGACACGCCTACCGCCCATACAAAAATTATGTTTAAAATGCAATTTTAGAAGTATTTTTCACGACAATGCAACCACAATACATATAAGTACTACGAATTGTAAGCGCAAGCTCTGATAAAAAACTGAGCGAATTCGGACAAGAGGGCGTGGCACCTCCCATATAAGCAAAAGCTTCAAAACGCTATACTGAAAGCGTTTTTTGAGATATTCGAACCAACTTTGACTCAGACACTAAGAGTCATAAATGAAAGCTCTCAGCAAAAATTGGTTGAAATCGTACAAGGGGGCGTGGCACCTCCCATATAAGCAAAAATTTCAAAATGATATACTGAAAAAGTTTTTTGAGATAATCCAACTAAATTTCACTCTGACACTAAAAACTATGAATGCAAGCTCTGAAAAAAAACTGGGTGTACTCGCACAAGAGGGCGTGGCACCTCCCATATAAGCAAAAGCTTCAAAACGCTTTACTGAAAGCGTTTTTTGAGATATTCGAACCAAATTTGATTCAGACACTAAAAATTATAAATGAAAGCTCTCAGCAAAAATTGGGTGAAATCAGACAAGGGGGCGTGGCACCTACCATATAAGCAAAAGATTCAAAATGCTATACTGAAAGAGTTTTTTGAGATAATCCAACAAAATTTCACTCTGACACTAAAAACTATAAATGCAAGCTCTGAACAAAAACTGGGTGTACTCGGACAAGAGGGAGTGGCACCTCCCATATAAGCAAAATTTTCAAAATACTGCAGTGTAGGGTATTTATTTTTTGGCCAGGCCAAAATTTACACCCTTACTAGTTTTCATTTCATTTTGTTTTTTTTTCCAGCTTTTTTGTGGGCTATTTTCATACTTTAGTGTGAAAAAGGATTGCACAGCTGTTATTACCGTTGTTGTTGTTGTTGTTGGGGTTTATTATTGCCATATACTATGTATGAATGTAGTTGTTTTCGCATGTTTGCTTTTATGTCCATTTTATTGGGCGATTTGACAGTTAAAATACTTTATGCGGGAAAAGTTTTTTTCCACATATTTTCTTTTTTTTTTGTGGGTTATATCGTATGTTTTGATGTTGGTGTTAATTGAAAGTTATGTTCTGTGGTCAATTCAGAGCAACAAAAAAAAAATTGAGAAAAATCAATGATTTGATTGTTAAATTAAATTTTGAAATTTTTATTTGATTTAAGCAGAAAATATACAGGGTGTAATGGATAAGGTTGCAAAGCCTCTTGGGGGTGATAGCAAAGGTCTAAACTAATGAGAAATTGCATCTGGTGGGTCTAAAATGTATTTCTGAGGAGTAATAGGCAAAAACATATTTTCTGACTTGTCTAACAAAAAAAAAATTTTTCTGGGGTCACTCTGGTTTTTTTTAGAGAAATTTTTTTTTGTGAATAACTTTTAGCTAATTGTATGAGCTTTCTAAGAGTGCATTTGGTTTATAGGATTTCGAAAAATTCTCGCCAGCATAGCAAAATCTTTTTGACTTACAAAATTTTTTGCCTGACAGTTTTAAAGCAACAAAAAAAAAATTATTTGATAAAAAGGCCCCTATGTACTGGACATGAAACATGCAAAATCCTGTAAACAGAAAAATACACCACACGCACAAAAAGCCATAACCCGTAAGGATTCTTTGATTCCCCGCTGTCAAACGCGGTTTTAATAGCGAAACATGTTGGGTTATTTACGCATTGCGCCCGCTCACTTCCTTTGATGGCCAACGGCAGTCATTTTTTTGCAAATGACATTCTGCATGTTGGCACATCCTTGTTTGCTTGCTCGCTCGCTTGTTGGATTGCTTACTCGCCAGCTTGACGTTTATCATCAATGTGCTCGCTCGATGCTGCTGCTACAACTTTGGATGACTTTTGTTTGTGTGCCATTTTTTGTGAGTGTTGTTTCTATTGTTGTTGTTGTTGCTGTTGTTGTTATTGTTGTTACTGTAATGGCTTTAAGTGTTGCTCTTTGGCAACACTTTGACTGCGATGTTGCACACTCGTAAAATTTCATGGCTTGAGGCGCAACAAAGTGCTATAAAATAGCAGCAACGATACAGAGGGGTTATGAGTTGATAAAAGGCCCAAACGCTAATATTGATGACAAAGAGAAAACGAAAAAGGGATGATTGCTGGTAAAAGCTTTTTACATGACTATGGGTATATTGACTAAAGGCATGTTAAGGCTTAAATGAAATAATGTAGGTACTATAAAATTTTTAAAAAAGAATATTTCTTTGAAATTTTTCGGTTCGTTTTGTTTATTAAATGGAGTCTTTTGAAATTCAAGTACACTGCTGGGTAAATTATAATTGCTAGCATCGCTCAGTGATCAAACTTTGACCACAAATGTGTTAAATAATTTTGGTAATTTTTTGACAGTTTAAGTACTTTTTTTTGACATTTGGTATGAAATAGAAAAGCTCTTTTATAATCCCTGGTATAATTTAAGCGAAATATAAACAAAACAAAAAACATGAAGTCAATGCTATACTCTTTGTCCTTTTCTTTGTATTTGGTCCTATTTTCAGCCCTGTTTGACCGTGTATTTTGTTGTTGCTAAAATTGAAAAATTTGTATTTAATTTTGCCTGGCATAAAGCCAAAATATTAACATAATTCTAACTTTGTGCACATCTACACATTAATACCTTTCTAATGGTGTATAATTTAAAGTGGTACTCCATTTCTAACGTAGTAAAAAAAGATGGACAAGTTTTTGTCTTGTGTATTAATATATAGATTAAGAATTTTAAAAGTAAATTGTACACATAGGCTATACAGCTGAAACCGGTTTATTTTTGTGCAAGGAGTCTGTTAATAAAACATTCATTTCACCAGTACAGTCCAGAGGTGTTTGAAAGTCCTGAACTCAAGAACTTTAGTAGAACTAAAACCTTAACAGAATCAAATGTATTATGGCAAGAATAGGAGTCTGCACAAGACGTCTTGTTGGAGAATTAGGACATTTTGTTTCAAGGTACGTTATATCTTGTACCGGCTTTTGTATATATCGAATGCCTCAGTTCAGTGCCGCGTGATAATTTCTTGACAGTACTTTGATATGAAAGAAGAAAAAACAGATATTGCTTAGTTCTGTCTTACATACTGTAGTTGTAGTATACACTCCAACTATACTTTAGTGTCTTTTGTCCTTTTTTTTTTTTTTGTTTACACTCTCTTTTTTTCAAAAATGTATGAAAGGTACCACAAACCTGGGTTACTAAAGCATTGCAACTAGCCAGTGAAATATTTATTAGATTCAGATTTTTTTACACTATTAAAACAATAAAGTGTACTCTAGTGTCAAAATGAAATCAGTGTAAAGTGAAGATTTGAATCATGAATTTTTGGAATCATGTACTTCAGTTCAGTGTGAAATATGCGGGTACAGAAAGTACAGTATACCTCAAGATATGAATGGGTTTTTTTGAAAGTGGAATAAGTCCACTTTTTCATAAACTGAGATATTAAAGGGTTTGCGTACGACTCAATTTAAAAATATTGGCAAGCGTTATAAAACCGGTGTTAAGTGTTTACCACTGTAAATTAATCAAATTTTGTTATGCTGTAAAAATTTTTACAAGTGTAATAGAAAATAGCTGAGTTTTTTTGGTCTGAATGGACTTATTCCACTTTCATTTATAATAAATTTGAAAATTTGATATACTTTTGTATGACTTATTCCATTTTTACTCACAAAATATTTTGTAAATTAAAGCAAAGGAAAATTAAAACTTAGAAAAATTTTACTTCAAAAACTGTTGTTGTTTCTTTTCGTTTCTTTTTGCTCAAGTAGGGCTCTGAAAATTAGTTACAACAACAACAAAAACAAAAAGTTCTTGTCGAACCTACTTTCGGAGATATAGACATCGGAAGATTGAGATATATCTTTATAAAAATTATTATAAGTTGGGAACCCCTAAGAGGATTTTAATAATGTTAGTGTCATACAAAAGATATGTTAACTTACTACAAAATCAACCTATAAAAAATTTTAATCCGAGTCGTGGTTTTAGAGGTATTGCAGATTTTCAGAAATTTTGACCATTTCTTTTTTTTTAAACCACTATTTCTCCAAAAACTGTATGATTAATGCATAGTTTTAGTAAAATATTACAAAAGCCCAATTTATTTGCTTTCATTTGACATGTAATTTGTACCTGATTTCCTGCATTATCATATGTTTTTAAAGGAAAACAAAAAAGTGAACCAAAGAAATTTCCATGAAATTTTGAAAAATTTTACAAGAACAACAATAATACCAACTACAAAAATAACAATAACAGCAATAAAAACAACAATAACGATGTTTTTAGATAGTTTTCGATTAATTCCGGTTCCTTTAGACTCTTTCGATGTTTTCCAATAACTTACTGTTTTGTTTTCCAATGAAAAAATACGTAATGCAAAAAATCAATTACAAATTACATGTCAAATGAAAGGTAATAAATTGAGCTTTTATAATATGTTACTAAAACTATGCATTAATCATACAGTTTTCGGAAAAATAGTGCTTTGAAAAAAAAAAAATGGTCATAATTTCTGAAAATTTGCAATATCTCTAAAACCACGACTCGGATTAAAATTTTTATGTAAGTCAATTTTGTAGCAAATTACTATATCTTTCGTATGACACCAATATTATTGAAATCCTTTCAGGGGTTCCCAACTTATAATAATTTTTATAAAAGATATATCCCGATCTTCTGATGACTATATCTCCGAAAGTAAGTATGACAAGAACTTTTTGTTGTTATTTTTGTTGTAATTGATTTCCAGAGCTCTACTTGGGCAAAAAAAAAAAAACGAAAAAAAACAACAACAGTTCTTAAAGTAAAAATTTTCTAAGTTTTAATTTTCCTTTGCTTTAATTTACAAAATATTTTGTGAGTAAAAATGGAATAAGTCATACAAAAGTATAACAAATTTTTAAATTTATTATAAATGAAAGTGGAATAAGTCCATTAAGACCAAAAAAACTCAACTATTTTCTTTTACAGATGTAAAAATTTTTACAGCATAACAAAATTTCATTAATTTACAGAGGTAAACACTTAACACCGGTTTTATAACGCTTGCCAATATTTTTAAATTGATTTAAAAGCAAAACCTTCTGTATAGCAGTAGATGAAAAAATGGACTTATTCCACTTTCAAAAAAATCATTTTTGTAAAAATGTTTTTCATGAAATGTTCTTTTGAGTAATTTTTTATGTAATCGTGGTCTAACGAGTCTGTAATTTTCAATATAAAAAGAGGACATATATAGCTAGTTATAACTACCATAAACTCAATTTTTCCGGAATTGGACTTATTCCACTTTCAAATAAACCCATTCATATCTTGAGTGGGCCTCTATTTTATGCCTCGAATTATTTTTGCCATAAATTGTTTAAAATTAGAAATTTGATAGCCGCAGTATGTGTATTAATATAATTGAAATAACCCACTATTTAAGAAATAGAACCTTAATTATTAGCTAAATAACACTAGAAGTAATTTAGAACTAAGGATTTTTTAGTAAGCAGATAGTTTAAGAACAATCGCATCCAACGTGCTTGACAAACCATCGTGCAACCGCTTGGTAAACAGTCGAACGAGAATTGCATGATTATCACGTGCAGCAGCAACCCTGGTTTCGAAACAGTGAGTGCCAACTGTCAAATCGTATCAGTAAAAGGAAACAGCTACTCGTCAATGAAAACGGAATGGTGGAATGTAAGTTCCGGTGATGGTATCGTTCTCTAGTAACTCAACTGACAACGAGATACATGTTCTTCAAATACTTCAACCATCCGTGGACGAAACTGTGACTTTCAAGCAAAACCCAGTATATGGGTAATTCTATTCTAACGCGTCAAATTCAAATTTCGAAATGAAAAAAAATAAAGTTATTAATACTCGAAGTTTTACATACGTTTTCTTATTGTTGTACCTCATAAAGTAATATTTTAAAGTGGGCAAGCTGTCCATACATTTTTATATATATACATACATTTTTATATGTATATTCATCATAAAAATGCCAGGGGAGTTACTTTGACAGGGGAGGTTACTATTGCGTTTGAGTGCGATTTCCAGGTAGTAAACAATCTTTATTATTAATATACAAGGATATTATAGTAGCCCTATATTACTTACAACTCAAACGTATGTTATTTATTTGAATATTGGTTTTCATCTTGTTGGTACAACTAAATGTTTGTCGCCAGGGGAGTTACTTAAGAAAAGGTACGTTTTCTTTCCTGATAAAAATGATGTTTAAACGTAAAAAACATGTATTGGGTTGTGAATATATCAATGTTTTATTGAAGTTAGCATACAATAAAAGAAATTAGGTATGATAGGAAATTTTTATATCCTAATAAAATCGAGATATAGGCCTTCATCATTTGATTGCTTTTTGTATTGAAAAAAAGAACCAACTTTTGAGTAGCTACATAAAGTTAATAACATTTTTTTTTTTTTAATTTTTTTCTGAAATGTGTTCAGGCATACTGAAAGGTAAATTTTGGTCATTTATAAGTGCAAATTCTATTTATATTTTGTCTTATATACGTTAAGTTAGTAAAATTGTTTATGATTACAGCCAGGGGAGTTACTTTTTTACTCATATTTTTGGTTTTCCACGAGAGCTATGTAAAATAAGCGATATACTAAGTGGTGGATCTTATAAAGGCTATTTAAATGTATATAAAAAAAATTTTGCTATAATTTTAGAACCTCGTATTGGTGTTTTAGTGGACGATTACATGATTTGACGCGTTAGAATAGAATTACCCATATACGTTTAGTGGGCAGTGACTAAGACCGTAGGCTTTGTTTTCTGAAGAATTTACTGACCCAAGCCGAGAGTGTAGCGTTGGCGTGGGCTTACGTGAACAAACAAGACAGACAAGGACAGGTTAGTAGAAAGCAACGAGAAGGCAGCGGTGGCGCGACTCTCTTGAATCTGGACGAAAACACAGACCGGCGAAGAGACAAGTCCACAAGTAGGCAGTGGTGGCACCACTCTTGGATCGATTGTTACAGATATTTTCATCATTCATACTTACCCCATTTGTGACCCGTGTTATTGAGCTTGTATTTTAATATATCTTAAGAGTGCTTTTTAGTGAAAATATTAACAGTGAAATAAAATTGTGAAATAACACCAGGGAAATTGTGAAAAAAGTTTCTTTCCTTGGCGGGGAAATAGATTTTTATATACAAACACTGTGGAACCGACGGCTAAGCCCCGGCTAGCGGCAAAAAGGTTCGTTACAGACCCAAAATGGAGTTTGTGAATTGCATCAAGCGAATATAATGTTATACCTAATAATCAGTGTTTAGTAAAATTTATTTATTGCTGACATACATATTTTCAAAGCTTTCAGTCAAATGATTTTGTTTGTGGGAAACATATTTTTATATTTAATTTAGCTACTTTTAAATAAAAATAGCATTTGCTATAACTCACTCTCAAACCAGCAATAATCACCGTATCATTTTTGAACGAAAATAAACATGTCAGAGAATATGAGATATGGAAAACCGGTGTTTTGTGCTTTTCATGCCTCCAAATGTACAGCAACATTGAAAGTTATTAGTCATCAAAATGCCTATTTTAAGCAATTTAACCCTTTTCTTCTTTTTTTTTCCAAATGTTTCCCGCCCAACTCTCCACTTTATTACTTTTTGTTTTTAACTTTTTTATTAGCTGATGTTTTTTCGTTTTTTTTTTTTGTGCCTTAATTTTTATTTCCCTATAACGGCTGTTCACTTTTTTTCGCTCCGTTTTTATGACATTTATATACTTTCTTGACACTTTTGAAAGGTGCACACAATTTTTATGGTTAACTTAAGTTTTAAGCGCGCGCTCATTAGGTTTTATGGATGCTGTGCTGCGTGGCTGGCTGGATAGCTGACTGGCAATGCAAGTAATGAGGGTACTGAGTTGCTGACAGTTTTAATGTTGTCTTTGTTTTTTATTTGGAGAGTTTTTGTTTAAATGCTCAAAGCGTTGCTTGAAATTATGCAGGTCTAGAAACATCTTTTCTTTGCTACTTATTGCCCCAATGTTTATATGGCAGCAGCCGAACAAAAAAAAAAAAAAAAAAAACAATTTGCTTAATTGACTAATATTTTAGTTAATTGCTTGAGGTGATTAAAAAAGGTCACATTGAAATCTTCTTTAAGACCCAGCGGTTACTAGGCTTTTGTTTCAATTCTTTATTTCATTATGTGCAAATTTTAGTGCTTTTTGTTAAGTTGTTGAAATGGCAATGGAACTTAAAAAATAAAGACTGTTAAGAAGATGACTTATCACAGATATTTTAAACTTTATGAGTGATACTTTTTTATGATATGTTTTTATTTAAAAAAATTTATATTTTAATATATTCGTTCGAATAGTGAAATTAAATTCTATGTAAATAAAGTTATTTATCTTACAAGGCACTAAAACACACAAAAGTTTCCTTCAAACTTTTCGCTGCTCAATAAGAGCAATCTATTACATGAAGTGCTGTTACGCTTAATATTACTAACTTAGCACTAAATCAAATACCCAAACAAATTCTCACAACTTCAACATAAATTGCACATATCAAAAAGTTCTCAAATTCATTAAATTTTACAAATCATTTCGCTTTTCAAATATTTTTCTATGAAATTTTGGCTAAAAGTTTCACTGCGTGGATGCATGCAAGAAAAACAGGAATTGTTGTTTGAAATACTTCCTTTAAGGAAATTTACTAGAAAACTTCTTGACAAACTTCTATCAGTTGTTGCTGTTGTCGTAAAGTTGCATTGACTTTGTATGCAAAATGCTGCAAGTACTAAATTATTTTCAACTCAACTCTCCCTCCCCCGCATATGAAAAGAAACTCATACAAGCATTGCAAATGTATTAATTGTCAAATAGTAGAAGTTTTTATACCAGAAATATGCGCTGCACAGTGTGCTATTACTATTTCGGAACTAAAATTACAGAAATATGTTTAGCTTTTTTAGTACTAAAATTATTTTTAGTTCTTTTTTAAAACTAAGGTTACAAAATACTCAAAACACAAATATTAATATTTTCAGTACTTTTTAGTACTAAGGCTATTTTTAGTACTTAGATTATTTTTAGTACTTAAATTATTTCATGTGCTTTTTTAGCACCGCGATTATTTTTAAAACTAACATTAAAATATGTAACGCAAAATGGCAAGAAGAAATATTTTTAGCACTTAAGGAAAAATTTTAGTGCTTTCCAACGCTAATCAGTTTAAAAAAATTTTGCTCAATAATTTTTCCTTAATGTAATTTTTGTTTTTTTTAACCCTGCCACTCGAAAGTTTTTTTAGTCTCAATAAATTTTAGGATATAATTTTTTATTCCATTTTTAAATACATACATAATTTTAATATCAAACCTAATATTAAGTGAAATCAAAATAATTGTATATCAATTCTTATATTTGTAAAACATAATTTAGATAGTGCTTATGCCATAAGATTTACTCTTGTTAGCGCTATAATAAATAAATGAATTTAATATTATTTTTAGTGTTTTTTAGTACTAAGATTACAAAATACTCAACAAACAAAAAGTAATATTTTTAGTACTGAGGCTATTTTCAGTACTAAGGTTATTTTTAGTTCTTTTTTTAGTACTTATATTATTTTAAGTGCTTTTTAGCACCACGACTATTTTTAGTACTATTTTAGTCCTAAAATTAAAATAATGCAAAACGCCAAGAAGAAATATTTTGAGTATTTAAGGAAAAAAATTTAGTACTTTTAACACTAGGACTATTTTTTGTAATATTTTAGTACTAAGATGTTTTTAGTATCATAACTTTTTTAATGGTTGTTCGTTTTTTTTTTTTTTTTTGTTGAGCCCAAAACAAATAAAAATGGCAACAAAAAAATGTTTATAATTCTTTTAGTACTTTTTTAGTACTAAAATTGCAAAAATCGCATAGCGACAAAAATTATATTTTTAGTTCTTTTTTCATAAAAAGATTATTTCTAGTGCATTTTTAGTACCAAGATTAGTTTTAAAACCTACTTTTATTGTACTAAAATTTTAGTACTTTTTAAATACGAAGATAACAAAAAAATATTGTACTAATTTTAGTACTAAGATTATAAAAAATGCTCCATGGCTTACTTTTTACATCTTCCAACAAATTTTCAATTAAAAGGAGACGAGGATGGTATTTACAAGGATTAAAGCAAAAAAAAAAATGAGAGGATTGAGTTGCTCTATTACTATTTTATCAAGGAAAGTCCGTTCCAGCTATATTGGTAGAGATATGTAACATCAGTTAAACGTGGTATAGAATCAAATATATATATCACAAAAAAAAAAAAAAACTGCGTTTCATTCCATAAAACTGTGATAAACGCGGAAAACATTCTTTTAACAACTAGTCCAACGTTCAACAAAGTTTAACAAAATTTCAATTGAAAGCAACTACAACTATACTTGAAACAAGTAAGCACATTGCATTTGGCATAAAACTGCAACATTCAAGTGATGAGGCAAGCAAACGATGCATAGCCAAAAACTACACTATGCACCTTTTCAGCCACGCTTGAAAATCACAGGCATTATTGGCTTCCACAGAAGTTGTATGACACATCACGAAAAGTGGCATTCGAAAATTAAGTTTCATCACTGGATTGTGCTAACTAAGTAACCAAAAGTAAAATGAAGTATCATCTCAACTACTACTCACCTATGACATTCAAACGAAATGCCATCGAAATTTTTGGCTCAGTATTCACTTGGCACTCGTAGATGCCGCTGTCACGTGGTTGTGCAAATTTCACATGCAGCGACCAATCCTTGGAATCATCAGTGCGTATGACCTGCAGAGAAAAAGATGAGAAAAAAAAAACCAAATGCAAAATCAAATGAAGAGCCAAAGGATTAGAAAGTGAAAATCAGCGTTATATAGAGCATGAAAGGCTGCATGACTAACAATCCATGCAAGCAATGGAAGTTTTAATTAAAATCCTTAAGCACTCTCACTCTCTAACTAACAATGACAACTTTTACACTACTCACCTTGAAACGCTCATCTGATGTATAGGTTAGAATACCCGCTGTTAATATATGCAAATCACGCTTTCTTATCCAGGATACCTAGAATGAATGAATATCATGTAGTATGTGATAAAAGAAAAACACAAATTTATAAAAATTACAAATTAAAATGAAACAAATAGTGAAAAGTGGCAGCAAAAAAACAAGAAAAGAAGTTAAAAAAACAAAATCCAAATAAAAAAAAAATTTGTTACAAAACAAGCAAGCAAACAAACAACCAACAAACAATAAAGCTCACTGAATGTTAAGGATTTTATATCCTGGTTTGTGTGCTTACAAATCACTGATGTTCTGTGTATGTGCGATAAAAAAACCAACATTTAAAAATTCAAATAAAAAGAAATAGAGAATTCGCAAGGACACAAAGTGAGGAAACACAGCGCCCTAGCCAAAAAAACAACCAGGATAACAAGTGGAGCGCCCTGCCAACATCATAAACACGAGATGTGAAAGCAACGGAGAATGGAAAAAAGAAAACAATTACTGGAACTGCCAACGGGATAAACATCTTAAAATCTTAGCAGTGCGAAAATAAAAATTGGATTGCGCTCAAGTTCACACGTTTGAGTGCAGACGCTACTGCTGCTGTTGTCTTTCAAAACCACAAAGCACTTACTTGTAGTAATGAAAAGTTTTCGAAGAAAAAAACATATGAAATATATCGATAAAGTTACGATTTTGCTTAAAATCTCAGAGATAATCGGATAAATTTAATCGCAGATTTTTCTGTCATGAAATAATCAAATAAATTTTTTTTAATTTTTTGTCTCATCAGATAATTGAAAATTATGAGGAATATGTAATCGTTGATATTTTTCTTGAAAAAGGGATTTCTTATACCGTGAGATTTTTACAAAAAATTGGTTACAAAAGATCTTAGTATTGATAAGAAAAATTTCATAAAATCGAAGTAGAAAATCAACGATTTTGCATGGGATATTTTAAATGAAAATCAAAAATTTTTCTATTAAATCTCATGATATAATCGCAATTTTTTGCATGAAGCCCCATGAAATAATTTTAAAGGAAATCTAAAATTGTTCTTCAGATTTTCTTATACAATTGAAAGTAGAAAAAAACATTTTTAATATATGGCATCTCATGAGATAATTTAAATGAAAAACTTAAATTTTTATATCAGATCTTGTGATACACGTAAGTGTATAATTGTAAGCAGAAAATCAATGTTTTTGCATGAAGTCCCATGGATATTTTAAATAAAATCTGAAAGGTTTTCATCAGATCTCGTCGCAGAATCGAAAGTAGAAAAGTAAAGTTTTTTTTATGGAATCCTATGTGATTTTTTAATATAAATTAAAGATGAAAATTAAAACTTTGCATAGAATCTCATGAGATAATTAGATTGTAGAACTAAAATTTTTGCAGCAGATCACGTTATAAATTCCAAAGTAGAAAGCCAACATTTTTGCCATTAATTTCATGAGAAAATTTCGATCAAAACTAAAAGTTTTTTCTCCAGATCTTGCAAAATTTGTATACCAGATATAATCGCAAGCAGAATATTAACTTTTTTTAATTAAATCCCATGAGATAATTTGAATCCCCGATCTCTTGATATAATCAAAAAAAGAAATTTAAAATTTTCGCGTAGTATCTCATGAGATATTTTTAATGAAATTCTGAAAGTCTTTCATTAGAGCTCATCGTACAATCGATGGTAACGTTATATAATCAAAAGAAGTAAATCTACATTTTTGGCTTTATGTTTTTACACTAAATCTTTTAAGATAATCAAATATCGAAAATTTAAATTTTTTAATGGATGTTGTATTTGAAAAAAGTATTATTTTTAGTACTATTTTAGTACTAAGTTTACAAAATACGCAAAATGTTAAAGAGCAATATTTTTAGTACTTTTTTAGTACTAAGGCTATTTTTGGTCCTTTTTAGCTCTAAGATTATTTTAAGTTCTTTTTTTATTACCTTAACAATTTTGAATGTCTTTTTAGTACTACGATTAATTTTAGTACTATTTTAGTACTAATATTAAAATAATGCATTACGGCAAGAAGAAATATTTAAAGTTTTTTTTAAGTACTAAGATAACAAAAAGCGCAAAACGACAAAAAGCAATATTTTAGTACAAAAAATAATCTTAGTACTAGATTATTTTTTGTACTTTTTAGTACTTAGATTTTTTTAATACTTTTTAATAGTTTTTTTAAGCCCAAAACCAATTAAAATGGCAACGAAACAATTTTTTGAATTTTTTTTTTGCTTTTTAGTACTTTTTTAGTACTAGGATTACAACTTTTCAATGTGCTAATGTAAAACACCAACATGTGCCGTTCTATTCTTTTTGCTGTGATTGTCAACAAATCTATGCTTAAAGTTTAAAAAAGTATTCTTGAAAGTTTTTCTGGATGTCGAAAAATGCGTCTGATGAGGTTTGACCTATGGTGGGTCCCGAAACATGTAACGCAAACCAGTCTTCCAAAAAATTTTTTTGTTTTTTCTTTTATGCATTTTGCTTTGTTTTATTAATTTGTCGGTGTTTTACATTAACACATTGAACAGTAAACTCAAACCAAAAATGTCATCTGATACATGATTGGTTGGCTGCAAATTTCACAAAATATTTATTTTAGTAATGAGATTTCGTGGGAGAATTGAAACTGTAAAATCAAATTTTTTGCATAAATTTCATCATTTCACTGCGAAGTTCTTGTGCAAAAAAAAAATATCTTAGATTTTTTAGAAAGTTTCATAAAAGTCTTATTATAACTTGATTCAAAATTGTGCAACTGTTTTTATTGCCAAGCCACAAAAATTCAAAAGCGAGATCATTTGTAACTTTTAGTATCGATACTGCAGGCATTTTTCTTTTTATACATCATTTAAATAGGAAACCAGCCGAATGGCTTACAAGCAACTAAAACTAAAGCCAAAAATTTCTTAGTGCTATGCGGTTGAGTGCAACATTTCTAGGCACGGTAGTATGGAAACAAAGACAAAACGTAAAAGAGAAAAGGAGAAAAACCAAAATGTGAAAAAATAAATTTAAAAACCCAAAAGACCGCAGGCAAAATTGTACAAAAGAGAAAAATGGAACGGCAGCAACAAAAAGAACCAGCTGAAACCCATACCAGCATAAGCAACAAAACCAATACTATTACGTGGCGTTGAAGCAGCTGTGAAGCAAGCAACACATACACACACTTTTCACGCATACAAACAAAAATTTAAAAATTTATGAGCCCAAAAAGCAGCAAACATACAAAATGAAATGGAAACGCAACAGTAAAAAATACAAGTGCGAGTAGCACTGTATGGAGTTGTAAAATGTAACACCAATACAACAAGAAACATCAACTACAAGATTTTTTTTTGTTGTTACACAGACAAAACAAAATACACAGCATGAGAGATGGCACCACCAACACACATAAGCACACACAATGAGCTTTAATATTAGCTACGTTATTCTAAAGCTTAACACGCGTCACAGATCCTTAACGTTACGGTCAGTAAATGGCCTTTGGCGTTGACTTTTCAACAACCTGGTAGTTGACTCGCTTTATATTCGTTACAGTTTTTTTTTGCTTTTTTTTTTCATTTCCCGCAGCGTTCTTGGTTGTATGAATTTTTTCTTTTTGTTTAAGTTCAGTAGTTCTTCTTTTGCTTTAAAGTTTCTATAGTTTGATTTTTGTTGCAAAAGTTGGCAGATTTTATATAAAAAATCTTTAAAAATAAATTCAATTTTGCATGATATTTCATGAAATAGCACAAAATTAAAAGAAACAATAATTTTTTATCAAAATTTTGCATGAAATCTCATGAGAAAAATATTTAATTTCAGTAAAAAATTTAAAAAAAACTCTCATAACAAAATAATAATATTTGAATATTGAAAAATTTATATCAAATCTCATGAGAGAATTACTAATTTAATAATAGATATTCATTTGCATCATATCACACTAATTGTTCAAAAATCAAAACCAGATTTCATGAAATAGACCAAAATTTAAAGTTGCGATATCTCTTTGACAAAATTTTGTGTGAAATCTAATGAGAAAAATATTTAGTTTTAGTAAGAAAGTAATAAATTTAAAAAAAAATTGCATGAGAGAATTAATAATAGCTCTTTATTTGCATTAAATCGCATTAATTCACTGAGATTCAAAATCAAACTTTCAATAGAGTAAACTAAAGATATGATACCTAAGTAAATATATTATAAGATCTTGAGAAATAGAAAAACTGAGATTTTATTCATACTAGAAATTAAGATGAAAAATCTGATTTACAATTATCTTACATATATTAACTTTCAAGAGCTTAAGCATAGTATTTTTTGTAAAATATCGTGAGATTTTTTCCAAATTTTCAAGATATCACCATTTGAATTTATTCATTTAATCAGAAAAAAGTTTATGCAATCATATTTTATTTTATAATATATCATGAGATTTTTCAAAACTTCATGCAATAAGTAAAAATAAAAAACCACCATTTTAATATTTTGACATTAACTTTCGAGAGTAAATACATATTTTACTATACATTATATCATGAGATTTTTCAAAATTTTCCAGATTTAATGCGATAAATAAAAATAAACAACCACCATTTTAATATTCTTATATTAACCTTTGAGAGTTCATATTACATATTTTTCATTAGATATCATGAGATTTTTATGTGAACTTTTGAAAGTTCATATCACACATTTTTCATTAGATATCATAAGATTTTTAAAAATTGTCAAGCTCTCATGCGATAAGTAAAAAGGGAAAACTACCATTTTAATGTTTTTATAGTAACTTTCGAGAGTTTATGCATATTTTTTACTATACAATATATCATGAGATTTTTAATAATTTTCAGCAGCCAAGATAACCTATTTTATTTTGTTGAACTGTGTTATTTTTCCCTCATAAAGCTCTTTTTCCACAAAATATTTGGAGATTTTTGTTAATAAAACCAAAACTTTTCTTACATCACATCGCATGAGATAGGTAATAAAAGAAGAAATCAGCAAAGCTGGAAAAAGTTTAAACGGCAGTGGCAGAAGATTTTTTTTTAAGAAGATCATTTCTACTGGCTACAAATTTAGAGAGAACATTTTTCTTTAATTTTAAATCAAATAAAAGATTTTAAAGCAAACACAAACAAAAATATATCAGCATTTTCTGCAGTAAAAAATTTAAATTGAATAAACATTGGTACAAAGTAAAAAGCACAAAATTCAAAATATTTCTTGTGCACACCACCACTGTCATTCATTCACTCACCGATTTGTCGCCGAGATTTTCAACGCGACAATTTATTGCTGCCGTTTGGCCGGAACGCGCTGTGATATTACGTGGCATCCCAAAGTCAAATATAGGCGGCGATTGTGATGCTGATGCTGCTGCTGATAGTGCTGATGATGATGATGCAGACGATGATGATGAATCTAAATCCAAATCCAAATCTAAATTGTGTATGCTGTCCAGTGAATTGTAGTTCATGTTGTTGCTGTTGTCATTTTGCATATTTATGTGTATGTTGTTGTGTTGTTTGTGGTTGTTGCCATTGTTGGAAATTGCAAAAATGCTGTCATCACGATTGTTGTGCAACTGAGTTGTAGATGCAGCAGCAAATTTGGCCAATGGCCTGTCAACTAATGCTGTTTTATAGGACGCAGATGGGGTGAAAAAGTAGAAGCGTAGAGTTTTTTGGGAAGAAAAAAGCAAAAATTGAGAAAGTGGTTAGTATGGATGCGATGAAATTGAATGGAAATTTTATGAGAATTTAAAAATTTTTGAATTTGGTACTCGCACTACAATTCAAATAGTTACATATTTTGAATATTTAAACTCAATTTAATATAATACATTCTTAGGAAAGTGACAATGACCTTGAAGAATCAATAGCTCAATCTCCATTAGAAATAATAACAGTCAAAATCTTACAATATAAAGATACTACCATATTCTGGCAGTCAGACAAAATAATTTTTTTTCACCACAAACCCTCGAATACACATCATAAGAAAGATCGAAGTTTTCACGCAGCAAACAAAATTAATTGCATGCCACTCAGTTGCGCACCACTGCCGAGAGCTACGCTGCTACATCCTTCCACAGTCAACTAACAATTTAAAGTTGAAATTCGCAGAGACGTTGTCATGACTGCTGCAGTCTTTACCGACAATGCAAAAAAAGTGGAAAAAATTTAATGGAAACTTAGTCAGCAAAATGTCAGTCAATGAGTCAGTTAGTCAGTCACTCATAGTGGCAACTTCTACTCTTTTTTAGTTCAATTTAAATTCGCTTTTTTTTGCCCACTTTGTTTTTTCTCGCACAATTCTCTGGCAACACTTTGAATAATGAACGCAACGCATACTATGGTGCCCTGTGCTCTGATACTGCTGATGCATGCAGTGTTGCTTTTCTTTTGTGTAAATTTGCAAACAAAATGTCAGGAAGAGGGGTGAAAAGGAAAAACAAAACTTCCCTTTGCCATTGTAAGCAATGTGCAGTAGTAGGAAAATGCAGGATGCAAAAAAAAATCCTAGTGTTTGAATTTTTTCCTCAAACAATAAATTAAAAAACCTTTATATTTCTTTCGTAAGCGCATATGTTTGCATGCAACAGGAAACGGAAGTCATTTGGTGTTTGCACACGCACGCATACACACATACAGCGCTTATAGCCATTTTCACTTCTTATATAAATTGGCAGCAAATAGTGGTTTGTTGCTTGTGGCTTTCTTTTCTTGGGTAATATTTTATTTGTTTCCCCGCTGTAAATGTCGACAGAAAAATTGATTGCGTAGTGGAATGAGTCGGCATTTCATAGAGAAAAATGCATGTGCATTTACAGTTTTCTTTCTAAAGAAAGTTTTAATTAGTTTCTTATGCAATTTTTTTTCGTAATTTATGTTTATTTTCTTTTAAATTAAAAATGTATAACAAACAATCTTTGCTTTAAAAGTTATGATCATTTAAATGCATGAGAGTTAAAAATCATATCAGTATCCACAGTGCAAAAAAAATTTTTTTTGAGTTCAAACGCTATAGGTCATAGAAAACTCAAATGGTCATCTATTTTAATTTCGGTTTTTTGTCTGAAAGGGACCATTTATGCACTTTTGGCAAAAAAAAAAAAAAAAAAAATATTACCTCACAAAAATTCGGATTTTGACTTAAAAGAGTATGTGACATGCGCGAAAAAATTGATGATATCATGCATGATACCGGATGTAGTTCTGTCATTTTCCCACCGATTTTTGAAATTTTTTTCTCTTAAGAGCTATAACTCAAAACTTTTCACCAAATCAAATACATGAAAATTCGTTAAAAAATGGCTGAGCTACGACCTTTTGGTAGGCCCAAAAAAAAATCCTTCGTTGATGAAGAAAAAACAGCGAACTTCAAAAATTATTTCTTCGAGTGCCAGACACGATATGCTATGTTAGAACCCAGAACTTTTTTTGTACAAAAATAATTTTTCTAACGATACACAAGAGCAAGCAGACGCATCGACTCCACTGAACTTGCCCAAGAATACAAGAAAGCAAATCAATGAACAATGACACATGAGGATTTCGCTACAAGCTAGTTTAACGGAATCTTGGTGCTAAGCCCCCAGAATCTTCCCAACGCATGCAACAATGTCCACCGAAACAACTGGACTGACAATCGGTGACTTACCAGCACCACTTACTGAGTAAGAGCTTATCACGGCAGCTAATGCCATTAAAAATCAAAAGGCACCTGGTACGGACGAGGTTCCATCTGAGATATTTCAAATAATCGCTATAGAGCGACCCCAGATATTCCTTAGAATGTACAAAAGAGGTGTTTTAAGAATGTATGGAGATCCTTAGTAACAACATTTTGATACTTGACACCCCTCAATTTTGTGAGGTTGGAAAAAAAAATGAGTTTGCTAAAAAAATTTTGGGGGTGGGTTGAAGGTAAAGGTTGGCGCATCGAGGTCAAAGGTAAGAGAAAAAGAGAAAAAATTTACATACAGCCCTACAAATGTTTAGGGGTCACCTCTAGAGGGGTCAAATGTATGACCGACCCATATTATTTTTCCCCTCCCAACATTTTTTACTTACCCCCTATCTCTAACCCCTAAAGGGACTCCCATACAAAATTACCATTTTTAGGAAATCGACCCCCACCACTAGCTGGGTGCCCCTAGAAGGGTGAAATGTATGACTCGTACCTAATATTTTTTCTCCCCAACATTTTTTCCCAACATTCTTACCCTCTATCTCTGACTCTTTAGGGGACTCCCATACAAAATAGATGTCATAGACATGAAAAATATGGAAAGAAAATCGTCAAATAGGCCCATAACTGCCCAGAAGTCACTCCTAGAGGAGTCAAATATATGGCCGACCCCCATTAGCCAAAGTTTATTCTCAGCATACCTACCCCCTATTTCTAATCCTTAAGGGGGCTCCTATACAAAGTTACTGTTTTTATATAAAATGCCCCCACTGCCCTAACTGGCCCACGGGTACTCCTAGATTGAATGGTCAAATGTGTGACCGACTCCCATTATTTTTTCGCGACCTATATTTTTCCCCCACATACTTACCCCCTATTTTCAACCCTGTAAGGGGCTGCCATAAAATTTTTTTTTTTAATAAATTTTCCTAGAAATAATGGGGGTCGGTCATATATTTGACCCTTTTAGGGGTACCCATGGTCCAGTTAGGGCAGTGAGGGCAGTTTTTAAAAAAACCGTAACTTTGTATGGGAGCCCACTTAAGGATTGGAAATAGGGGGTAGGTAAGCTGTGAAACTTTGGAGGGGGATAATGGGGGTCGGTCATATATTTGACTCCTCTAGGAGAGACTTCTGGGCAGTTATAGGCCTTTTGACGATTTCCTTTCCGTATTTTTTATGTCTATGACGTCAGTTTTGTATGGGAGCCCCCTAAAGAGCTAAAGATAGAGGATAATTATGGTGCGAAAAAATGTTGCGGAGGAAAAAATGTTGCGGAGGAAAAATATTGGGGACCGGTCATACATTTGACCCTTTTAGGGGCACCCTGGGAGTGATGGGAGTCGATTTCCTTAAAACTTAAATTTTGTATGGAAGCCCCCTTAGAGGTTAGAGATAAGAGGTAGGTATGCTTGGTAAAAATGTTGGGGGAAAAGGGAAAAAAGCAATGTGGGTCGGTCATACATTTGAACCCTCTAGAGGTGGCCCGTCTTGTAGGGCTGTAAGTAAATTGTTTCTCCTTTTCTCTCATCTTTGACCTCGATGCGCCAACCCTTACCCTCACCCCAACCCCAAAATTTTTTTTGCAAACTCATTTTTTTTCCAACCTCACAAAATTGAGGGGTGTCAAGTATCAAAATCCAAAATTCGTGCACTAAAACACCCTTAATGTACAACTACTGCTTAATAGATGGATTTTTTTCGGAAGCATGGAAAATCAACAGCTCGTAGTAATTAGCAGAGTCACCATACTCATATCGTTCAGTGTGTATATTGGACACAGCAAAAAAGCTCCGAGAAAAGTAAGTAATCACGCAATTAATGCAAGCGATAAAGAATTCAGGCGATCTATCAAAGAGACATTACAGTTTTTGGCCTAGTGGATCCGCAGTAGATACTATAGAGGATGTTATAAATAGTCTACAGATTGCCTTAAGTGGAAATCAACACAGCAGATGAATATTTTTCTCGACACAACGCACTATTCGTCTTGCAAAAAGTAAGGAGGTTCCAGAACAGGAAAATTTTCGTCCTAGTGGAGACCGCAGTGGTTAAAATCTCGTCTCGGCTAAGGCCCAAGGTCTGAAGCGGTTTGCATCCTCCCGGTTTCTCTACTTTTGTTGAATAGAAAATTGAGATGTTGGCAAGGGCCGTTGAAGCACTATACAGCCCTCTTCTCTTACAGAGGCAAATATAGCGTACGCCCAAAGTAAGCAAATGAAGAGTTGGCATTAAAGGGAACTCTCTGCTTCAATACCGAAAGGAGGTGTATTAGTCGGGCTAACGAGCGCTAATACTTTTCACCTCTAGCTCGCCAAAAAAGTTACCTGACAATTAAAAAAATTTAGAAAATAACTTATATTCTTCGAAAAATAGTGCCTGATATTAATATCTTAATATTTTTTCTAGATTGATTAAGTAACTTTTAAAAGACAATTTCTCTTCTTTAAAAGAATTTCCAACTGTAAAAGCAAAATGGCCAAAAGTCTACAACGCGAGAAAGTATTGACGGTAGAACTTCTGAAATTATCATGAAATTTTACATACTTAGTTAAAGATCTCACTGAATAGAAACAATTAATTTACGTAATTTCAAGAACTTACGGAGAATGCGAGTGGCCCATATAGTTGGGCCACAATTTGAAAAATGTCATTGGCGAAGAAAGTTTAAAAATAAAGAAAGCCTTGAAGAAAGCAAACTCATCGTAAAATAACGCAAATATTGAAGACAATCTATTATGATCACATGCTCTTCATAGGAGTTATAAGAACAAAAAGAGGAAGTGTCTATTCCAAAAAGCAGATGTATATGCAAATAGAATCGTATTATTTTTAGAAATAAAACTTTTGTAAATATATAAATTATTGTAATAATATTATAAATCAGCAAATAGATCCACAATTATTTATAGATTATTTAAATGACAAATAAAATCCATCAACTACATTAAGAAACATTTTCCAAAAGAATTAAATTCTCAATGAAATGTACTTAAATTTTATATATGTAAGTAACAACGTACGAATACTTCAATGCAATTTATATTCATTAAATGCCAACATCAATCGACTTCAATTTTGTGCAAAGCCCATTTTAATTTCAATTTAAATCTACCAAGCCCAAAAGAAAAAAAAATTTCTGGGCCAAATACACATTACGGCTAAAATCGATAACTTTTGCTAAACAAAATGATGACTCCATAGAGGAAAAATGTGTCAAAAGAAGCAGAAGATGAAAAAACGATGGAGAAAATCGGAAACAAAAATTGAAAATGAAAATTGTGCGTCGCCCTGCTAAAACGAAAATCTTTTGCAAAGTTAAAATTCACTTAAGCGAAAAATGAAAACGATGTAGCAGCGCCAGAGCCTAAGGAAAACATAGAAAATCGTTTTCAATAACGACTGATTGAAAAATTTCATTCAACAGACAGACGAGCAGAGAGACAGACAGGCAGTGGAGACAGACAGACAGACAGACTTGGAGCAAATGACAACAACACGAAATGAAAGCAACGATGCTGCAGAGAGTTCACTGAATTAAATAAAAATAACTTTTTAGCCGCTTATGATGACGAAGTTAATAATGAGCCAAAAAGAAAGAAAAAGATGATGATGATGTCCTTAGAATAACAAAATCAAAGCGCAGTAACACAAACTGATTGTTCTGTCGAATTTTTGTTAAACTTTTTCAAGTATAGATATGCACTTATGTGTGTATATGTGATTTAAAGATGTGTGTATTTTTAAATAAAACTTGAAAATTGTACTGAAATGACCCACAGAGAAATAAAATAAAAATAATTTTTTCTAAATTGGCATTTAAGTAAAACAGATAGATTTTTTTCGAAATAGGCGGTATTTTACAGGGTACTGTTTTTATTGCAAATAGACTTATTGAAACTTTCGATGAATCGTTTAAATCTTTAGACAAAAAAGAAACCTGTGGCTGCGTAAAATAGTCAATAGAAAGACTCTCAAGTCCGTTTCAGGCGGTTTTTGTTTCTGCAACATTTTTTTGCTTTAAGGCGATTTTTCTTATTTTAATGGTTTCAGCAACATTTTGTTCACTAAACGCAATTTGTGTTATTTTAACGTTTCAGCAACATTTTGCTGGCATCAAAGCGATTTTTGTAGTTTTATTGTTTCGAAAACATTTTGTTGTCTTTTTGACGATTTTTGTAATTTTGATGTTTCAGCAACCTTTTGTTGACTTTAAGGCGATTATTGCAGTTTTAATGTTCAAGCAATTTTAAATGTTTCAGCAACATTTTTTGACTTTGGGGCGTTTTTATTGATTATAGTGCTTTAATCAACATTTTGTTGTCTTTAAGGCGAGTTCTGTAATTTTCATGTTTCAGCAACATTTTTTGACATTGGGGCGTTTTTATTTATTTTAGTGCTATAATCAACATTTTGTTGACATTTAGGCTATTCATATAGTTTTGATGTTTCAGCAACATTTTGTAGACATTGTGTAAATTTTTAAAATTTGAAATGTTTCAGCAACATTTTGTTTACTTTAGGGTGATTTTCATAGTTTTAATGTTTCAGCAGCATTTTTTCGAGTTTAGATGTATTTTCTTATTAAAATGGTTTCGTCAACTTTTTCCTGTGTTATAGATGACTTTTGTAATTTTTATGTTTCAGCAACATTTTGTCTACTTGAAGGGGATTTTTCAAATTTTAAAAGTTTTAGCAACTTTTTTTTTTTTTTTTTGACTTTAGAGCGAATTTTCTTATTTTAATGGCTTCAGCAACATTTTGTTGCATTTAATGTATTTTTGAAATTTTAATGTTTCAGAAACATTTTTCTGCAACATTTTATTGCCTTCAAGGTGCATTTGAAGTTTTAACGTTTCCTTTAATATGATTTTTAAGCTTAAATGTTTCAATAACATTATGTTGCCTTCAAGGCAAATTTTTAGTCCTTCAGCATTCAACATTTTGTTGACTTTAAGGCGATTTTTTATTTTTTATTTTAATGGTTTCAGCCAGAACTTAGAAGGATTTTTCTTATTTCAATGGTTTCAACAACATAATGTTGCCATCAAAGCGATCTTTGAATTTTGAATGTTTTAGCAAACTGTTGCTGTTTTTTAAGCGATTTTTGCTCTTCCAATTTTGTTTGCTATTTTTTTTGCTATTTCTTATTTTTGCTATTTTGCTACTTTGCCATTTTTCCTATTTGCTATTTCCTATTTTTGCCATTTTGCTGTTTTTGCTATTTCCAATTTGTGCTAGTTTGCTAATTTTCTTCTAATTTTGCTATTTTCTACCTACGCTATTTTACTATTTTTGTTTTTTCCCATTTCGCTATTTTGCTATTTTTTGCTATTTCCTATTTTTGCTATTTTTTTTTTTTTTTTGCTATTTTTGCTAATTCTAACTTTTGCTATTCCTTATTTTTGCTATTTTGCTAATTTGCTAATTTGCTATTTTTGCTATTTTGCTATATTGCTACTTTTGCTATTTTCCTTTTTTTGTTATTTTTGCTGTTTTTGGTTTTTGCTATTTTCTATGTTTTGTTATTTTTTTGCTATTTGGCTATCTTAGCTATTTTCCTATTTTTTGCTATTTTTTGCTATTTCTGATATTTTTCTATTTGTGCTATTTCCTATTTTTTGCTATTTTTGATATTTGGCTATTTTAGCAATTTCCTATATTTGCTACTTTGCTATTTCTAAGTTTTGCTATTTCCTATTTGTGCTATTTTTTTTTTTTGTGATTTTTGCTATTTTTGTTGGTTTTTTATTGACATTTAATTTATTTCCTTTGTCATTCATTTCCTTTTTTCTTATTGGGTTAACTAAAGTATTTCAATGTAGGCGTGTATGGCGTGTGTTTTGTGTCTTCATGAAATTCATATAAAAACCACAGAGCATCGATAACAAAACTTAATAAACCGAAAAGTGGAGCATGTTTAAATCAAACTTTTTTACAGCCGATAAACATAATAATAACCGTTATAGATATAACTAACTAAAATATATTTTTATGTCATACATAAATTTTGGGGGTATATGTCGAACGCGTTTGAGTGTCTACATTTGAATATTAAATATACATAAGTATATATATGAATGTATAGCTGATTTTAATCTTTTGAATGTATTACTGTCGTATTAAGTTCAACTGTCGCCTCAACTTTGACAATAAATTTTGACAATTGAAAAAAGAAAAAAATAAAAGGAAAATCTCACATATGACAATAAGGAAATCTGTAGTGAATGACGGTAGATTTTAGTTGAAAAAAGAAAAATAGATGGAATATAAAGATAAAAATTTATGACACACACTTGTAAGCGCAAGAAGAAAATTGATGATTTTGATGTTGACGATGATGATGATGATTTTGTTGCTGATAATGGTGTCGACAAAAATGAATATGATACATATGACAGTTATAGGAAATGATACACGTATTAATGTCAATGATACAAACAGTCAGACATAGGAGACATATGGCTATAGAATTTTAAAGAAATTGTTATTTTCAGTTTAAAATCATTGCCTATTTTTTGGCGTATTTTTAAAAGTTTTCAATTGACAACCGCAGCATGCGCAAAAATCAATCAATGTCATGCAACACAAGGAAGAAAGTCACCCATGGGTATCATTGTGTTGTAATCGTATTGTTGTTTGCTTAACGGCAACTTCTTTCTTTACTGTATCCGCTATATCAAACAAAGAATTTGAAATTCGTTTTTTTATCATAATGAAACGAACGCCTTCCTTGCGATTTTTACTGCTTTGCAGTGAGGACTCACAATAAAAACTGGCTGTTGTTACACTATAAATTTCATTGTGTGCATACAGAAGACATATGTATATGTTTTTTATACATATGTTCTAACATGCATTATATAACATTACATTAACATTAACGTTACATTACTTTGCTTACGTTTGTCTGTCAGTGAGTGAGTGTCTGTTTCGTAGTGGTGCTTAGATTTGTATGTCGTGTTGTTTATTTTTTGCCTCAACGCATGTGATTTAATAGAATTTTTATTTGATTTTATTACACCCTGAGGAAAGGTCTTTCTCGCACTACACAGCTTTGCTTTGATGCGCGCGTATGGCATATGTTGCCTGATTTTGTTTGATATCCCATGTATTGTATTGTTACGCGCTATTTTTTACCACTGTTGTTTATTTATTGCATTTATATTGGTTCTGTACTGCTGCTGTTGTGCGTGCGTATTTCTCAAGTGTATGTATGTTTTACATGTTATAAATTATCGGCCATATCTAGTGGATGTTTTCTGAATGTAAAGTATTAAGGCATTTCATTGATGTTTTCCGTTTAACATTTTGGAGAACAAATTTCTCTTAGTACCCAATATATAATTCGTCTATGGTCTTAAAACTTGCAGCTTATGCATTTTAGTGAAAAGTGCTTTACGAGATATTTTTCATGCTTCATGATTCTTACTTCAAGTTAGCCAAATATTAATATGTATCGCACTTTCATAAAAATTTTTAAAATTTTGTACATCATCAATCATAAATTAGAACACAAAATAACCGATATAAATGCAATACATGCTGTTTTATTTTTCCCCTGATTCAAGTAGATGTTTTTTCACCACATGCTAATTCACCTCATACTATTTGGTTTGTGCAATTGCTTCGATAAGTGGCACAGGGTGTTTTAAAATTAATTTTATTATGGATCAATTAAATGCCTAGCATAAAAAGATTTGACTTAACCTTCTCAGATTTCACTGAAAATTTAGTCAGTAATTTAAATAAAATAAAATTTACAAATTTCGAGATTTTTTTGGAATTTTGGAGAGGAAATGATAAAAATACTCAAATCGACCGATACTTCATGAAATTCTCTATAAGTAAGGCATTTCTTAATGATATCTAGAACTTTTTTGGGGAAATAAATCAGCCTATGAGTAAAGCATGCGTTTTTGCGGTGTTTGAGAAAAAATTCTAATTTTAGAACTAAGATTATGCTCAATTTTAAGATCTTCCAAAATATTTGCCATGACTATGGACTATGGGCTATGGACTAGGACTCACGGTGCTCTTGAACAGTCGATAGGTTTTTTGAATATGTGGAGAAAATCTGTGAATGGGGTTTCATTTGTATTGGCTTAGTGGTCTGAAAAATGCAAACCCCGAAATTGTAGCTGATCATCCCCGCGAAATTTCGCAAAAATACATATCCCATATAAAATAAAAAAAATCGGAAAAAAAACGCAACAAACAAATATAAAAATAGTTATTTCTAATGTATTTTGCAATGCTGAATCCGAATCCGTCCTTAGAATTGCTGTATCTTATACGGTTTTTGAGATATCTAAGCCTAAGCAAGGAAAAAAAGCCGACGCTATTTTTTATTGTTGTGTTTTGGAGCTATATAACAGGACTTATATCCATAAATTCTGATGCAGAAATAGAAAACTTTAATCAATCTTCTAAACTTAATTCAAATAATGTCGATATCTTTATTTTTCTCGGAGATATCCTAACCTAAAAAGTTAAAAAAGTGCTAAAAACGTGTTTTGTCATTATTTCAGTCTACGATATTTCAGAGAAAAATTAAGCTATTGACATTATTTAAATGCGGTTTTAAAGAAAAAGATTGCGTATAAATGTTCTGTATTCAAGTTATATAACTTCAAAATATAGCAAAAACGGTCTTTTTTCCTTGTTTAGGCTAAGATATCTCAAAAACCGTATGAGATATAGCAATTTTAAGGCCGGATTCGGATTAAGCATTCTAAAATACATTAAATATAACTATTTTCATACTTGTTTGTTGCGTTTTTTTTTCCGATTTTTTTTTATTTTTATATGGGATATGTATTTTTGCGATATTTCGCGGGGATGATCAGCTACGATTTCGGGGTTTGTATTTTCCAGACCACTAAACTAATACAAATGAAATCCCATTCACAGATTTTCTCCACATAGCCAAAAAACCTATCGACTGTTCAAGAGCACCGTGGACTATGATCTTTAAATCTTTTAAAACATTTTTCATGAAAAGCAGAAAAAATTACTTTTGAAACTTGATAATCGATTCTTTGTAGATTATTTTTCTGTTATACGTACATATTTTGATATTTTGTAGGTCATACTGGCTCTTCTATACTTCAAAACTCACAATTTAAAAAGCAATAAAACTCAATTGCTATTCTCTAACGTTTATTGCAAGCCTAGGAATCTTTCTGTTTGTCAAATTATTGAATCAGTTGCTTCAAAAAAATTTTGGTTTAAGTCAGCGCCAAAAAATATGCAACAAAAGTTATTACGATTTACAGTGTTCTGAATTTATTTTGTAACATATAGTTTCCTTCATTTTAGGCTCTTATAAAATAATTCATCTTTATTGCCTGCGGTTAATAAAAGAACGTATTAAAATAATTTCAGTTATTGAGGCTGAAATACCTTCTCTTCAAAGAATCATATCTAAGGAAACAGTCATATTGAAAAAGTTGAAATGTATATTTAAATAAGGAAAAGTGTTACTATTCGATGCCAATAAAAAAAAAAATTTCACCTTTTTCTGTAGCTAGACCATTAGCCTGAAAACAGCGTTTTCTTCAACTTGAAGCAAAAGTAAATTTTTTTTTTTTTTAAATACTTATGTATAATTATGTAGAAAAATAAAGTATCATGCCAGCTTTAAATCTCAAATTTGATGTATTTACTTGTGTAAGTGTTTTGTGTTGAAAACATTAGGCTGTAATTTGTACACACATTTGTTTGTGTTCATTTTCATTGTATCAGTGTCGGTTTCAATGTCGATGTCAGTGCCGGTAGCTTCGTCGTCAACGTCAACATGCATCATTTCGTGCAAATGTTTCTTCACATTCACAATAAAATTTATTTTAATGGCGCACGCATTTTATTCTTTATTTGTAACGCCATCTTTTTATGGATTCCCTTTGTGGTACTTAGCAAGGGGCTGCTTATTGGGCTAATTTTGCGTGCTTTTCCTTATGCTCATGTACTTATGTATAAATTACAGATGAAAGGTAAACTGATATTAGTGCTTGAGTACTAGAAGTACTTTGGAGAGGCTCTGACAATGGCAGTAACTTTAGTTACTTAGATGGCTTATCTTATCTCATCTGGTATTTATTTGCGAAATTTTTTGTTGAATTTTAATAAACTGAAATTATTTTAATACGTTCTTCTATAAAACGCCTGCCGTAAAGACGAATTGTTTGTATCTTTGGGAGCCTAAAAATATGCAATATAAAATATATGATATTATAGGTTGTAAAATAAATGCGGAATATTGTAAATCGTAACAATATTTATTGCATATCTTTTGGCGCTTACTTTAAATCAAGATTTTTTTAAACAATGGATTGACAAAGTTGTTCTATAAAGGTAAAAATAATAACAATTCATCTTTTATGCTTTTTAAATTTTAGAGTGTACATGTTTTAAATAATTTACACAAGATCTCTTTGCTTTGAGAAAATTTCCAAAAAAAAAAAGTTATTTTAGTACTTTTTTTTATAAATTGCCTGCAATAAATCGGCTTGATTGAACACTTTGACAAACAAAAATAATTTTCCATAAAAGCTACAAAAATGGCAATTGATTTTTTATGCTTTTTTAAATTCAAGAGTTTATTTTTTAAATAATCTGCTTTTTTTGGAAATTTTCTCAAAGGAAAATTTCCAAAAAAAGTGAAAATAATAAAAACAAGGTTAAGCACATGCATAAGTGCAGCAGCTGCAACAGCACTTATACAATAAGCAGGCAACCATATGATAAGCACACAGCTGCATTAACACTTTAGCGCATTATACATACACATTGGTGCTGACAAGTGCATTTATGGACACACACACACAAACACACACTGTCAAGTTGAACTTTTATACATATTCCACTCAACACACAGCTGTTGCTCTGATGCAGTCATTAAAGTCAGATTTTGTACTCAAAAGCACTGGCATGAGGAGGCATATGCGCAAACAAACGCGCACGCATAAACTCACGAATGCACTGACACATTAAATTCTCATCGTGCATAAATCAGTTTGCGTTGCTTTGGAAAATTTTTTTTTTATTTTTATTTTCAAAAATATAAATAACAGATTTTTCAGTTAAAAGTTTTGTGCGCTGTGCAAAATTTGCATAACAAAAATGAAATGCAAAATAAAGTGGAATATTTATGTTTAAAGCAAAAAATAGCAAATATCATAAAAATTCTAGTATCAATACAACGTTAAAATTGCTCAAAATAAAAGCGAAAAAGAAACGTTGCCTACTTCATGGCGTTTGAGCTTAATTTTCTCCACCAAGCTTAATGGAAATTTCCCAGTGATTATTATTGGCACCTTCGACAAAGTCATTGTTGTTGTTGGCTTTTGTCAGCTTTTCTATTAAATTTGTCATTAATATTCAAATACAACAGCAAAACAAAACTTAATACTGCACGCACAAACTGTTGCTTCTAGCGCGCCGCTCAACACTAATGTCTAATGTATTAGCATGAAATTTACACATACAAAGCACTTCAACACTTTGACACTTCATTGTTTGTTTATTTATTTATTTATTTATTCGTTATTTGCTTGTTGTGTTTGTGTGCGTGTGAGTTTATTGTATTTGACATGAGTGCTGAGTGCTGCCTGTGCAGAGATCGTAAATAATACTTTATATTTTTAGAAAAATTTAGGTCAAATATTCCATTGAATTAAATGCTGTGAAGGATATTAGGATATACAGCTTGAATATGATTTTCAAATTTTGTATTTATTATTGACTTAGTAGTTTTTGATTAAATAAGCAGAGATCAAAAATCAATGTCAAAGATAATATGGTTAAGAGAAGAATAGTTTTATTTTCAAAAAAAAAAAAACCGGAAAGGCAATTACACAGTATAATAGTCAAAAAACACCAAGAGGCTTAAAAAGAGGCGAAAAAAAGCTTAGAATCGTCGAAAGAAAACGTGTACATTTTTCAGAATTTTTCTTGTGTCCAATAACTTAATTATGCAGTTTAACTTAACAAATAGAGTGTAATCCTTTTAGTAAGCGTATTAAATTTTAATGGCAAGCACTATACTTCATCATTTCTTCTGCACAATTTTTGCGTCATGTCATTGCAAATAAATAATTTCATTAGAATTAATTCGGTTGATTACAATGCATTTTTTTTTTATCATTTCAAATCTAAGTAATTTGTTATTCTTTCAGTATTATTTCTTCAAGGCATGATTAATATCAAATAGCTTTTGTCATCTTTTCTAACAAAATTTTAATGATATTTTGTCCTTTTTCATCACTTACGGCGAGAACAGCAATTAAAACTTTGTGGAGTGGCAAAACCAAAATGAATTATTAAAGATCACTCATACGACATGTTATACATTATTAAGTAGTTGTCAAATTAATAGTTTAAAACAACTTTTAAAGTTGAAACACTGACATTAAAGATAAAATTTTAAGCATATATTTCAACAGCTAAGTATTATAAAAAAGATTCTGCAAAAACGACAAGCTAACTAGCTGATGTAAAATTAAAACTTTAAATTGTAAAGTAATTGCGATTAAAACAATGATAAAATGTTTTTTTTTCGCTTAAAATCACAATCTGTTCTTCTCAATTTCACAGTGATTTTTTTTTGTTATTTGCTTTCAAGTTAATGGTTATAAAATAGCAATCCCCCATCGAACTAACTAACAAAGTACTGAGTGTATTAAAAACTTTGTAACAGTTTTAAGCCAATTAAGAGTGAAAATAAAACACTAACCAAACAGACCATCAACACCATGGCAACATGGATTTAATTTTTTTTTTTCAGAGTTATTTTTTTTTTTTTCCTTTTTTAGCGCTTTGTTAGCAACAAAAATTAAGCAAACAATTCAATTCAATTTATGCAAAACACTTGGAAAAACCAAATGAACAAAAATTTAAAGTTTCTCTTACAATGAAAACAAGAAGTTGGCGCAAACTTGCAAAGTTGTCGTTTAGTAGAATGAGATGATTTTCTTTTTTTTTTTAATTTGCATTAACCAAAATCCATTTAGCTGTTTTCAATGTTTTCATTGTTTTTATTGTTACTGCTATCAATTACGGATTACTTAGTGATATACAGACTCCAATCAGTGGAAAAATCTCACTTTAAATTGCTTTTGAAAATTCAATGCAATCGATTGTTATTTCATGGGGAGGCGTAATAAAAATAAAAGAAAATTACTTGTCAATAAATGTTTGCGTATGGAAGAATTGCAAAAATGAAAAAAAAAAAAAAAATGTTTGCAAAAGTTTTCATGCCCATCGTAAAGGGAAAACAAAAGCGTAGAAGAAGTTTTTTCTTGTCAGGCAGTCGAAAGTTATTGTTCTTTGTAATTGTTGCAACAAAAGTTTTGTTAGAGATTTGTTTAATTTTTTCGTACTTTAACGACAAAGGGAAAAGATAGCTTCTTATTCAATTCAAACAATAATTTTGCATTATAATCAACATTTTAGACAAAAATCTCATGCGATAAAAATATCATGAGATAAAAATCGCATGAGATAAAAATTGCATGACATAAAAAACGCGTGCGATAAAAAACACATGAGATAAAAATCGCAGGAGACAAAAATCTCGTGAGATAAAAATTACGTGAGATAAAAGTTTCACGATACTCGCAGAACTAGAAATCTAACGCATGAAGGTCCTTAGACTAAATTTATTTTTTTAATTTTTTTGATTTTGACAACACTTTAGACAAAAATTCCATACGATAAAAAACCCTTGAGAAAAAAATTTTATAATACCTCTAGATTAGATTTATTTCCAAGCACTTAAATTTTTCTGCAAATTTTTTCAACATTTGATACAAAAATATCATGGGATAAAAATCGCATGAGAGAAAAATTTAATAATGCTTGCAGAGGCATTAATCTTACTTTATTGTTTTCTGCAAATTTTGTGGAGATTTTAGTCAAAAATATAATGTGATAATAATCGCATGCGATCAAAATTTCAAAATAATTTAAGAGGCATATTTCTAACGATATATCCAAAAATTTAATTATTTTTGAAAATTTTGTCGACATTTTAGACAAAAAATATCTTGAGGTAAAAATCGCATGCAATAAAAATTTCACGTTACTTGCAGAGGTATAAATCTAACGATATGTCCAAAAACCATTTTTTGTTTCTGCAAATTTTGTCGACATTTTAGACAAAATATCATGAGATAAAAATCTTATGCACCAAAAATTGTACGATATTTCTAGAGGCATAAATCTAGCGATATGTACAAAAACCTTATATTTTCTGCAAAATTTTGTAGACACATTATACAAAAGTGTCATGAGATAAAAATCGCATGCGCTACAAAATTTACGATACTTACACAAAAATATTATGAGATCAAAATCGCATGCTATAAAAATTTCACGATATTTGCAGAGGCATAAATCTAACGAAATGCACAAAAAATTTATTTTCTCTGCAAAATTTTTGTATATTTTATTTAAAAATATCATGAGATAAAAATCGCATGCGATAAAAATTTCTTTCAGAAGCAAAAATCGAATTTATATCCAAAAACTTAATTTTTTCCTGCAAATCTTGTTGACATTTTAGACAAAAATATCATGAAATACAAATTACATGCGATAAAAAATTTAACGATACTTGCAGAGGTATAAATCTAACGATATGACCAAAATTTTTTTTTTTTTTTCTACAACTTTTGAATTTTGTGAATAAGAGCATGATCAATATAATTTTTTCGTTTCTTTGCAAACATTAACAAATTTCAGCAGTTTAAATGATGGGAATAAGTAAAATGAAAACTTTGGCATAAAAAAGGGTTAATTAACTTTTTACATTACCTATCCTCTTTTTATTTCCATAAATTTGGTAGCAAACACCAAAGCCGTCTACTTACTTTATTATGATAAACTTTATTTCTTATTTAAACAAATATTCTCTTGCTTTGAAATAATTTCTTCACATAAGAATAATACATTTCTTGCACTTGCGTACCAAAAAATTTAATTTCTACCTTTATAATGGGTTTTTCCCTTCAGATTTTGTATAAACAACGAAAACTTTTGGCAAAGAACTTGTAAAAAGTTGCGCAGCTGCTCTTCTTTACTCAAACTTGCTGTTTTTTTTTTTTTCGTAATTAAGCTTAAAAGAACATTTTTTCTCAAGTTCTAGTTTTATTTTACTACTTTCTATACAATACCATAAAAAAAAATATGTTTATACTCGTGTGCTCCCTTTTTACGGCATTTTTTTAGTGTCTTACTATTGTTTCAACAAATGCGTTGTCATTGCTTGCATTTCTTCTTCGTTTTACTTGTATCTCACTTGTGACATTAATGAGACGACATCTTAAGCGTTGCCAACAAAAAGCACAAAAGTATGCTACACTAATGCATTAAAAAAATTGTAATACAAGGACACATGCACAACACACTTCAAAGTTGCAGTCGTAAGTAAAAACTAAGAAAACAAAAAATTTATGAGCAAGAGAAATTTTTATGCATAAGAATTGTGGCGGTGGGGAAGGGAATAGAAGCAATTCATATGAGTTTCTTTAAGAATGTATAAGAAAATAATGTATTTTTATGTTATTAGTGGAAAAACTTAATTGTGTTTCCTAGCTAGATCCAACAAAGTGCAGAACGAAATATTTTTTACGACATTGATGGCAGCGGTATTGTTTGCATAAGTTAGTTCTTTTAAGTGGCCCAAAAAATTCCGCTGACTTTCATGGTTTCCAATTAGCTCGCAATGCAGTATATCATCCTGCAGCAGTAAAAATAAAAAGGCAAACATCAAGCAACACTTTTTTTTGTGTTTAAATAAACAAAGTGCACTTCAAATTTTTTGACATTGCTGACTTTAAAATTTTCCTTCAAAACGTGCTGTCAACACCTTCTATCAAAGCAATTGCTTTTTTAACATAACAGTGGGCTTCCTTTTTTTAAGGACTTTCCACCGACGCGTCGGTCAACACCCACTTGTTGTTTGCAATTTTGATTTTTCCTCGATTTTTTTTTTTTGTGTTTCTTTCAGTTACACTTTTAACTGAAAATTGTTTCTCTGTATTTTTTGCCAATTGTTTTTGTGTTGCATTCATTTACAGCGTTTTTTGTGTGTTTTTCAAAGCATTTTTTTATTCGTTAGTTTTTTCGAGATTTTTTGTTTGCCACAATTTTTCTAGGTGCATGTTTTGGGGTGTTTAGAGGTGTGAAAAACCTGATGTAAAGGAAAAGCATTAATTAAGTTGTTTGCAACAGCATAGACTGTGATTTGAGTGCAGTTTTCCTTTTTTTTGGTGCGATGCAATTAGAATGCAGCAAATATTGAACGCAATTAAAACAAAAACTTTTTCCAAAAATTTAAAGAAAGAATTTTAAAAATCCTTAGAAACTGATGTTTAACTTAAGGATAAGATAAAATAATGACTCAAACATCAACTATTTTCGCTTTATATACTGCCAACACTTTGCATATCAACTCCATGAATGGTAGGCAAGCTCAAAATCCAGCCCTTCAATAAAATTCGCAAGACAGTACAAGTCTAGGTGAAGCAAAACTCTATAAAATTCTAAAGTAAAGCAGATCGCATGCAATCAAATTTAATGTAACCAAAATCTAATGCAATAAAAAATGCATTAATTGAAAAAGCTATTGATAAAATGTCATGATGTAAAAATTGTAAGCATTAAAAAATAACATGTGACAAAAATGTCTTGAGACAAAAAATTTAATGCTATGATCATCGAAATATAAAATATTCTAAAAAAGTTCATGAGGAAAAGTCATGATATTTAAGACTGTAAAAAATCGCATATGATATAAATCTCTTGAGATAAAAATCGCATCTAATAAAAAATTTAATGCGATAGAAACCAATCTTTTGAAAAAGATGATATAAAATTTTAGGCGATAAAAAATAGCATGCGATAATTATCTCACGAGAGAAACATCTCATAAAAAATCATTAGATATCTACAGGTAGCTCAAGATGATATGTCATGATATAAAAATTGCAAGCGATGAAAATTGCATTCGATGAAAATCTCATGAGATAAAAAATTTATTGCGATAAAAATCGAAATCTATAAAGGTCATGAAAAGAGGTCACGATATAAGAATTTTAGGCGATAAAAAACCTCATGTAATAAAAATCGCATGCAATAAAAAATTTTTTGCGATAAAAAACGCACTCTAAACTTTTTTGAGAAAATTCATGAGGGAAGAAAATCAACAGAGATCATTTATTTTGTTCACTTTGTGCTATAGCAAAGAAGATAGAAATATTTCTATGAAGTTAAAGACATGCTCTTTACAACCATACTAAAGATTTAATTCAATTATTACCAATAATCAAGAAAAAAGAACACTCTAAAAGTTGATTTGCATGACAAAACCACATTTAAGTAATTTAGCATTTTAATGAGAAATACTACTATTCAGAAGCAAAAATACATAGAAAACTACAACAGTACACAGAGGCTTATACCAAAGAAGTATACTTCAATACAACAGCATTTCCTACACACATACTAGTATGTGTATTGCACACAAAAGTCAAAAGATATATATGAATAAAAGCAATTTACAAATACTCACGGACACTTTTAGTAGTATGATAATGCTTGCTGCATCAGCATACCATACACAAAGGAGCACACATACATATACCACTACATGTAAGTATAGCTCTATCTTTACTCGTAGTAAAACTTGAGAAAAACCAAAAAATAATGTTAAAATTTATTTGACATTTTAATGACTCCAACACACATAAAAGTGCAACAATTTTAATATAGACATAAAGAAACTTAAGCACATACACGTTCACACACACACACAAAAGTAGGTCACAGCTATTGCATATATGCAGACATAAATGCAATTGTAAATGGTAGACAAGCTATCAAACACCTTGTCTGTGTATTTTAATATATAAATTATTTAAAAGCCAAAAATTTACCACACATGTGCATAACGATGAGTATGTGATGAGAAGGATTGGGGGAATTTAAATTCAAACGAAAATTGAAAATAAAATAGCACTTACTGTTCCCTAAAGTATGCAACGTTTTTTAATAAAATTGATTTTTGAGGTTTGCTTTTCATGAGTAATTTGACTTCGGCACTCTTCTTGACTGCTGCAGTAGTGAAAAGAAGACTTAAGTGTGAATCTCTAGTGATTAGTAAATAGGAAAAACAAAAAACCAAAAACACAACAAAATAGGATGCAAAAATACTCAAGTATGCATTTCCTACTCTAGTGTCCTGCTATGCAGACGAAAAGTTTTAACCCATTTGTTGCGGTATATTGGATTGTGTCTGTGATGAAATCGGTTGTGCAAATACGAACTTGAGTTTTGTTTTGAAAAGTGTACCTTTTCGCTGAAGTTAGCGCATTTGTCGGTTTTAAACAATTTTCTGCATCATTACACTTTTTAAAATTTTTCGACACTATTTGCGACACTTTTCGGTACAAAACGTTATAACTCACAAATTTGGTAGATAAGTGCCGAATTTTAATGTCATCTACTTGACAAAAAATGGGCGTAATCAACTAAGGGCCACACTCACTTTTCAAATATTACTTTCGTGTGCTAAGTTTCACTCATACAAGCGATTTCTTTACATCGAAGATTGATACGACCTAGAACTTTAAATGTATTTCTGAGCCTTCGCCAGTTCCTGATACATATTTTGCAGTCCTAAGCTTCGAAAAATGCATGCAATAAAGAAATCATGAGATAAAAATATCACAAGCTGTCATAAGATAAAAATTGCAGGCAACAAAAATCTCATGAAATAAAAATGCATGTAATAAAAAGATCATGAGGTTAAAATATCGTAAGATGTCATGAGATAAAAATTGCATGCGTTAAAAATCTCATGAGATAAAAAATACATGTAATAAAAAAAACCATGAGATAAAAACATCAAAAGATATCATGTGATAAAAAAAGTCGCTTTCTGTAAAAATCTCATGGGATAAAAATATCATGCGATAAAAATCTAAATCTTAAATTTTATTAAAAAGTTTAAAATTGAAAAAATCTTTCAAGACCAGGGCTCTCATCACGTATGACGATAATCGTTTGACGATATCGTTTCGACGATACTTTAACATCACGTAATCATCGATTTTAGGTATCGTTTGAACGATATCGTCTTGCTTGCTTTTTGTAAGCAAGCAGCAGTCAAATTATGTCGTCTTGACGATTGTTTTCAGACGATAGCTTATTTGCTATCGTCGCTCATAGTTTTTATGAAAATATTCATTAAATAAATCTTGATAGTGGTTGTCGGTCAACACATATTTCACCAATTTTAAGGTTATGTTCAACCTTGGAAATTCTTCCAATGGTTGACCGGAAATAATTTTGGCATCTCTGTTGTCCAAAGCGCACTATCGGGAATTGTCTCTGATACCACGAAGGCGCTGGAAGCAATTATTTTCCCACTGTGGATACAATGGGTGACAAGAAGAAAAGATAATAGAGAGGAGACAAAGCAGTGGTTTTACCGGAAATATTCCATCCCAGGAGGTTACCCTAAACTATTTATAAAAAAAGTTCAATAATATGTTTGCTTTCAGTAATCGGTTGCATATATGGTACACATTTACATCTTCAAAGGCCCCGAGAAAATGAGCAAATGTATTTTAACATAAAGGGTAAACATAGCTTAAATGCGATGATTGTATAAAAGTATACATGTAATATACTATCAACAAATTTTCATACGTTGGCTCAACAGATTTGCGATCATGAAATGTGAATACCGGCAATAAGTCCAAGATACGCCGGATCTTCACATGATTCCTTGGTATGGAAACATTCCTTCAACGAATCTTATTGGAAGAAAGAAAGAGCCGATATGATCCCAAAAAAACTAGCAGTTTTTGCAAATGTTTGTGCCGCACTGTGCAACATTTGCATTTATTATAAAGTGGAAAATTTTTACCACTTAGAGACAGAAACTGAAGCAGTATTATACGAAGCGTCCAGTGTTTCCAACAACCGCTTGAAGCAGTAGGCAGAGATAATAAGAGACAACATTAAAGAGTATCTTCCTGTTAATTTTTTTTGTATGCTTAACACTTCTTTTGTAATTTATTTAGACGATTCATATTTAAAAAACCTTTCTCTTACATTTCAAAAATTCTCCTTGGCATATCCAAATAATCACAAAAAAAAAAAAAAAAAAAAAATTACACTTCTGTCAGAAACAAATGAAAATAGAACGATAGACGATACGATAGGCGATACGATAGGCGATACGATAGCGATAGGTTTATATGAAGCAAGCTTTTGATGATATCGCCAGACAGTATCGTTCGAACGATGATCGTTTTAAAAGTTATGTGATGAGAACCCAGTAAATTCAAAGGATTTTCACTAATTATGAATAGTACCGAATGGGCTAAAACACTTATGTGCCTGCGTGCGTGTATTTTAAGAGTTCTCTTGTCCATTGCTTCTCAATAGTTGGTTTCTTTTTTTTTATGTATTATTTTTTAATCTCTCTCTCTCTCTTCTGTGCTACGTGAAGTTACGTATGAAGTTTCTACTTAATGTTCGTTTTATTGAAATTTCCGATCCTTTTGAATTCTCACTTCATTTGCATTAGGAAACGGAAAATGCAAAGTGTTGCCCTTGGGGCTTGGCATTTTCTGTATACAAAAACTAAGGACAAAATATTTTTGTTGAAGTGAAAAAGTTAAAGTGTAGGTAAAAGATAAATTTTGTACCTTTTTAAGTAACCGACAGACTGTTACCAATGTGCCACAGAGCTATAACACGTTCATTTTACTACAGTCACATGACTGGTGCAATGACTTCTGGTTTCTGTTTTTGTTTGACAGCTGTAACTCAGTTTGTGCGTTACATGTCCTCTTTCATTATATATTTTCCCAACACATTTCTTCTGTACGAACTCATCATCTAAATACACTTTTATTACAGAGTGTTGCACTGTAATTTATATTTCTTTAAGGACTTGTTTTGAATTTGGTTGGCTAAAATTTTCTTTATGACTTCAGTCGGTTGTTAGAAAATTTACCAATAGAATAATTTAAGTTTCTGGCACATGAAAGAATACAGTGCTTCATGACAATTTTTCAAACGTTAATGCTGTAGCGTATTCCTTCATTTTAACAGAAAGAGAAAAATCCTTTGGGCAATGCACTCGTTTTCTAATTCTAATGCTATTCTCTCGTGTTATCCTTTTACTTTTTTACGCTTATTTCACTTCAATTTACTCCATACACTTTGAGTTTTTGAGTTGCGCCGCTTTGCTGTTGATTTCATTCCTTTGCATCGCTCCCATACCCTGTCTCTCCCAACCGCTCTCCAACTTTTTCAATAGTTTGTGCAACAATGCTGTCATAGTTTTGCCTAAGCATGTGTGTGTTTGTGCGTGTGTGTGTTTTTTAAGGAAGTTTATGCGACGACAAAATTACTTCGTGTCATACTTTGCCCATTTGCATATACCACTACACACAGAGACTCTTGCTTTAACAGTAGATAGGTGGCATTGTTGTTTTTGCTACTGCGCTGCAACGTTTGACTACGTTCGTGTTTTGCATTTCATTTGGTGTACGTGTCATCTTTGTATTTTACATACGTGTAGCTGTTGTTGTTGTTGTTGTTTTTACTGTTGTTGTTATGGTTTTTGTTGTTGTTGTTACTGTTGTTGTACTCCTAGGTACTGGTGTTTTGCTTTATTGTTTGCATATGAATTTCTTATACGACAACTGTCATGTTTTCATTGTGTGTGTGTGCATATATCTGTTTTTGCATGTATTAGTAACTGACACATCTGTGTTTTGTCTTGTCCTCTGAGTCCTTGTGTACAAAAAAAAAATACAAAAAAAATATTCACAAAAAGCTACTCATTTGATATTTCAGAGGAAAATTAAAAATTCAACTAAAATCTAAAGCAAATGCTGTCAGTGTAAGGATTATTGCAAGGATTTTTTGGCACAAAATGTTACAGATTGTAAACATAACAAAGTTAAGTTTTGATTAATTTTAATAAGAAAACATTAGAACTGCATTTTCTAAAACAAAAATTACTTTTGTCAATTTAAATGTTATTACGTTAAGGTGGTTCGACCATCATAAAAAAAACCTTTTTTCCGATAAAATCCATAATATGTTCCTGGGTATACCTACTGTAGGAACTTTTAAGAACCCTAAAAAAATGCTATTTTATTTTTAAAATTTGAAACTAAACAAACAACTGACAGAAATATTAAAAAACAAGTTACATACTTTCAGGCTCATGTTTAATCGGTGTTATATTTGAATAAATGACCAAATGCCTTAGCAGGAGTCCAAATATTTTGTATAATTTCTTACAATATTACTCAGTTAGGTGAGGGTGCGACCATTATGTCATACATAGACCATAAGGGTTCATAATGATAACACAATATCTCTAATAAAGGTCTTTTTGTAAACTCTGGTTCTTTCAATATGGTGTTTGTCCAAACTAATGGATCCTCTCAGTACAGCGAATCTTTTAACCCATTTTCGGCCAATGAACAGTAAAAATGATAACTTTCAATAATTTTTTAAACTATGAAAGTAAATGATAGCAGAAAGATTTTTAGTGCCTTATAATACTGTGATCTTTTGGCTACTTGCAAATATTATTTTCTACTTCCCCACCTTCCTCCATTAGTATGAGGAGGGTGGTTGAAAAATGCTTGGTAATGGACCTTTTTTAAAAAATTATAAGAAAATATAAAATAATCTCAATAAAAAAATTTATGATGAGGTTTTATTGCCAAAAGTTCAAACCATCATTTGAAATCCAAAAATCAACATCTGTCCATACCTCGTAGGTGGCGGTAAGCGTCAAAATTAGTGTTCGTTTAATCGAACGTTTTTAGTGAAAAGAGGCTGCCTATAAGCTTCGTGACGCTAAAATTCGCAAAAATTTTTCCCATTTCCACCTCTTCCTCCCATATGACGATGCCATGAGGTGAAAAAAATTCCGTTACATAGGGGGCGGGGGAGAGGGGAAAACGGAAAAAAATGTTCCAAGAAAAAAAATTCGTAAAAATTTTTTGATGACGGATTCGGAATCAGGGGGTGCTTATTACACTAAAAACATACTTTGTATCATAAATAAAATAATTTTTAAATCCTGGCCGAAAATGGGTTAATTAATGCCTTAACCCCTTGAGATCGATGGGATTGCATAGGACCCCAAACAGTTTTGATACATCAATGTTTTAATTAAAATTAGTATCAAGGAGTACTCGGATGCTATTGACATGCTCTAGAGAGTTGTTCAGTTAAGTCTTGGATACATTTTTTTTATAACTTTTTGGCAAAATACGGAACGGTTTTGTAGCTATGCCCAAAAATGGTATAGTTTTTCGACATTTTTGTGATTTTAAGGCCCAAACCCCAATTTTTTCGGGTAAGTTTTTTCAACAATGTCTTTCCTATAGTCTATATCTTTAACTTCGCTTAAGAAAGAAAAACAAAATCTCAAACGGTTTACGACTTATAGCCGTAGCAACTTTGAAAAAGCAGTTTTTAAGCAATTTTTATAGTAGGGGAAGGGTACCGCGTGTGGGCACCGTTTTGTTTTCGACTAATAACTTTTCACCAAATGTATATTATGCAGACATATAAGTGTCAATGGAAAGCTAAAGACCTTAGCTAACTATTGGTGAAGAAAGTAATTTGATTTCGTCAATTGGAAAAATTATATAAAAAAAAAAAATAGTGAAGTGTTCATTTTTGACAAAAAAAAATTTTTGGTCCGGTTGTGGGCACCTTTAGAAAATCGGCTAAAAATGGAAAAATATAAAATTAAATGCAATCAAATGGAGAAGAAAGCAAAATTAACTTATTTCGGAAATATTGGCTCACAAAAATTTAACAAATTCTGCTCAACGGCTTTTACAAAATCATCGTCACTGAAAGCGTTTGGATCGAACGGCATCATACCTGTTGCCCCGAAACCAGACTTAGTACCTTTGGCTGATGACAGACCCATTTTTTTTGCAAATTAAGCTAGCTAGGTGACGTAATCTCTATCCCTTTATGACATTGCTCTTTTACCAAGCATGAATTTTTTGTACCAATCCATGCCCGCCATCTGCTCCTCTGTCTACTTGGCTGGAAACTCAATACCGAGATTTTTTGCAAAGTGTTATGCCACCTCAATACCCACACTTACTTAAAATAACTTTGTTCTACTATATCTTTAAAGAGCCTATTGGTTCTTTCCTTTCCACTAAAAAAGCGTAGAATGGCATAAGAATACCATTTAGATTAGTAACGTTGGCATCCACAATGATATTTCAGTAAAACACACGCTTTAAATAAAAAAAGAGGGGTGCCCACACCCGGACCACTTCGGGGCCCATATTCGAATTTGATAGCCACTTTGAAAAGCAATGAGCCAATTGTGTTGTGTGAATATTTTGGTTGCATTCGGTTTTGAATCACAAAATATAAAATAATTACTGCATAAACATAGATTGCACTCAGCTTTTCGATTAATTCACTTCAATTTATCGCACTTGGAAAATTATTGAAAAACTTTTGTGTTGACTTTCACTTATGCGTCTGTTTGCTCTGGTAAATGCACAAAAACTTTGTGCTGCCATAACACGCGCTTAACATTTGTCAGAACAGCCGCATTTGTTTTCTGTCAAAAGTTGCGGGGGGTGCCCGCACCCGAATCTTGCACGCTGGCGGTACTCTTCCCCTACTATAAAATTCGACATGCAGCCAAACAAGCCGAACACAGTTCGGATTTTACTAATAACAGCTTTCAGGAATAGTATTCATAAAGATTTTCGAATTTGTTTTGCTGCACTGTGTAATATGACTGCACCATTTCCGGCTATAAGGGGCTTTTCCGGACCTTTTTTTTTTCTTAATTTAAACATTAAAAAACTTAATCCGAAATTCATTTTTCGATATCAACAATGGTCTAGGCTTCGGTCTTAAGGGGTTAATAATATATGCAAAGAGGTGAAGATTAAATTTGAAAATTTGTCTCAAAGATTAAACACCGAAAATCTAATCACTACATTTGAAAATGTTAATAATTCAAATACAAAAATGACTCTTGTAAAATTTTAAGGAATTGCTTCAAAACTTTTGCCAGATTTTGATGGTAAATTTACAAATTTACAAAGATTCCTTGCATGTATGACTGCATGTAAATTCAGTATTTCAACAAAAGCAAAGGGTACCCTAAGTCATACCATTAAGATATCTTGTTGGAACACCGTGTAGGCTTGTAAAAAAAAATATTAGTTTTGTGTTTGTATTTTCGCACCATCTGTGTGTAAGACCACGGAATTATCAACCGATGTGTTATTTATTGTTTTAAGTGTTAATAGAAAAATCATGTTTTTCCACATAATTCCACTAAAGGTGTGTTTCTTATTCTTAATAAAAATTATGAATTCAAATCTTTCACTTGTTCTACTTGGCACAGATCTTTTTAGTTCTAGTTCCTCAGTATCTTAGCTTTGAAAGGCTTTAAAAACTTTTTCAGCATTAAATTCATTTTGAGTTGGTTTAAAGACTTTCACAGCAGACAACTTTCTGTAAAGTGAAAAGTTTGTGTTAGTATTTTGCTTTTTAGTCCAAACTTTATGCCTTTATTTTACGCTTTGGCGAATTAAATTGAGAACAAATATGCGAAATAAAAATAAAAGTTTTGTTGTTTTTTTTTTGTTTCGAGAGATTATTTTTAAGTAGTTTTGGATGGCATTTTAAAGTTTTCATTTTACACTTTGTTATTGTGCTTCGTTTTTAGCATAAAATTTATATATATTTTTTTTTTATTTTTTTTTGTTTTTGTAAAAAATTTTTTCCTTTGCGCTTTAGCGAAAGTTTTGTCTACTACTATATTACGTTAGAAAGTTTATTGTCGCTTCCGGGAAAAATCCAAGTTTGAGTTACTTTATAACCAAGAAGATATTTAAATGAAACTGTTTGGTGTAAAATTTAAAATCAAGTTAAATGGCTTGCATAAAAAAGACTTGAAATATTAAGTCTTATGCGAACTTTTGATTCATAAGCGCTTTAAGCTACTTTGAATTTAACATATAAAGTGAAAGCATTTTGACAATAAATAATTCTAAATTTCAGAAAATATTAAATACCGTAAGCAGGGGTGACTTTGATACAAAAAAACAGAATTTCCAAGTTTAGGAGCCTATAATTTCAATAATTTTAATAAAATTAATGGTTTTATTACTCTTAATTTTTTGTGGGGGTTTCAGCTTTAATGTCATGTAATATAGTTTATGCGAAGTTATTACAAATATTTTAAAATAACATTTTTTTAAGTGGGTTAAAGTCAAGGGTGGGGCGACTTTAACCGAAAAATTTCATTCATTGATTTTACATGCTATACCTTTAATGATCCAAAATCAGGGTATCAGGTTTTGGAAACTTAAGTTTACTTTACATTTTGGCATATTTATATAGGCAATCGGCTTAGGCAATGGGATGTTTTCAAGGACGAGATTAAAAAAAAAAACTAAAATTTTTGATAAATGCGGTTTTAGCCTTTGGTGTGCTTTACTTATTGGTACATAAGTTACATCAAATAACAATACTAATATTAAAAGCTAAGCAGAACTTAAAAAATCCACAAAACCAAGCTTAAAATCGATTGAAAATTAGAAAACAAAAAATACTTGATTGAAAAAATTTAAAAAACGAAAGACATTCTTAGAAGGTAACTTTAAAAGTGCCTCATTTGTTAAAGGGTTTCGGTGGCTTAATTTTTTGCAAAATTTCGCTTAATAAATAATAGCAAATATCCTTTCTGGGTAGCCAATTGTTTTACAAAGATAAAAAGGAAAATATAATTTCACTTTGGCTAAAGACTAGACCTTATTTTCACTAAAATTCACCATTTTTGGTGTTTTGGGAGTTAATTTGGCCCGAGTTTGGGTTTCTTTTAAGCCAGCCTTACAATACAAAGTTTTTTGGGGGTGACTTTCGACCGGTCCAAAGTCACCCCAAAAACATTGTTTTCTAACATACTCTCATATAAAAATGCATTAAAAATACTAAGAGGCAAATATATATACCAAAGTTGATGGATTAGGGGAGTAAATTAAATAATAGTTCTAGTTAAATCACTCATCTAACGCAAACAATTTTCTTTCTAGTCAATAAGTAGTAATTTTCTGAGTGTTAAGAAATCCGGCATAAGACAACTTTTAGAAAATGCAACAATATATCCGAAAGTTCGCGCTCAAATTAAATATTGAAAACAGACGCTAAAAGCCAATACCTCAAGGATACTGATTGACCCAACACAAATCGATTACTAGTCTTTGGGGTGATAATATTACGATTTTAATCTTTTTTTTCTTGCCGGTTAAAGTCGCCCGCGGATGTCAAAGTCACCCCTGCTTACGGTACATCTAAACAATAAAGAGTACTTTATGCCAATTCAAAACAATTTAATTAAATCAAGGGGTTTTGCATAAAATCTTTGTATTTTTATAAAGTTCTTTCAAAAATAATTTTTGTCTTACCACTTGAGTTTTTTTTTTTTAATTTTTCGTAGAAGAAATATTATATTTTACATTTTTAATTTTAACTTGAATTTCTTAATTTTCTTTTAGTTCTATTATCTGGAAAAGCCTCTATAGTTCTGAAGAAAAAAATTTAATTAAATCCTGTCTCAGTGTTCTTAAAGCGATTTCCAAGAAATATTATTTTCATTTCGACAAAACAATATATTTGTTCTCAAGAATAGCAAACTTAAATTTTCGCAAATACCCTCAGACACACTTGTCCATTTTTTGTATCGAGAAATACATTTACAGCATTTAAAGCAATAAATTCATAAAACAAGAAATAAAAGAAAATTAGAAAAAATTCTAGAAAATAAAAGGAAAAAACAAAAACAATAAAAAGAGAACGAATTATAAATTCAAAAGAGGAAAACCATAATATTCAGAGATGTCATTTTTCTTTATTTATGTAGTTCAATTAAACGTATTACTGCAATTCAGCGTAATTTGATTAACCCGTTGTTGCCTAGTATTACAACATTTTGCTTGAATCAGGTGCTTCATATGTCGTATGACTTTGTACATAATATTATAATGGAAATTTTATGAAATAGAAAAATTTAAAACAAAAATTTCGAAATGAACATTTTGCAAATCAAACTCAACTTTGTCCAAATGAATTTGCGGAAGAATAATAATCTGTGATTTTAATGGTTTCCGATTAACTTTTGTATGAACAATAAATACAAAGCCGAAATCCGCCTATATATTTTTGCTAAGCTGCCAAGTGTACAAGATAAAAAACCATCTGTAGACGGTCTTATACGTAGGCTGCTATATATATTTCTGGCCTAGGCAACACTAATGTCAATAGCTAAAATCTGGCAACACTATAATAAAGTTTGACATTTTTTAGCATAAACGTATTCAGAACGTTTTGACGTACGACCATCATTTGTGTTGTTTAAAGTGAATTGAAAAAATCAATTTGCCAAAAAAATGGAATTAACTCGTGCGATAATTTTTCACAACTTTCGACGTGGATTATCACGACAAGAGTGCATCGATGAACTTAAATCTTTGTATGGCGATAAAGCACCATCCTACAACACTGCGAAAAAATGGTTTAATGAATTCAATTGTGGCCGACGCTCGCTCAAAGACGAATTCCGTAAAAGTCGTCCAAAAACAGCCGTTGTGTCAGAGAACATTGATGCCGTGCGTGAACTGATAATGCAAGATCGTCATGTGACATACCGTGAGATAGATGCGTTCTTGGGCATTTCTCTCACTAGCATACTTTTGATATTGCATGAACACCTGGCCGTAAAAAAGAATTGTTCTCATTGGATCCCGCACAATTTGACAATAGCTCAAAAAAAGGCTAGTGGAAAGAAATGTTGTAGAAATACGATCGCGGTGCTTTAAAAGACGTTTATAAGATCGTCACAGGTGAAAAATCATGGATCTATGCGTATGAGCCTGAAACAAAACAGCAATCGACCATGTGGGTCTTCGAAGACAAGCCAAATCCAACGAAAACTAGTCATGTGGCGACTGTTCCGCTTGAGCAACGTAGGACAGTCAATTCTGAGTGTTACATCACAATTTGTTTGCCTAAGGTCTTGGGAGAAATTCGAAAAACGAACAAGAGAAGACGAATCATTGTACACCATGACAATGCGAGCTCTCACACATCGGCTCAAACCAGCGCCTTTTTGACCGTCGAATTGATGGGTCATCCGCCGTACAGCCCTGACTTGGCACCCAATGACTTCTTTTTATTCCAGCACATCAAGAACAAAATGCGTGGTCAACGATTTTCGTCGCCAGAAGATGCTGTTGAAGCGTTCAAAGACCATGTTTTGGAAGTGTCTCAATCGGAGTGGAAAAAGTGCTTCGACAATTGGTTTGAGCGCATGCAAAAGTGTATAAATCATGCTGGAGAACTCTTTGAAAAACAATAAAACCATTTTTGATGATAAATATTCGCATCTTCATTATTAGCCCAGAAAGATATATAGCAGCCCACGTAGAAGACAAAGGCAAAAGAATCAAGTGGCAACTTTGAAACTATAACTCTTGATGCGTACTTTCAATACAAATGAAAAATTTTGACGGTTTGAACGGAGACGATATATAATTAACAAATTAATTAATTTTTAATGAAGACCTTCTGTAGATGGTATTAATAGTCTTACCCATTGAAACTTGTCTTTTGACTTCGAAAAGGGGAAACAAAAGAAGTCAAATGAATTAGGTCAAATGAAGCGGCTTATTCCTTAGAAATTATTTTAATTATTTTTGCTTTGCAATGACAATTATATTGTTCTGAAGTGTTCAATAATCCAAATTGAGCCTTGCACAGGGATATTAATCTTTAACTTTAACCCGTCTAAAGTCAAGATAGAAATAGCTGGATCTATGTACAATGAAAATATTGATTTCAGCTTAATTTATTATGGGAAACTCGTACATATATTTTTGCTAAGCCACCAAGTTCAAAGGAACAAAGACCTCTTGTAGACAGTCTTGCGGAAAACAAGCAAATTCAGTGATGGCTTTCAAACTGTTATTCTTTGATGCGTACTTTCAAAGCGAAAGAAAAGCTTTTACAATTTGCGCGGAAACAGTTTTTAATTACCAAAATAATTGGGCTTTAATGAAGATTTTTAGTAGACGATCTTACTGGTCTATGGGTTAAACAATCTTCTGAGATTCCAAAGAAAATAAACTAGTAAGTGTATTTTATTTAGCCCGTTCACTCCAGCATTTGGTCCGAACTCACTCAGTTTTTTCACAAAGCTTGCGCTATCTATTTCTAGTATTTATGCGAAATTTTGTTACACTGCCTCAAATAACGCTTCTACTTTAGCATTATGAACATTTTGTTTATATTAGGGTGCCACGTCATGTTGTCCAAGTTAGCCTAGTTTTTGTACAGAATTTTCACTAATTATCCCTATCAACTGTGCAAAATTTTATTACATATCCTCAAATTAGGCTTATGCTACAGCATTTTGAATACTTTGAGTGTATAGAAGCTGCCACGCCACCTTGTCCAAATTAACAAGGTCTCTGACGAGAGCTTATTTTTTTTTTATCCTTAGTGATGGATATTTGGTTTGATTATGTCCAAAAAAACACTTTCAGTATGGTATTTTGAAACTTTTGCTTGGTCGTTACTACGCCCTCTCGTCCAAATTTACCAACATAGTTTTTGCTCAGAGCTTGTACTTACTGTTTTTTGTATCCTGGTGTATTTTGTTGCTATTTTCGCAAAAAATACTCTTAATATTGCACTCTGAATACTTTGTTTGTATAGGCGGTAGATGTGTCCATTGACTGATTTCTCTTATTTTCAATCACGCAAATTATCTTTGACGACAAAGACAGTGTATCAAATTTCATTGAATTATCTTGCTCTCAAAAAATATTAATATAATTTCCACAGATAGTGAGCCAGACGGACAGACTGACAAATAGACGGACATGTCAATGTCGACTCATGAGGTGATGCTGTTCAAGAATATACATATATACTTTTGCATACCTGCACCGCCACCTTTTCCGCATTACAAACGGAAGGACATAGTGAATATGTCCTTATGTAGGGTATAAAAATGATTTATTAAAAGGATAATAATTTTTTTGAAATTTGGTGTGTTAGCTTCGAAAAATGGAGCATAAGGGTAGGAATGAGTTCTCGAAATTTATTTTAATTATTTTAGCATTACAATGACACTGATAGCGATCTGAAGCTAGTGTTTTGACTTTGAATTTCATAGCATTTTGATAATCATGGTTTAACCCAAATGGGGTTTCCTACCGCAACTGAAAAACACAATTTGGCGCTAATTTGGAAATAGATTATTGAAACTCCAGAAAACTTAGGTGCGGATAAAGAAATAATGAGAAACAAAAAAAAAAATTAGGAAATAAAAAAATTGTATTACCATCCCTGAGCCGGGAATCGAATTCTTGGGGTCCTCTGCGCTATAAGCACAGTACACTAAGTATCACTGCGTTACAAGAATTTTCTGAATGATTCTAGCTAATGCTGTTTCATCACATGAAAAGTTCACCTCATACTTTTCGGTTAGTGCATATGCTTAGAAAATGACTCAACTAAGTAAAACGGATGCACTCAAATTTATTTTGCTACAATCAGCGAGATATGACAAAAGTTCATACATTTTTATGTAATGATCTGTGAATGTTGAGTTATTTTTCTCACTTGCCATATCATTCATGAAGATGATGATGATGGTCTTCATTGTCAATCTTGAAAGTTATGTCAATTCAAGATGATTTTATACTTCATGCATTTAGTATTTAATGCATTAATGTTTAAGCCGCACTTTGAGATTGCTAAGACAAGGTCTACTATATAATATTTTTTTCATATCTTAACAGCAGACAAAAGTCATCAGCAAAGTAGAGTTCCGCTAATTATCGTAAATATCTCTTTTTCGGCCTTATTAAGTTCTTTAGCCAAGATGTCGTCAATTATATTGTTCTTAACGCCATAAAGTCAAATAATATGCCGTAATATACCTCAAGTGTTAAGAGAGTACATTTATTTTACGCCAAAATCTCCATAGATAATAAACTTTCCAAAGTACTTACTTCAACATTAATTTTATTTATGATACAAAAAATGGGTTAAAACAAAAGCGGAAATTCCATGATACTCAGACAAAAGGTAAGGTAAGTCAAATACAAAACTGTGAGAAGAAATATTCAAAGCTTTTAAATAATACGCACTAGCCGCCCAAATCATGGTCCCTTTGCTGCTTAAACTCCATAAATTTTCGCAAAAAGAAATTGAGTTGGACAAGAGCCACACAGCTAAAGGGAAATATGCACCTTTGCAAATGCAAAGGTAGGATGGCGCACATGGTAGCTGGCCAAAACAATTTTTGTCAAGGCCACAAAAACAATAAATCGTCAGCAATACCAAAGACGTCTATTTGTTGTTAATGCTGTTGTTGTTGTTGTCGTACCTACTACTGTCATCGTCATTGTCGCCAAGAAATAAAATTCAAGAGGTAAGAAAATCTATGGAGAAATAACAACAAAAACAGGAAAAATAAAAACAAAAATTATCTCAGGGAAATGTGTTGTATTAGATTTGAAAGATGAAAAAATAAAAAACAATAAAAATAGGAGCATCTTACGCGTCGCTACGCATAATTTGTCTCATCCGCAGGATAAGCTATGAAAATCCGCAAAAAAAAAAACAAATTGTAGGTGCATGGTACAAGGTGCACGGGAGATGGCACTCGGTGGTTGTGCTTCTGTTGTTGGCTGTGTGTCTGTGTATGTGCAATTTGATATAAATTATGCACGACGACATTGGGTGTTGAGTGGGATTGGTTTTAATTTTTTTTTTTCGTCAACCTTTAGGAAAATTTTGGCAGATTCTATTGTGTATACACTTATAAAAACTTGAGCATAATCGTCTTAAATTAGGGTATTTTTTGTTTTTTTGTAAACAGGAAATTTAATCGTATGTGTCAAAAGGCTGCTTCAAAAGGTTTTTAATTCATATGGGCAGAATAGGAAAGATTGAAACTTTTTGCCGGACATCTCTATTCATATCTCTAGATAATGCAACTTATCATTTACATAGGTGGCTACCTGATCTCTCTTCAACTACAGTCAATATAATGCAATAGTCAGTCTCATTATGTTCCATGTATGATGTGCCTATGGAAATATTCCTCCAGTATACCAATATATTTTAAGTTTTTATTGAAGAACTGAAAATATCACCAATTAACACTTAGTCAGTGACTCAAAAACATGTTTTACAAAATTTGCAAAAGTACATTTGTAGAGTTTCACATTATAATTTTGCATTTAACACGTCTTTCGTACTTCTTACGTATACCTAAAGCATTTTCTTTAGTTTTGCATGGGTTTTTCTTTATTTTTAAGGTTTTTTAAGAGTTTTTAATACTAACATTTGTAAGGTTTCATTGTAAAAACTGGAAAAGTGTAAAATCAAATCACGGGAAATTATCAATAATTAAACCAAAATATGTTTAAGTGTTTGAATAATTTTTGTACGCCAATATTTTGAACAATTTTTATCTTTTCCCGAAAAAAGATGCTGTGAAAAATTTTCATTGAGCAGCAAATAGTAATTACTATATTGTGCCTAGGGAAATACTTCTCTAATATACATTTTAAGTTTTTATTAAAAAACTGAAAATATCCCCAATTAACACTTACTTAGTGACTCAAAAACTTGTTTTACAAAATTCAAATAATAACATTTGTAGAGCTTCAAAATTTTAATTTTTCATTTAGCGCGTAGTTTGCACTTTTTACGTATATTTAAAGCATTTTATATAGTTTTGCGCGGGTTTTTCCTTATTTAAAGAATTTATTTGAGGTTTTTAATTCTTACATTTGTAAGGTTTCATTACAAAAACTCGAATATTGTAAAACCAAATAACCAAAGATTATCAAAAGCTATCAGAAAACATTTTTTTCTGTAAAATAAACAAAATAAATTTTTCAGTGTTGTCATAGAAAAAATATTAAAATAAAGTGAAATTACCAGAAAAAAATTCGTTGGCTTCACTAAACGCTTTAGTTGCGCATTTTTAACCACAAGTTGAGTATAAGAACAAAATGTTCACGCACACACCTAACATTGCACGCACGCACGGGTTAGCACATGCGTCGTCGTGATGATGACTTTTTTCATTTCATGCTTACTTTCCTGGCATTCCGCTGCTGATCCTTGCACATCATTTCATGTGAAATTTATGCAAAGCAACACTAACACAAGAGAGAGGAGAAACAAGAGAAAAGGTCACACTTCAATTTTAACACAACTTTACTATACTCGAGTCGTCGACTTAATTTAATAAAGCACACTTTCAGGCGCAACAATGCCGCAACGTAAAAGATTTTAACGCATGTGATGTGTGTCAACGCGTCGATGTGCGAACGTGCACAGGTTTTTTTCATTTTTCATGCTATCAAACTATTTCCTGGTAGTTTGTGCGTGTGTTCTGGCGTTTTGTTCTATAAAGCTGGTGTAGACTTGCATGACATAAGTTAAATTTCAATTACATACATCTTATTGCTACAAGGAAATAATTTTGAATTTATTAAAGGGTGTTGAAACGACTAAAAATAATAATAATAATAAAAATAAAAAATAAAATAAATAAATATTTTCTAAAGGGTGTATTTTATAATATGACGAAGCCTCCGGGAGGATATAGAAGAGTGCTAGACAGAAAAAAAATTGGACCTAAGGGAGATCTAAAATACACCACTAAGGAAATATAAGGTTAAAACTGATTTTCTGACTTTTTTTAAAAAACAACAAAAAAATTCTTAGGTCCCCGTTATCTTTAAGAGAAAACATTTTTGTACAAAAATTTTAGTTAATCGTATGAGCTCTCTAAGAATGTATTTAGTTTATTGGGTTTCAAAAAAAATATCAAAGTTCTGGACCATTGGAAATTATATTTTTAAATTTTTTCCTAGTTTTTGACTTTGGCTGCCGTTTTTGTAAGAAAAAGGTGCTATCAACATACCTTTTATAAATTTTTTTTGGAATTCTTACTAGATTTTCTTGACTTTAATAGTACATTTGTCATACCATTTTTTAAGCTGAGGTCGGAAAAAAGTACTTTTCTATGTAACACACGTATGCATTGCGCTATTGGAGCATTCAAACGGATTGTTCGTGAAAAGTATTCTTATCTGACCTCTACTTAAGAAGTTAATATAATAAATGTACCATCGATTTAAAAGAAATTTCACGAGAATTTAAAAAAAATACAAAAGGGCTATAAATATACATTTTCCTTACCAAAATGGCCGCCAAAATCAAAAAATAGAAAAAACATTAAAATATCAACTTTAAGTGTCGAGAACTTTTCAAAATCTTTTTAAACCTTACAAGCCAAATGCACTGCTAGAAAGTCAATTAAATAAGCTAAAGTGATTGTTTCAAAATATTTTCTGTAACACACTAGGGTGACCCAACAATATTTTTTTTCCTAGCATTGAAGGAAAGTTTGCAATAATATTGATGGAGCATGTTTCGACCAAAGCCTCAAAACTCAACTTTTAACTGTTTTTCATAATTTTCTAATTTAAAACTTGTCATATTAAGCATAATGAGTAGACAAATTCAGCTGCTCAACATGACGTATAAGCAACATTTTATTATAAACAAAATTCACATGCATGCAATTGACAATCGATAAAAAATGAACACAAATCGATTATTACCATGCCAAAATATGTGCGAAAATGTATAGCGATTGTTCTTATTGTGTTTGCAGATCCATTTATTGTTATTAGATTGCTTACAAACGCCCCATTGGATTTTATTGAAAGGCTTTGGCTTTAATTTGGCGTCACCACACAAAATGGTCATTGGTCTTTGTCTGTCCTAATAGCATTTTAATGAAATGACAAACAAAAAATGTGCCACATACATACTCACAAACAATTACACTAACACTACACATACATACATCCACACGCAAACATAATTTGTACACAATATGATGCAACAACAACATTCAATAGAAAATGTTAAATGCGAATGCGTGATGTAGATTTTTGTGATTGTCATTATGTGCTTTCGGTTAAGGTTTCCAACATTTTGTGGCTATGAATGTATTTGTGTGTGCATGCGTGTGTGTATGTGTGTGTACAAAGTGTAATTTTCACGCACTGACAATAACAACAGCACCACCATATAGACTCTGTTAGTGAAAAAAAAAAACGTCAACTCATCAGTAAAGCAACAATAACAACACAAAAGCAACCACAACAATTATGGCAAAATGCTAACAAATGAACAAACAAAAACAGTTATAGCAGAAATCATGGAATAATCCAAAGAGTAAGCTAACAACAATGGCAACAACAAAAAAAGCGCTACAATCAGCATTAAAGCTGTAAAATATGATGCTGATGACAATTGCTGTGGATATTTTTTTTTTTTTTTGGCTGTTTGGCTGGCTGCTGTCGATGACACCAAACATTGAAAGGGTCTTACATATTACGCATTGTAGTAAAAGAAAGTGGCATCATATAAAGAAAAAAACTAGACCTTATGTGATACTTAAACATTTTTTTCATGTCTGCACTGGTTTTGCGTGAATAATTTTAACACTAAAAAAGAGTTTTATTCTTAAGAAACTATTGCCTTGAAGCACTAATTGGAAAAATTATACAAAAATATTTTTAAATGTTTGCAAAATATTTGTATGCTAATATTTTGAACTATTTCCATTTTTTCCCTTAAAAGTATACTGTGACAAATTTTCATTGAGCAGCAAATAATGAAATATTGTGTCTAGGAAAATGTTCTTCTATTACACATTTTAAGTTTTTATTGCAGAACTGAAAAAATTACCAATATACATTTACTCAGTCACTCAAAAATGTGTTTTGCAAAATTTTAGTAATGACATTTGTAGAGTTTCACTTTTAAATTATTCAGTTAGCGTGTCGCCAACACTTTTCAGGAATATTTTTCAGCAATTCAAAGCATTTTATTTAGTTTTACGTGGTTTTTCCATTGACTTGGAGCTTCTTTGAGGTTTTTATTTTGACATTTGTAAGGTTTCATTTTAAATTTTTAACAATTTATAAAAAATACTACATTGTCAAACAATATTAACAATTTTAAAAATTTATGAAAACTATATGGGATTATCTCCAAAAGTAGCCAATAGAACTCGTGTTTAAGAGAGATTTTTCCTAAGAAACAATAATTAGAAAATGACACAAAAAAACCGAAAAACAACTTTAAACGTTTAAAAAACGTTTGTGTGGCAATACTTTGAACCATTTTGATCTTTTCTCGAAAAAATATGCTATGAAAAATTTTCATTAAGCTGCAAATAATGAAATATTGTGTCTAGGGAGTTTATATTAAAGAACTAAAAAAAATCAACAATAAACACTTACTCAGTAGCTTGTAGAAAATGTGTTTTACAAAAATCAAATCATAACATTTGTAGAGTTTCACAATTTAATTTTTATTCGGTTAGCTGTTCGCACTTTTCGGGCATATTTTTTCAGAAATTTAAAGCATTTTATTTAATTTTGTGTGTTTTTTTTTTTTATTTTAAAGTTATTTTATGGTTTTTAATTCTGAAATTTGTAAGGTTTCATTTTAAATTTTTAACAACTTATGCCACTTTTATATGCAATGTCAAGAGATCTGATAAAAGTTTTAAGCTACACCTTGGAATCAATGCTAATGTTAGCAGTTCTGTATAATTTTAAGGCAACCAGTGTCTTCTATACATTTCTTTGCAAACATCTTACATTCAATATTTATTTAATTTTTTTGCTTTAATCTACATTTGCAATTACGGCAAATATACAGCATGGTGCGGTTGCGCTATTTGTTTTGGTAAGTAGAAATATATTTTATAAGTGTAATTTGCATTTCAGCATAATTTGTTGAAGATTTTTTCCTTGAATTATATATACATATGTATGTGCACCCTTAGGCATTGTCAACATTTCCCAGCAAAGCATAATTTAAATTTTGTGAAAGCTGACTCAACAACAAGAACAGCAACAACAAGAAGCGCAGCAAAACACCAACAAAGGACCGACCGACTACTGACTGAATGTGTGCATAAGAAAAGAAATACAAAAATTTTTAATGCAAAAAATACACTCAAGGACATGTTTTTTTTAGAAATCCACAAAAAATAAGAAACACAAAAACGAACAAAAAGCAAGATAAAAAAAAACACAAAGAAACCACATGTAAACTAAGTATGAAAAGAAATAGCATATGAAAAACAGAGCAAAAATTGAGAAAATCAAATGCATACACTTACACTTGCTTGTACTTTATGTATGTGAAGAAAAAAAGCACAAAATTTTACTTGAATTTGGCCGCAGGTTCTACGTGTTGACAACAACAACGCTACATCTTAAAATTAAGGATATGCAACAAATAAGATTTAGAGAGGGGAACTAAATCAAAAGTGGAGCACATGCTCTTAGCTGACTGCAGTTGAAATTGCAGGAGAGTGTGTTAGGATAGCAAGTGATATCGATGTGTTGGAATCTTTTGCATAGCAGTGGAATGAAAATTCTTGCTGGTACTTGCAAAAATTTTCGTATGTGTTAATACTCGTACAAAGTTTTATAATAAAAAAATGCATCAAAATTCAATTTACTTAATGCTATTGTATATATTAGGTACACATAAACCAAATTAAGAATCTTCAAATATCTCACTAAAAGCTTAGTTATGAAAACTAATCTAAAGAACAATGAAGTTCACACTACCAATAAACCCTTTTTAACTACCAGCAGCTACTTTTGGATACATATGAATTTGAAATCGCGCACTATGACATCATAAATTATCAAAAACTTAACTCAAACTCTACAAATGTTAATGAAAACAGTCTTTGAAAAACTTTAAAGCACAAGAAAAATCAACCAGAATTTCATTAAATGCTTATAAGTGTTGAACTCTATACCCAAACATATTAAACAACGCGTACAGCGAAAAATGAATTATGAAACCTTACAAATGTTCATATAGCAAAATTGCAAATTTAACTTTAATTGATAAAAAAAACCACGCCCACAACACCAAAATGCACCATAACACTGTTGAAAACTTTAACCTAAGCATTTGCTTGAAATCGCCTACCACAGCTGCATAAGCTAAAAAAACTAACTGAATAACTAACTGAAACCTTACAAATGTCAAAGCAAAAAAATCATATCAACTACACGTTGAAATCGTAAGCCCAAATCGCATGAACTATCAAAAATAAAACTGAAACCTTACAAATGTCAAAGACAAAATTAGAACAAATAAATCTAATCGATTAAAAACCACCAAGAATCCAAACACAGTTATCATTAATAAAAAGTACTTGAAAATAACTTCTTATTTTGGCTACAGAAGATATTTTAATTGTTTTTTTATAATAAATAATGGTTAACATTCCTTTGCTACCAGCAAGCATGAATCGGATGACATTGTTGAGTTAAACTTCCTGTTTATTTTTCTTTTATGTAAAACATCAACAAAACTACAAAAACATGGCAAAATGCATAAAAAACAAAAATTTTAGAAGACCGATTTTCGGTTTTTGCTGTGATTCTCAACAAATTTTCTCTAAAGGTTAAATAATAGTATGGTTGAAGTTCACTTTGTTGGCAAAATCGTCTAATGATAACTCTGTGGGTGTCTTGAAACGTAACGAAAACAAACCTAAATATTATGCCTTGTTTTTTATAAATTTTTTGGTGTTTTACATAAAAAAAATCCATCAGCAGTAAGCACTATCCAACAATGGCATCTGACTTGTGCCTGTTTTTAGCAAAAGAACAAAAGTTCTTATTTAAAAAACAATTCCCGATTAAAAAAAGAACAATGTGAACATCACAAAAATACTATTTTAAATCAATTTTCCTTAACCATTTATTCCTGATTTTGATGGAATTAGCTACCAAAAGTTGCATTGCAACTATATATGTGAAAAAATGTAAACTCTACAAATGTCAAAATAAACCGCTGGAAAACAACCTTAAACTAAAAAATGCATAAAGAGCTTCAATAAATGCTTTCAATTACTAAAAACTGTCTCCAAATATACTTTACGTCATGTTTAGTGCGAAATTCTAATGTTAAACTCTACAAATGCCGTCATCGAAATATTTAAAAAATGTTCAAAAATCGAAAAAATTTGAAATTTCCTCTTAATTTTAAAAAAGAAATGAATGCAGTTGAACGTGAAAAAAACAAAAAACTCTACAAATGTCAGTATAAACAGCTTGAAAAACACCCTTAGACTAAAGAAAATTCACTAAGAACTTCAATAAATGCCATCAATTACTGGAAGCTATCTCGTTATATCCCTTACAACATGTTCAGAGGGAAACTCAATAGCTAAACTCTACAAATGTTATCAGCAAAATATTTTAAAAATTCTCAAGAATTTTCAAAAATGGGAGCTTACTCTAAAAAAAGAAAAAATTAGTGCAATTGAGAGTGTACAAATCAAATCGAAAAAAATTTAATTGGTGTGATTTTCTGGTACTATATGGTGACGGAGAAAATGTTTTGAGTTTTGCAAGTAAGGCCACTGTTAAAAGTTAGAAATATTATATACTATTTGGTACGATTACTCGTTTGATAATTCCAGCTTTCATTTTATAGACAAATGAAACCTGAAATTTCATTACTAAAATGGCTTACAAAGCACAATAAATAACAAAAAAGTACGCAACATTTGCGCACTTCAATTAGGGCAGAAAAATAGCAAGTAAAAATAAACCCTAATTATACGCTAACATCAAATGTCACTTAAACTGGAACTGAGCGAAGATATTAAAGAGAAAATAAAAAACAAGCACCGTCACACTAAACGAAAACACAAAAATACAAAATAAATCACCTATGTCAACATAATCAGCGCATTCGCGCGCCCTCATTCACTAACCTACTCACACACTTTCATTTAGTTCATATTTCCGCAGCGACTTCCGTTGGCAACCCCACACAGCATTGGACGACAAAAAGTCATAATAACTTGTGTGCCCTATACTCGTGCAAAACTCTGGTAGATTACTTAATTAAGGCAGGTTCATCGCATCACATCAGTAGGAACCGCAGCTAATTTAGACGGACGAACGAAAAAAAGAGCGCGCTAGGCGCACGAAGGATGGCCGCAGTCATGGCAAAACGTGCAATATGGTTGCGCCATTTTTTTTTTTTTTTGCACCTTTCATTATCAGTTTACACTGTTGCTACCGAAGGGTGTTGCCTTTGTTGTTGATTATGCTGTTGCTAGTTTGTACACTTTTTGTTAGTAACAGCACCAGCAGCTGTAACGCAACCCCATTGAGAATTATGTGGAAGCTGCAAAAGTGCGAAGCTACAGCACATGTGCGCCTTTGTCGGCTGCTGAAGTTGATGATTTTATTTCAAGTTTTTTTTTTTTTTTTGGTTATTATTTGTTTTTTGTTGCTGTTGTTTTTGTTTTGTTACTGTTTTTGTTATTATTGCTTTAATTTGCAAGTCAACTCTAATGTACATGTCCTCATTTTATGCGTTATGCGCCTATGTTATGCTCGCTATGCCTACACTCTCACATACACACATACATCTGAAGGATATGTGACAAACACCGGTTGTAATAAAGTCTAATGATGACAGTTCACATGAGATCGTACAATGGGAAATTTGAGGAGTTGGGGTTGCCACGTGTTAAGGACTTTACCCGACACATCAACATGCATACATACTTACATTCATGGAGTATTACACGTAAGCAATTTTCGTCTTCATTATAACACAAAAATTTGAACGAAAAATCTTAAATGTGTAGATTAATTAACGCAAGGTGCAGAAGACTTAATTATATGACATTTAGTACTTGGAAAATTTTTGAAATTTTTGTCAGTAAGCGAAGAATGTAGGATTTGGTAATGTACTCTAATGACAGAGGCGGCTTAAGTAAGAAAGTTATTTTTAAAAGCATTTATAAGACTTTAAGACCGAAAGATTTCGGGTTTGCGTTGAAATTGCATGAATTTTATTTTATTATTTATTTAAATCAACCTTTAATCGTTTTTAATTTTACTAAATTTTCAATTGAACTGAAAGCAGAGGCACAATTTTGAAAAATAAAATGTCTTCCGAATTTCTTCTGGAATTAAGATGAATAAGTCCATAAAGAGGCAAAGGTAGTGATGAGCAAAATTAGTCTTGGTCTTGCGTCTTGTTCATGGTCTTGATAATTTTGCGAGACCAAGACCAAAACCAAAACGCTGATATTTTTGCAAGACCAAGATCAAGACTGCTATGGTCTTGGTCTTGCTCACGATAATCGTCAAGACCAAGACTGTTTTTCAGTCTTGGTATTTAATAGTTAAAAGTTATTTCACGCTCGTTTTGAATATGAAATCATTTCTCGATTTGAATTTTGGCATCTTAAAAACCCAACTGCGTGGGAAAAATATGGTTTTCACTGCTCAATATCTCTGAAAATATTTTCAAACCCAAAACCAAGACCGAGACCAAGACTTAATGAGCAAGATCAAGACCAAGACCAAGACTTAATATCAAAACCACGACCAATACCAAGCCACAATGTGCAAGAGCAAGACCAAGACCAAGACTCAATATCAAAATCAAGACCAATACCAAGCCTCAATGTGCAAGAGCAAGACTAAGACCAAGACTGTTATGGTCTTGGTCTTGGTTTGCTCATCACTAGGCAAAGGTAATGTCATAATAAGAATTGGCTAACATTTTGTTAGGAACTTATAGAAATAATATCATCGTCTAGACATTAGTTCCGAAAAACTTCAATACCAAGACAGCTTTTATTTAAAAGAATTTTTCCTTAAGAAACAATTGCCTCTAAGCGATAATTGGAAAAATTACCCAAAAATATCTTTAAACGTTTGAAAAATTTTTAAATGGTAATATTTCGTACAATTTCCATCTTTTCTTTGAAAGTATGGTAAGAAAAATGTTCACTAAGCAGCAAATAATAAAATATTATGTCTGGGAAGTATTTCGTTAATAAACGTTTTTAGTTTTTATAAAAGAACTGAAAAAATCACTAAAAAATACTTACTCAGGCACTCAGTAATGAGTTTTACAATATTTCAATAATAACATTTGTAGAGTTTCACATTCTAATATTTCATTTAGCACACCATTTTCCTATTTGGTCATATTTTTTATCCAATTTAAAGCATTTTATTTTGATTTGCGTAGTTGTTCTTTTGTTTCAGCATTTTTTTTTTTGTGTTTTAATCCTGACATTTGTAAGGTTTCATTTAAAATTTTTAACAACTTATGCCGAATGATATTTAAAATATACGTAAAGGTTACTAAGACAAGTAGCATTAAATGAAAAAAAGGGCACTCTACGCCCACCATATAACAAAATTCGTCATATCTCTTAAACTTTTTAAAGTAGATGTACGAAATGTGAAATACATATGAGCATTCCCCAGGTTATGAACGTGACCGTCGTACACATTTAAAGTGCAAAATAAGTGGAAGTAAAACATATTTTTATTTTAGTTTTTACTTTACATTGTAGCTCCTAGGTAGCACTATAATTAGTGCAAACTTTTATAGCAGGCGAAGTCCTGGTTCCAAGATACAGCCAAAAAAGACACAAAACGAACGTGACAAAAATAGATGTAATTTTCGTGCCTATTCAAAGAAAGTCAGAATTCAGCGAAACAAGTTAAAATTTTTTAGTGCGACTAATCTTGGAATCTTATGGAATAATGTTGCTTTGAAATGTATTTTGTTTGATTCAAATATCTTTTGTACTAATCTTTGCTTTAATTATAATTTGAATCGATACGTAACAGTATGAACGTGACATTTTTTCTACCATACAAATTTTAAATTTAAAAATCTTTCAAAAAACCAGTATTTCCCAGTGCATGTTGGTTCACTTTATCTTGTTGAGTTAACATGGCATCAGCAATTTTTAAAAGTATGTCATTTGTCTCTATCCATTTTACATTTGTACCAAATCTCACAAGCTATGCATTTTTTTAGGGGCGTGGCATCGCCCATTTTCCCAGTGAACATTTTTTCTAGTACACATTATCTATCTTGGTGCTTTTTACATATGTATCAAATTTCATTCATGAACATTAAATAGTTTCATAGTTGTGATGATTTAATTTTTTGGCCCACGGTGGAACTTTTGGGGGAAACGCTGATACATGAAAAAGGCATAAAAGCAGTTACAAACTATTAAAGAGTAGGCAGTGCCACGCTCTTCAAATACTAATATCTGACGTATCAATTTATCTTATCAGCGCACTTAGAAGCTATTTGCTTAATAAGTAAAAGGCATGAAAAAATCGGAATCAACTACAATATTTATCTGAAACTATTTGGAGCATATGCTTTAGGTTCAGGACACGTGTAAAAACTGAGCCATGTCAGCCATATAACAAAATTCATCATACCTTCGAAACTATTTCCCTAAAGTAGATGAATAAAATTTTGTACATATACAAAAAGCATAATGACAAAAAATATTCATTAAAAATTGGGAGGTGCTTCGAAACTCAAAAATTAAAATGCGACATATCTCTGAAACTACGATGACACAGTTGTATGAGAATTGACATAATTGTATATATGAAGGTAAGGGTGAAGCGGCTTGCACAATTTAATAACAGAATACATAGGGTAACTCCGTAAGATGTGGCACCCCCAGTTGGTATGGCACTTCTTTGAATTTCAAAACTTACAGCTTTTGTAGCATTAACATATGGACAAAATTAAATTCAGTTGCGCAAAAGACTTCGTGATGAATAGATCGTTTGCGAGAGTCAGCAGAGTGGTGAGTATTTGATACATTTGTATGGTGCACATATGAAATTAAATACATAAAATTGATTGCGTTTGCGTTTGCAGATGATAAGAGTGGCATTTTTTAGTCAGTAACTCCAAAATAGGAGAAATGATACCCGGTGCCAATTTCTCGCTTTGCATGCTTTAAAATGTTTAGCAGTACAAATACGAAGCGCACGAATGTACAATCGTGCCAAAAACGCAAAATTGTAGTCAGATGGGACCTTCAATGATTTTTTTTTTTTTTATTTTTATCTGCTAAATTTAAGATTTTATTAAATATTTTTAAAAACCCTTGTAAGCATGGAATACAAATGAAAATATTTGATTCCAAGAGAACACTCTGCACAAAATACTTATCCAGACAACTAGATTCAATGCCGTATGTGGTCACATGAAACAATTTGGAAATGAGCGCCATTATGTGGTGCCATATTACCCAGATCGGTTGATTTGGCACATTAAAACGTGTTTGCAATAATTTTTATTTTAGTTGAAGTAATTTCTTTTGTTTTAAATTTCCTAATAAACTTGAATTTGTTAAGTTTCTTTAGAAATCTTAAGGTGTAACATTTCCCAGGCATACCCCAATCGAGTTAAAGTAAATTTTCAAAAACAATGTATGTTTTATTTATGAACACACGTACTTCTGTTAACTCATACAATTTTCTTCTTAAAGGAAAAATAATTCAAGGACAGTGCTATTTTTATAAAATTGAAACGCAATTGAATGCTTAACCAAATGAATATATAATCCATTGCTCACTTCAAGGTCGTGTTATCTATGAATTACATTTGCTTTTGTTTTATAATTGCTGTAACATTTGCTTATACTGTACGCCTACACAGAAAGCATTGGTTGGTTTTATGTTATTTCGGAAATACTTATATGACAACAGGTCGTATGAGTGTTATACGTATGTACATTAGGCCGGGTCAAATTTTTTTGCGGCAAAGAGTATAGCAACAAAACAATCTACGAAAAATTCCAAGAAACTTTGCCCAAGAAACCATGTGTCTAAAATCAATATCGAGCCGCCGTAAATTGCGTTGAAGTTTTGTATGTAGTACTTTAACCGTTTCGACCCGGCTGCGACAATATATATATGTAAATTGGGATATATTGTCCCAGCCGGGTCGAAAGGGTTAAAATTCAATAAAAAAAAAAACAAAAAATTCAAATACTTTGAATAATTTTATATGAAACAAGTATAAAAAAAATTTGAATTTTTTATTTTTCTTATTGTATTTTAAAGTACTACATACAAAACTTCAACGCAATTTACGGCTGCTCGATATTGATTTTAGACCCATGGTTTCTTGGGCAAAGTTTCTTGGAATTTTTCGTAGATTGTTTTGTTGCTATACTCTTTGCCAATTTTTTGCCTCCCGAACTAATTGACCCGGCCTAATGTACATATCTTTTATATGTTGCTCGCAGTAGTAGGAGAGTAAATAAATGCCTAAGCAAATACTATGATTATCATAAATAATGGAGATACAGAAAAAATAATACTCAACTGCGAACTCGAATAGAATTTGCAGACCTCGGACTTTAAAATGCATTCTGGCATGAAATAGAAATTTAAAATAATTTTTCTGAGAATTAAATAGAATTTTAAAAAAAAAGACTAAATTTTTTTTTCATAATTGTTTTTTTCGAGAAAAAAAAGGTAAACAGACACATGCCTAATTCAATAAAAAGTGCTATAAATAATTTTTAAATTGCTTCGCTTAGCATCACACCATCATGACGACGAGAACGACGCCGACCTTGGCAACCGCACAAATTAAATGTCAAGCTGTCTATTTTGCATATTTTACACGCACCACAGAGCAGAACGCACACACACACCGTAAGCCCTTATGCAAATGAGCACCTATGCGGCAGCCTATAAAACTCAAGACGCATACGCATACATTGTAGACTTAAAGTAAATGACATGGCAACAAACAAACATACAGTAGCAGCAGCTGGGGATAGCAAAAAGGATGCCTATACGCCAACAACAACGGTATTAAATACAATAACAAAAAAATGTATATGACAGTATTCACCTGTTTTTAAGGCTCAAATAAAAGTATGAGAATTATAATAGATTTACTTGTCGCTTATGAATGTTGTTTGCAGTATAAAAACATAGCATATACACACACACACACATACATAAGTGTCGGCGCATAGGCCAGAGTTGTAAAATAATGCATTCGATTAGTGTGGCATCAATTATTGCCAACATTTTTACAGCAACAACTTCATTACAACTCTGTTGCGCGCATATAACCATAAAGTATGCAGTGATTTTCTTTTGTTGTTCAGTAGAAATCTTTACCTTTACCCGTTGTCTCTCTCCCTCTCTCTCTTTATTTGTATTTGTATGCGTGTACCTGCACCTGCTCAACCCCTATATTTAAATAATCACAGGCGACGCATGTGTCACAAAAGATTTTATAATAAAATGAAAATTTTATGAAAAAAAAAAATGTAAAAATTAAATAAAAATAAACGCATGTTTGTGCTTTACTCTGCATGTCTAAGTATGTGTGCGTGTGCTCTTGTGCATGGGTATGGCTGTGTGGGTCATTAAACTTAATGACGACGTGTTTTGCACAAATAAGCTTATAACACTTATAAGTATACACTCGTCTACAGACATACCTACGCATACTCTTTTGCATACATAACATTCTTACACAAACACATTGTTATGCGCATACAATTATGCGTTTTTATGAAATTTCTTCTTTTTTTAGCATTTTCCTATAAATTAATTTTATTATTATTTCATTTCAGGATTTTCATTCTTTTGCGCTGTTGTTGTTGTTGATATTGGCGTTTTCCCCAGTAAAGTAAATTTTCAGAATTACAAAAAAAAAAAAAAAAAAATTATTAACAGACCTTGAAACTTTAATTCAAAAAGCTTTGGAAATGAAAGTTTTTGAAATTTTTTTTTGCATAAATGTTTATAAAAACTTCAATGATAAAAAGTTTTTAAAAACTTTTACTTGAAAGAGCCCTCTCAGTGGCCGTTTTGGGTCCATATTTGTAAAAAAAATGTATAACGCCAATCAATGAGGAAAAGTCGAAAATACATTCTGGACTTGACCAGAGGAATCCTCTATCTCTCCAAGTGACCGTTTTGGGCCCATTTTTGTAAAAAAAATTTATTGTACCAAACGATGGGAAAAGGTTGAAAATATATTTTGGGCATGAGGAAGTAGGTAATTCAAGCAGACTTGTTGGTATAGCAAAGCTTGCATACTTTTAGGGGCTTCTAATAAAATTAAAACTAAAACTAAAAGCACAGTGCATTGTTTGTTGTTTCCACTTCAAGTTTTTCTTTTTCTGCTGGACCATTTATTTTTTGTGCTCAGCTTAGAGTTTTTCAAAGTCGTCGGAATTGCCGAGATTTCATTTAGCACCTTATTGGGTGTAATGTCATTTAAACTCACGGATTCTATTGATTTTTTCTAAAACATTAACGAAAACTTCAAATTAATCAGGTTAAAGTCAAAAGAAATCCTATCTGACTAAAATTCTGCAAATCTGGAGTGAGTGTAAGTTCATGCGCTGCATGTTTGTCTTCCCTAATATTTTAAAACAAACCAGGGTTTGATCTGCGGACTATAAAATAGCTATAGCAACGAAAATTTGCTGAACTGTGCTGTGTCAGTTATTGCGTTTTACATTTTGGGCTTACTGCTTGCTGTGCTTTTTTTCACGAACGAAGTCAAAGCAATTCAAGCAAGCACATTTTTATTTTTGTGCTCTGCTATTGCTTTTGTTATTGAAAAAAGCAAAGTTTTAACCAAGCAAGCACAAACACGAAGCGAAGCGTAACTCCGTTTGTGCTTTTGCTTTTTATTTAACTCGCCTGTTTGAACTTCGGCTTTTCGCTGTACACAGCAGAAACAACTTTCAGGATTGCCACATGTTTTTTTTTTTTTTTAATTTGCTTAAACCATACATCTCAAAAAAAAAAATTTAATTTTAGCCTTAAACCGCTTAGATAAACTTTTAAAAAATGCAACATATTTTTTTAGGGTTGCCACCTGGTTTTTTTAATAAAATCAAAATTTTTTTCAATAAAATGCTTAAAATCATCATTTTCTCTCTATAAATTGACATCTTGGATCCAAAAACGACGAAACAAAAATTTAGGGTTGCCATATTAGGGTTGCCAGACGTTTTTTCGCAGAATTGCATTTCTCTATCAACTTTCTTTATTGAATGTTATAGAATCGACCCAAAAACTCATTGTAAATTTTTTTGGGGTTGCCACCTGGTTTTTTTTAATAAAATCAAAATTTTTTTCAATAAAGTGCTTAAAATCATAATTTTATCTCTATAAATTTCATTAAAAAAACCAGGTGGCAATCCCAAAAAATTTACAATGAGTTTTTGGGTCGATTCTATAACATTCAATAAAGAAAGTTGATAGAGAAATGCAATTCTGCGAAAAAACGTCTGGCAACTCTACTATGGCAATCCTAAAATTTTGTTTCGTCGTTTTTGGGCCCAAGTTGTGGATTTATAGAGAGAAAATGATGATTTTAAGCATTTTATTGAAAAAAATTTTGATTTTATTAAAAAAACCAGGTGGCAACCCTAAAAAATATGTTAGATTTTTTAAAAGTTTATCTAAGCGGTTTAAGGCTAAAATAAATTTTTTTTTTTAATGTATGGTTTAAGCTAATTTTACAAAAAAAAAAAAACCAGGTGGCAACCTGAATGTTCTTGTTTCCTTTTGCTATTGCTTCGTTCTCTTTCGAAAGCATAGCGGCAGCGAAACAAACATTTTGAAATAATCGACTTCGAAAAAGAGCTTCGGCTCTGCTACTGCTTATGAATTGAAAAAACAGCACAGCAGACAGTTCAATTTTAACTTTGTGCTTCGACTGTAGTGCTGTGCTGCGTAATTTTTCTATAGTCGCAGCACAGCAAATCAATAGGCTTAAAAATAGCTCAGCAAAATCAAACCCTGAAACAAACAAAGAGAAAAATGCCACCCGAACCATATCACCCTCAGAGCAATAGGGTGTCATTTCTCCTTTTTGGTGAACTAAATTTTGTCCAAATTTGAATGCTACGAAAACGACAAATATTGAAATTGATAGGGGTGCCATATCATTCTGTTGTTGCCACATCTCCCTGACTTAATCTATTGAGCAGTTGATATAGCTTCAAAAAAGTAGGCAATGGAGCATTTTTTTTATTAATCTCTATGCCAAAAAAGTTCTGAAAATAGAATACTGGCTCATTACCATTCCTAAATGCGTCAGAACATGTAAAGCGTTTAAATTAGACTCAAAGTATGGACAATTTTGTGAAGCAGTTTTGGCCGATTTGGGTATTTTTACCATCCTCAAAAATCTCTAAATTTTCTTTAAGAAATGTTTTTAGAGAATTCCAGTCTACTGGGTAACTTTTCATATAATTTTTTGTTTTGGTTTTTGCATTTGTAAGCAGTATGGGTGTAAGTTTTTCAAGTTGCTTGTTTATTAGTCTGCTTCGTTTAATTCTACTTTATGTAAATATAGCTTATTAGCGGCTTATTTTGGTTATTATCTAAATTTATTGTATGAAAAACATTTGGGACTCAAGACTCTTTGGCTGATTTTAAGAGGATTCTGTTTGTTGGTTGTTGTTTGTTGCCATTAGAAGTATTTGCTATTTATGTATTTATCTGTTTAGGCCAATTAAATTAATTTTATTCAAGGTGCATTCAAATATTTTAAAATAAACCACAATTTAAAAAAATTCAGTTAATTCGATAAGATGTATTGAAAGCCGTACCTACATGCTAAGCTCAGCAAAGTGAACGATTCATACGAAATGCCAAATCTTAACTGACACCGAAAGTCAAATAGTGCACTTCAAATAAGACCACCGTCAAAATCATATCGTCTTTATTGGAACACTTTTATAAATTTATCCTTGTATAAGTCCAAATCTTCTTTAATCATAATTGTACCTCACTTATGGCGAGCATGAAGGTCTTCAAAAGATTACCTGCACCCTTCAGTTTACTAGTGCATTTACGTTGGATTGCAGTGTAGTAATAGTTTGATTGCAGTGCAGTAATAGTTTGATTGCAGTACAGTGAAGCTAAAATGCTGACTAAGTAATGACTAAAAATGATTGTCCAGTAATGCAAAATATAAAAATTATATGGTATAAAGAATAATGATTTATTATTCAGAGTATTGAAGACATGAGAAGACGAAAAGAAATAATTTCCGATTTTGATTACTTGACAATGTTGTGCTTAATTTCCCTAAAACTCTTAAGAAAATAAGATTCAATAAATTAGTCAAATAAACTACATATATATGTAGTTAAGTAGTTTTCAAAACAAGACATTTCATATTTACTTTGAGGCGGGAATTTAATTAGCGTCAAAACATAATGCGAATTACTAAGCGCTCTCACCAATGACTTATTCACACAAATTTAATGGACCCGCTGGGCATATTAATTATTCGATTTAAGTTAAAACGATACATCTAATAATCAATTAAGCCATTAGGCGAAAACAATGTATTATACAATTGAGAAGTCCTTTATATATTTATGTATGTAGTGCACCACATATTATGTGTATGTGTAAAAGGCTTTTAAGTAGCATTCAAGTTTTTAATACCCACTAAATACATAAATAAAATTGAATATGGATTATTTTAAGTGAAAAAATTAAAAAGCTTCAAAGGATGAAGTATTTTATACACTTTTTAATATTTTAAATACAAATCGTTTACATCATGTGTATTTGTTTTGTAATTTTTTCTGAATTCAACTAAATCAAATATCAAAAAACCGTAAGGGAATCTCATAAATAAAAACTAAGCATAAAAGAAATCTAAAATATATCTACCTACAAGATGGAAGATATGTTCAAAGTCAGCATACTTTCAAAGATAAATGTTATGTATAAATAGCATATGATTTTTCCTTATCGCCAATTTCAAACCATTCTTCCAATATTAATAAATTAAAGAACCTCAAGTCAATGCTTTGAGTTTGCTTTCTTATGCAAAGCTCCTGCAAGCAAACCAGGACAAGCAAATATTTATTGATAAACTTTGCAAAACCTTTTGTTTTTCTGACCTACTACTGTTATTACTTACTTATGTACATGCTGCCTTTATGAATGAAATCCTTATGGTATGGTATACATATATCAGATATTTTTACAAATACATACAACCTACATTGAGCATATATAGAAATATATATAAGTCCTTAATAAAATTGCTACTAAAAGTAGGATGAAGTAAAACAAAAGCAAATGAGTAACCACATAAAAGAAAAAAAAAAAAAAAAGAAACAAACAAAGTGCTTAAGCTCATTGTAGGGTTTGCTACTTTGTTTAATTCACTTTGCACAGTGTTTTCATAATTTGTATCTTTGTTCATATTTTTAATTTTACTCAAATAATTTTTATATCATTCATAAAAATTTGGAATTCAATATTAAAACAACATAACTTAATAAATATAAAAATTTAATAATATAATTATTGATAATCATATGTGTAAATATTAATCTACACATATTTGGCGATCCTGCAAACAATAAACAAAGCATTTTATTGCTAATGAAAAATTTATTCCACAATTCCCTTTATCTGACGCTGTGCATAAACTTTCAAAAAGGAATTCAAAATTTTAAGAATTTCAATCTGGAGCAGTGAATCAGGATAATCATATGATACGTGTATTAACTCCATATAGCTGTATATCTCATCTCTATTGATCTGTGCACATACATATATGTACGAGTATAATTCAACAATTTTAAGATAAGTTATATTAAGATTTATTTAATATTACGTATAATTTAAGCAACAATTCTAAGTAAAATTTTATACTGTAAGCTCTCCCTCTAGCGCTACATAAACATTTCCTTTTTTGGCATAACTATACATAAAATTAACCTTTTTCTTAAGGTTCAATGCCCCTTACAAGATCTTTCACAAACAGAAATCCGCAAAATACGGAATTCCACGACACTGAAGACACCCCACAAGATAATAGAGCAGATACAAACATGGAAAGACAAAACACTACAAATTTCATTAAATTACCACAATTTTGGACCACTTGCCCAGACGCATGGTTCATTCAGTGTGAAACACAGTTTCAGTTAAAAAATATCAATGATGATGTCGTCAAATACCAAAATATTATTATAGCTTTACAAGAAGATGTCATATCTAAAATCATTGATGTAATCCAAAATCCACCAACCATAAACAAATATGATACTATTAAAAGAGCTCTCTTATCTAGATTTTCACTAAGCGATGAAATACGTTTAGAAAAACTACTCTCTGAATCTGAAATTGGAGATCGTAAGCCCTCAGAATTTTTTAGAGACATGACCACTTTAGCTGGTTCCACCTCCATAATTAGTCAAGAGCTTATCCTTAAACTATGGCAACGAAAATTACCACACTCAATCCAGAGTCATTTATATTCTTCCAACCTTAATTCTCTTAATGAAAAATTAAACTTGGCAGATAAAATTTATGAATTACACAACAAACAAATTTCAACAATAATTAAAGATATCCCAACATCTTCAACAAATATACAAAATCAACATGAATACTCTGGTTTAACAAACACACTTTTTGAGCAATTAAATAAATTAACAATTGAAGTAGCTGAATTAAAAAGCAGAAATAAATCTAGAGAAAGAAACAACTTAAATTTTAATTTTCAAAGACGGTCTAGATCCAATTCAAGAAATTTACAATGTTGGTACCATAAACGATTTGGTAATAAGGCTTACAAATGTATTAAACCTTGTAATTTCACTATTAAATCTTTTGAAAAACATCCAAATTTTTTAAACTAGAAAGTTCTATCATGAAGGTGACACATGATGAGAACTACCAAAAACCAGCACGTCGCCTATTCATACATGACAATCAAAATAAATTAAACTTTTTAATTGACACAGGAGCAGTTGTTTCCGTTATCCCAGTTTCAAAATTTAAAAACAGTAAAAGATATTCAGACTTAGATTTATGTGCTGCAAATGGTTCAACCATTAAAACTTTTGGAACCAAATTACTTCAAATCGATTTAGGACTTCGTCGAGATTTCACTTATCCATTTATTATTGCGGACATATCGACACCAATCATTGGAGCCAATTTTTTAGAAAAATTTGGTATTATAGTTGACGTCAAAAATAAACTAATTATAGATTCTGAAACAAATTTAAAAGTTTCTACAATAAAAGGATATAGCGAAATTTTTAGTTTAAAAGTTGCAATTCCTCACAACAAATTCACAAAACTACTTCAAGAGTTTCCAACTATCACTGCTGAACCTGATTATACAAAAACAGTAAAGCACAATACGGTTCACAGGATAGTTACAAAAGGAATTCTGCCCTTCTCCAAACCAAGAAGGCTAGATCCTATTAAGCACAAAATTGCAAAAACTGAATTCGAATATTTAGTTAAAACAGGCATCTGCAAGCCATCAAACTCCCACATTGCCTCACCACTGCATCTCGTTCCCAAAAAGGAACCCAATGATTGGAGGCCATGTGGCGATTATCGAAGGCTTAATTGTATTACTGTCCCGGATCGGTATCCATTGCCTCACATTCACGACTTGAGTATTGATCTAAAAAATAAGACAATTTTCTCAAAAATAGATTTGGTTAGAGCATATCATCAAATTCCGATGGCAGTAGAAGATGTCCATAAGACAGCTATCACAACTCCTTTCGGAATGTTTGAGTTCGTGAGAATGCCATTCGGACTTCGAAATAGTGCCCAAACCTTCCAACGTTTTATAAACGAAGTATTTTTCGGGCTTGATTTTATTTTTACATACGTAGATGACATTCTGGTTGCAAGTCAAAATGAAGAGGAACACTTTCAACATCTTAAAACTATCTTTAAACGCTTAGAGGAATACGGATTAAACATTAAACCATCAAAATGCATATTTGGCGTTAAGTGTTTAGAATTTCTCAGTTACGAGATTTCCGAACAAGGGATCAAACCATCAAAAGAACGTATTGAAATTATAACCAATTTTGAAAAACCTTCGTCAATCAACAAATTACAAAAATTTTTAGGAATGGTTAACTATTACCATCGTTACGTCCCAATGCTTGCAAAGCATTTAAGTCCTTTACATGACATTCTTACAAAGGCCACCAAAAACAAAGAAAAAAATTTAACGTGGACTGATGAAGCTACAAAATCTTTTCTAACAGTTCGTGAGATATTTTCTAAAAATACACTATTGACACATTTCAACAAAAATGCAAAGATCTCAATTGCAGTGGATGCGTCGAATTTAGCAGTGGGTGCAGTATTACAACAATCATCAAATCATGGAGAAGAACCATTAGCATTTTTTTCTAAGAAACTTAGTAATGCTGAATCTAAATATTCCACTTTCGACAGAGAACTACTTAGCATATATCTCGCGATAAAACACTTTAGACACTTTCTTGAAGGACGAAACTTTACAATTTTTACTGACCATAAACCATTGACATATATCATAAATTCAAAAGTAGATCGATCACCTAGACAAACCAGACATTTAGAATATATAGCACAGTTTACTGACGACATACAATACATTTCAGGAAAGGACAATATTGTAGCGGATACTTTATCTAGAATACCAGAAATAGCAGTACTTTCATCAAAAGACATTAACTTTCAAACACTTTACACCGAGCAACAAAATGATGAAACACTAAAAACTCTAATTTCTTCAACACAGACCAAATGTAATTTAAAAGAAGTCAATATTCCAATGCTCAACCTTAAAATTTGGTGCGATTACTCAGGCAAAAATGCAAGACCGTATGTTCCAACTTCATTACGAAGAACAATTTTTTCAAAATTGCATTCAATATCGCATCCGGGTATCAGAAGCACAAGAAAACTAATACAGTTGAAATACTTTTGGCCACAAATGCGCAAAGACGTCAATGAATGGGCTCAAAACTGCCTCGAATGTCAAAAAACGAAAATCGGTATTTATACTAAATCACCTATCCAGAAAATCAAAATCCCTAATGGAAGGTTTGAACATATTCATATGGACTTAGTAGGTCCATTACCCATTTCTAACGGCTACAAGTATATATTGACAATTATAGATAGACACACACGTTGGCCTGAAGCATACCCATTAAAGACATATCAACAGCAACTATAGCAAAAACATTTGCCTATAATTATATTCCAAGATTTGGTGTGCCCTTAGATATTACTGTTGATCAAGGCACTCAGTTTACATCAAAATTATTTACTGATTTGACCAAACTTCTCGGTTCACATAAAATCCATACATCACCATATCATCCACAGTCTAATGGTATGATAGAACGTTTCCACAGACAACTAAAAACTTCGATAACGGCAAGAAATGAGATTAAAAGTTGGTCAGAATCTTTGCCCATCATTCTTTTAGGCTTACGATCAGCAATCAAAGAAGACTTAAAATGCTCACCGGCAGAACTAGTTTACGGACAGTCACTTAGGCTGCCTGGAGAACTTGTAGTCTCAGACAATTATACAGATTCCGCCGAAACTTTACTTCAAAAGTTGCGAGAACATTTTAGTCTAGTTCGAACTAAAGTAATTCATCATAGTCAAAGAAAGAGCTATGTACCTAAAGCTTTAAGTAATTGCGACTATGTTTTCATTAAAATCAACCGCAAGTCTGGGTTACAAAGTCCGTTTGAAGGTCCTTATAAAGTAATTTCACGAAATAATAACACTTTCACAATTCAACAAGGAAATTCAATTAAGAAAATTTCCATTGATCATCTTAAGCCAGCATTCATACAAAAAAAACATTTGCACTAATCCTATTGCACTAGAAAAACTTAAAAAAAAGGTCACATTTAATATATCGTAATCCTACACTATTTTCAATATTTTATTTTAAAATTCCATTAAATAACTTTTTCTAGAGGGGGAGTATATGTAGGGTTTGCTACTTTGTTTAATTCACTTTGCACAGTGTTTTCATAATTTGTATCTTTGTTCATATTTTTAATTTTACTCAAATAATTTTTATATCATTCATAAAAATTTGGAATTCAATATTAAAACAACATAACTTAATAAATATAAAAATTTAATAATATAATTATTGATAATCATATGTGTAAATATTAATCTACACACTCATATTTGCATAAGAAATCTGAGAGTGTATTTTTTTGTAGCGCCTTTAACCCTTTAGCTTAGAATGTTGCTAAAGAAGACTAGGTATGTGTTTCAATATCTACTGTATAAAAATGAGATTTTGTTCGCTATGGACTCGAAAAGCATTGAAAACTTATAGGTCATAGGGTAAAAAAGTAGGCGGCGCCTAGATGAATTTTGGTAGATATGTCAAGGGCACCGTGAAAACACATTCACTGAAAAAGTGGGTGGAACCACGCGCCCAAAAACAAAATACTGCATAAACATGTCTAAAACTTTTTGATACAGATGAATAAATTTTGGCATACATATATACTAAAGGCAATGTGACAAATAGTATTTATTGGGAATACAAAAAATGCGATTTCCCAAAAAAAACCCATTCGTTATATCTCCGAAACTATATAAAGCACGTATTATCTCAATCCAACTTAAACACACTTAGACAGTTTTTTTAGCTGTAAGATATTTCAAGTTAAGAAACTAGTTTTTTTTAAGGAAATTTTTGTTTTGTATCTACTTTCATTTTACTATCTATAAAACGTAAAAAATACGAGTGTTTTTTGCATCAATTTGTTGCATTGAGCTTGAGCGGAATGAAATTGTTTTAATTTTATTTAGCGTTTTTAAAATCTTGTGACCATCAAGCTCAATGCAACAAATTGATGCAAAAAAACTCATATTTCAACTAAATAAATTGGTCAAATTAACTTAAAAAAAAAGGTAAAAATACGTTATTTTGGATCAGAAGACCAAATATCTCAAAACTAGAAAAAAATTGACTTAGCGTTTTCTACTTGAATGGGGAAGATATATGATATTTGGAACATACATATGTACAAAATATCAAGAAAAATTTACACTACCACGCTCCCACATATCTAATACAGTCTATATAGTATATAAAAGCAATTTTCAGTATGTTCCTTATAGACTACTTAACGGTTGGGCCGATCACCGTGAAAAACTTTTTCACCCATGGGTACCCATTGGATGTCGGAAACAAAAATTCAAAAAATACTTTTTTTCATGTTTTCTACGGGTTTCATGAAATTTTACGACATTTTAGTGGGAACAAATTTTTTTGACCCAAGGATGTTGGAACCAATATTGAAAAAAAATATTGTTCAATTTTTTCGTGTTTTTACGCGTTTCATGACCTTTTACGACATTTTTTATTTTTTTTTTTCACCCAGGAGTCCCCACTTAGATATCGGAGCCAAAAATTTCAAAAAAATTTTTTTTCTTTTCCTTTTTCCGTTTTTTTACGCGTTTCATGACTTTTTGCGGCATTTTAGAGGAAAAAAAAATTTTCGGCCAGAGGTTCCGCACTGGATGACGGAACAAAATTTATTTTCCTTTTTTTATTTGAGTTTTGCACGCGTTTCTGGCTTTTTCTGACATTTAAGTGGAAACAAATTTTTTTCACTCAAGGGTCTTCCCTTGGATATCGGAACCAAACTTGTAAAAAAATATTTTTTCCGTTTTTTTCGTATTTCAAAATAAATGTATTAATGATGTCTCTGAAAACATTTAACACAGACTGGGAAATGCGTGTTGTTTATAAAACTTTTCCTGAAATAGAACATAAAATTTTACAATTACAATAAAAGACTAGATGATGTGGGAGCATTATAGACCCTTTTGGTCTACTTATGTGTGGCTAATAAGACGGCTTAATCCAGACCTAACCTAAAAAAATAGAAAAAATTGACGAAACACATCATTTCAAATGTTTTAATTGATATATGATAACAGCAACGAATGGGTTAGCAATAAAAATATTAACCCAACATAACTAAGTATGTAAGTAAGAATAACAATAATTACAACAACAAAAGCAAATACAGCTAAACAAAAACAAAAGGAAAAAAATTTAACCAAAACTAACAAAGTAAGTAGAAACCAAGTAACTTAATTGATGATAGACACTCCACAAGAAATCAGATTAAGCTTCTACGGCTACTGTTTGATACAACCCCTTAGCGGAAATTGACATAAATCAAGTCTTATTAGGCCGCAAAAAAGTTGCTACAGCAGAAGGAAGTTTGAACAAAAAAAAGGGACGAAGGAAGAAAAAAGTTAAAAGCAAAAAATTTTGCACATTGAAATGGATTGGATTGGTATGGTGTGGTATGGGGGAATGCCAACAAGTGTGAAAGAGAGATAGCATTAAATCATTCGATTAATGCAGCAGCAGCAGCAGAAAGAGAAGAAAAGAGAATACTTTACTCCATAGCATGCGTGCAGCGGAAACGGATATGAAGTTGATAGCACTGATGTCATCTAAATCATCGTCAATGCGAAAGGAGAAAATTCTATTTAACTCTGTGTGTGTATGTGTGCATGTACATATGTATAAGAGGATACACAAATTTACGAGTGTATGTCTGAGTATGTATTAGCAAATGAGACAGTTATTTCAATGCATATGTCTGCATACAAATGGTTATTTTGTCTGACTCCCATTTGTATCACGCATAGAAAAAGATGATATGGCGACTTAATTTGTGTATGTATGTCTGCATATAATAACTTTCACTATCTATCTATCTAAGTATATGCTTTCTATGTTACATGTGTGTGCGTGCGCGTTTCAATTTATGTTAATAATCATGACATAATTATGAGCTAGAAGTCATATGCGTATATCTATATGTGTAGATATTGTATAATATTTCTAATAACCAACTTACAGTAGACGTGTATGTATGCGTATACTATTTTGCTGCGTATGTGTGAATTGGTGTGTGCACGCATTCTACGCATATGAATGCGTAATCGCTGTGAATTACATAATTAGTCACGCATTTAATTATTATTAATGATTTCATTCTGTTGTTGTTATTGTGTGCGTTCACGCATATTTCGTATTGTATTGTATTTGTGCAAGCGGGTGTATCTACGAGCTGCCAAAGTTTCTTTTCCCTTTTTGTATTTATTTTATTGAGTGTGACTTTTACGCTTTATTTGCATTTTATGTCGCATTATTTCTCAATTAATTGGAAAAAATAGCACATAATTTTGATGTAGGTTTTGTGGGCGTTCTTAAGAAAGGGCTGGTGTGTTGGTTTGTTTACAATGGGTGTTCAGTATTGACCCTGCTATGTCACAGAATAAGAATTACGATGACGTTATTAAATCTTCTTCATTTCAAGACTGCAAAAATAAGCGAATCAGTATTGGGTATTAGACTGACCCAAAAAAACTAAAGGTGTTCCGATCTTAGGTGCTCAGCACTCAAAATGTTCGGTAATGTCTAGAAACTACGTATGCAAATTTTGGTAAAAAAATATTGAGATTTAGCACTCGCGCAAGCTCGATAAGTAGCGCTGCCTTGACCGTACGAGAATGGGGTTCTTTCAGCCCGTGGAAATTGATAAAAAAGGATTGGAACAATTTTTTTTTCTATCCTACTTTATGTTTTCGATGTCGCTGAAGACAATGGCATTACCAGTTTTTGGAAAAGATTCCAAGATTTCAAGATATTTAAGATATCTCTCGAAAAAAAAAAAAATTTTAGATTTTTGTTAGATTAAATTGCTATTAATCGTAGGAACATTTTTTATTTTTGTTTCTCGGAATGTAGTCTTGTAGCCTAAATTGTGACAAATAAAATGAGTGGTCGCACAATATTTTTTGACAAAATCTTCTCGAGATATCGGCCACAGACTGAACCGCCTTCCTGCCGTATTGCCGGTCACTGGGGATATCTGCCGATTTTACGCTATTTTCATTGATTTTTGAGATCCTACCTTGTACCTTCGATGTCGCTGGAGATGCGGGAACATTTATTTTCACGATAAAATGCAAGTGTTTCAATACATTCAAGATATTCCTATGATAAATTTCCCTAGTGGGATTTCCAATGAAAAGCAGAACTAGCTCTAAAACCTCGACATAATCTTTCCGCGCATGATTCATCTGGAGCAAGTGATTGATGACCATCGCGGTCTTCTTCTGGAAAGGTGCCAATGTCTCCCAATTTTTTCTATCTTCTACTGATCTCAAAAATCAATGAAAATAGCGTAAAATCGGCAGATATCCCCAGTGACCGGCAATACGGCAGGACGGCGGTTCAGTCTGTGGCCGATATCTCGAGAAGATTTTGTCAAAAAATATTGTGCGACCACTCATTTTGTTCGTCACAATTTAGGCTACAAGACTACATTCCGAGAAACAAAAATAAAAAATGTTCCTACGATTAATGGCAATTTAATCTAAAAAAAATCTCAATATTTTTTTACCAAAATTTGCATACGTAGTTTCTAGACCATACCGAACATTTTGAGTGCTGAGCACCTAAAATCGGAACACCTTTAGTTCTTTTGGGTCAGCCTATTGGGTATGTTCAAATATTCTCTGAATTAATTAATGAACATATTTTAAATTTGATATCTCCCGAAAAACCTGTTTCTTATCCTTTCCAAAACCGATAACTCACAGAGAAAATTATTACATTTTTACTTTCATTATTTCTTTAAAGCTTTTTAAGGCAAGCTCCACTTTTTCTCCGGTAAAATTTATTGGAAGCTAATGCTTCCTTATCGGACGTTTTGAGAGGCAGAGTCTGAACAGCGAAAACATGCAACGAAAAAGTGTAACGGATGTTTGCAACGAAAATGCGTCACACATATAAAAATAGAGACGTCCCTGTCGGAAGAACATAAACCGGTTACAAAAAAAACCGGTTGGAAACGTAGTTAAAAAGCAACCGGTTTGAAACTGGTTTAAATTATATGCAGCAAAAACCAATTTGACTTTAATTTTTAAAATTTAATCTCAAATTTTTTTTTCTAATTTTTTTATTTTCCTTGCTGAGATTGTCAAATTATCAAGAAATTCCAATCAAATTCATTTTCAAAATAATTTTTTTTAAGCTGCTATTTAATTTTCATTAATGTTCTAACTTAGAATAATACTAATTCTAAGTTATTTTTTATTATTTAATATTATTAACAGTTTAATATTTGTCTTTGAAACTTGAGTTCCCATATGAATCCCCAATGAATGTTTCAATTATATTGAGAACTTATATATTATTGAAGTTCTTGTAGTGGAATTGCAACTACTTAACTAGTTTTTAAACCAGATTTGGTCAATTGACTATTTACCAATTGAAAAAATATCAATTTTAAACCAGTTGAAAATATATGCAATGAAGGGCGATTAACTATTTACCGATTGAAAACAAACCGGTTTTAAACCAGTTGAAAATATATGCAGAGTAGGACAATTGCCCTGCCCCTATGACATCGCCATGTTAAATAAACCAGTCTCTTGCAAGGAAAAAAGTCAGAATTTCAACCGGTTGTGGTTGGAAAAAAAGTAATTTTAAACCGCTTTTAAACCAGTTGAATTTCCTATAGGGGTACTGTATACAAAGTACGGTATACAGTATATATGTATGTATACATATATATATGTTTATAAACATTGCGCGCACCAGCTCATGCTCTCTCTCTCTCTCTCTCTCTCTCTCTCTCTCTCACTTATTTTTCGAACGTAAGAGGGGCGCATTAGCTTCCAATATCATCGGCCACTCCCCGAGTGCCACCTGCCGTTTTTTTTGCTTTTTTAAGGTATTTATGGAATTAAACTCTACAAATTACCTGATCCAATGGGTTTAGTTACTACAATATATTTGAGAAAAGCAACACAAACAACATTACATGATTATATCATCTCGTTTAAGTAAATGTGTTGTTTTTCTATTCAATCTACAGTTATTGGACTCTGATTCAAAAATAGCTTTTAAATTGATTTTGCTGAAGATGACTCCATATGGGAAGAAATGTAGGTAAAAAATCGTATCCCCATTTTCTATGTAAGAACATCGCTTGGAGGCCAAAAAAGGAATTTTTGTATACCTATTGTTTTTTAGAAGGATGTTGAAAACTAAACTAAATTGAACAAAATTAAACTAAGCTTAACTAAACTAAATAAAACCAAACTAAACCAAAACAAATCAAACCAAACCAAACCAAACCAGACCAGACCAGACCAGACCAGACCAGACCAGACCAGACCAGACCAGACCAGACCAGACCAGACCAGACCAGACCAGACCAGACCAGACCAGACCAGACCAGACCAGACCAGACCAGACCAGACCAGACCAGACCAGACCAGACCAGACCAGACCAGACCAGACCAGACCAGACCAGACCAGACCAGACCAGACCAGACCAGACCAGACCAGACCAGACCAGACCAGACCAGACCAGACCAGACCAGACCAGACCAGACCAGAGCAGAGCAGACCAGACCAGACCAGACCAGACCAGACCAGACCAGACCAGACCAGACCAGACCAGACACCAGACCAGACCAGACCAGACCAGACCAGACCAGACCAGACCAGACCAGACCAGACCAGACCAGACCAGACCAGACCAGACCAGACCAGACCAGACCAGACCAGACCAGACCAGACCAGACCAGACCAGACCAGACCAGACCAGACCAGACCAGACCAGACCAGACCAGACCAGACCAGACCAGACCAGACCAGACCAGACCAGACCAGACCAGACACCAGACCAGACCAGACCAGACCAGACCAGACCAGACCAGACCAGACCAGACCAGACCAGACCAGACCAGACCAGACCAGACCAGACCAGACCAGACCAGACCAGACCAGACCAGACCAGACCAGACCAGACCAGACCAGACCAGACCAGACCAGACCAGACCAGACCAGACCAGACCAGACCAGACCAGACCAGACCAGACCAGACCAGACCAGACCAGACCAGACCAGACCAGACCAGACCAGACCAGACCAGACCAGACCAGACCAGACCAGACCAGACCAGACCAGACCAGACCAGACCAGACCAGACCAGACCAGACCAGACCAGACCAGACCAGACCAGACCAGACCAGACCAGACCAGACCAGACCAGACCAGACCAGACCAGACCAGACCAGACCAGACCAGACCAGACCAGACCAGACCAGACCAGACCAGACCAGACCAGACCAGACCAGACCAGACCAGACCAGACCAGACCAGACCAGACCAGACCAGACCAGACCAGACCAGACCAGACCAGACCAGACCAGACCAGACCAGACCAGACCAGACCAGACCAGACCAGACCAGACACCAGACCAGACCAGACCAGACCAGACCAGACCAGACCAGACCAGACCAGACCAGACCAGACCAGACCAGACCAGACCAGACCAGACCAGACCAGACCAGACCAGACCAGACCAGACCAGACCAGACCAGACCAGACCAGACCAGACCAGACCAGACCAGACCAGACCAGACCAGACCAGACCAGACCAGACCAGACCAGACCAGACCAGACCAGACCAGACCAGACCAGACCAGACCAGACCAGACCAGACCAGACCAGACCAGACCAGACCAGACCAGACCAGACCAGACCAGACCAGACCAGACCAGACCAGACCAGACCAGACCAGACCAGACCAGACCAGACCAGACCAGACCAGACCAGACCAGACCAGACCAGACCAGACCAGACCAGACCAGACCAGACCAGACCAGACCAGACCAGACCAGACCAGACCAGACCAGACCAGACCAGACCAGACCAGACCAGACCAGACCAGACCAGACCAGACCAGACCAGACCAGACCAGACCAGACCAGACCAGACCAGACCAGACCAGACCAGACCAGACCAGACCAGACCAGACCAAACCAAACCAAACCAAACCAAACCAAACCAAACCAAACCAAACCAAACCAAACCAAACCAAACCAAACCAAACCAAACCAAACCAAATCAAACCAAATCAAACCAAACCAAACCAAACCAAACCAAACCAAACCAAACCAAACCAAACCAAACCAAACCAAACCAAACCAAGCCAAGCCAAACCAAACCAAACCAAACCAAACCAAACCAAACCAAACCAAACCAAACCAAGTCAAGTCAAACCAAACCAAACCTAACTGAACTAAAGGAGGCAATTAAAACTAAGTCCACGTTACTGATTTCATGCACGTCGTATCAGTAACTGCAAGGTGTCCCAAAAGAAACTGTATATTTGTTTAGCTTCCTGAGTGAAAGCAACAAAGCCGAGGAGTTCGGAGGTATGTCAATCGGTAGCCTGGCTCTTAAAAATTTAGTCGCTATGAAGGGTTTCACGGGATTGGACCGCGCTTTGCGTGTGTTAGAGTTTTACAAAAACTGTGGTTTGGCGTGCTTGGTGAAAGTGTTAGACAATATATTCTTATCTCGTCATCTCTTAAGTCAATAGCAATGTCCACCTGTCTGGCTGGCTGGCTGTAAGTGCAAATATTTTTCATGGAAAAATTAAGCAAGATAATTCTATGAAATTTGATTCATTGGCGTCGCCCTAAAAGTTAATTTATGGAATTGAAAATGAGCGAAATCGGTCAACCGACACGCCTACTGCCCATACAAAAAATATATTCAAAACATAATAATAATAGTATTATAATAATTATTTGCAATAACGGAAGCAAAATGCACATAAATGCTTAAAATACTTAGTAGTACAAGTTTTGAGCAAAAACCAGGCAAATTCGGACTATAGGGCGTGGCACCTCCCATAAAAGCAAAAGTTTCAAAATGCTATACTGAAAGCATTTTTTAGATAATTCAACCAAATTTCGCTTAGGCAGTAAGGATAGTAAATACAAGATCTGAGCAAAACTTATGTGAATTTGGACTAAAAGTCATGGCACTTTCCTTACAAGCAAAATTTTCAAAACCCTGCAGTGTATGGTATTTAATGTTTGGCCAGGCCAAAGGTAGTTACCCTTACTAGTTTTAATTGATCCACTAAATATATAATTTAGTTTTGGTATGCTTTTGTTTATTTTTATGGCATAGTTAAAATAATTTATGTTTCAAAAACCAAAAGAAAACTAACATTTACACATATAAAGAAAATTTAGCCCACACACTCATAAAGAAAAATCTAACTGCTTATGTATACATTTTCATATTTTATTTTTTATAACTGAACCATCCACGCGCTTTATTTAAATTGAAAACAATAAAAACTTTGTCTTGGCTGTTGTCTGCATGGAAAAAAAAAGAATAGAGTGAAAGGAATTGAATATAAATTCACTTCCGCTTGCAATGAAAATTTTAAATTCTCTAAGAATTTTTTTCAAATTTTCTTTTTTTTTCTTTTTTTTCTTTTTTTTATTGCCAACAAACAACTCTCAAGTGATGGTGGTTTTTTTAAGATTTGCTTATCTTTCAGTTGGTTTTTTTCATCGGTTTTTAGCAGGAAAATTTATGTTTGTTTGAAATAATAAAATGGTGCAGCAGCGCATATGTTTTGCCAAAAGCGTACATTTGATGGTGCGAACACAAACGCACACATGTAGCAACAACATGTGTGCAAGTGCGAATTGCTGTGTGTGTATATGCGTGTGCGTTGTAAATGCCTACATTTATTGACTCGCACATACGTGGACATGTGATACTTTCCGCTGTGTGTATTTTATGTGCAAAAGAGATCAAAATAATTTTATGAGTTTCGAAGGATTTCCGCATTTTTAGGTTGATTTTTTATTTTTTGGGAAGCACGCATAGCTTTTTTGCGGCATTTGTGGCCATAATTGAAAATAAAGCTTTGCTGCGAGGAGAACATTTGCTAAAGAAAGCTACTACTTTAAAATAAACATTTTATTGCAAGAGATTTTTTGATGTCAACCCTCAGAAAATCTGCAATCTTTTGTTTCAATAGAACGTAGATTTTAATGAGACTTTGGAATACAAGTGTTTTAATAAGCTGCTTTTTAGTATTTGAAAATGATTTTAATTTATTTTTCTTTTTTGCTTGCTATTAAAACAAATGTTATGGTTGCTGAAGCTGAAGCAAAATGGCGCCCAACGTGGGAAAAAACAAATGACATTCGTTTGTTACAGTTATTTGAGTTCTTTTTCCGTTTTTAATTTTATTTAAATTACGTGGCAATTTTTTCATATATTTTTTGTTTCATTATATAATTTACTAAAATTGCATCGCTTTTTGAGCACTCTACAATATCCTTTGAAAATTTTGTGTTCAGCACGAGAATAAATTTTCATTAAAAAATTTATGCACTCCAGCATAAAAACAAAGCCTTTATTCTTTCTTTAAAAAAAAAGTAACTTATGAATTTTTTCTAATTAACATTTACTGTGAAAAACTTCAAAAAACTCCTTCATTATGAAGTAAAAAAACTTAACTGCTTGTACTTTTTAAACGCTAAATACAACCATTTCGAGAGAGCCATAAAATGTAAGTGAACTTCTTGACTGACACGCTGTGCATTTTAATTGTTCAATCTACAGCATTTTTTCTTTTTTTCATCCTTTTTATCATTAACTCAACTAAAAGTAAAAGTTTTTTTCATTTTTCTTCATGGCTGCTGCTGCTTGTCCGCAGCTAATTATTTGCTGCATGAGTTTAGTTGAAGTTTTTTAAAGTTTTTGCTTTTTTTGTCTGCTTTTAGCCTCATTTTTTCTTAACATGAAAAGTATAAGATAAACCCGCAAATAATGAATAACATAAAGAAGCTCTTAAAAGCAGGAAGCAGCAAAATTTTTCTTTCTTTGCTTTAAAGCAAAATGAAAAGCAAAGAAAATAAAACCCAAAACCAATACCAAGATAAAAGCAACTTAACGTATACTGGTGTGCCAAGCCCAAAAGAAAAGAAAAAGAAAATGTTTAAACAACATCGACTACATGTAACTACAAGGACTCTTAATTGTATGTTTGTGTGTGTGCCTGCGTCTATCTGCAGTTTGTGTGTGAGCTTAATTGTAAATTAATTGGAACAGCATATTGTGTGGCTCTTAAAGAAATAAGTGTTCATAAAGTAAAAATAAAACAAAGGCATGAGTAGAAGAGAGAGCGCAGCATTTTACATAAAGTTGAATATTTTATATTCACTGCCTATTTATAGGCGTATAAATCAACATTAAATTTGTAAGTAAATAAAGTGGAATTTACAAGGCAAAGCGTTGTCGACGTAATATCAGATGCTTTATATTGATTTTAAGTGTTGCCTTGAGAAAAAGTCAAATATCCTAAGTTGAGACTTTAGAGGCTCTTAGACTTAAAAAAAAACACTGGTAAAGATTTAAACAATTTCTGTTATCTCGGAAATTTGGGCTTTAAAAAACAGCAAAGCGAATGCAACTTAGTAAATGTGAAAGAAGAAAAAACTAATGTTTGATAGGTGGGCGTGCCAAAATAAATGTCGAAAAATGCGTCGCCAAAAAAGTCACCAAGATAGTGTAGCCAAAGGAAAATTTCGAAAAAAGTTTCGCAAAAAAAGTGTTGAAAAATATGTTGCCGAAAAGTGTCACCAAAAAAGTGTCTCCAAAAAAATGACAAAAAAGTGTCACCAATAAAAGTGTTGAAAATTGTTTCGCCAAAAAAAAAACCGCTAAGGAGTGTCACGAAAACAATTTAAAAAAAGTGTCGCAGAAAAGTGTCTCCAAAAAAGTGTCGAAAAATGTGTCGTTGAAAAGTGTCACCAAAAAAGTGTTCAAAAATGTATCGAAAAAAGTGTCGCAAAAAAAATTGTTGAAAAATATGTTGCCGAAAAGTGTCACCAAAAAAGTGTCTCCAAAAAATGGCACAAAAGTGTCACAAATAAAAGTGTTGAAAATTGTATCGCCAAAAAACGTATCGCTAAGGAGTGTCGAAAAAAATGTCTCCAAAATCAAATTATTTTACAGAAAATATTTCTGAATTCCAACTGTTAATGAATTAATTAACCAACACTTGTGTATAATAAAAAGATTAAATAATTCGGAAAATAATTTTTAATTGCTTAAGTGTCGCTTAAAGCTACAGTTGAACCACCAGTCAGAATGCATACAGCACAATTTTATTGACAATCTCAATATGCAAAAATTTAAATAAACATAAAAATTAAATTAAAATAAATACAAAAGTTCGTAGTACAAAATCGAGTTGTCAATCTTTATTGCTGCAACATGCAGCTGCTTTTCTTACTGTCAATTTGCATTTGGCTCTGCGCGTGCAATTGTTGCTGCTACTTTTGCTTTTCCAACTGGCGCAACTTCATTTGTTGCACAAAAGTTTTTCGTGCAAAATCGACATCAGCAAATAAACAGATATAAAATAAATAAATAAGAAAACGATGAGAGAGTGAAAAATGAATTAATTATTTTAATGCTGCATCAAGCAACAAAAAACAAACAAGAAACTTTTACTGTTGCCTACATTTGCATTTTTTGCGCGCCACCAGCATCTGTGTGTATGTGTATGTATGATTAAATAAAACGACAGGATTTTTTCGTTTGTAAGCTCGCTCGCTGCAGCACAAAAAGGCTGCATGCCATGCCGTATGTTGGTGTTTTTGCACGCGCCGCGCTGCATGCACGATAGCAGCGTGAATCCTTATTTATGGCGCATGCGTGCTGAGTGACAATTTTTGGTACTCTGTTTTAACAACATTAATTAATGCCATAAATAAATAATAAAAAAGAAGCGGCAATATTCTATATGTATATATAAGTAAAAATGTTTAACTACAGTTGAATGTTCTTTAAATTATTTAAAGCTTGTCATGCCATTTAGAAGGCCATGAGTATTACTTGCACAGAAAAGTCTTCATACAACTTTTAAAAAACTTTTTTAAGGTAAAATATTTTTTGTAGCGTTTTCTTCTTTATACATTTTAGTAGTTTCAGCAACATTTTGTTGACATTAAGGCGACTATTGTATATTCAATGTTTCAGCAACATTTTGTTTACTTTCAAGGGATTTTTGTTATTTACCAGTTTCAGCAATATTTTGTTTGAACTTAAGCCGATATTTTTGTATTCAATTTTTCAGCAACATTTTGTTGTCTTTTAGGCGATTTTTGTTATTTGAATAGTTTCAGCAACTTTTTGTCGACTTTGAGGCGGGTTTTGTTATATTAATACTTTCTGCAACATTTTGTTGACTTTAAGGCGATTGTGTTGTTTTAATGTTCTAGCAACATTTTGTTAATTTTAAGCCGATTTTTTTATTTTAATAGTTTCAACATCATTTTGTAGACTTTATGTCATTTTCGTTGCTTCAAATGTTTCAGCAACATTTTTTTGATTTTTAGTCGATTTTTTGTTTTCAATGTTTCAGCAACATTTTGATGATTTTAAGACAAATTTGGTTATTTTCATAGTTTCAGGAACATTTTGTGTTTGCAATGTTTCAGTAACATTTTGTGTAATTTCAAATTCAATTTCTTTTAATGTTTATAAACTTGTGGTTTGTATAATTTAAGGCGATTTTTGTTGTTTCAGCAACATTTTGTTGGCATCGAGGTAATTTTGTTTCAGTAACATTTTGTGTAATTTCAAATTCAATTTCTTTTAATGTTTATAAACTTGTGGTTTGTATAATTTAAGGCGATTTTTGTTGTTTCAGCAACATTTTGTTGGCATCGAGGTAATTTTGTTATCTTATTAATTTCAGGATCATGTCGTCGACTTCGAGATGATAGTTTCAGAAACATTTTGTTGTGTAAGAGGAAATTTGTGCTATTTTAATATTTTCAGCAACATTTCTTTGACTTGAAATGATTTTGGTATTGTCAACAGCGTATTGCCGACTTTTATTGCTTAAATAGTTTCAGCAACATTTTGTCGACTTTAGAACAATTTTTGTTGCTACGGTAGCTTAAACAACATTTTATCGACTTTATGGTGATTTTTATTCTGTCAATAGTTTTGGCAACATTTTGTTTACTTTGAAAGAAATTTTGTTAAAATTGCTTCAGTTATTTTAGCAACATTTTGTGGACTTTATAAAACGTTCTAAGGTTTTTTATTTTCTTCTTAAAACAATAAAACGTCACTTCAAAAAATAAGTAGCTGTTACCACCAAAGAGTTTATCTTTGACATCACTAAAGTAGCATGCAATTAAACTGCAGATTTTTTTTTCAGCCAACACCACGTGCCATATTTTAATTGTCAGTGCGCTACTTTTGTTTTGTATCAGCGCAAACACAATTTACCTTAAAATGTGCTGTTTAGTGTTAAAGGTTGCCGTGGAAGTTTTTATCTCACAAAGCAAAAAGTACAGCAATAACAGTACTCCACGCTCTTGTGTATGCGTAAGGGGCAAAAAAATGCTGCTCTTAAGAGCAAGAAACTTGCGGCACTGATAAAAAGTTCTATGGGAATAAAAGTAAAATAAATTGGAGTAAAAGTCACAAAAAAGCACAGAGCAGCTGCGATAAAAGTTAGCACAACATTAATTAAGGATGAAGGAGCCCAAAAAAATTTACGAAATTAAGAGGACTCTGGCATGAAATGGGTGAAGAAACTCTGCGCTAAAAATTTCACAGACACTCAGTCGCAACGTAAAACGTCAACAAGTTGGAATGGAATGAAAGCGCAGTAAAAATGCTACTATTTATTCAAATAATAGTATGTAGTTTAACGATTTCATGCAAATAAAATGGCAGCGCTAACTCCCCTCCCCCCCGACATAACATACATTTGTATTTTTTCTTTTTATTAGCACATTTACAATGAAATTATTTTGTTCCGAGTGAGTGAATTAAATTGCACATTGGCAACACTTTTTACGATGAGTTCCTTTAGCAGTGCAGCAGCAATTGTTGCAATTGCAGTTTAAGTGTTATATTGTTGCCATTGCAAGCGAGTGGGTGGAAAAATAAACATAAAAAACAAAAATGTATTGAAAAAATATAAAACTTTAAAGTGACAGTGGAACTATTTTTTGAGTTTGTTCTACTTCTGCAACATATATCGCACTTATAAAATATTTTGTTTAAATTTTTTGAAAATCAAAAAAAAAGTATGAATTTTATTTCTGAATTTTTAAATTTTTTTTATACTTTAATATTATTGATAGCCTAATCACTGATTTTCAACTGCTTACATCCTCCATGTTAAAAGATGATTTGAAGTTTATGCTTACAAACTTTATTCCTTGAACTAAAATAAACGCTTAGGTTATAGTAAGTTCTTAATAAAAAGTTTTAATGAGTTGATAATAATGAGTGAAAATCAGTCACTTTATTCGTTCGTCATACACGATAAGGCTGCGAATTTTGTGAATTTTTCAACTTTGTCAACATTTTTCTAACTAAGTCTACATTTTTAGACTTTCGCAGCATTTTGATGCTTCCACAACATTTTGATATTTTATCAACATTTTTTAACTTTGTTATTTTGAATTTTTTGATCTTTTTAACTTTGGCAACAGTCTACAATTTTGGCAACATTTTTCAACTTCGTCAACATTTTTCGAACTAAGTCAACATTTTTAGGCTTTCCCAGCGTTTATATGCTTTTCAACTTCGTCAACATTTTTCGAACTAAGTCAACATTTTTAGACTTTCCCAGCATTTTGATGGTTTCTCAACATTTTGATATTTTATCAACATTTTTGAACTTTGTATTTTGAATTTTGGAGAACTTTTCAACTTTGGAAACATTTTACAACTTTGTCAACATTTTTCCTACTACGTCAACATTTTTAGACCTTCCCAGCATTTGGATATTTTCTCAACATTTTGATACTTTATCAACATTTTTCAACTTTGTATTTTGAATTTTTTGAACGTTTCAACTTTGGCAACATTTTACAATTTTGGCAAAGTCAACATTTTTAGGGTTTTCCAGCGTTTTGATGTTTTCTCAACATTTTGTTACTTTATCAATATTTTCTGACTAAGTTAACATTTTAAGACTTTACTGTGATGCTTTAACAGCATTTTCCAACTTAGTATTTTTGAATTTTTTGAACTTTTCAACTTTGGCAACATTTTACAATTTTGGCAACATTTTAGAACTTTAACAACATTTTTCGAACTAAGTCAACATTTTTAGGCTTTCCCATTATTTTGATACTCTCTCCACATTTTGATGCTTTATCAACATTTTTTTACTTTATTTACATTTTAGAACTTTCTCCTCAACATTTTACAATTTTGTCAAACATTTTTAGAATTTAGACTTTGGATACCTTTCTATACATTTTAATACTTTATCAACGTTTTCAACTTGGTCAACGTCATCATGCGTGCATATATGTATTTAAAGAGAAATTTAAATGAGAATGCTCAACTTCGCCCCACTGTGCAGCTGTTTAAACTGCTTTAAAGCTATGAACGCAAAACTATAGCAAAACGAAATGCAAATTAAAGTGCGGGAAAAGTCGAAAAAAAAACAAGAAAAATGCTCAATGCAAAATGCTTCATAATACCACTTTGCGCAATACAATTTGCAACAATAAAAACAACTAAAACAATAACAATGCATTGTACAATATAATCTTAACGGGCAGCAGGGGTTTATAAATTGTTAGGGCGATAAAACTTCATTTAGTATTGCAATACTTGTAATCATCAACAGCAATTGCTTGGGTAAACCAATAGCAACAGCATGATTTGCTGGCTTATTTCACTTATTCATTGCTGTGGTGCTTTACCGCTTGCTGTTGCTCATTTTTCATTCAGAATTTTATGCGGCACAAAACCCTTCTTTGCTAAGATTGAGCTTCTTTTTTTACAAATATTTTTTTTTTTTTTTTATTTATTTTTGTTTGGTCTGCTGCTACATCCTTTTAATTCTTTTTGTTGTAGCTCTTTTCTCTGTGTTTTTTTTTTTTTTTTTTTTTGTAGTTGTTCCACATTTCATTTTGTTGGCAGCCTTTATTGCAAATGTTGGCATATTTAAAAAGGGTCAAAATTCGGTCTAGGGTGAAAATTGCTTTATCTCTTAACATGCCAGAAAAAAATAAGCAAAAATTGCAGATAAAAAATAGACATAATGAAACGCAAAACAGCACAAAAATTACTCAAACTCTTTAGCTGCAGGGGTTAGGGTCAAGTGAGTTAAATTCTGTATGTGCGCGTCATTTTATCTCAGGGTCAAGTTTTTTTTTTTTTTTCAAGTACTTTTTGTTGAAAATGTTATTCATTAGGCGGAGAATTTAAAAATTTTGTATGCTAAAATTTGACTAATAAAATATTAATGTTAAGAGTTTATAAAGTTAATTTAATAATACTCGTATATTTAGGATCAGTATTTTTTTAGTATATAAGCTGTTTAGTTGAGTAAAGTCTGCAAAACTTCAACTGCTTACCCCAATAGTAAATAGAATTACAGTTTTAATGAATTTCAAATCACATCAACACATACCTGAAAGAAGAAAAAAAGTTATTTAGAATAAAATATATTCATATTATATGTAAATATATATTATAATATATGTATGCATAAATGCAAAACAATTCCTGTAGGACTGGCGGAGATAATTGTCCCAATAGTCCCATCTTTGGTCTAGTTATTTTGTAAGTAGACCACAACAGACTACACCTAAGACTAGAACAAATTCACTTAAATTATCAATTGTAAAAAAATGCTCTTAGTGTAAAGAAAAGTTGGCCATTTGTATCAAAAATGGTTCAAGTGTATTGAATACTGACTACTTACTGTTTGGCAGTTTTTCAACTGTCAGGAAGAGCAAACGATAGTGTAACGATCTTGTGACTTGCGTCGCGTGGAGTGACCCAGGTTAAAATTATCCACTTGGTGATTTTCATTTCCAATTTTTAAATTTCTATTGTTTTATACACAATTTGTCGAGAGATTCTTTGGAGTGGAAAATGAAACATGTGTCCAACATAACCGAGGTATAAAATAATAAAAAAATTAATAATCAGAAATATAACAACAAAAATTTAGGCACATTCATCCATGAAATCTTTTGAAGTTTTTGCGTAAAATTTGAATATTAAATAAAAATTTTGAAAATTTGTGGGTCAAAAAAAATTGTCCTTTTACTGGTCCCAATGTAATGCATATGGAGACAATTGACCTCATTCTGGTCCGATTGTAATGTATAAAGATACAATTGGACAACTCTTAAACTAGTTTATTTGTCTGCAGGGATATTGAATGTTTAAGAAAAAAAATGGTTTTTTTTGAGATATTTGAAATTTAAAATTTATGAATGAAATTTATTTTAAATTTTTTTTTTTTTTTTTTTTCTTAGAATTTTAAAAATGTTTTCCATACGGCCTTCGAAACCTGTTCAAATTCTATATATTTTAAAAAACATTTTTTCATCACAAGAACCAAAGCTATGAGCATTTATCTGAATTCGTCTTTTTTTAAGCTCGAAGACACGATAATTCCATCAAAACACGTTTCGGGCAATATTAAACAAAACATGTCTGGTCAAATCGATTGAAATAAAATGCCAAAAAGTTTCGACACGTTCGGTGATGATCAACCTGAAAGTTTTGTTTCTCAAGAAGAGTCTGTCTAAAATGATGCCGGCCACTCATGTCCATGTCCCAGCTGAAAATTGCAACTTTTTGCCTCAAATTGGATTTTGCGCGATTTTTCGACTTTTTCATATGGCTATATCTCGGTAACGAGCCAAACATATTGTTTTGATGACTTTAGCAATGTTGTAGCTATTAAATAGAAGAAAAAAAATGCCGAACAAACTTAACCGAAAAAAATTCAACTAGTGCCCTAAAATCGCAAAAAAAAAATCCTTATATGAGCCAACTTTGCAAAACGCTCTGGCAGAATTACTTGTTTCGGCAAGTACTTTCGACGCCTTATAACGGATTTTAGTTCACCGTCAATTACTTGAAAAATGTTGCACTGTGTTATCTAAGACTGTAGTTCCTTATTTGCTTCAACGTATAGAATTTTCCTGAGATTTTTGAATGAGGTTGATGAAAAAATTATGCCTAAGTAGTTTGGTCAGAGTGATTAGACACTTTTTTTTTGTGGAATTTTAAATATGGTTCCTAGATCAAGAGATTTCTAGTATCATTAAGGTTTGCTGTGACGGTAGCGTGATAGTGTAAGTATGTTATGATGCCCAAGTGCTGCTTATTTTAAAAATTCATAAATAATTATAAATAGTTCATATTTTTAGTTAGTTTTACTTAAAATTTTATTGAATTTTATGAATAACCAGTTAATCTAAGTTTTATCAATTTTACTGTTTTCGCTTACAAACCCACGAAGCAAAACAATTTCAATTACAGCCCTACAACTTCAATGAATTTTTCTAAAATGAAACATAAAACTTTTTCGCATGTAATGTCAACAACTCTAACAACAACAACAACTACAGCAACTAAAACTAGTTAATAAAATGTCAAGCACCAAAACATAAACTAATCTCAAAATATGAAATGTAATAAAAGTTGGAAATGCACCAAGGTATGACGAGTATAGAAAAATGAAAAGGAAAGTAAAAAAAAAAGAAAATAAAAAAAGAAAATAAAATATTTATTTCTTTTATTTTATCTTGCGTATAAAAAATTAAAATCACACAAACACAACACCAACAACCAGCTAACGGTTAGGGTGGGTGACACTACGATGAAAATTGGTAAATGGAATGACAGCTGTGTAGCTTTGTTTGCTATGTAGCGATATTTATAGTTATCCAATACTATAGACATCGTACTCAAAGTATATACCACTTGCATGTATCCCTTTGCCCTATAGAAATTGCTAAAGGTTTTAGTACTAACGCCGCCAAATGGTAGCGCTGTTGTTCGGCACGCTGTCATAACGACGCGCAATCACACTTGATTGCACACATACACATTGAGATATAACATACATAAATATCAGTGAGTTTGTGTGCACATTGCTATAAAAATGTAGATGTGTAAATGTGTAAATATAAAGTAAAATGCACATAGACAGAGACACAGCAGTAACAACACATTTGCAGGAAACGGAAGCGCTTAACAGAAAAATGTTTATTCAACCAAGTGTAGCGAGCAAAATGGTTGACAAAATGTGGGGGAGCGTTACTTCTCGTGTACTCTCATGGAGAATGCATAAAGCAAAAGTTGCCAACTTAGAGGATGTGAAAGAGCATGCAAGTAGAAAGCGCACTCACTCTTAACGCTATTGTAAATGTGTTGGCGTCAATTGTACGCATAAGTGTTGCAGCAAGGACTCAGCTGGATAATCATGTATTTACTATTTGATAGAGTTTTATGCACTTGTTGTTATGACAATAAAAAGGATTGCTTTAACAGTGCTGCATAAAAGATAAATGCATTTCTACAAAAATATTTCTTCGAGAATATTAAGTACTTAAAGCAATGGTAGATTCGAATTGTTTGCTAAAATTGCTTCTTTCGATACAATTTGCTGTTAATACAAACTCGCTAGGTCGCCAAAAAAATTTTAAAATTCTTAAAGTTTGTCGCAACAAAACTATGAAAAGATTTTAAAGAAATTTCTCAAATAGCAAATCATCATTAAAAACTATTTGTGCCATTTCATTCATGTGCCAATAAACAATACATATAGATTTTAATGTCTCAAATTTCAATCGTTTATCATGCATAAGTAGCTTGGTATATCAAACATACACATTTTTCACAAATCAATACCCTTTAACTCACTTTTACTATTGTTGTATACATATTAACCTTTTCGTCTGGTCCCTTCTCCAAAAGTTTTGCTTTAAACAAATGAAAAATAATGCTTTGTATTTTCAAAACAAATCTACTCAAATAACACTGACAGCTCGAAAATAAAATACTAGATCTGCGTATATTTGAACGGGTCTTTTGTCATAACCCTTGACTGTTGTAATGTTATGTGTGTGTCTTTTTTAAGTGTACTGAAAAAAATTAACACCGAATATTCAAATTTTCGAAACTTTTCAATCTATTACAATCACTTGAACTATCCAAATTATTTAAACTATTTATATTACCCTTATTAATCGAGCTTATCATTATAAGCAAAGTATTCGTTTCTTTGAAAATATTTAAATTATTTGAATTATTCCATCTATCCCCATTATTCAAACTGTTCTAATTACTCTATCAGATTTCGATTTTGAAATACTCAAGAAGTATTCAAAAAATGGAGTTCTAGACTATTTTTGAAGCTACATACGAAATATTTTCTTTTTTTTTTTGAGCCACAGTCTTAATAAGAAAGTACTACTCTCTTCTCTTAAAATAAGCTATTGATTCGTCGTCGACGAACTTTTCCTGTGAAGGTTTGGTCTTCTTAGCAAGACACTATTTATTCCACTCTCTTTAAATTGCAAGTCCAGCAAATTTATAAGTTTAGATATAATGATATCACTTCAAAGAAAGAAAAATGTAATACTTAATAACGCAATAGCTTAGGCTGAACATTTTCCTGATGGCCCCATTCGGGACAGGAAAAAATTATTCTATACAGATGGTGCAGAAGCAAAAGTTCGCAATGTAGGGTCTATAATCTGTCTTTTACGGTATATGGTTCATAATATATAATCTATGATCTATCCTTTGTGAGGACACAAATCGGAAGCCTCATTTGCGTCCACATTTTTTTAATAATTATTAAAGTAAATTTTTAAAGTGTTAATAATATTAAGAATTAATAAAGTTTAAAATAAGTAATGAATTTCTAGTTAAATAAGTCTAGAATTAATTTAGAACTGAAGATTTGGTAAGTAGATAGTTTTAGGACAATTGCATCCAAAGGGCTTGACAAACTATAGTGCAACCGCTTGACAAACAGTTGGACGAAAATTGCATGATTGTCGTGTGCAGCAGCAACCCTAATCACGAAACAGTGAGTGCCAACTGTTAAATTCTATCGATAAAAGGAAACAGCTGATCGTGGATGAAAATGAAATGGTGAAATGCAAGTTCGGGCGTTGGTGAGACTTTCAAGGAAAACCCAATACACATGTATCACTGGACAGTGACTAAGACCATAGGCTTTGTTTTCTGAAGAATTTCCTGACCTGACCCGAGAGTGTAGCGGTGGCGCGGGCTCTCGTGAACAAAAAAGGACAGGTTAGCAGAAGACAACGGGGAGGCAGCGGTAGCGCGACTCTCTTGAATCTGGACGGAAACACAGGCAGGTGACGCGAACACGACAAGTCCACTGGGATGTAGTGGTGCACGACTCCTGGTTTGATTGACTGTGTTCTTCACGTTTAACCCATTTTGTCATCATCCGTACATAGCCTATTCGTCACTCGTATTTTAAGTGTGCTTTTCAGGAGGAATAACATCTGTGAAATAAAATTGTGAAACAAAACCAGTGAAAATTGTGCAAAGTGTTTGCTTCCTTGGCGGGAGATAAATTTATGAACCCTGGGCACCGACAGCTACACCCCGGCTAGCGGCAAAAAAGGTTCGTTACACCTTTGTGGTCTTTGATCCTTAATTTTTGGTCTATGATCTGTTCTTTATAGTCAACGATCGAAAATCTATAGTCAATAATACATAATTTATGGTTCATAACCTTTGGCGAATGATCTTTACTTTATGGTCTCTTGTCCAGAAACAGAAATTGTTGTAGAATAAAATAAAATAAATTACACACCACAGTAAGCATCCATCTTAAATTCGGGATAATTTCGGGACATGCACAAAAATCCGGGACATTTTTGGTACGGTTATGAATCCTGGACGCTTATGAATCCAGAACGAGGGGAAAAAATTCAGGACTGTCCTGTAAAATGCGGGGCGATTGATCACCCTACAAAGGCCGGAAAGTGTAATAAATGCCCTATACATTATCTTAAAAGTAGTCTTAAAATTTTTTTTTTCGACCATGTAACCTAAAATATCTGAATATCTATAACTTACATCTAATGACGTCAAAGTAATCTAGTAAAATTAAACTCATGTTTTGCTTTCTTACAAGAAAATTACGATTTTTGTGAATTTCTTAGTAAGACTGTTTTTGCAAAAATTTATAACTCTGACCAAACTTTGTAAATTGATCATTGTAGGAAACTTATGCTATTGATTTTTAAATATTCTTTTTATAATAAATTGTACTTTAAAAAAAAAAGTTTGTTCGCCAAAATTTTCCAAATTTAAAAATACTTTTGCATTTTTTTTAAAAATAATGTAATTAGAAGCCTACTTACCAAGCTTCAAAATGATATATAATTCATAATAGGACTCAATAGCTAATTGAGAGTTCTCGGCCCTAGAACGAACACGGTCAGCAAAACGCTTGTTTACTCAAATTTAAGACATCGTACGAAAAAATGCAAATCAGCCATGAAATGCTTAGAATCATCCAAAGTACATAATATGGGAATTTTTTTCAAAAATTTTTGAGACAATTTATAAAATTTCTAGAAAATTAATCTGTAGAATTTAATAAAAAACCAAAATGCTAAAAAAATATTTTTTTTTTCTTTCTTTTCTTTCAGTGTACATACGCCTAATTTGTCTATATAATGTATCAAAGTATTTCAGCTATTTACATTCTTTGTATTCTACAAATGCTGCTACTTTATACAAATAGCAACAAATATAAATAGCAAGTGGAGCATATGACTGCTGCTTCACTTATGGAAATTCACCAAAAGCAACATAAAAATGGCTAACGATATCCTTCCGTTCAATACGAATTCATCAATATGGCTTAAACAATGATGTTGCTGCTTCTTCAGCTTCACATTCAATATGGCGATGCAAAATGTTGAAAGCAGCAACATCAGCAAAGAAAAGAGAAAGTTTAGCTGTAAACGAGACAATGACAAAGGACACTCCCACTCATACCCACATAAAATATGAGCAGCTGTCAGCGTAGGAATGGAATTTCTCTGGAGTCGTTTGAAGTTCACTTTCATAAATGTGTTTCTTTATTTGTGCGTGCAACACACACTTTCACTGTCTATCTCTCTCCAGCACTGTCTATATCTCTGGAGTATTTAGAACAAAGGAATGTAGAGCTGTCAAAGTGCTTAATAGAGCCGCATACATATACAAAGGCGGATGGAAAAAAAGTAAAAGCCCCAGAAAAATAATAAAAAATGAAAGTCTGGAAATTCTTTTTTTTTTTTTGTTGCTTCTGCCTTTTAAGGCAGCGAGTATTAATGTGTTGATATTTATTATAAACGATTTTTATTAAATTTCCGTTGACACGATATATGAGGATGTAAATCAGCTTGTAAGTTCATCATCATGTTAAGGAAAAATTTTTATGCAAATGTTTACGTCGTTGTAACATATGGTTTTTCAGTGTCATTAAATGAAAGCAGGCGAGTTCTTTTTATGTCGAAAACGTTTTGCTGGGGAACCTTTTAAATTGTGTTAAATTGGGTGGAAAAATATTTCCGAAAAATATTTTTGAACAATTTTTAGCTTTTTTGAAATTAAATTCGATACGTCCAACGTAAAAGTTGGTAACTCGAAAATCGTATTGTGGTTTTTAGTTATGATCATTTTTGTATTGTTTTCGTTAAAACAAGAAAACCAAAAACAAAAATTGAATAAATACTTCGGAAATCTGTAGTCCAAATAAAGGTTTTTCGACTATTAAATTGTTGTCACTATTCCAAATTGATGACCAGAGATATTAACAATTTCAACTTTTAATTTGGATAAAAATGATTACATATGAGTTGTAACTCTAGTTACCAACTAATGTTCTGTTTCAGCAACCAATTGTTCCATGAGAAAAGTTGGTAACTTAACTTGCCAACTGCCATTAAAAAATATTCTACGGACGTTACGTTAGTATGTAGGACTTTGTAAGTCAAGTTACCAACGCAATTTGTTATTTTTGTCCCGTATATAAGTTATCAACTTAAGTTGCCAAGTTTTTGCATGGAGACCTAACTAAAATATACTTAGCTTGTAACTTCAAAAATTGCTCCCAGCCCTTCAAATTTCAAGCTAGAGATACCAAAATTTGACACAATATAGAGTCTAATACGCAGATTTCGAAAATCATTGTCCCGTAAAAAGTTGGTTACTAGAGTTACAAACTTTTGCGTTGGATGTATCGCATTGTTTAATTTATTAAAAAATATGATGTAGAGTGCAGTGGACTACTGGAATAAGCCAAAAATACAATCACAACAAAAGCTTCACTCATATGGATAAGCATTCCAAAATAACTACATGAAGTCATGACAACATGGGAGGTAAATTGATTCCCTTTCGTCCTCAGATATCAAAATAAAGTGATAATGGTACCAGATTTTTGTAGAACTTAATGGTCTTACAAATAAAGCATAGGGTGTCCCAGAAGCAAAATACTTCAGGCGGTTTTATGATACTATTCGAACGCTAGAAGGCTATTGGGGAAAAAATTCCAATAACACCGTCAAATTCAACATAAGAAGGGAAACCTGTATCAAATCAAAGCCAATCACAGCCAACAAATGAAATAGCGATATCGCCCTATGCCATGAGCAGTTGCATTTTAACCCTATGTTGCTGAAAAAAGAAGTAGAGTCAAATTTGTAAGTTCTAAAAATTTTTATATCATTTTCCGGATACTAAATATGTATTTTTGTACTTTGTTCGCTATTTTTCTCAGTATCGTTTTATATTTTTTTAACTACTTTCTTTCTAATTTTTTTAATTTTATTATCAAATACTTTTTAAAATACCATTTTTTACTACTTTTTTCTGCTACTTTTTTCCGCTACTTTTTTCTACTACTTTTTCCAACTACTTTTTTCCACTACTTTTTCCAACTACTTTTTTTTACTACCTTTTGCTACGACTTTTCTACTACTTTTTTCCGCCACTTTTTCCTTTTTTCGATTTTTTTTTTGGCTCACATTTCTTAGGTACTACTATTTTCTGCTGCTTTATCCTACTACTTTTTTCCATTACTTTTTCCAATATTTTTTTCTTCTAATTTTTCCTACTACTTTCTTCCACTACTTTTTTCAACTACTCTTTAGCACACGATTTTTTTTTTTTTTTTGACTCACATTTTTTAAAACTTTTTTCTACTACTTTTTCCCACAACTTTTTTCTACTACTTTTTTCTACTACTTTTTCCTACTACTTTTTCCAATATTTTTTTCTTCTACTTTTTCCTACTACTTTCTTCCACTACTTTTTACAACTACTTTTTAGCACACGATTTTTTGCTACTGTTTTCTACTACTTTTTTCTACTACTTTTTCCTACTACTTTTTCCTACTACTTTTTCGTACTACTTTTTTTTACTATTTTTCTACTACTCTTTCCACTTCTTTTTTAAACTACTTTTTTCAACTACTCTTTAGCTCACATTTTTTTGCAACTAAGTATTTTACTACCTCTAGTAATACTCTGACCACGTTGCAGCATGTTTTTGTAAAATTTAATAGAAAGTCGTTGAAAATATGTTTAAGTTGCCACTGACGACTTTGCCTTAGAAACGAATTAAAGCAAAATAGTACAATAAACTATGAAATAATGTATGTGCGCACCGTATTATCTAAGACAAGCGGCTTAAAAAAAATGTTGTTCCTACTGCTGCTGCAACAAAAGTTCATTCAATAATGTTGCCATAGTTAATATAAGATTCATTTATTTACAAAAACGTTGCATACTTTTTGGTCAAATTTTTATTTTCTTTTTTTTTTTTCTCATTGCTCATTGCTCATGGCAACGTCATCTGTCACTGTGGTTACTGCCATTTTTCTATGCTGCCCATCAGTTGCAGCTCGTCAGTGAATGTTGCTCTATGGTGTCAACAGCAGTAAGAGCACAGCACAAAAACCAAGAAAACAAACAGCAACATCAAATGGTCGTTACTACATTTTTTGTTGGATTTTTTTTTTGTCAGCGGACCACGTGCAGTCAACATGTCGCACAAACACACACAACAGCAACTAGCACTAATAGCAGCAACATTAGAGGCAGCAGCAACATTAGAGGCAGCAGCAACATCAGCAGATTGATGACGCGTTGCGCTTGGGCACGATGTAGTGGAGCAATTTTATCGTAGAAATGTTGCTATATGTAGATTTTATTTATTTTTATTTATATTACAAAAGCCAACAATACATTTTTTTATACGTCCAGACGAAGAAGACTTTTCCATATTTTGTTAAATAAATGAAAAAAGAGGCTTGGTTCAAGGAGAAAAAATTGTTGTTTGTTATATTTTTTTTTTTTTCAGATGTTGCTGACGACGACGTTGATGTTGCTGCTTTTGATGGCTGCTGCATTGCAGACATTTCTAGAGCACACAATGTGTGTCACTTTTTAGTTGTCCTTTTTTTGCAAGCGTTCGTGTATTTTTAGTACTTTTTGTTTGCAATTTTTCTCAGTATCGTTTTCGTATTAAATCTTTTAAGGCTTGTCTTTGTTGCCATTTTCATTACTTTTTTTACAACTCTTATGTAGTATTTTTACTTTTATTCGCTACTATTTTTAATTATATTTTTACTACTATTCGCACTTAATTTTTTCTACTACATTTTTTCAATAACACTTTCTACTAATTTTCAACTTATAATTTTTGTTCTATTACTATTTAATAACACTCTTTTCTATTGCTTTACTTACTTTTATCAAATCTGTTTGCTACTACTTTTTATAATATTTTGACTACTATTTAATACTAAATTTTTTCTACTACCTGTTTTTACGACTTTTTATTACTTATTTTTCAATAACACTTTTTGCTAAATTTCAGAACACAATTTTTGTTCTATCACTATGTTATACTACTTTTTTCTTATGCTTTGAGTACTACTTTCAATTCTATTTGCTACTACTTTTCATAATATTTTAACTTGTATTTAATAACACATTTTTTCTGCGTAGTTGTACTTCGTTTTTCAATAACACTTTTTACTAATTCCAGCACACAATTTTTGTTCTGTTACTATTTTGTACTTCTTTTTTCTACTGCATTACTTCTTTTTTTCAATTCTAGTTGCTACTGCATTTTATAATATTTTAAGAATTATTTAAAACTACATTTTTTCTACTACTTTTTTCGGCAAAACTTTTTGTTGATCTTTAGCAATAAATTTTTGTTCTTTACTATATTATACTACTCTTTAAAACTGCTTTACTTACTAATTTCAGTTCCATTTGCCACTACTTTTTTAATATTTTCACTAGGTACTATTTTTTGCTACAATTTTTCTATAAACTTTTTTCTACTACCTTTTCTACTACTTTTTTCTATTACTTTTTCTACTACTTTTTTCTACTACTTTTTTCTACTACTTTTTTCCACTACGTTTTTCTACTGCTTTTTTAATAAAACTTTATAATAATTTTCAGCACACAATTTATATTCTATAAATTTTTTTTTACTACTTTTTTCTAAAATTGTTACTACTTCTCAGCACACAATTTGTTTTTGTCTCACACTTCAATTATTTTTTACAACTTTTTTACTACTATTTTACTACTTTTTTTTCTATTACTCTTTCTACTCATCGTTTTTTATTGCATTATTCTAGTAATGTTTACTGCTCAAACAAACACAGGTTTTGTGTCTAAAACACTGCGCGTGATTTAGGCATGTTTTTGAAGATTTTTAGTGTTTTCTCTGTTTTTATTATTAGTTTTATAGGCCGCATCCTGTAGTTGTCGCTGACAGCAGCGTTCGCTTTGTTGTTACAAAGTTATGCTACAATTTTTTTTAGTTTTATTTGTATTTTGCTTGCATTTTGTATATTTTGCAAAAATTGGGTTATAAAACTGGTGCTGTTGGTTGAAAAGGTTATTGTTTGTGGTGCCATATGTGTGTGTGTGTATGTGTGCTTTTTCAGGAAAGCAAATCAAGCGTGATTTTTTTCATTTTCCAATGATTTCATATTTTCTCTCTTAGCAACACACTTGATTGCTGTCATGCAAGTGTTTTTTACTGTCAGTTTTTTGCTTTTAAAATTCATGTCATTTAAAATATGTCAACTTTTACTTAATTAAGTTATTTTTCGATGAGAAAACATTTGTTGACTAAAATGCGTCAAAGTGGAGTGAAAAAATGTCATGAACAAATAATTCAAAATAAATGGTACATACTCGTATGAGAGAGCATGAAACCGCCAATGGCAGAGTTAGCAGGAATACAAAATAAAACCCTCACAAGTTAGCATTCACTTCACTTTACTTCACTTCACATAAGACTAGCACTGCAATCAAAACGAAACAGAATTGCAATATAACATAGAGTGACTTAAATACCATCTGCCTTGTATAAATGTAAGCTTTTCGTTAGTTTGAGCAATCGCTACGTAAATTGAACTAAGCACGCACCTTCTCCTCATTTCCGGAAGGTAGTTGCTTTTACTTTAAACTGTACTTTATCGTACCATCGGCATGGTTTGTTTCTAAATTTTGCCGCATATTTTTAGGTCCTAAATTAAGCTTATGTTTTTCAGATTATGGCGTAAAGTGGTCTAGAATGCGATTATAGCCGGTCATAAGTCTTTCGTGGTTATTTTTAATAAAAAATAAAATAACAGAAGAATAAAATCATTGGTTTTACCAGAACAGGCTACAAACATATTCAAGAAAACTTAAGAATATTGAGCTATGTATAAATTATCATATGAAAGATTTTTGTATGGTGATAAGTACTATTAAATTCAAGCGAGAATAGTGTAAATTGTATTAATATATTATTTGTATAAATTTTATACGAAGAAGTATAAACGGTTTGTATACCCAGTTGTAGCATTGATTTTATAACAAATTTGGTGTAAATTTGTATTCATTCCAATTTGGTTTGAATTTTACCCAAACTATTTGCTGTGTAGCAATACTATCGCAGATATTGAATTTTAAAACTATACCTTAAAAAACTTCGCTAGTTTTAGTTTTACGAAACTGGAACGTTTCAAGAATATAGAAAATTCGCTAAAGAAAAAATATTTTTTTTTCCAAAATGCGATGCGAGCAAAGGCACTCAAAAGAGAAAAGTTGTATGAACACAATACTTCTTATATACAGTCTTATGAGCTTTTAGACGCTGAATTGAACTGCACCTGAATAGCTGTCAATATATTTCGAGATGCTTGAAGTTGGAGAAAACGCTGTTTTATGCTTATGGCGTAGCTACAGCAAAAAGTGAAATTATTTATTTTTTATTAAAATATACCTTTGAATTTTTCCGATATGACTCTTACTTTCCGAGTTATGATCCTTTGAAGAGTGGGTATTTCAGCCCACGTTGGGCGCCAATTAATGAGTTTGTATTAAGGAATAAACAATAAAGTTACATTTTGTTTTCGCGTGGGTGGTTGTCTGTACTTAGCCTCTTTGGTTGCGTTTTTCTACTATGCTAATTTATTTTGCAGTAGATGGCGCTGATCATAGCAGGGTGCAATCAACATTTGTTTTTGTTGCATATCTTTACAAAACATTAAAAAAAAAAACAAAGCGATTTTTGATCATAAGGCAAAATAGAACTATAAATTTTGATTTAAAATTTAAATAAAGTAACAATATGTTGTTTTAAGCAAAAAAATTAAATAAAAATAAATAAAAAGTTGCAGGAGTTATTTCAGTCATCTGTGTTGCACTAAAAGTGGCATATAAAAAGTGTTGATAAAGCAGTAAAAGAAACAAACAGCAAAAATAACCGCACTCGATAGTGCAAACAATGTGTTTTCTTTGTTTTTTCAACTTCTTTTTTTTTCCTGTACCCATTTTTCGCGCCAAAAATATTCATGTTGCATATTTTTGTGGTGAAGTTGACTGTGCACTAAAACAATAAATAAAACACAAAAATTGTACCCATAGTTTTATACTACGTTGTTGACATTATGTAACCTTTTGCGGACTCTTATACACATGGTTTGTGTAAATTTATTTTGTACTCTGCTATACAATTGCTGTAAAATGTTGTTTCATTTTTTGAAAAGAAAAAATATAAAAAAAAGTTTATTTTTTATTTTTTATATTTTATACATTGTTACAATAAATGATTGTGGCCAGTTTTGTAGTGCTGCTGCAATTTTTCCATCCGTTGCAACATTGATTACCATAGGGAGAAAAAAAGTTTTTTGTTCGCGCTATTTGTGCTTTTTTCGCGATGTTAAAAGATAAGAAAATGAAATTTTCTTTTATGTTTTATAACTTTAATGGAAATAATTCGGTGTCCTATGAATTCATTTTAATGAATTTTTTAAATGGAAATGGTTTTTTGGTTTTTCCGCTGATAAGCCATACACCCATATACATATTAAGAATTTGTGTATTATAGTATGGTTCAGACACTGCAGCAAACCAATCAAAAATTGCACTTAATTCTAAAAGGTACGTATATTGGTACAGAATCCTTACCCAAAGCAACACACACACATTTTTCTTATGTTCTTTATTTCCTTACATAGCACTGAGTTTCTGCAAAGTTTCTATACGTTTATATACATATGTGTGTGTAGCATGAAATTTGATATTTTATTTTAGAAATCAATAATAAAATATCTCTAAAAAACAAAAGCAGAAAAATGTAATAACTTGCTCCTCCTCTGCACATATTGAGTTAAGGGCTCAACTAGTGTTACCAATTCATTTGTTTACTTAAACTGATTTATCCTTATTTCCTGGAATATTTTGACCTTAAGAAAATATATACAAAAACTAATAACTTAAATTGAAAAGGTTGAATGCGCCCCATTACAAGAGAAAGAAAATAAATAAAAAGGGCCCAGTGGGAAAACTCAAGTGAGTAAGTATTTATGTAAGCAATTACATTGTGTTTGCCGACAAATTTATTTTTGAAGCCTGTAACGATAATTTTTAAGTTGTAGCAATTTAATGCAATATTCGGAGAGTTTTAGAAATAGACGTTTTTGAGCTCATTTTTGGTAATCGATAAGTCATTAGTAATGATGATTAGGGGCCATTTAAGTATTACATAAGCAGATTTTTAACGTTCTTAGATATACCACTCCATGTAAGCAAAACTAAGCAAATCATGAACATTCTGGCACCTATGACAAGTAGTTAGCAGTTTTTTATATCTTTATTTAAAATAAAAAATGGAATTCAAGCACTAAATAATTTTTTAAAATTAAAGGAATAGTGCTTAATAATATGGAAATTGAGAAATTCACATTTCAAATCGTTTTTAAGTGGTACATTTAGACTTAAATTTAAAAATTTGTGTACTTTTTGTCTTAAGTAAGATTTTTTCTACGACCTCTCCTAACCCCTGTATCAGTAAAAATACGCAATTCTTGAACCTGTACCTCCCTACACATGCTTACAAAATACTTGAAGTGCCCCATAAGACACACAACTCAAGAATTGCAAAAGCAAAAGGCGCGTTTGCTCAACTGAACAAAATATGGTCTTCTTCCGTTATATCCACAAAAAAAAAGTGCGCATTTTTGATTCGAATGTGAAATCGGTTTTGTTATATGGGTGCGAAACATGGCTTGTTACTGAACAACTAACGAACAAGCTGCAAATATTCGTCAACAAATGCTTAAAGCGTATACTAAAGATTTGGTGGCCTCGCACTATATCAAATGCCAAACTACATCAAAAATGCAATCAGAAGACTATAGCAAACGAGGTCAAGCTGCGCAAATGAAGATGGATTGGTCACACTCTCAGGAAGCCACACAGTGAAGTTTGTCGCCAGGCTTGAGTGGAATCCACAAGGCAGTGGAGCACGTGGTAGACCCAAAACCAACTGGGAAAGGTAGCTGGAAAAGGAAATCCAAGAATCGGGAAAGTCGTGGCAAGAGATCAAAGTCATCGCAAGGGATCTCGACGAATGGAGATGTTTCATATTGGCCCTATGCTCCTCCTAGGATCTAAAGAAGAATATATGCATACATAAGACACACAACGGTCAAAAAGAGAGCCCGACGATATTTCTGGTCGTGTTCAAAATATATTTTCGACCTTAACCCATCAACTGGCCGAATAAATTTTTTTACAAACGCAGGCCCAAAAAGGTTATGATTTATTTTCGAACATTCCTTATTCACAGGTACAATAAAAGAGCAGATACATACGAGTATGCTCTGTAGTTACTCAAAGGGGAAAGAAGCGCTTGAAAAGCGTTTCTCAATACGCATGCTTTCTTTTCAACATTTCATGTCCTAGGATGTAAGCGTTCTGAAACTTACCGAAAGCTTTGGGAAAAGACCTTTTGAAACGTTTATTTGTAGCTTTTTTTGGTTTGCAAGATAAGGCATTTTAAAACGTATCAACTTTGACTCCTCCAGCTCTTTTATTTTTAGTTTAAAATTTGTCATCTCATTTCTCCGTTCATAGTGGTCTGACCCCATATCTGAGTACCTATACCAAATTTTATGAGGAAAATATTTTTCCAAAAAGAAAAACAGCTGTTTTGAGGCATATATGAAGTACTTAGTATAAGATTTTTAGTAAAATGCGTAATAAATTTTTGGTAATGACATCAAAATGAAATAACTTTCCTCAGTTGGATCATTACTTTCCGAGTTACCAATCACTTAATTAAAAGTTTTTCAACTCCATACAAAAGATTAAATTACCTTTGTATGGAGTTGGAGTTACTTCAATGGATGATAACTCAGAAAGTAAGGAACAATTAGTAAGGGTGTAACCTTTGGCCTGGGCAATCATCAAATACCCAACAGTATTTTGTTTATTTTACTTATATGGGAGCTGCTACGCCCTCTTGTCCGAGTTTACTCAGTTTTTTCTCAGAGCTTGCATTTATAGTTCTTGGTGTCTGAATGAAATTTGGTTCGATAATCTCAAGAAACGTTTTCAGTATTGCGTTTTGAACTTTTGCTTATATGGGGGGTGCCACGCTCTCTCGTCTGATTTTACCCAGTTTTTGCTTAGAGCTTGCATTTATTATCCTTAGAGTCTGAGTAAAATTTAGTTTTATGACCTCAAAAAACGCTTTCAGTATATGGGATGTACCAGGCCTTTTTGTCCGAATATGCCCAGTTTTTTTCTTAAAGCTTGCGCTTACAATTAATTGTATTTATGTGCATTTCGGTTGCATTTTCGTGAAAAACACTCCTAAAGTTGCATTATGAATATATTTTTTGTATGGGCGGTAGGCGTGACCGATTTCGCTCATTTTCAATCCCACGAGCTAACTTTTACGACGATGGCAGCGTACTAAATTTCATTAAAAGTTTAAAGTCTGACCAAACTCTAAAAAATAGTTTTAATAAGTTTAGTTCAACTTCTGGTTCAATCAAATTCTGATGAATTCCATTCCCTAATGGGTTCCTTTCTGTAAATGCACGAACACACATATGTATGTTATAACAAATGTTGCATATAGACAAGTGAAATTATTTTCAAAATGAAAAATGTGTCAAATTCTGTAAAATTTAGAAAAAACAAATCAAAAGCAACGGAAACAGCAACAGTAGAAATAACGGAAACATACGTATCCGTTTTGTTTGGCGGAAAACGGAAATATTGCAGGATATGCGTATGTAAAACATGATGTTATGGATTGTATTTGCGAAATGTCACTTTGGCAATGATTTAGATATGGTTAATATCCAGTAAGATTGATGAAATTTTATTAGAGAAAAAAATTGAACAGCATTTACTCTGTGGAATTTTGAGCAACGCGTAGGAAATGTGAGCGAAAAAAGTGAAATTCTTTGTTAAAAAATATTTAATTTTTAAAATGTCAAAAAAGTGGCACTCCTACTCCATAGAAACATATATGTAGTATACATATTTTCAAAACAATACTTTTCTAAAAAATTGCGCTTACGTTATCGTCTTACTTTTAATTAAAAGAAAAATCTTCCAAGAATTTTTCATAATAATATTCCTTTTCATATTTCAAATATTTAATATGATGACAAACTTCATGCATATTTTATGCTGCATATGTCCTTGAACAACGCTGCTTAGCACTTCCTTACTTTTGTGCGCATTTTGCGGCTCATAAATAATTGCCGCATTTTGGAAATTCCAATTAATTCCTGACGATTAATTAAATCAAACAACTGTGTTTATGTCATACGCACACACACACAAACACACACACAAACACACACACATAAGCACATAGATGAGCATGCACGCACACACATAAATAATACGTCAAACAGCGCCATCTATGTATATGTGACACATGCTGCGCATCATTCAAGTTGTAATTTCAAAAATTCAACCAAAAGTTGCCATCACTTTGGCTGCTTCTGCTGCTACTTAAGGATTTTTTGTGCTTGTGTGCTGCCAAAAACACATACATAGCCGCAAAAGCAACAACAACAGCAACAACTTTATTTAGCAAACTAATGATGGCTCAAGTATTTTAAGTTGACAGCTTAGAAAGCAATGGAGTGTGCATTTTGTACATACGAGCGAATTGGCCCCTTAAAGTATACCACTACAAATAAATTAATGTAGTAATACATATGTGTGTGTGTGTGTTTTTGTCAACATAACAGATGTCGCTGACATTAACCCTTTTTCAATAATAGTGCTGCCTGCACTCCTAAAGAGAAAGGCCACTTAGGTGTTTTTTGTTTCTTTTTCTCTTCTTTCTTCCTCTTGATGTTGACACACACATGCGCCTATTTGTCAAATAGAGTTAATGAGAAAAACAAACACAAACAACTATATGTGTACATAAAGGATATACACGTACGCACGTACGCAGCATACACTCAAACACACACATTAATATATGAATAGATATTAACCTTAACGCACATAACAGAATTGCAATGTCAGGCTCTGCTGCCGCTGCTGCTGCTGCTTCCTTACATCCTTCCGTTTGTTGTTTAAGGTCTACCTGAGTTATTACTCAAGGCACTCAAGCCTAAATGTTGGCTCATTTATATTGTAATGCATAATTCTAGGGGTTTTATGTTTTTGGTGTTACATTATAGTTACTACATCTCAGATACACGCATTCATTGTGCCACTTTATTTTATGTTAAGGTTTCAAACATAAATTTAGGGATTTTTATATATAAAATTTTAAGTTACATCCTTTTCGAATATATCGAATATACCGTGATCAAACACTTATATGTAGGAGCAGCTTCATGTTGAATATGTTAAGCAGTCTCTTTACATTGGTAGTACACATGTAATACGACCTTAATTAAATTAATCGGTGAAAGTTTATTGAAAGCACAATATCCTTTATGTTCCTTGACATTTTGGTTTATATTAGCTGACATTATGATTTTAACAATCAGTTGCAGTTGACTGATTTCAGATTTTTTTTTTTTTTTGGCTTTAGTTGAAGTCATGGTTTTTTTGGTTAATCCCTCAAGTAATAAGCAAACAAATCTTCATAATATTGGCACAAATATCATATTAAATTGTTTCATATTGTATATATGTGAAGAAACTTACGCGATTTACTTAGAATTTCATATGGAATTCAAAATTGACAGTAAAAAAGTCGCATGCGAGTTTAGTTCTCACGAGTTAGAATACGATAGTTATGATCATGAGCTCAAACCCGAAAAATCTTTGGTGGAAAATTTACGTTTGCCGAAGGCAAAAAATCACGTTATTGGTACCTGAGCTACGAAGATTTTTTAGTATCCCGAGAGAATTTCCAAAAATAAAACCATACCGAGAAACATATCTACACAATTAAATAAAAATCACACATATTGAACCAATAGTTCCCGAGTTATTAAGATTTCTCGGACAAGGCCGTGGAAATTTAGAAAAAACTAAATTCACAAAATCTTACTAGGCACCATATATACGTATATCCATAAAAAAAAATGCATTCCAATCGGGTTAAAGGTTCTCAAGTTATTATGATTTTAAATATCACGGAAAAAGCCGACTACATTTTGAAAACATAAATATCACAAAAATTTACTGAGCAACGTATCTACTCACAACAAAAAAAAAATCTTAAAAATCGGGTTCTTGAGTTATGGAGTTTTGAAAATTTTCCCCACACTATATTTTGGGTTTGAGCTACCAGAACGGGGTTAAAAGCGAAGATTTTTTAAAAAAGCGGTGGCTTATTTTTTTCTCCCTGTTCAATTATATATGAAGCAAAACACGCCAAGTGTACCAGGTTTACATTTTTTTGTCTCCGATTTTGCTCAAATTTGGCAATATGGTAGATCCGGTGTGCAAGAACAACAATCCGGAAGGATTTGGTCCTAGCACCATTTGTTGTCAAAATACAGGGTGTTGAAGTTGGCGTTTATAATCATTTTCATGAAAAGGGTGTTTTTTCGGAAATTTTTAGCTTACACTAAAGTTTGTAAATTTATAAATCTAAGTTACAGGTCCCATTTGTTTTGAAGTGTTCTTTTTATAAAAAAATATTTCTAGGTGAAAAAAAATTTTTTTCACTTAAACATACTTTTGAATTTTTTTTAAGAAAACCCCCCTTAGATTTTTTTTAAAAATACTTTAAGTTAAAGCATAATTTATAAGCTTTAAAATGATGTATGACTCAAGATGGGATTCGGACGCTACATGGGTGTTTTTGGCTTTTGAACGCCCGCTGAAGGCAAAAATCTTTTTTTACTCCAAAGGAAAGCATCTTATGTAAAAAGTGTGCCAGGCCAAAAATGCTTAGAATCATCCAAGCAATACGTGTGATTTTTTTTTGGAATTTTTTGAAAAGTTGGAAAAAAAAATTTTTTTCTTTTCATTAAAAATTTTCGCAAAAATTATTCAAAAAAAAAAGTTTTAAAAAATTACAAAAAAATTCACACGTATTCTTTAGATGATTCTAAGCATTTTTTGCCTGGTACACTTTTTTCGTAAGATGCTTTGCTCTCGAGTAAAAAAGATTTTTGCCTGCCGCAGGCGTGCAAAAGCCAAAAACTCCCATGTAGCGTCCGAATCCCATTTTGAGTCATACATCATTTTAAAGCTTATAAATTGTGCTTTAATTAAAAGTATTTTTAAAAAAAAAATCTAAGTTAGGTTTTTTTTAAAAAAAAATTCAAAAGTATTTTTAAGTGTAAAAAATTTTGGTGAAAAAAAAAAAGAAATTTTTTTTATAAAAAGAACACTTCAAAATTAATGGGACCTGTAACTTAGATTTTGCAGACCATATTTTCTAAACTAATTTGAGGTCGCTGAGTCCGAAAATTGCATTTATTTTTTTTTTTTTTTTTTTTCCTATTGACCGTTCTCAAGATAATCGGCCTTTTCGATTTTTGAAGTTATAGCTCCATTTTTTCGAACATATTTTGAGAAACCCAATTTCAATCGAATATGTTTTTACATTATTATAGAGAAAAATTCTTAAACTTCCAACAAGTGTACCAATATCAAAGATCCGATTCAAATTGGCTGAGTTATAGCAAAGAAAAGTTCATTTTGATAGTAGTTTTTAGCACTTTTTCGTGTTTAAGCCAAATTAAACACGGTTTTTTTGCCAGTAGCTTATACAAATATTGGGTGTACAACTTAAAAACCGGAATTTGACGGTAGATGTCCGTACTAACAAATATCGTGAAAGCTCGAACTTTATATATATGTCATTTTGAAGGTACATTTGACAGCTGTCAAAATCAGTCAACAAAACAATTTTATCTTGTGTGCATCATTATTATTTTTCACAATGAATAACTTCGAAAATTGGAGAAAAAGACAGCATTTGCGGGAGGTTCTGTCATTTTTGCATCGGATCGTGACTGGGGATGAAAAATGGATCCATTACGACAACCCGAAACGCAAACATTCATATATGAAGCCCGGACAACCAGGACCTTCCCAGCCAAAGGCAAATATCCATGGTGCCAAGGTAATGCTCTGTAGTGCTCACAAGTGACCTCTATCGAACACAATTAATACGTTTGAACCGTGCCATCATCGAAAAACGCCCGGAAAATGCGACCAGACACGAAGCAATAATTTTTCATCATGACAACGCTCGGCCACATATTGCTGCCCCAGTCAAAAATTACCTGGAAAACAACGGAAAACAACGGATGGGAGATTTTGCCTCACCCGCTTTATAGCCCAGACCTTGCACCATCAGACTACCATTTGTTCCGATCGATCAGGAATACGCTTCACTTAAGTTCAAGATATCGAAAATTGGATAGATTCATTTTTGGCCGCCAAGCCGGCGCAATTTTTTTGGGATGGAATTCATAAATTGCCTAAAAGATGGGGAAATGTTGTAGCTTCCAATGAACAATACTTTGAATAAAATATATTGTAACATTTTTCCACAATAAAGCATCAAATTTCGCTAAAAAATTCCGGTTTTTAAGTTGTACACCCAAAATATTTTTTTTTATATTTTAGTTTAATAGTGTATTTAATTGCAAATATTTGGATTTGAATTTTAGCGAAATCAGATCATTTTTTTTAAAAGTTATTAAGGTTTTAGTGAAATAAGACCATTTCGATTTTCATAGAAAACACAAATTATTTTTTAAATTAATTTTTTCTATGAAAACGAAATGGTCTTATTTCACTAAAAACTTAATAACTTTTTAAAAAATGATCTGATTTCGCTTAAATTCAACTTCAAATATTTGCAATTAAATACACTATTAAACTAAAATATAAAAAATATAAAGTTGTGTAAGCTACTAGCAAAAAAAACGTGTTTAATTTGGCTTAAACACGAAAAAGTGCTAAAAACTACTATCAAAATGAACTTTTCTTTGCTATAACTCAGCCAATTTGAATTGGATCTTAGATATTGCTACACTTGTTGGAAGCTTAAGAATTTTTCTCTATAATAACGTAGAAACTTATTCGATCGAAATTGGGTTTCTCAAAATATGTTCGAAAAAATGGAGCTATTACTTCAAAAATCGAAAAGGTCAATTAGGAAAAAAAAAATAAATGCGATTTTCGGACTCAGCGACCTCAAATTAGTTTAGAAAATATGGTCTGCAAAGTGTTACATTTTGGCTGTTGTCTAGTGTTATTTATTTTTTATTTAAAGTTTGCTGAAACACTGGGATTTATACTGTGTCGATGAAAAAATTATTCGTAAGATCGCCCCATATTTGAAAGCTTACTTTGGAATATTTTGGAATACAACCAAACCTCTTCCATAACTTCAACCGGCAGAAATTTTTCAGTATTGTATAAACCAGTAACTTCTATGGAAAGATCAGGGCCTAAATGAATCATCCATATCGAATACTATAATTTGCAGATACTTGAATCTCTTTTCACAATTCTCTCGATTATTGGACTATATTTTTCAATGATATATTTAGGTCACTTATGGTCTCTTCGACTCAAAGTCGCAAAGTTTACTATTGGTTTTATTCACCTTTTTTTAAATAGCATGATTCTGTTCACTATGGGCATCTGATAGTATTTTCTGGAGTATGGGAAAAGTTTTATTTTTAAAATCGCAATACAATGTCACTCAACCTTAAAAACGGAATCTTTTTATAAACATTCAGAGCTTCGATCTGCTTATTGTTAAATCTGCTCATCAACCGTAAAATCGTTGCAAAATTAACGTGGAAAAATCCGTATTAAACAATCGAAGCAGGTGTTAGCACTGATAACCATGGAGCATAGAACACTTATTTACGTATTTAATTTATCAGCACTTAATATCAGCTTAAGCTTACACTTACAGACATACATTAATTGAAACATCACAACAACAAATATAGAAAAAACAAAACCTTTCAAGCATTGCGTAATATTGTTGCTACCGCTACTGCTATTGCTGATGCTGTTACTGCCAGTAAATTGCGTAGGCAATTGAAAATCTTTTTGACATTCAAATCAAATTAAAAAAACCAAAGCCGATTTGATGGGTAGCGAGATGTAAATACACAAATGCACACTTAAGCATTCATTTACAGTTATATGTAGTAAGCACACACACACACAGTCGCAGTGGCAACACGCACGCATAGCAGAGGCTTTAAATGAACGTTTCACTCATTAGCAGAAAGAAAAATGTGCGTGGAGTGAAAATCCTTGGAGACAACAGGGTTGAAAAGGTTGATGCTGATTTGCTTGGATTAACTTGTAACTTGAAAGCTATAGAAAATCGATGATTGGAACCCGTAGAGATAGTCAGGCATCTGGCAGATATCTGCAGAGATTGAAAGAAATGAAATGAAACGAAGACTGCACAGTAGACGCACAGGCATCACACACATGCAACACACCACAACACAATGTTACATAGTTTGACTGACGGCATTAAAGACACACAGACAGCCAGACGATTGACAGGCAGGCAAACAAGAAGTTAAAAAGATGAGTGAACACAAGGACAGACTGACTAAGTTTCTAATCAAACCAAGCTGCTACTGATGATGCTGGAGTTGTTTCTTTATAACAACAATCAGTGTCAATAGTTAAAAGTCAAAGCAGAGCAACAGACAAGTGACTCGTAATTCATGGTATGTATGCGAATGAGCGTATGTTTAAGCACCCAGTAGGAAATTTTGTAGCAATGCAAACATCAACATGAAGTCAGGAGTTTACGTCAAAGGCCAAAGAAAGCACTGCTTGAAAATCCGTAATGATAATACAATAATAACGCAAAATAAAGCAAGCTATAGATTTAGATTTGCTTTTGAATAACTTTGGAAAAAGTGAAACTTTTGTTCAAAAAGTGAGCGTAACTTTTATATGATTACGCCCACTTTTTGTCCGGTAAATGTTATTCACCTTCGAAAAAAGTGTCACTTAAAAAAAGTTCCGAAAAATGTGTCACCAAAAAAGTGTCGAAAAAAGTGTCGAAAGATGTGTCACAAAAAATGTTGCCCAAAAATGTGTCACCCACCAAAAGTGTTGGAAAATGTGTCGCCAAAAAAGAGTCGTAAAATGTGTCACCAAAGAAAATTGTCGAATAGGAGTCACCAAAAGTGACAATAAAAGTGTCATAAAAACAAATGTCGAAAAATATGTGACCAAAAAAGTATTGAAAAATGTGTCGCATAAAAAAAGTGTCGAAAAAAGTTTCACTAAAAAAAGTGCCGTAAAATGTGTCACAAAAAATGTATTTCATAAATGTGTCACCAAAAAAAAGTGTTGAAAAATGTGTCGCCAAAAAGTGTCAAAAAATATGTGACCAAAATGATGTCCAAAAATTGTGTCCCCAAACGTGTTAAAAATGTGTTGCCAAAAAAATTGTCGAAAAATGTATCACCAAAGAAAATTGTCGTATAAGAGTCACGAAAAGTGTAATAAAATGTGTCTTCAAAAAAAATGTCAAAATATGTGTCACCAAAAAATTGTCGAAAGATTTGTCACAAAAAATTTTGCCCAAAAATGTGTCACCCAAAGTGTATCACCAAAAAAGAGGTTTAAAAATGCATCGAAAAAAAGTGTCACCAGAAAAGTGTTGAAAAATGTGTCACCAAAAATGAGTCTAAAAATGTACAAAAAAAGCCTTAAAAATGTGTCGCTAAAAAGTGTCATAAAATGTATCACCAAAAAGTGTCAAAAACTATGTCACCAAGCGTCAAAAATTGGGTAAAATTTTTTGAAAAGCGTACATATCTGGGGCTTCGCACCGATCCAGAACTTTAACAATTAATTGGTAGGGTAAGGGAGGGAAATATGGACTACGTGGGTAATATGGACCACACGGTTATTTCCCACTGCATACATGGGATTTACTGATATTCATGTTCAAACTTAGCGCTAATACCTAAAGCTTATAATCGGGCGATTTCAGCGTTCGGTGAAGTCGCATGTTTCTGTAAAGTTGATTTTTCTAAAAAAAAGATCAGTGATAATTTTTTTCTAGTGAGTACATTTTATTATTTCACTTTAAAGACATCGCGTTTTTAAATAAATTGTTAATGATATAAAGTCAATGAATACCATTTATAATTTATTAGCACAAATAAGTTCATTAACCAAAGGAGTTTTTGATTAAAAAATCATTTATTTCACCAACACGTGCTGTGGGTAATATGGACCACCAAAGAAAAAAGCCTCAAAAACAAATGTATTCATCATCTTTTTCAGATGGGGAATCTAGTTGCAGTTTTTATGACGAGTCTGATGGTCATTATATGTAATTCGTTAATCACAAAGGAAAAAAATTATAAAAAATGCATATAATGTAATACCCTTTACTCAGAAGATCGACGTGGCGAATTTTGGGTTGAATGTGTAATCTGACGTTCTTGGAGTCATGAAAAATGTGACGGATGTGGAAGTGACATTTTTATATGCAACCTCTGTATCAAATAAACATGTGGGGCAATATGGACTATATAGTCCATATAACACTACACTTTTTTTTATCTTCATTTTGAGTATTTTCAGTTTTTTAATTTTTTTTCTTTATCCTGATGAGATATTTATCTAAAAGTGAATCAGAATAAAGGTAAATTGTTTCCTTTAATGAATGACATAAAATTAATTGTTTTGTTTTATGTATTTTGGGTTTTATTTAAAAAAGAAAGATGGGTGGTCCATATTTCCCTCCCTTACCCTACATAAAACAGTTTTTTCCAAATAATTTCCCAAAATTGGTATTTGCAGGGCTTGTTGCCAAAAAACCTTGTCATTGCATTCAGGACTAAAAGTATGATATGGTATTATCTTTCGAAAATATAGAGTATATCACTTAATCAACATTTCCAAATTTCACGCTGGGTAGTTGTACATAATTTACGTGGCAACGTAATGTTCTTATTGCTTCTGATAAATAAAGATTTTTGTGTTGCTTGTTCTTTAAAGCTGCTACTCTTAACTGCCAGCATAGCATATTAATATTAACTACAATTGGGAATTAATGCAGCAAGGACTAATCATACATCCACACAAATAAACACCTACAAATAAACACACACACACACAGATGTAGTAGTTGTAAGGAAGCAAGAGGAAAGCCGTATACGCAGTGCGGTAATTTAATTACCACAAGATAGAGATATGACGATATGACGCAACACGCTCTGTTGGCTAACGTGCTCTATCTGGCAAAGATGACAACGCAGTTGCTTAACTTGTCAATAAATTTTTTGGCTATTGCCTGAAAATGCTGGTTTAATGTAGTAGTGATAGACTTCATTAACATTAGCAAGTAGAAGTAATATCTTTACCAGCATCATCATCGACATCAGATCGACATCATCAACATCATTATCATCGTTTGAAACAAACAGCAAATGCAGCATTCTCGTACCATCGATATTCAAATCAAAATCATCATCTTCATCATCGGCAGCAACTTGAGCAGTAAAACCAGCAGCTGTGTAGCATCTGTTGTATTGACAACATTGGCAGTGTCATGCTAAACAACAAAAACAACAACAACAATAAAATGTAATGATACTGCAACATTGACAGCAAAACAAAAACCGCAGCTTCATTGCGTCTTAGCTTCAATGTTTGTACATTTGTTTGTACTACAGAGAGCGAAAATTTTTTGTTGAAAATTTCATTGATGATAATTTTCTATCACTTCTAAAATTTTGTACATTTTGTGATATATGGCAACATTTGTTTTAGTTGAGTTTTTATGTGATTTTGTTGCATTTTTGCAATATTTTTTACAGTGTATTCGTTTGTGTTTATTCCAAATTTTGTCTCATCTATTGCTGCTTGCCTGTCTGTCTTTGTTTTCTATTCAATCTGTCTGTCTCTATGTTGTGTTCTACTTACTTGCCATAGCAATTCTTTTAAATTTTTAAAATTTTTTATGTCACCGGAAGTCAACCATAGCTGACGTTCGTTTAATTAAAATTCTATGGCTTTTGTGGTGTTTTTTGTTGTTGCCGTGTTTGTTTATTTCTGTCTGTTTCTATGTGAGTGTGTCTTAACTTTTCTGGTTGTCAATGTATTTTTTTTATTTGCTTAATTCTATCACTATGTGTATTCATTGTTGCTGGTGATGTTTTCTGTTGCTGTTGACATTGATGCTGATGTTAATGTTTTGTTTCCATCTTAATTTGGTTGTTGTAGACTCTAATGTTGCATGGTAAATTTCAATTTATTTTTAATTTGTAAGTGAGGTTTCTGCAAATTATTGCAACAATTTATTCAATTTATTTTTGTTAAATTTTTTCTTTTTTTCCTTATGAAATTTCCTGTCAATTTCATAAAGTTTTCAACTTAATTTTAGTGAAACAAATGTGTTTGTCTTGAGCTGAGTCAATTCTTAAAGTTTATCCAAGTGTTGTTTAATTAATGGTAAAATCAGACAGTCTTGGTTGAATATCGGTTATCAAAAAACCCACACTTTCGTATTCATAAAGCCAAACTTGCTGGTACTTTATAGCAACTTACTGTTAATCTTTTAAACACTTGTTGAAAGTCTACTGAATGCCATGATAAGTACAGTCAGCTTATTTACTGAAAACTTCATACAGTGCAATAAAAGACGTTAACTTAGCGCAGACATGATATCTTCGGGTTAAAACTACTACTAGGCATCTACATATGTTGATGTTTTGAGTTAAGTATACAGAATCATGAAGAAAAAACGGTTCTATGCCCCAGTTTAGTCGGTTTTTTGAATTGTAGTCTCCATCCAATTTAATATGAGGAATAAAAAGCAGAAAACTGCAAAATCCCATACAAAAAATAAATATCAAAAAACTTAAAACGCTTTTTTCTCACAACATGAAAAATGTAGATGTATAGTCGTAATTTTAACCCGACAATATAACCTTGAAAGGTTCTGAATCTTGAGTTTTAATGGGGCATATTGAGATTTTTCGTGAAATATTTTTGTAGAATATTTTAACCCAATCAAGTTTTTGGAAAAAAGAGTCAAAAAGACCATAAAAACGAAATCTAAGAAATACTTTTCTAGGACATCTTAACCCATTGTACCCCGTCTTAATGGTGTTTTTTGACCCCATTTCCAAAAACATGGTTATAATGGGTTAAATAAAATGTAACACAAAAATATTCCAGGAAAAATTACACTAAGGGTTTTAGAAAAACAAAATTCCTTACTGTGACAACCCTATATATGTTAGCGCAAGTGCACCAACGACTCATCAAAAAGGCAGCATTAAACAACTTCAAAAACTCATAACTCGAAAGCTGTTAAAGATACCACAATTTTGAGGACTGCAAAATAATTGTAATTAAATATACTTTTAAATACAAATATTTAAAAAAATGTTAAAAGGTCTTGGTCTTGGTCTTGGTCTTGGTCTTGGTCTTGGTCTTGGTCTTGGTCTTGGTCTTGGTCTTGGTCTTGGTCTTGGTCTTGGTCTTGGTCTTGGTCTTGGTCTTGGTCTTGGTCTTGGTCTTGGTCTTGGTCTTGGTCTTGGTCTTGGTCTTGGTCTTGGTCTTGGTCTTGGTCTTGGTCTTGGTCTTGGTCTTGGTCTTGGTCTTGGTCTTGGTCTTGGTCTTGGTCTTGGTCTTGGTCTTGGTCTTGGTCTTGGTCTTGGTCTTGGTCTTGGTCTTGGTCTTGGTCTTGGTCTTGGTCTTGGTCTTGGTCTTGGTCTTGGTCTTGGTCTTGGTCTTGGTCTTGGTCTTGGTCTTGGTCTTGGTCTTGGTCTTGGTCTTGGTCTTGGTCTTGGTCTTGGTCTTGGTCTTGGTCTTGGTCTTGGTCTTGGTCTTGGTCTTGGTCTTGGTCTTGGTCTTGGTCTTGGTCTTGGTCTTGGTCTTGGTCTTGGTCTTGGTCTTGGTCTTGGTCTTGGTCTTGGTCTTGGTCTTGGTCTTGGTCTTGGTCTTGGTCTTGGTCTTGGTCTTGGTCTTGGTCTTGGTCTTGGTCTTGGTCTTGGTCTTGGTCTTGGTCTTGGTCTTGGTCTTGGTCTTGGTCTTGGTCTTGGTCTTGGTCTTGGTCTTGGTCTTGGTCTTGGTCTTGGTCTTGGTCTTGGTCTTGGTCTTGGTCTTGGTCTTGGTCTTGGTCTTGGTCTTGGTCTTGGTCTTGGTCTTGGTCTTGGTCTTGGTCTTGGTCTTGGTCTTGGTCTTGGTCTTGGTCTTGGTCTTGGTCTTGGTCTTGGTCTTGGTCTTGGTCTTGGTCTTGGTCTTGGTCTTGGTCTTGGTCTTGGTCTTGGTCTTGGTCTTGGTCTTGGTCTTGGTCTTGGTCTTGGTCTTGGTCTTGGTCTTGGTCTTGGTCTTGGTCTTGGTCTTGGTCTTGGTCTTGGTCTTGGTCTTGGTCTTGGTCTTGGTCTTGGTCTTGGTCTTGGTCTTGGTCTTGGTCTTGGTCTTGGTCTTGGTCTTGGTCTTGGTCTTGGTCTTGGTCTTGGTCTTGGTCTTGGTCTTGGTCTTGGTCTTGGTCTTGGTCTTGGTCTTGGTCTTGGTCTTGGTCTTGGTCTTGGTCTTGGTCTTGGTCTTGGTCTTGGTCTTGGTCTTGGTCTTGGTCTTGGTCTTGGTCTTGGTCTTGGTCTTGGTCTTGGTCTTGGTCTTGGTCTTGGTCTTGGTCTTGGTCTTGGTCTTGGTCTTGGTCTTGGTCTTGGTCTTGGTCTTGGTCTTGGTCTTGGTCTTGGTCTTGGTCTTGGTCTTGGTCTTGGTCTTGGTCTTGGTCTTGGTCTTGGTCTTGGTCTTGGTCTTGGTCTTGGTCTTGGTCTTGGTCTTGGTCTTGGTCTTGGTCTTGGTCTTGGTCTTGGTCTTGGTCTTGGTCTTGGTCTTGGTCTTGGTCTTGGTCTTGGTCTTGGTCTTGGTCTTGGTCTTGGTCTTGGTCTTGGTCTTGGTCTTGGTCTTGGTCTTGGTCTTGGTCTTGGTCTTGGTCTTGGTCTTGGTCTTGGTCTTGGTCTTGGTCTTGGTCTTGGTCTTGGTCTTGGTCTTGGTCTTGGTCTTGGTCTTGGTCTTGGTCTTGGTCTTGGTCTTGGTCTTGGTCTTGGTCTTGGTCTTGGTCTTGGTCTTGGTCTTGGTCTTGGTCTTGGTCTTGGTCTTGGTCTTGGTCTTGGTCTTGGTCTTGGTCTTGGTCTTGGTCTTGGTCTTGGTCTTGGTCTTGGTCTTGGTCTTGGTCTTGGTCTTGGTCTTGGTCTTGGTCTTGGTCTTGGTCTTGGTCTTGGTCTTGGTCTTGGTCTTGGTCTTGGTCTTGGTCTTGGTCTTGGTCTTGGTCTTGGTCTTGGTCTTGGTCTTGGTCTTGGTCTTGGTCTTGGTCTTGGTCTTGGTCTTGGTCTTGGTCTTGGTCTTGGTCTTGGTCTTGGTCTTGGTCTTGGTCTTGGTCTTGGTCTTGGTCTTGGTCTTGGTCTTGGTCTTGGTCTTGGTCTTGGTCTTGGTCTTGGTCTTGGTCTTGGTCTTGGTCTTGGTCTTGGTCTTGGTCTTGGTCTTTGTCTTGGTCTTGGTCTTGGTCTTGGTCTTGGTCTTGGTCTTGGTCTTGGTCTTGGTCTTGGTCTTGGTCTTGGTCTTGGTCTTGGTCTTGGTCTTGGTCTTGGTCTTGGTCTTGGTCTTGGTCTTGGTCTTGGTCTTGGTCTTGGTCTTGGTCTTGGTCTTGGTCTTGGTCTTGGTCTTGGTCTTGGTCTTGGTCTTGGTCTTGGTCTTGGTCTTGGTCTTGGTCTTGGTCTTGGTCTTGGTCTTGGTCTTGGTCTTGGTCTTGGTCTTGGTCTTGGTCTTGGTCTTGGTCTTGGTCTTGGTCTTGGTCTTGGTCTTGGTCTTGGTCTTGGTCTTGGTCTTGGTCTTGGTCTTGGTCTTGGTCTTGGTCTTGGTCTTGGTCTTGGTCTTGGTCTTGGTCTTGGTCTTGGTCTTGGTCTTGGTCTTGGTCTTGGTCTTGGTCTTGGTCTTGGTCTTGGTCTTGGTCTTGGTCTTGGTCTTGGTCTTGGTCTTGGTCTTGGTCTTGGTCTTGGTCTTGGTCTTGGTCTTGGTCTTGGTCTTGGTCTTGGTCTTGGTCTTGGTCTTGGTCTTGGTCTTGGTCTTGGTCTTGGTCTTGGTCTTGGTCTTGGTCTTGGTCTTGGTCTTGGTCTTGGTCTTGGTCTTGGTCTTGGTCTTGGTCTTGGTCTTGGTCTTGGTCTTGGTCTTGGTCTTGGTCTTGGTCTTGGTCTTGGTCTTGGTCTTGGTCTTGGTCTTGGTCTTGGTCTTGGTCTTGGTCTTGGTCTTGGTCTTGGTCTTGGTCTTGGTCTTGGTCTTGGTCTTGGTCTTGGTCTTGGTCTTGGTCTTGGTCTTGGTCTTGGTCTTGGTCTTGGTCTTGGTCTTGGTCTTGGTCTTGGTCTTGGTCTTGGTCTTGGTCTTGGTCTTGGTCTTGGTCTTGGTCTTGGTCTTGGTCTTGGTCTTGGTCTTGGTCTTGGTCTTGGTCTTGGTCTTGGTCTTGGTCTTGGTCTTGGTCTTGGTCTTGGTCTTGGTCTTGGTCTTGGTCTTGGTCTTGGTCTTGGTCTTGGTCTTGGTCTTGGTCTTGGTCTTGGTCTTGGTCTTGGTCTTGGTCTTGGTCTTGGTCTTGGTCTTGGTCTTGGTCTTGGTCTTGGTCTTGGTCTTGGTCTTGGTCTTGGTCTTGGTCTTGGTCTTGGTCTTGGTCTTGGTCTTGGTCTTGGTCTTGGTCTTGGTCTTGGTCTTGGTCTTGGTCTTGGTCTTGGTCTTGGTCTTGGTCTTGGTCTTGGTCTTGGTCTTGGTCTTGGTCTTGGTCTTGGTCTTGGTCTTGGTCTTGGTCTTGGTCTTGGTCTTGGTCTTGGTCTTGGTCTTGGTCTTGGTCTTGGTCTTGGTCTTGGTCTTGGTCTTGGTCTTGGTCTTGGTCTTGGTCTTGGTCTTGTTCTATAAATTTTCGATAAAATTTTAGTTTGTAAATGGCTTCATAAATTTTTTTGTTTAATTGGTCCCATAAATGCACATAAGTAAACCGCAATTTAATTACATATGATTGTATTTAATAAAATTCAATTTAATAATGTTTCTATGCACGTAACGTTAGCAACTTAAAGTCCTCTATTTCAAAAAAACAATCCAAACGACAGCATTACGTGACAACCGATACTTCAAGGATTTGATTAAATAATTTGCAACAACACCTTGCATGATACCAACGTATTCATTATTTTCGTATTAAATAATACTTCTCATTTTAATTTCAGCAGAAAAAGAAAATTAAATCCATTAAAATTTGCATGTCTTCTCTAATGTGGCCTATTATTTAAAATACTTTATTAACTTAAGCTTAAAAACGGCACAAATTTTAAGCTTCTGAACAAATAAATTACAACACTTAGTTAAAATGCTGTTACCCACGCTACTGCTTCAGAACTCTCTTATGGCAGCAGAGAGTTTCATTAGAAATTTCGCACTAGTAGGTATATGGGGTAATGCGACACTAAGGCGTCGCCACAATTATACGTACGAGTAGTCGGAATACAACTTAGGGATAATGCTGTAATTAAGCTATTTTTATAGTTTTCTTTGGTTTTCTTTCTTTTTTCTTGAAGAAAAAACCTAAGTTGACCCGAAAAAAATTGGAAAACTTTGAAAGTTTTGAGCACAGACAAAAACATGCAAAATATTAGTGGTATTCACGAAATAGGGCAGCTGGCAGGGCAGATGAGCTAAATAGCATAGTGTAAGCCAAGTTAGTGAATGACTGTGTAGCATCTTTGCTAAAGAGCTACGAAATCAGCTGGTTTTTGTTTGCTTTTCTAAAATAAAAAATTTTTGTGTCAAAATGAATCAAAATTTATGAAAATACGTACCACGGAAGAATTAAAAAGTCCATTAGCTGTCCAACAGAATATTAGTGGCTTTTCAGCTTAACGCTTTTCCTTTTGCCGGTCCATTTTATTTTAGTTTGGAAAAAAAAAATTGAATTTTATTTAAACAAAAGTGTCAACATAATTCTGACACGTTTTGCTGTAGTAGAAAAGCTATTCAAATTTACTCAATTGTTTTGTGTAGCAAAAGAGCTAACTTGTAGCTGAATTTCTTAAATGTATTTTGTTGTTGTTTAGAGCAGTTTTGATCTTTTACCCTTTTGCCACACTAGCTGCCCTACTTCGTGAATACCGTTATTGTATTTTAAATACAAACTTTTCTGTCCAAAAAAGTTTTGTAGATTGCACAAAGTGTAAAAATATTGGAAGATTCAAAAAATGTTTACAAAACTTTTCTTAAAAATTTTAAAAATGTGAAAACAATCAAAAAATGTGGAATATTTGGAAAATATTGACACAAATGATATTAGAAAACTTTAACTTAAACTTTAAGTAACCGTTTAGAAGATATTCCAAAAAAAACCCTTAAAATGCCAAAAGACCGGTTTCTATTGAATATCTTCTATACGGTTACTTCTATGTGTACACTTATCGCTTATTTTTTGTAGATCTTGTAATTCTCTACGTAATTCTCTACAAATTTGGTTCCATTACTTTTTATCGTAGTACTTACCAATTCGCAGATATCCTTAAAAAACCAGTAATTTCGAAGCCTTATCGGTCATTCAAGAATATTTTTAAGGTCATGAGCCGTTCGAAAAAAAAATTTTATACGGTATATAGAAAATTAAATTATCTTTCAAACAGCATTTAAATTTTGTTTGTACAACTTCTGATTGAAGAGTTATTGCAATTTAAAAAGTAAGATATTTTAATATGAACTCATAGGTAGTATTTCATATCATAACTGTTAACAACTTTTTAAATTGGGTGATCTCCTAAACTAGAAGTCATACGCAAATACTTTTAACGTACTTTTGTAGGAAATTTCCTGTGCTACAAAATTGAAGACCAACATTTTTCTGTAAAAGTTAGCATTAGCGAGATATTTGCAAAAAACTGATTTTAGCGACCTTTGAGCCCGAATAACTTTTTATGCGCACACGACTTTGCAATAAACTTTTCACAGTTTGTGTATCATGCATAAATAAAGACAATTCCGGTGAAAAATTTCCACTGGGAATTTTTTCGCAGAAAATGTCTTATTTTCTTGGGCTAATATTATACAAAAAAAAACTTTAGAAATTTATGAAACAGCAAACAAAAAATAATATCATTACAGCTTTAGAAATTTCCTTACACAATTTTGCAACTTTTGTTCTTAGGCATCGCTTGTTTTTAAATTTAACCAGCTAATGTTTGCTAACAAATACATACATGCGAATACACATGAGTGCACACATTAGCAAAAAACACAGCAAAAACAACAATAACAAAAGTAGCAAAAAATTTCCAAGAAGTAGAAAAGTGTAGACCACAATAAGAGAGAGTAAAATACAATAATATAATGAAATAAGGGGAAAAAATTCCAAAAATTTAACTTTGAGAAAAGAACAAAAAACTGGATTCCAAGGAAAAAATAAATTTTGTGGAAATTTGTGCTTGCGCCAACTTTGGCGTTGTGTTGAAGAAAAAAGATACCCTTTAATGGTAATAATGCTAAAGTAAAGTAGCTAACTTAACGTATTATAAAATAACAAATACACATACAAATTCAAATTCAACTTAAGCATACACATAAACTCGTATACGTATAGGTAGAGCGCTACTGTTTGCAAAGTAGGAAATAGTAAAAAGTTTCAACTTAGACATGCAAATAAAGCAGGCATGCGAAGCAAAATTGAGAGTGCCTACATAAGAAAAAAATAAATAACAACAACAACAATTATAATAACTACAATGAAAAAAACCTAAAAACTACTTTACTCCCTCTGACTTTGTGTGCAAAAAAGTGAAACAAATTCAGCAAAAAGGTTTTCATTGTAATAAAATAGGAAACGGAAGTGCTGCCGGAATGGTAGTGCGCCTTTTTCCTCCATTACTGCACGCTACACTCCAGTAAACAGCAAGCACGTGAAGAAGGGTGAGCATATTAAGTTATTGTAGGGAAATAAAATAAAAAAAAAGAGTTGATTGCATTGAAGAAATTGCTTAGTAATAAAATTCAAGATTTCATATACGAGTATTCAAAGATTTGTTGAAGTAGGATGCTACTTTGTATACTTTTTTTTAATCAATTAAATTTTCAATAAAAATTTCTTTGTGGCTTCAATCAAAAGACAAAAATACCATGATAAAAAAATCTTTTGATACAAACAACTCATGATAAAAAATCTCATGATACAAAAATCTTATGACACAAAAATCTCATGACACAAAAATCTCATGAAAAAAAATCTTATGATACAAAAAACTCATGAAAAAATATCTCATGATTAAAAATCCCATGAAAAAAAATCTTATGATACAAAAAACTCATGAAAAAATATCTCATGATTAAAAATCCCATGACACAAAAATCTCATAACACAAAAATTTCATGATTCAAAAATCTCATGATAATTGAATTTGTTACTTTTAACGAAACATTGATTTTATCAAATATACACCCATAGCAAAATAAATCATTCTTTATAATAATGGAAATACGCTGTTGAGTGAAAATAAAAATAGACGTTATGGTATCAAAGTCTCAAAATTTTTGAAAACATTTATACTTATTTTCAATAAACGAGGGTACATTTTTGAGTCCACGGAATGGAGGGCACAAAGTGGAAATAAAAATAAAAATATATCCTTCATTTTTAATATATTTTTCTGCTACCCTAAAAAAATTAAACAGAATTCTTCACTTTTTCATCACTTAAAAATTTCTTCCCACGAAGATCTTTTTTCAAGTTTACTTTTAGGTAATAGTCGCTGAGAGCAAGGTCAGGACTGAAAGGTGGATTAGCCAAAATTTCAAAGCCCACTTTTTGCTGGACGGTCATCGTAACACGACTCTTGTGAGCAGTTGCGTTCTCTTTGCTCTTATTTTAAAATTGCTTTTACCACAGCGTTCTCGCTAACAGCTACGATCGACTGTAGCGTACACTTGCTTCACTTGCAAGAGGGGCTGATATTTAAACTTGTTACTTGTTTTAACTTCCTCGTTGTTATTCGTTGTCTTTTGTTGAAAAGTTCTAAAGATTTTTGCGAGTTGATATCATTTCAAATTATTTCAGTAAAACATTTCTTCTTTTTATTTCGCTTCTATGATGATTGTGGCTGTAGCAGAAAGCAATGCAAACAATTTTAAATTTATGCAAATTTATTACATTCTTTCGTTTCGTTGTCTGTGTTGTATTGTTTCACTAATTTCTGTTACTATTTGTATGTACTTTTTAATATATTTTTAAGAAATTTTATTTTTTTTTTTTTAAATTTAACTTTATAGCATGCGAAAGAAAGCAGTTGGTTTTTTATTTTTAGATTGGATATAACTTTTTTCTCTTTGCAAATAAATGACGTTAATGATATGAAATCAGCTTAATGAAACTTTGTGAATTGATCTTTTATTTATGTACGTATATAGTAGCTCAAATAGATGACAGTTTCATTGAAAATACATACTATAACAAAAACATTGTTCTTTTATCATCGGAATTTCGAACTAAAATCTATTCTTTGTAGGACATTTAAGCACATTCTTAGTTCAAAAAGAGAGAGAGAAAGCCTTAGGAATAATTTGAGACAAAAATTGTGATTTAAGTTGAAAATTGGTAGTTCTTAATGAGCTTTGTCAGACAAAATAAACATTTGAACACACCGAGCTTCAAGCATCGATAGGTATAAAAAAAGTGTCGACAAAAACCAAAGACAGGGATTTGTTCGTACGAGCCCACAGTTTCAGAATCCGTTGGAATTAAAATCCTAGCTGCTCATTTTTTTGAGTTATCGCAAAATGAGTTTTTGTGCTTTTTTTAACGAATATAAGCGTATTTAGTAGGGTGGGTCGATTTGAAAACTGATCTCGGCTACCCCCCTATGTGAAAGTTCATTCAATTCTATTAATATGTGCCCAAGGAACTATACCTCTGCGCTCAATTTTAGTTCGGCGCATTTTTGATCGAAAATTTTGCCTTTTATTAATATTTTTTTTATTTTCATACTAAATTTTAAAATTTTTTATAAAGACAAAAGTAATGTCATCATATGATTTGGCTGGTATTCTGTCAGTAATCAATTAAATTGGGTTCTGTACACATAAAAAGTTCACTTGATGGTGTGGAATTGATGCTATACATTTAAAAAAGTGATATGGGTCAAATAGCCGATTATTATGATCGACTTTCAAAATAAACGATTCATATTTTGGGATGAAATTTTTCAAACAAAACACCAACCTAGGCTGAAAGTTCATTCAATTCTATGAATATTTGCCCAAGAAACCATACCTCTACGTTCAACTTTAGTTCGGCGCATTTTCGATTGAAAATTTTACCTTGTGTTTAATATTTATTTTTATGCTTAATTTTCAAAATTCCTATAGAGACAAAAGTATTATCATATGTTTTAGCTGGTATTCTATCAGTAATCAATAAAATTGGGTTCTGTTTTTACAAAAAGTTTACTTGATAGCGTGGAATTGATTATATTTATTCTAAAAAATAATATCGGTCACATAACCGATTTATTATAAACAATTCATATTTTTACATGGATTTTTTCAATCGAAACACCAACCCAAGTGTTTCTGGATGCTAGGATGCCGAATCTGACATTCTTTTTTTTCCAGCCGCTTTTTTTAATTTTACAGAACAATATACCAAAAATCTATGTAAAAATATGAATCGTTTATAATAAATATATATAATTTGACCGATATAATTTTTTGGAATAATTATAATCAATTTCATGCTATCAAGTAAAGTGCTCGTAAAAACAAAACCCAATTTTATTAATTACTGACAGAATACCAGCCAAAACATATCATGATATTACTTTTGTCTCTATAGGAGTTTTGAAGATTAAGCATACAAATAAATATTAAACACAAGGTAAAATTTTCAATCGAAAATGCGCCGAACTAAAGTTGAACGTAGAGGTATGGTTTCTTGGGCAAATATTCATAGAATTGAATGAACTTTCAGCCTAGGTTGGTGTTTTGTTTGAAAAATTTCATCCCAAAATATGAATCGTTTATTTTGAAAGTCGGTCATAATAATCGGCTATTTGACCCATATCACTTTTTTAAATATATAGCATCAATTCCACACCATCAAGCAAACTTTTTATGTGTACAGAACTCAATTTAATTGATTACTGACAGAATACCAGCCAAATCATATAATGACATTACTTTTGTCTTTATAAAAATTTTTTAAATTTAGTATGAAAATAAAAAATATTAATAAAAGGTAAAATTTTTGATCAAAAATGCACCGAACTAAAATTGAACGGAGAGGTATAGTTCCTTGGGCACATATTCATAGAATCGAATGAACTTTCATATAGGGGGGTAGCCGATATCAGTTTTCAAATCGGCCCACCCTACTAAATACGCTTAAATACGTTAAAAAAAGCACAAAAACTCATTTTGCGATAACTCAAAAAAATGAGCAGCTAGGATTTTAATTCGAACGGATTCTGAAACTGTGGGCTCGTACGAACAGATCCCTGTCTTTGGTTTTTGTCGACACTTTTTTTATACCTATCGATGCTTGAAGCTCGGTGTGTGAAGGCAGGAAAGTTATTTTTCTAAATTTTTATTCGTTACAGCTTCAACTTGTGCTAAAGAAATTAACGAAAAAACCATTGAAGTATAATAAGATACTTGGTATTATTTTATGGTAAAAGTCTCATGTGACAAAAATGACAAGTAATTTATGTAACATGTGACGAAAATTATAAGTAAGAAAAATTTTATTTCACATAAGAAATATCGCATGCGACAGAAACTACTAGCGAGAAAAGTATTATGATATAAACATCGCTTAGGATAAAAAATGCATGCAATAAATATCAAACCCGACAATAATTACAATCGAGAAAAGTATATTAAGATACTACAATACAATGGCATAAAATATCATGGGATAAAAATCGTATGCGATAAAACTGACATTGCATGTAACATGTGATAAAAATTTCGCTCGGGATAAAAATCTCATGTGACAAAAATGAAAATTAATGTATTAACATGTGATAATAATTTCACATCATAAATATCGCATGCAATAAAAACTACTGGCGAGAAAAGTATCATGACATAAAAATTTCATAGCATAAAAATTTTAAATAATTTATGTAACATGTGAATAAAATTCATATAATAAATATCAAATGCAACAAAAATTACAATCGAGAAAAGTATATTAAGTCACTACAATGACATAAAAATATCATAGCATGGAAATATATGCGATAAAAATGACAATTTATGTAACATGCGATAAAAATTTCACGTAGTAAATATCGCATGCGACAAAAATTACAGGCTAGAAAAGTATCATGGCATAAAATTCGCATGGGATAAAAATCCCATGTGACAAAAATTACAAGTAATGTATGTATAAATACCGCATGCGACACAAATCAGTTGTAGGAAAAGTTTCATGATATAAAAATCGCATGGGATGAAAATCTCATGCGATAAAATATCGCCTGTAATAAAATAAAAAAACTACTGAATTTGAACATTTACATTAAATAAAAGGACTCAAACAAAAAATCAAACAAAGAACTATAAACCACAATGTTAAAAACTTAACAAGGCTAATCCAACAGGCACTGGCAAATATAAGGACAATACGAGTGATGATTTTAATTTTTGCTGAACTGAAAGTTGAAAGCAAAATGAAAACCATATAAAATCTGGCGATTTGCTAACCACAAAAATACTAAATAAATTAGCAGCTTTCATTTGACAGCCAGCAAAAGCAATGAAGAACACAAATAACATCAACAACATTGTTGCTGACAGCATTTACAATAGTATTAGGCAACAACATGAGATTAGCAAGGATATACCACTTGCACACTATAACACCTGATTGTTTCACATGTGTACTCACGATGCTGTAAAAACATGCAAGTAACTGTCAACTGGGGTATTATCAATGTAAAACTGTTTGCTGTAACTAAGCCGACCGACCACAACAAATCGTCATAGTTAACAGCGCAACAAAGCAACAAAGATTAAAGGATATATTGCCAAAAAACCTTATTTATACTCAGTGCAACTCTTGAAATATGATGGCTATGGACTAATGACAATGGTTTATACAAACGAAAATGATGATGATACCAAAAGCTAGATTTTTAAAAACAAAATGACACTAAGATTTTTTGGTCATATATGTAAAAACTTGTTGTTCGCAAAAAAAAACTTTTTGCATCATTCTTCTTCTTGCATTTGATCAAAGCTTACTTTTGCAACAATAACTAACCAGTTAGTAAAACCAATTTCTGACATCATGTTGATTTTTGCCGCAATAAACATTCAAAAGCTTATACAAGCCGTGAAATGAAAGTTAAATTAATATTTCCGTAGCAACAGCTCTGACATCCCTAAAAGTGGTTATTTTGCAATATACTGTAAAGTTTTACGAATTATTGCGGTATACTATTGTATGCCAAAACATGTAACAAACGTCTAATTAACATGCCCACACATGCCCACCAATATAGTCACTTATTGTCATAAACCACACCTACACTAACCAATAACACACAAGAAAGATACAATGATATGTATGCCGTTGAAATGTGCCCTATGCACAGTGTTTGCATCATGGAAAAAGATGAGATTTCTTTGAATTAAATTATAAACAACAGAGTTTGTTTTGAAAAGCCGACCCAAGGATATTGGCTAACTTTTACAATATATGTGACCTGCGTGCTTAGGTTTCAAAAAAAAAATTTCCAATTTTTTGTCGATTCGCATAAATTGACCTTTAAAAGTTGTTTTCCAGCTGTTTTGACGAAATTTTTTTTTTTTCGCGCTTAAGCCCCCTTTTCATAGACCAGGTCACATATAATAATTTTTCCTTGATAAATCTACTGCACATGAATATTTCAATTATATTGTCCTATGGTTTCTACTGTAATTATGTATTATTGCTCAATTATTAGCCACAGTACGCAAGTGTGTCTGTATGTGTAAGAATGTGCAAGCATTCGCAAATGTATTTAATTGTATGTGTAAACTCAAAATTTCAATTTGTATCCTAAGTGCTAAACAACGTTACAATGTTAATCATTGGCGCGTATAACGCACATCATAAACATTTCCATCAACAACTTCATCGTTCAATATTAATACAAACACACATACACATGCAAAGCATTGATGTTGTATTGAGCTGTGCAATTCTCATTAAATTCCACTTACTTGATTTGGTTTCTACGATACCGCAAGTCAAAGGTCAGCACCAACTTGAAATATTGCAACATAAAGTCACAAATATTCGAGATGCAAGGTGATCCTTATAGGAAAAAATAATTTAGAGAAAATTTGTTCAATTTGTAAGGCGGTATGCGATTTCGACATCATTTTATATGGTAAAAATCTCATGCGATAAAAATCATATATGATGTGTGTAACATCTGATAAAAACGTTCTGATAAAAACGTCACACAATAAATATCGCATGCGAAAAAATTAATATGCAATGAGAGTTGCATGACATTAAAATATCATGACATAAAAATCTCAGGGCACTAAAATGACACAATACCAATTATCATTTTAGTAACAGAAGGATGCAAATTGATGTTTAAAGAACGCCGCAAATGATAGATAATTAAGGATATTTTTGGATATCTTTAACCTCTTTAGCATATTTAAATAGAAGCGCTCTCAATACTTTTATAGAACCCTTATGCTAAGTGAAATATGCGGTTTCGGTAAAAATCTCATACAATATGTAACATGTGACAAAAACGGTATCTAATATTTATCGCATGCAAAAAAATTAATATGCGATAAAAGTTGCATGAAAAAAAAAATCTGAAGGGATAAAAAACTCATGGGATAAAAGTCGCATGACATAAAAGTATCATGACAAAAATATCATGACATAAAAACATTAGCTCAGCATTTTTCACTAAATAAAAACATTATGACATAAATATATTGTGGCATTTAAATGTCATGACATAAAAATCTCTTGACACTAAAATGACAAAAAGCAAGCAATTAAAATTTAATCAATTGAGACACTTCTTACTAAATGGTCGCCGCAAATGAAAATAAGGGAAAATAACTTTTGAATATTTTTTATCCTTTTAACATATTTAAACAGAGGGGCCCTCAATACTTTTAAAAGAACAGAATCCTTATGCTGAACGAGCAATGTCTTTAAAAATAAATTAATAGGGTAAGGAAGGGAAATATGGACCACCCATCTTCTTTTTTAAATAAAACCCAAAATACATAAAACAAAACAATTAATTTTATGTCATTCTGTAAAGGAAATAATTTAACTTTATTCTGATTCACTTTTAGATAAATATCAGGATAAAGAAAAAAAATTAAAAAAATTAAAATACTCAAAATGAGGATAAAAAAAAAAGTGTAGTGTAATATGGACCATATAGTCCATTTGGTACAGAAGTTTCATATAAAAATGTCACTTCCACATTCGGCACATTTTTCATGACTCCAAGAACGTCAGATTACACATTCAACCCAAAATTCGCCACGTCGATCTTCTGACTGAAGGGTATTACATTATATGCATTTTTTATCATTTTTTCCTTTGTAGTTAACGAATTACATATAATGACCACCAGACTTGTCATGAACACTTGCAACTAGATTCCCCATCTGAAAAAGATGATAAATACATTTGTTTTTGAGGCTTTTTTCTTTGGTGGTCCATATTACCCACAGCACGTGTTGGTGAAATAAATAGTTTTTTTATCAAAAACTCTTTTGGTTAATGAACTTATTTGTGCTTATAAATTATAAATGGAATTCATTGACTTTATATAATTAACCATTTATTTAAAAACGCGATGTCTTTAAAGTGAAATAATGAAATATACTACTAGAAAAAAATGATCACTGATCTTTTTTTTAGAAAAATCAACTTTACAGAAACATGCGACTTCACCAAAAGCTAAAATGACCCTATTATAAGCTTTAGGTATTAGCGTTAAGTTTGAACATGAAGAACGGTAAATCCTATGTATGCAGTGGGAAACAACCGTGTGGTCCATATTACCCACGTAGTCCATATTTTCCTCCATTACCCTACATAGGAGAAAGGTAGCCTTAACAACTACTAAACAGCCCTAGAGAAGGATACCTAGCAAGCGAAAAAATTCAACAGTCTAAAATGTGTGTTGAGTTGGATGCTATTTAAAGCCTTAGCAGAAACGTTACAAAAATCTACACTAAAATAATGGAAGGATACTGTAGACTAAATTGCCACCATTTAAAGAAGATGGTTTTGGAAAACGACAATTCCTGTAGACTCTGTCAATTGGACTTAAAAAATTAAATACAGATCTAAGTAGCTACATATGTGTAGAGATTCTAAATTCCTATGGCTTAAATAAATTTAATTTCTCGATACTGAGAAGATTTGTAAAAAGTCGAGAACTTTTCTAATTGTTAAAAATGCTACGCAAAGCATATTTCAGATCGTAGAACAATTCATAGCCTTTTAAATATAAATAAATTCCTAAATTGATATTTAAACCTGATGCTTCATATATAAAAAAAAAACAAAAAAATGTTTTTTGCAGACCAGCAAAATTGAAATATAATTTTCTTTCACCATCATATGTACATACCACACTGTCGATAAATCATAACATAAATAATAAACTTATGCTATTACTGACACTCACATGCGAAAAAAAAAGGCGAAAGAAAAAATTGCTGAATTTAACCCGCACTTAGCTCTAATACAACAACGCCCCATACACTATTCGCCATTCATACAAAAACCTAAAGAGTTTCGCCCAATTGATTAGCCCATAATTTTTCATACCAATGATGAAAAACTCTACACCACAACTGGTTACTGAGCAATCGGCATTCAGCGCACACACACAACTCAGGTTCGTTGCAACACAGTAACTTTATGAGTGAATTATTTATGGCAAAATTCTGCAACAAATAGCCGACAGCAGCAACATATTCATGGCAATAAATCAAATATTAGCATGCAGCAACAAAATCCGAAAAAAGCACTAATTTTTTGCATAACAATTTGACCGTGTAATAAGAGAAAGTATGAAATCATATCGTCGTCATTTCATCACAAACATTTTTGATCAATTATATGCAGAGTAAAGCCAATAAAATGTTAATATTCCCTTTGATTGAGTTAAATGCTTTGGCATTGTAGCGATTATTATGATGTTGAGTGAATTGCGGTGTTCAACCAGACCAGAACTTATTGCTGTTTCTTTTATTGTTTCTTTGATGAATTCTATGCAACAAAAGGTGAAGCAATTGGTTTTTGGGCTTGACAATGAAAGAATTTCGTTTAAAATCACAGTGGGAGTTTTAATCAAAGGCCAATATAATTAGCGCAGACAAAGAAATATAAAAAGACTAATGGAGGGTATGTTGAAGTTTTTAAGCACCCAATAGAAAATATGGGGCTGCAAAAATGCTGCATAGCTTTATTTGCTGTTGTTGAGTTTCCACTATTTAGTTAATTTATAGAAAAATTTAATTTCTAAAATACTTTCATCTATCGAGGAATGGCCTTACCCAACGTACTAAGTACCAATAACCTCACTATCTCACTTTTACCAATTTTAATCAGATCAATAGATAATCAAAATAGATAATCAAAAGTATGATTTTGCATTTGTGTTGTAGAGTTCCCATTTACATCAAGTCTTGATTGAATATTACAAAGGCAAAAGAACGATTAAATTTATTTTTCTGTTGTATAGTTCTCACTTTCAATCTTTTCACTTACAGTAACAGACAATCAAAAGCACAATTTTTGCATATTTTGCTATTTTAGAGTTCTCACTTTCTCTTCCGAATCACAGAGAGTAAAATTAATTATTTGTTTTCATTGTCACCAAGTTTTGTTGGTTTAATAGAATGACTGCATATAATTTGCTGTTGTGAAGTTCTCACGTTTTCTAATTTCAGTCTGAGCAAAAGGGAGTTAAAAGTATGATTTTTGAATTTATTTTGCTGTTGTGGAGTTCACACTTAGTTGCATGTAAGCAACGGTAATTTCTTAATTTCTTCAATTTCAATCTGAGAAAGAGAGAGTCGAAAGTATGATTTTTGCATTTGTTTTTCTGTTGTAAAATTATCATTTTCAACAAGTTTTGTTTGAGTAAAAAGAGTCAAAATAATTATTTTGCTGTTGTGAAGTTTCCACTTTAGAAATATGTTTGAACATTTGCATTTTGCTGTTGTAGAGTTCTCACTTTCAATTATATCAATTCGAGCTATAGGGACAAATTTGTATGACTTTTGCATTTATTTTGCTGTTGTAGTGTTCTCACTGCCAACAAGTTTTGATTGAGCAATAGAAAGGAAAACTTACAATTACATTTTTTTTGCTATTGTGAAGTTCCAACTTTAACACATTGATTGCCAAGCGGATTTGATTAAAATCACTTCCGAAGTCCAAATTTTTTTATAAGAAAGGGGTGTAAAAGCGGTATATAATGCTTTCTGAGGCATCCATATTCCATTCTGTTGCTTATTTCTGGTTTTATAACTGCTTTTGTATGTCGAACAAATATGAACTACACTATCAAACAATTTTCGTTTTTTGGTTGGCAACACTTTATCGCATAAATGGTGTCAAACTCAAATCTTGCTTAAATTATTGAACACTATTTATGTCGTATGTTTTCGTGCATCGTGGCGTCGCAGGATTTATTATCTGTCGCACCTAAACGTACGATATGGCACTCAGTGTGTTAACCCTGTTCAGTTTGAGTAACAAGAACTCAAAAGTACGAATGAAGAAAGTTTGAAGAGAAGTAAAAGTACAGCTGAACTTCTTTTGCTGTTGTAGAGTTTCACCAAGTTCACTTAGAATAAAATTAGGGTAAAACTTCAATCAAATTCTTTAAGTCTTAAATTTTGAACACTTAAAATTCCCTACCGATCCTATGTGTTTTTTAGTACCTAGTAATGTGCTTCTTTTGGGTAACGTGTATCTTTACAGCTACCAAGTAGCTTTTCAGTACTTTTCATGGTCATATCGAAAATTTTTCCAACAATAGCATAGTGCATTGTATTGTGTTCAAATGCAAAACCTTTATCATCTTCTGGGTACAAAAGAATAAGCCAGTATTGTGTATAGCATGTCTTTGTTTTAAAATTGGTTAAAAGTGCTACAGTGTGCTTAATATGCAGCACTTTATGCCCACTCATTTTGTATATAATTAGTCGAATTATGGCTTTGAATTTCATTTCAAACAATTTGATTGTCTATGAGAATTTAACATTTTCATAAAAAAAAAAATATACCCGCATTTCGGAGAAAAAACATACCTGAAATGAAAAGAAAAAAAAATATTTTATTAGTAACGTATTAAACTGAAATAGTTCTCCAACACAACAAACACAACGCAATAAGATTTCCACCTCGTTAGCACAAAAGCATCACATACAAATAACTGCCATACATAAAACTAAAATTCATCATCATACACATAAAAAAAACACATACATAAATATAAAAGCTGCACATACTTGGCCAAAAAACCTACAAACGACCTAAAAACCAAATTGGCTCTTACAACGTATTTAGAACAAAATAACGTATAAAAAAAAATAAATAAAAATGGCAACAATAAAAAAGGAAAATAAAAAGCAAAAAAAACCCCAAAAAATAACATAAAAGAGTGAACAAAAATTACAAAACAAAACAACAACAAAAAACAGATTGATGAAAAACTACGCCATTGAATGCTTCTGGGTTAGTTGAATGGCCAAAAGCTGTGTCAGCAGCAAAGTAAAAGGAACAAGTGCACTATACTATACCATACCACACACATGCATGTGTATCGCGCCCACCCCAAGGGGAAAAATCTCAAGCGCTTCTTATTCAAACACTTTAAAGCGCTTGTTCCCATAAAAATTTGGAAGCAGTAAGCATTCACAAATCAAATTCTGCTTAAAGAGACATGTTTGTTTCAATTTTGAACAGTATTTTAAAAAATTGAGAAAGAGAACGAGAACAATATGTAAAAGAAAATTAATGCACAAATTTAACACACAAGTTACACAAGTTCGCCGTGGACCTGGCTTCGATTCCCAGCGCGGGTGATTTTTTTTTTTATTATTTTTATACCCAACACCCAGGGTATACACTAGGCTGACCCAAAAAAACTAAAGGTGTTCCGATTTTAGGTGCTCAGCACTCAAAATGTTCGGTATGGTCTAGAAACTACGTATGTAAATTTTGGTAAAAAAATATTGAGATTTAGCACTCACGCAAGCTCGATAAGTAGCACTGCCTTGATCGTACGAGATTGGGGTTCTTTCAGCCCGTGGAAATTGATAAAAAAGGATTGGAACAATTTTTTTTTCCATCCTACTTTATGTTTTCGAGGTCGCTGAAGACAATGGCATTGCCAGTTTTTGGAAAAGATTCCAAGATTTCAAGATATTTAAGATATCTCTCGAAAAAAAAAAAAATTTGAGATTTTTGTTAGATTTAATTGCCATTAATCGTAGGAACATTTTTTATTTTTGTTTCTCGGAATGTAGTCTTGTAGCCTCAATTGTGACGAATAAAATGAGTGGTCGCACAATATTTTTTGACAAAATCTTCTCGAGATATCGGCCACAGACTGAACCGCCGTCCTGCCGTATTGCCGGTCACTGGGGATATCTGCCGATTTTACGCTATTTTCATTAATTTTTGAGATCCTACCTTGTACTTTCGACGTCGCTGGAGATGCGGGAACATTTATTTTCACGATAAAATGCAAGTGTTTTAAAACATTCATGATATTCCTATGATAAATTTCGCTAGTGGGATTTCCAATGAAAAGCAGAACTAGCTCTAAAACCTCGACATAATTTTTCCGCGCATGATTCATCTGGAGCTAGTGATTGATGTCCATCGCGGTTTTCTTCTGGAAAGGCGCCAATATCTCCCAAATTTTTCAGTGGAAGATAGAAAAATTACTTCAGTGGAAGATAGAAAAATTTGGGAGACATTGGCACCTTTCCAGAAGAAAACCGCGATGGACATCAATCACTAGCTCCAGATGAATCATGCGCGGAAAAATTATGTCGAGGTTTTAGAGCTAGTTCTGCTTTTCATTGGAAATCCCACTAGGGAAATTTATCATAGGAATATCTTGAATGTATTGAAACACTTGCATTTTATCGTGAATATAAATGTTCCCGCATCTCCAGCGACGTCGAAAGTACAAGGTAGGATCTCAAAAATCAATGAAAATAGCGTAAAATCGGCAGATATCCCCAGCGACCGGCAACACTGCAGGACGGCGGTTCAGTCTGTGGCCGATATCTCGAGAAGATTTTGTCAAAAAATATTGTGCGACCACTCATTTTATTCGTCACAATTGAGGCTACAAGACTACATTCCGAGAAACAAAAATAAAAAATGTTCCTACGATTAATGGCAATTAAATCTAACAAAAATCTCAAATTTTTTTTTTTTTTCGAGAGATATCTTAAATATCTTGAAATCTTGGAATCTTTTCCAAAAACTGGCAATGCCATTGTCTTCAGCGACCTCGAAAACATAAAGTAAGATAGAAAAAAAAATTGTTCCAATCCTTTTTTATCAATTTCCACGGGCTGAAAGAACCCCATTCTCGTACGGTCAAGGCAGCGCTACTTATCGAGCTTGCGCGAGTGCTAAATCTCAATATTTTTTTACCAAAATTTGCATACGTAGTTTCTAGACCCTACCGAACATTTTGAGTGCTGAGCACCTAAGATCGGAACACCTTTAGTTTTTTTGGGTCAGTCTAGTATACACACTTTGTCCTTCCGTTTGTAATGCAGAGAAAGAGGCATGGCAGGTATGGAAAAGTATATATATTCTTGATCAGCGTCACCTCCTGAGTCGATAAAGCCATGTCTGGCTGGCTGGCTGGCTGGCTGGGTGTGTGTGGAAATACATTTTATTGGAAAACTAACCAAGATGATTCAATGAAATTTAGTGAACAGCCTCCGTCGTTAAAGTTAGCTCGGGGGATTGAAAATGAGCGAAATCGGTCAACGCACACGCCCATACAAAAAATGCATTCAAAATGCAATAATAAGAGCATTATTTGCAATAACAGAAGCAAAATACACATAAATACTAGGGAAAGTAAGTTTAAGCTCTGAGCAAAAACTAGGCGAATTCGGACTAGAGGGCGTGGCACCTCCCATATAAACAAAAGTTTCAAAATGTTATACGGAAAGCGTTTTTTGAGATAACCCAAACAAATTACACTCAAACACTCGGATCTATAAATGCAAGCTATACGCAAGATCTAGGTAAACTCGGACAAGAGGGCGTGGCACCTTCCATATAAGCAAAAGTTTCAAAATTATATATTGAAAGTGTTTTTTGAGATAATCCAACCAAATTTCACTCAAACACGAAGAACATTAGTTGTAAACTCTGAGCTTAAAGTAGGCGAAGTAGGATTAGAGGGCGTGGCACCTCCCATATAAGCGAAAGTTTCAAAATGCTATGCTGAAAGATTTTTTTAAGAAAACCTAACCGAATTTTACTCAAACACTCAGAACAGTAAATGCAAGCTCTACGCAAAATCAAGGTAAGCTTGGAGGAGAGGGCGCGGCACTTCCCATATAAGCAATTTGTTCTTATAATCTCCTAATAATATACTTGAAATGCAGTGTAGGGTATTTAGTTTTTGGCCAGGCCAAAGATACCACCCTTACTAGTTTTTTTTTATCATAATTTTTTTTGTTTTTATTTTTTTTTATTTCACTTTTCTATTTGCTTTTCTCTAATTTATTTATTATTGTTTAATTGAATTGATATTGAATACATAATGATTTTTTGTTAGGCCGTAGGAAGCACTCGAATTCAAATTCTGTTTAGATAGTCCTTCGCTTAATATACAAATTTTATACATCTTCGTCATATAGGTCAATGACCATAGGTTCGAATCCTAGTGCGGTCAGTTCCTTTCTTGTTTTTTTTACTTAAAAGAACTATTACCGCCGCCTTACAAATAACCGCTTTAAAAGGACTTTTTCCGTAAGGCTGCGGTAAGCTTTATAACGCTTACATCCTAAGGCGTGCAATGTCAAGAAGAAATAATAGTTCTTGTAGAGCGAAAGCGCTTATTGGTGAAAAAGAAGCACTATTTTTTGAAACGCTTCTTTTCCCCTTGAGACTATACCACCACCCATATATTTAACCGGCTACGCGCAAATACAATGAAGATGAATCACTTGGCCAAGCAAGAAAATCAATCGAAATGAACGCGAAGAACGGCGTGGATAAAAAAAAAGAAAATAAAGAAGCGAAGCAACTGGAATTGAATGCGAATGGCAGGCGGCCATGAAACCAAAGTATATGACCGCAACTGTGGCCTTGTAATTTCATGTATACATGTTGCTCACGCGAGTGTGTGTTAATAGATGTGTGTGGGTTTTCATATATGGATGTGGGAAATATTAAGAGCGCGAGAAAATAATGAAAAAATTCAGAGCACTTTTTTCTTTGTATGCAATTAAAAAGTGAGTGATTATATCTTTGTGGTTGTTGACATTGGAGTGGACCAAAAAATGTCTACTGATCAACCCTTCGAACAAATGTTGCCTGGTATTCTGCAAAGAAGCCTTTTTAAAAGCTTTAGAATGATATAGCTATGGAGATCTGCATAAAGGTTAAAAGTCGAGAGTGGAAAAGTACTCTTTGACATAGTCTTTAAACTGGAAAATGATCGGCTTAAGATCTACTAGAACTACTACTACTAGCACTAAATATCTATTTTTCTATTAACTGCTTAAGTTTGACATCCTCTGCATAATCTGCACGCAGTTGAAAGTGCAAAGTCAGTTAATTTTTAATTTCTTCATATTTTTTACAAAATGTTGGCCACCCTTAATTTTTTTTTTTTTTTTTTTTTTTGCGCAACTTTCAGTTTGGTTTCGATTGGTTTCAACAACCAACGTCAATTTGATTGAAGTGGTCGGCTCTTATGAAAAACTTTTGTATATTTTCTTTATTCATTATGCTCGAAACATACTTATGAGAAATTGGCAGTTTTCCGCAATCCTTTGTTTAAGTTTTGATCGATGGTTAAATTGTGCCTTAATTGAGTGCAATAATGAATAAGGACAGTTAATTGTTTTTTCATACCATTTACGAAGTAATCTCTTTTTAATGAATGAGTTTTATTGTTTCAACAAAATAAAAGAGCTTTCATATCGTTTCCTTAAGTTATTTTCTTAAGTCTTATTTCTCAATGACGCAGTCCATATAAATACATAAAATTTATAAAAAAGTCATGAAAATATCCCGCAGGATCACGGTCTATTCCAAAACTAGTTTGCAAACTACTCCATGGGAGAAACCGACTAGTCCAAATTCTGGTCGCATCACATATAAAGTTCTATTTATGTTTTACGTTGCCCATACTGGTATTTGAACGATCTGGGCGGCCAAAAGTCCAGTTATCAAAATAGCAAATTTATTCTTTAAATCTAGTAAGAATGGTAGGAAACAGTCTTAACAATTATACCTAAGCTCTTATTTCTCTTTAACAATCATCCTGGGTGCTTACCGTCAGCCGAAAATCGGTTATGTCATTTTGTGTAAATATCTGTTCTCAAATAATTTCACAAGCGTAAAGTTTGGTAGTAAATATTTCTATCTTAAAGTTCACCCAAAGAGTTGAAAAGAATGGATTTTAATACAACAGGTTATAAACTTATAACTGATTAAAAAAAAATTAAAAGGACTCAATTAAAACGTCTCTTTTTTAGTTTTTTAAAATACCCTTTTTTACAAGTTTTTTTTTTGAATTTATTTTTTAATGGGGTAAAAGTTGTGCGATCCTATTCAATCCTGTACTAATTTTAATCATATCTGGTATTTTCTTTAATAAAAACTGTTTTCAACGTCCGCGGAATAATAAAATATTGGTCAAATAAAGTATGTATGTATGTATTCTCCTTTAACTCCTAGGAGGAGCATAGGGCCAATATGAAATCTCTCCATTTGTCACGATCCCTTGCGATGACTTTGATCTCTTGCCACGATTTTCCCGATTCTTGGATTTCCTTTTCCAACGACCTTTTCCAGTTGGTTTTGGGTCTACCACGTCCTCTACTGCCTTGTGGATTCCACTCAAGGGCCTGGCGACAAACTTCGCTGTGTGGTTTCCGGAGAGTGTGACCAATCCATCCCCATTTGCGCAGCTTGATCTCGTTTGCTATAGCCTTCTGTTTGCATTTTTGATGTAGCTCGGCATTTGATATAGTGCGAGGCCACCAAACCTTTAATATACGCCTTAAGCATTTGTTGACGAATACTTGCAGCTTGTTTGTTAGTTGTTCAGTAACAAGCCATGTTTCGCACCCATATAACAAAACCGATTTCACATTCGAATCAAAAATGCGCACTCTCGTTTTGGTGGATATAACGGATGAAGACCATATTTTGTTCAGTTGAGCAAACGCGCCTTTTGCTTTTGCTATTCTTGAGTTGATATCCTCTTTTGCTCCACCATCCATAAAAAAAAAAAATCATATTTCCTTTTTTTGCCATTTCTCATTATGCATGTTTGTTTAAGGTTCACAAGGTGGCTCGGGAGTAAAGATTGTCACTCGAAGATAATTATTTGACCGCATTAAAAATAAAAACTTCCTTAGTATAGATGCAAAACTAAATTATCTACAAGAACAACTAATATCCTGCGAAGATTATAATGCAGAACAAATTGCTAATTTAAAACGAAAATTGCACTTTTTAGATCGGTATTCAAGCTTAAGTGGAAGAACGCTTACAGAAAAGAAGACATTTTCTTAAAACAGAATCATCCATAGCTAGAAGGACCATTCGAAATTCCTATTGTGCAAAATAGGCAAGGTCGACCACGGAAATCTTTCGGAGAATCAAGTGAAAGAAGCAAATGAAGAAAGACTGAAAAGCTTCGCTTTGATTTCGATAAGGATGTTATAGTACATGCAGCGCAAGTAGAGCTAGAAAAAACTGGTTGTAGAGATGTTTCTAATGTCCTTGAAGATATCATCTGTTCTCCGACCCACGCAAATAAATACAAAAAGGCGTTTTATTGTGCTAAAACAGGAAAACGAAAAGGATCTATGACACCAATGCAAGCATGTCAAATGTTTATTGATGCCGATTTAACTCAAGGACAGTACGAAATTATAAGAAAAACGAATAAAACATTCTTTCCGTGCTACAGTCTCGTACAAAAAGCCAAAAAGGAGTGTTATCTACCTTCAGAAGCATGTAAGGTAACGAATACCAGTGCTGAAGTTCAGTTACAGTCTATAATGGATGTTACAGTTAAGCGCTTGTCTGAATACCTCGAAGAGGTATTGCTAACACTGAAGGAGCAAGAGCGAGAGTCCCTCAAGATGATTTTCAAATGGGGTTGCGATGGTTCCCAGTAATCTTAATACTAACAAAATCACGAAAATGAAAGTGATTCAGACGGAAACATTTTCCAAAGTTGTTTCATTCCCCTTACATTAATTGTGGGGAAAAAAAAGAAAAAGTTATATTGCAAAATCCAACACCATCTTCCCCGCGATATTGTCGGCTCATAAGATATCGTTTCATTAAAGAAAGTGCCGAAGTTACGGAAAAGGAAATATGCGATATTGAAAATTCTATAAATACTTAAATAGCAACCGAGGTTAACTTAGCAGGTAAAAAGTTTTAAATAAAGCATATTTTTATAATGACTATGGTAGACGGTAAAGTCTGCAATGCAGCCACAGGAATGGCATCTACAAGCAAATGTTATAAATGTGGAGCTACTTCAAAAGATTTTAATAAAATTGAATATAGCAGAGCAATAAACTTTGAAGCCACTGAATTCGCACTTTCTGTGCTTCATGCTAGAATAAGAATATTTGAGAGTATTCTTCATTACCCATAAGGAAATACAGGGAAAGAAAAACTGAAGAGGAAAAAGAAATAGAAAAAAACGGAAAATTAGAAATACAGAACAGTTTTCGCATGGAAACTGGCTTAATAGTCGATATGCCGAAAGCAAATTTTGGTAATACAAATGATGGGAATACCAGTAAACGATTTTTCGAAAACCCCACACTAGCTTCTAAGATAACGGGTATCAGTTATGACCTTATATATAGATTAAAAGTCATCCTGGAAGCAATTTCAAGTTGATATAAAATAGATTCAGAAAAATATGAAAAATATGCTTTGGAAACAGCTCATTTGTACGTTGATCTATACTCTTGGCATCCAATGACGCCAACAATGCACAAACTTTTAGTTCATGGCGCAGTCATAATTGAAAGGGCATTGTTACCAATCGGGCAGCTTTCTGAGGAGGCTGCTGAGCACTTTAGGTCTTACCGCCAAGATTTTGCAAGAAAATTCTCACGAGAAAGCTGTAACCAGGATATTTTAAATCGCCTCCTACTAAGCTCAGATCCTTTGCTTAGTAGCATGAGAGCAGCCAAAAAAAAAGAAACTGCATATGTTTTTGCCAGAAACCATAGCGATGTTTATGTCCGCGGAGCCATACGTGTCCGATACTTCATCAGAGAGCGATGAAGAAAATTTTACTGCAACTTAGTAATTCCTTCCTTTCTTTTAATTGTTATTACTTAAACTGTGTTATTATTAATATGCATTTTATGCTTAAGCATGCCATCATACAATTGGTATGTTATATATAACATATCATTATAATTTGATTTCATTAATGTTTATTTCCATAAAAACAAAAACATTACGGCTTACTTTTCATTTTTACTTTGTTTTATGAAAAGTATTTATTTTAAACATAAGTAATTGTTTATTTATGCCACTAAGGGCCAATTTCACAATGTTCAGTTAAAATTTAACTTTCAGATAAATACAAATTTTGTATGAAATTTTATGTCAAAGTGGCAGTTAAAGTTCCACTTAATAATTAACCGAACATTGTGAAAATGGCCCTAACTCTCTTAAAAATAAATTTTTTTTGCCAAAAAATATTTTTTCATATTTATTTGCATCGTCAAGATATACTATTTTAGCACAAAAATAATTTTGGCCGCCCAATATGTGCGTTGTTTGTCATTAGGCGTAACCAATTGTCTACTCATGCACTACAATTGGACCAGAAAAAGGTCAATTGCCTCCTTATGCACTACACTCGGACCAGAAAAATGCCAATTTTTTTTATTTTATTTATAAATTTCAACAAATTTAATTTGAAACTCATATTTTACATAAAAATGTCAAAAGGTTTCATAGTTGAATGTGCTAAAGAGTTTCTTATATACTTCTGAACAATGTGTTCCGGGTTCGAATCTCCGTATGGATGCAAATTGTTTTATTAATTTTTTATTATTTTATCCCTCGGCTATGTTGGACATATGTTTCATTTCTGCTCCGAAGATTCTTCAGAAAAATTGTGTAAAAATTAAGAGCAATTTAGAAATTGGAATTGAAAATCACTGAGTGGAGGATTTGAACCCGGTCCTCTACACTCAGCGCAAGTCACTAGACCGATACACTATCGGTTACGCTTCTTCACAATCGACGAACTGCCAAACAGTAAATAGTCAGTTTTAGACAATTGACTCCGTCAGTTCTACAGGGTTTCGGCTACCAAATATAACACTACACCACGTATATTTTAGAAATTTATTTTTCAATAAATATTTTCAACATAAAATAATAAAATGTTAACAACAACAACAAATTGAACACAAAATTACATATAAATTTCCAAAATTCAAATACTTTTCAGCTCATCTTCTTTGAAACTAAAAGATTATTCCAACCAAACCAAAATTCAATTCAAGGGTTTAGCATAATCCAAAGTTGTGAATAGAAAAATATGACCACGATACTAATTAATGTGGGTACAAAGCCGCCAACAATCTATGTTATGGAATAAATCAATTATTATTTTTAATGAATATGTATATCATTGTATTTTTTGGGAAAAAAAAAATCAACTAACCATAGTTATGGTGCGTACATTACCAAGTCCATGAACCACAGCGTTTGGTACAGTACTAACGGGGAATAAAAACGCACAACCATATGCCAAAGCTGAAGGCAAGGACAAATGAAGTGGATGGATATTTAAATCGACGGCCTTCAAAAATAGAGAAATTTTTAACAGAATTAGTTAATATTTGTGTCAGTATAATCGCTTTTCTAGTGCAATAAATTTATTTTTGAGATTCCGACCCACCAAAAGATTTAAATGTGGCAACATTGCAGAAAAAAGTGCAAAACTGTTGCAAAACATGGAAAACAGCATTGCCATGATAATACAAAAAAGTTCAACCACCGGATTTGAATCAGACGCTACACTATATATGAGTTCTTTGAAATTAACATCCAAACCACTTCTATTAATAGCTTCAACCATAGCGAAACCGCAACCTTAAAAGTACAAAGTTTTTTAATTCAATTTAATACTGAAAATAGAAATCAATTATTACTAAATGTTAACTTCACATACCCACAAGAGAGTGCAAGCCCCATTGCATATATTTCTGAAAAACTCCCCAACTTAGTAAGGAACTATTTTTACCGACAAATTGTTTTTCAGGACCTGCAAATTAAAATTTCATTAAATCGGGAATCCTTACTCTGCGCTAAAGGAAAATTGTACAAGCTTTTGGTAGCATTCTAGAAAGTTGCCTTAGAATTTATTATTTTTCCAGAATGAAAACGTTTTTACTTTTTTCTGGATAATATTGTACCAGAGCCGAATTTACACTACTTCAAAGTATAGACCCGAAAATATTTGCAACACTCAAGAAATTTTAATGAATAATACAGAAATATAGGATAAATAAATAGCATGTGTGCGTTGCTACACCTTCTCTTGTACAGAGCGCGGGGCATCTTCAAAGAGTTTACAATAATTGTCCCGATGCAATTTATATGCTTATCAAATCTTATCTATGTGCGTTAAATATACGATCTTTTAAATGTCTTTATGTTATTGTTATTTTTAAGTTAAGAAAATGCTGTCTAGTCTGAAAGAGATGTCATCTCTGTTTGATATTGAATAAAAAAATAAATAGTTTCAGATATATTACATTCTTTTAAAGGCGTGGTACCGCCTATTTTTTCCATGGATTATTACAGGGTGGCTGATTCGAACTGTTACCAACTTTAGATAGACTTATCTGACAGATGGAACATGACAGCTGTCTAAAAATTAGCATGATGTTAGTTCATTCTATTGTCAACAAGTAACCAAAAGCATTTGCGCGTCAATTTATTGAACATAAAAAATTTTCGAAATGGAATTCAAACGTAATAGTGTGATTGCTCTTTATTTGGCTGGAAAATCGCAACCAGCAATTGTTCGTGAGCTGAAACATTTAAAAGTGAATAAAATGTTTGTGTATCGGACCATAACACGTTACAATGGTACCGGCAGCGTTGCCAAACGACATGGTGGTGGTCGGAAAATAACTGCAACATCACCAGAAATGGTTCGAAAGGTGCAGGACAGAATTGAGCGAAATCCGAGACGCAGTGGCAGACAAATGGCTGCCGAGCTGAAAATATCGCGTGAACGAATGCAACACATATTGTCAAACAAGCTCGAACTAAAGGCCCTCAAGTTTCAAAAGGCGCATGATCTCACTCCTGCTCAAAAAAAAGTTAGGCTCGATAGAGCCAAGGAGTTGTTGCGCTTGCACGCCGCCGGAAATATGTCACAAATTGTCTTCTCTGATGAGAAAAATTACTGTATCCAGCAATATGTAAACAAACAAAATGATCAGGTTTACTTGACAGAGAGGTCCTACGAAAATTTGAATGTTCGTTTGGCCACCAGGACGCAGGCACCACCGCATGTGATGGTTTGGGCTGCAGTGACTGCTGATGGGCGCTCACCACTCGTTTTTTTGGCCGCTGGCGTCAAAGTAAACGCCCAGGTGTATCGTGAATCAGTGTTGGAGGGTGCTTTACTACCGTGGGCACGCAAACATTTCGGTCGCAAGCCATGGACATTCCAACAAGACTCGGCACCGTCACACAAAGCTCGTGTGAATCAAGAATGGTTAGAAAAAACGTTCCTAGCTTCATTTCTGCTCAACAATGGCTCTCAAATTCGCCTGATGCAAATCCGCTGGATTTCTCAATCTGGGGTCTTGACTAAAAAATACCAGAGCGTTGATGCGCTAAAAGTGGCCCTTCAACGAGAATGGCGCAAACTTCCACAAAATCAAATTCGTGCAGCATGCGACTCGTTCTTCGACCGTCTACGGGCCATAGTTAAGGCCAAAGGTGGCCATATCAAAAATCTCAAGTAGATTCTTAAAATTTGAACATTTCCCAACAATTATAGCGTTTGATCAATAAAATCTGTGCATGGAAACTAAAAATATAGTCTTTTGAATTGGTAACACTTCGAATCAGCCACCCTGTATATGTTTTGATTCTCTTAATACATATACCAAATTTCATCCATGTCCGTTAAATATTTTAAGAGGTATGCTAAATTAATTTTTTTGGAAACGCGAAAAAAACATTTTTTTTTTTTTCAATTTTTGGTTCCGACAGGAGAAAATTTTTTTTCCACTAAAATGTCGTAAAAAAGTCATGAAACGCATAGAAAACACGAAAAAACGAAAAAAAAAAATTTTATTGTTGGTTCCGTCATCCAAGAGGGGACCCTTGAGTGAAAAAATTTGTTTCCACTAAAATGTCGCAAAAAGTCATGAAACGCGTACAAAATACGAAAGAAGCGAAAAAATTTTTTTATTTTTTTTAATTTTTGTTTCCGACATCCAAGGGGGGACCATGGGTGAAAAAAAAATGTTCCACTAAAATGTAGTAAAAAGTCATGAAAAGCTTAGGAAGCAGGAAAAAAACGAAAATACAAATTTTTTTAAATTGTTGGATCCGACATCCAAGGGAAGACAATTGGGTGTAAAAAAAATCGAAAAAACTAATGACGCTGAAACACGCGCCTTATCCAAAAACCTATGTACATAAATTTTCACGATGATCGGTTCAACCTTTTGAGATTCTATAAGGACATACAAATAATCGCTTGACTTACAAACAAGCAATTTTGAATTGTGTCAGATCATTAGCATGACGATCCCGATACAAGACCTTGGAGACATACTATTTACTAACTTACTAAATCCATCTTGTCGAGTTTGGGTATTTTTACTGATTCTTCGGGCGAGAGATTGACGAGGAAAAAGGTAATGTAGTGCATGCACAGCAAAAATACGTGAGTTCCTCATCTAAGTCCAGAGAAGCATAAAACGGTAGAAGCCTCTGGGAACATACTTTCAGAGAAAGTGAGTCAATTTGACAATTTTGTTGTTGAAACATAAAAAAAAAAAACATTTTTGCAAAATGAAATCATATCATTTTGAGTGATTATTTAATAAAAACTTAAGGTAGGTACATGTACAAAAATGCTACTGAGTGAAATGCTTCCAAAAGCTTCGCATCAATTTCAGAAAAGTTATCTTACGTTTGCATGTTAAGTATTTTAAAAAATAGTAATTAGCTGGTAATACAAACAAAGCAATAGCAATCAATATTGTTGGCATAGATTCATCAATTGATCTAAAAGAAAAATTTAGGAAAATTTTAGAACACCCACAAATTGTACATATTGCAGACATAATGTTTAACTTACTTTAATGTCAACTTATCATCATATCCAGGCTTACGTGTCACCAGTAATATTGCCCAAACAAAAAATAATAACAAAACTTGTATCTCATGGCATGTAATTGGACCCAATTCTTCATTTTTTTCTTTTAAAGCATCTTTGATTGCAGCAGCATTTTGCTTTACATTAGCCATTTCAACTGCAACAATACTATTACGTCGAAACAAGCCCATATACATGAATTGCATCCAAACATAGATGAGAATGGTCATTGTGAGCATTGGTGGAACTGTAAAAGCCAGATTTGCTAACATGTTAAAGTTATTATCTGGAAATTGACTTAAGAGAAAAGACAATACATCAATTAAAACAGTTTATATGGTTGTAACATGACGTATGAGCAACAATTGTTATAAATCTTAGAAATTTCTTAGAGGCATATATACAAAAGCTTGTATCTCAGTTCCGATGCAACTGAGCATTTAGATGTGGAGGCAATTTTGAAAATTTACTTATCGTTGTACATTAATTAGTTGGTTTAATTTATGGCCGCCACAAATTAAAGCAAAAATGCACTGAGCATTTTTTTGTCATGTTTGAATAACACCGCACTTACGTTTTCTGTACTTCATGTAAAGCGCGCATGATTTGAGAACCAATAATACAGCCAGTACCACCAATAGAAGAGACATAAGCTATGCCAAGATAAAAGCCAATTGTAATTCTTGTGGGATAAGGCGGACTGAAGATTTAAATAAATTAAAAAAGATTTTGAAAATAATTTCATTACTTTCTTATTAAACAACAAACTTACTCAGATTTATCTTCCGGTAGTGTATTCTCTGTGACTTTGATCATACCTTGCTGAAAGACGTGTAATTAAATTGAAATTCTCTATCAAAAAGGGCAAACGAACAACTTACACTTTCTAGCTCATTAAGTATTGCTCTTGTTATGGGAAACATAATCACAATTGCGCCAACATTTGTCAATAGCATGCCCAGAAACATTGTTATCAGCAAGACACACAGATATAAGCTAAGATTTGGATTAAACTTTAGTACGTCATTTAAAACTGAAATAAGATCATACTAACACTCTTAGATTTGTACCCACAATTGAGATAAATTTATGCGCACAACGTGTATGCAATTTACATAATTCAAAAGCAGCTGCGATCATAAGACCACCAAAGCAAAAGAAAAATGTACCTTGAAAATATGATTTACAGATAGAATCAGAATCCTATAGAATAAAAAATAAAATGAAAGCATAAAGTTTCAAGTATCATCCTGACGTCTTACCCATATACCACATAAAGGTACTATAATAATTGGAAAATAAGCAGTTGCATATGTTGGTATAACTTCGGGTATCCAAAAGAGTAGCATTACTAATATCATGTAACCACAGCGCCATTGCTAAGCAAAAAAAACACAAAGTTTCACCTCAAGTTCAAAATATGATAATATCAAATAATTGCTAACCTGTGTCGCATCTGGCATAACGCAGAGTGGTGCCAAAAGTAATGGCACCACTATGATATAAACTCCTCCCCAATGATGTTTGAAAAAATTTTTACAGCGGTCACCCACTGACATTTGATTTTCGTCATCTGCATCACTATACGTATTAATGATAAGAATTCAAGTTATCAAATCGCAGTCTTCTTGTTTTTGAATATTTACTTACGGCATTGCTTATTTTAGTTTTTCTTTTTGTAAATGCTTAGTGAAAACTTTTTTTATTTTATAAAAAATATTTTTTGCTAAAAGTTTTTAAACAAATTGTTTTTTTTTGTTTTTTTTTTTTTTTTTGTGATTGACTGAAAATTCAAAATTTTAATTATTGAATAAATTTTAAAGTTGTAAAAATTGGGCTTCGATTACAAAATTCAATACAACTGTGGCGTTGAATCAGATATATTCCCTGTAGGACCGGTGGAGACAATTAACTCAATAGTCACATCTTTGAACCAGTTATTTTGTAAATAAACCACAACGGACTACACCTTAAATTATCAATTCTACCAAAAATGGTCAAAAAGTAATGCTAAGTCGGTCATTTGTATCAAAAATGATCCGAGTCTAATGCATAACACGTCATTAGTACCAAAAGTGTTCCAATTATGTATCGATTGTGTCAGTGAAATTATAACATTACCGACTCCGTACTGATTGGCAGTATGTCGACTGAGAAGAAGAGCAAGCGATAGTGTATCGGTCCAATAACTTCCGCTGCGTGGAGAGGCCCAGGTTCAAATCCTCCACTTGGTGATTTTCAATTCCAATTTTTAAATTTCTATAAATTGGTGCATAATTTGTCTGAAGAGTCTTCGAAGCGGAAAATGAAACATATGTTCAACATTGCCGTGGTATAAAATAAAAAAAAACAATTCTTCCATATCGAGATTCAAACCCGGAACACAATGCTCAGAAATATATAACAAATTCTTTAGCACATTCGTCAATGAAACCTTTTGATGTTATTGTGTAAAATTTGTATGTATATTAAATAAAATTCTTTGAAATTTATATATAAAATAAAATAAAAAATGATCTTTTACTGGTCCAAATGTAATGCATAAGTAGACAATTGATCTTTTTCTGGTCCCAATGTAATGCACAAGGAGACAATTGGTTACGTCCAATGACAAACAATACAAAACGTAAATAGAACTTTATATTTGGACTGGTCGGTTTCTTTTATGGAGTAGTTTGCAAGCTGGTTTTGGAATAGTCCGTGATCCTGCAGGATAGCCATCTTTTTAAATACTTTTTTATGTTTTTAGTAATTTTTGTTACTACGTGGGCTGCTAAGTATATATATTTCTGGCTAGGCAACACTAATGTCAATAGCCAAAATCTGGCAACACCATAATAAAGTTTGACATTTTTTAGCATAAACGTACTCACAACGTTAACGTTTTGATGTACAAGTACTATTTGTTTTGTTTACAGTGCGTTAAGAAAATTAATTTTTCCATTGATAATTTAAGCGATTGATAAATTATGGGGTTTCCAACGAGAACAAACGTTTCTTACAACTAAGTGGTCATGCAAAATCGAATGTATTGGAGTGGAACTAATGCCCAAGGATGCCTCTATCTCACGGTATGTCACATTATCAGTTCACGCCCGGCATCAATGTTCTCTGGCACAACGGTCGTTTTTGGACGACCTTCACGGAATTCGTTTTCACAGTGCTTCATCGCCATACAAAGATTTAAGTTCATCGATGCACTCTTGTCGTGATAATCCACGTCGAAAGTTGTGAAAAATTATCGCATGAAAATGTTCACGAGTTAATTCCATTTTTTTGCCAAATTGATTTTTTCAAGTCACTGTAAACAACATAAATGATGGTCGTACGTCAAAACGTTGTGAGTACGTTTATGCTTAAAAATGTCAAAATTTATTAAGGTGTTGCCAGATTTTAGCTGTTGACATTAGTGTTGCATAGGCCAGAAATATATACAGCAGCCTACGTATTCGATATGTATCACCTTTTTCTGTTTTTCGATATATTCCAAGTGTTTCAATACTTTTAGGCCTTTACTAAGTTTTTCGCTACATTACAATACTTTTCGGCTTTTCAAAAGATTTTGTTGATTTTCGGTATTAGGTATTGATGGTTTTTGATAATATTCAGAGCCTTCCTTTTTTTAACAACTTTTTCAAAGTATAGTACTCTTACTTTGCCGAATTTGCTTCAACTTGGTATGACTCTGAAAAATGCGAAAATTTCAATGGAATGAGCTTAAGTGGCCTTGGCCACATCGCATAGAAAAGCTAATCAAGGCGTAGAAAATAATTCAAGCACAATTTTTCATTAAATTTCGTTGTAATTTTGTGTTTTATTTTCATTTTCATTTTTATTTTCACATAAAAGAGCACACTAACCAAGAATAATGAAACATTAACGCTTCATCATCCAAAGCTAAGTACACGCCACGCGCGCTAACTATTCAGGAGAGCATTTTTAAGGCAAAAAGTGTGAGAAGAAAATAACACAACAACTTACTATGGAAAAATAAGCAAAAGAAATGAAAGAAAGAAACGCAAAAGTACAGAAATAATAAAAATATGTTACGCTAAAGCTGAAATAAAAAGAAGAAAATGGTGAAAAAAAACCATGCTAAAGTGTGGCAATAATTTAATTTCGTTTTCATTTAATTTTCACTTTCGTGAAATGTTTTCTTTATGCACATCAACCATAGCGTCCCCTCCTCCTTCCCCCTTGTCATCCATTCTCTAGTAACATCAACGCATTTCTCATTTCAGCGCGCTCTATGTTTTGTAGTAGCGGTGATGAATAATTTCCACTCGTTATCCTCTGACCATCATGTGTCCAGCTGTTTATATAATGATGAGGAAATTTTTTGAATAAAAAACCAATTTTTCAAATTCGGTTACTCGATTTTTTATTTTTTTTTTTCCTCCCTATGCAAAAATTCAAAAATGTTCAGCTGCTTATATAGTGATGTGGAAAGCTTATAAAAAAATCCGAATATTAATTTTCGGTTACTCGAATTTTTGTTTGTTTTATTTTTTTTTTTTTTCCTTTGAAAAGCTCAAAAATGTGTCCACCTGTTTATATAGTGATGTGGAAAGCTTATGCAAAAAAAAAAAATTTTCAAATTCGGTTACTCGAAATATTTTTTTTTTTTTTTTTTTTTCAAAGAAAACATTCAAAAATGTGTGCAGCATTTTATATAGTGATGTTGAAAACACCGATTTTGAAAATTCGGTTACTCAAAATTTTTTTTTTTTTTTACTATAAAAATTCAAAAATGCAAGCAGTGTTTATAGAATCTGAAAGTAACCGACTCCAGCATTTTTTCGTAACGAATTTTAATTTCTCCTATACTTTTCTATGAAACCACAAAAAACACATTTTAATACGATACTTTTTTTTCTTCCTAATTTTTCTAATTTGTTGTTTCTATTTACGTTGTTTTTATTTTCGTTAATTTTTTTTTATATTTTTACTTTTATTTCAGGGTGCATATTTCTTATTTATGTGTTGTTATTGCTGTTTTTTGTGTTTCTTTTTTTCGGGTTGCTTTTAGTTTTTCTACTTCATCATCCTCCTTTCCTTTACGCATGGTCTTTTGTGGTTTTTGATTTTTCCTCTGGAGAAAAATTTAAAAATCTTCCTCAGCTTCTTGTTTGCCAATGAAAAATAGCTTAAGCTCAAGCATTGTTTATTGTCCTTTGGAGTGAACCTTAAGCGTTGATTGAAATAAATTAAGCGTCAGCTGTTGTTGTTCTTCTTCTTGGTTTATGTTGGCCATGTCCGCTGTTTATTTGTTGTTGTTTCCGTGAAGTGGGTACAAAAAAAGAGAAACAACAATTTAATTTGTCCTCTGTGATTTAAGATCAGTTACATATGTACGTAGCTAATGAAAACTTTATAAGGGATATATGTTATGTTAAAAGCTAAAAAGGAACTTAGAGTTATTATCTGGTGACTAATGACGTTGGATAACGACAAGACAAAACAAAACCAAACGTTTCGTTTTCCAGAAGAATTGCTCAAAAATTATAACATTACCAGCATATGCACTGAGCTTAACTGAAGCAAATCAAACAAGACAGGACTGTGCAGTATTTGTTCTTTCTCTTCCACATTCAAGTACTGTCAAGCTACTGAACAGCAACATTTGATAAATAAAAAGCGGGTGCAAGAAATAACGTAACTTGAATGACGTCTTGTGCAGACCCCTGTCGCCAATATAATAAGTTATTAATCAATGACTTAATATGCCACCCAGAAAAAAAGAAAAAAATTTAAGTTTTCAAGATCTCAAAAAAAGGAGTCAAATTACTCGTGAGCACTTACTGTATATACAAAATAAGTTTTTGAAATAGGTTCCATCAAAATCTTTTGAAATAAGGTCGAAAAATGCTTTTTTTTTTTTTTTTGAAAAACAACAAGAATTGTGACTTTCGATGTATTTGTCAATGTTGGTGTCCGAATACGGTTTCAGAATTGCGATTTCGCTAAAAATTATATTGCACTATCTTATTGAATAATAATTTTTCCAATACGGAAATGGAATTTAAACATTATAAGTATCCGCCCTCGACCCCGGAAATATCCTTTTTAGGAAATTTCATTTTGTAACGCTATCTTGTTGGGAAAAAATGGAAATGGTTTTAAACATTATCCACCCGGAACTCCGGAAACATCTGTTGGAAAAATATGAAAACGGATTATTAACGATATCAATATCCACCCAATTTCCGGATATATCCGTTTGTGAAAATTTTTTTGGGCGATATTTTGCTAAAATTTCCGAACGGGAAAAAAACTTTGTACATCATCATTATCCGCCCCAAAATCTCGGAAATGTTGATTATGGGAAATCTTTCGGGTAACATTTTGTTACAATTAAAAATCGGAGAAAGGTTTTCACCATCATGATTATCCTCGCGGCACTATCTGATTGAAAAAATTCGAATGAAAATTCAATTTAAGCATCATTACTATACGCTTCAAACACCAAAAATGGTCTGTTTTGCCAAATTCCTGACAATTTTTAGCAATATATCGACATTTTTCGATATTTTGGTGATCTGTCGAGTTCATCAAAATTTTTCGATTTTTTGATGGTTCTTCGAACTTTATACTGATTTTTCGACCTTTTGATGATTTTTCAACTTTATTAACTTTTTTCTACTTTTTGATGTTTTTTTCGATTTTTTGATGATTTATCAGGTTTATCAAAATTTCTCGACTTTTTGATAATTTGTGGAATTCATCAACATTTTTCGACTTTTGATGATTTTTCGCATTTATCAACATTTTGTGTTTTTTAAATGTTTTTTCGACTTTATCAACATATTTCGACTTTTCGATGATTTGTCGATTTTATCAACATTGTTCGACTCATGATGATTTTTCGACCTTTTGATGATTCGTCGACTTTATTAACTTTTTTCGACTTTTTGATGATTTTTGGAAACTATCAATATTTTTGATTTTTAACGACTTTTTGACAATCGAAATAGGTCGCGAATTTTAAGCAATTTTTTAATTTTTTGCACCTTTTGGAAGAATCTCTGAAATGAATTTTATACCTTTCTAATGGTCGACCCGTAACTTAAAAAATCTCTGTTACACTAACGTAGGGAGAATGCTTAGAATTTTTGAGAGAAATTCGAACATCATCGGGAGCATGAATTTATAGGAAAGATTCAACAATATATTTTTGACATAACAAAGGTGAATTCTGAACCCTGAAAATATTCGTGCTTAATTTGCTGTTTACTCTGATGCCATTACAGCCCTTAAGCAGCGATTTCTTTAAGCTATCTAACGATATTCTGTCAAAAGTTCTTTTTATTACAAAAACGTTCTTTTCTGCACTGTAATATTACTACAATTTATGTCTAATAAAATTCCAAAGACTAAATACAGCTTGAAAAATATGCCAATTTCGAATGCAGCATAAAAATATTCGAGTCATTTATTTTGCCACCAACAGCAAATAAGACACCTTGAGTACAAATTTACTTTAAATCAGCTTTTTTTGATGCGCTCAATTTGTTGCTGGAACTGTTGCGTGCCTGCTTGAAGGAATGCAGTAGCTTAGTCAGTCACGCTGATGTATCACTACTTGCAACTTCTACTGCATCATTCAACATCAATCGAATTACATTTCCTGTAACGTCTCCCCCACAGCGCGTCCTTGCTATCAGTCAGTAAGAAAATCTGCAGTCAAAGTTTTTCTTTTCAGTTTTTTTTTACGACTTTGATGAGGAACAGCTCCAATGCGCTTTACTCGTATATGAAGTTCCAGTGCGCTGTTGCTTGCGACGATACATCCCAACACATGTTGAATTTCAATGCGCAACCGAATGCTGTTTCCGCTTCCGGTTACAAATGTTGTTGTGTGCACCTTAATCTGACAACTGATGGCAACACGTATGCAACAAGCGACGGCGGTGCTCGCAAAGAGAGATCGCAAGCTTTTGCGAAACCGTAAATTAACCCAAGCACGTAGCTACATACACAGCTATAGCTATGCCACCACCTACACATACGCACAAGCACATACCATACTATCATATTCGCTTATGTTGAAGGAAGTAACCAGCGTAGTGGTTAGGATTACTAGCATTTTCTGTTAAAAAGCCAAAACATAGGGCTTTTGTTGTTTGCTAGCACTGCCACAGCCACTGAAAGCGAGCG